>CM054113.1:235407377-236007377 GCA_028673005.1 Tanypteryx hageni | reverse complement strand
AAACTCGAGAATACTTGGTCCTAGCTGGTATTTTTCCACATTTTCTTTTTCATCTTATTCAATATTTTCTTGCTGGCCTTCTTTGTAATGCAGCACCTCAATGTATTCTTTCCTGGCACTCCTTACATCGTCTGGCTTCGAGACTATTTTACCACTTTTGTTCAAGATTCCTTTGCATTCTATCTTTCTTGCCTTTTACTTGAATAGTTCCCTTTCTTTGCTATACATGAGGTCAGTTCTACAAATTCTTTCACAATCAACAATTTCCTCGCATTTCTCATTTATTCTCTGTTTTCTGGCTTTATCTATTTCCCTTCTTAATGCCTTATTTAACTCCTTGTACTTTCTTTGGCCTTCTTCAGTGTTTATGTTCTTCCACTTTCTCCTCTCTTCCATTTTTTGCAGAATGGCTACTGTGACCCAGGGATTTTTTGTTTCTTTCACCCGTTATCTTTCCTACCTTCTTTTCCATTACATCTTTAATATTGCTATGAATGTGTCTCCACTCCTCTTCTACATTGTTTCCATTTTCTTCAGCTCTCTCCCCTAACCTTTCCTCCAGCTCACAATCAGTCATGATCGTCTCCTTGTTCTTAAAGATTTCCTCTAAGTTCCATTTTTTGTTAACTCTTATGCTTCCCTTAAAACTCTTCCGTCTACATTGTGTATCTGCCAGCAAATGATTGTATACGGAATTGATTTCTGCCCATGGTAAGGTTTTCACATTTTAAATGCTATTTCTAAATCCTGCAATCTATCTGGTATCGTCTCTGGTCTCCTGGGCTTCTCCATTTGTAAAGTCTCCGCTGGTGGTGCTTAACACTAGAACCGCCGGACTTCTTGTACACCCTAGAACCGCCAGTGGGACAAAAATGGCCCATATGGTTTTGTTACTCTTTATGGCGTAGATTCTTTTTTTTGTTGTGAATGGCTGAAAAATTAGTTGGTCATGCCTTTTTTCTGATATAAGCCATACTTTATTGAAATACGACAGTGTATCATTAAACTTAAAAGTTATTACATTAACAATGCATGAATTGGTAATTTTGGATGAATAAAAATTATATTTGTAATCACCATAGCTCAACTTTTTAAAGCAATATATCACACTTTTAAGTACACATCGGTGAGATACATAAACCTTACATTCAACTACGGCCATAAAATATGAATAAAAAAAACTCCAGCGTAAAAATAAAACTGCACATGTAAGTAAAGCTCTTAGTCTTCTTTCCCTGATACACACTTTGTAAAATGAAGATAAAAAATATTGAAGTAAAAATTAACATTATTGGAAATCGGGTGAGTAATGGTTAAAAAGTGTAGAGTAATCTAATGATTATGTTACAATGATCAAAAGGTACAGGCAAGATCAAAAGTCAACTAAAATTACCAGGTACACTCATGGTAAGTAACTCTAATTATCATTTTTATCATCTGAGTCAGGTTTACACAAACGTACGACACTGTAACAGTACATATTTTGCACACAGTTTTGTAACATGCTGCACATTTATGTGTACTTTTTCCCTCATTGCAATTTTCTCACACTTGGCAGCGTAGACAGGACCTGCTTGTTTCGGAGGGTTCCACTTGAGCTGGATTGTGCCTCCTGCGTTCAGTGTACTCTTTGGCAAGTTCCTCTCCGAGTTGAAGAATGAAATCTCACCTTGAAATTTTCTCTTTTGTAACTGCTTTGTATAAGACCCAAGCATTGATTGCTGCCAAATCTAAAATATTGTAAAAGGCGTGAATAGGCCACCTCCGGCTCCCAGCTTTCACCAGGGGTAGGGAACTCTTATGGGGCGATTCGGTTCTCGTCAGATACATCAAGTTCCTGTTGGCGTTCTTGAGCGATGTCGTCGCTCTACTTTGAATGGCAAGGCAGCCAATGAGTGAGCGCCAAGCCGAATTTGAAGTGATCATATGATCATGTTGAGAAGTTGTAACGGTTGAACTAGGTAACTGCGTAACTGTAAGTTTATCCGCCATTACGGGAAATATTGGGAAAGAGTTATTTTTTAGTACAGGTAGGGAAGTTTTGACTATAGAGGAGTATATGAATGAATGGTTAACAACTTCATATATGCTGGTGATACATGTGACTCTTTGTGTGTGTTAATTAAGTTATTTTCTGTACGTTGCAACGTTTCCACTAGCTTGCTAAAATGAATCAAGCAGAGAAGATAGTGCATGCACGTAAGTGCTACGCACTAAACTGCAAACATACGAGGGGAACGAGCGGAGATCTAAAGTTGATATTACATTCGTTTCCTCGCACGGAATCTACGTAAGTACTATTAGCTATATTTGTAAAAATATTTTTGAAAGTCGACAAAATTATATGCAGTAATACCTCGATATACGAAGTAGAAGCGCTCCGTGAGTTGCTTTCGTGTATTGAAACAATATATCAATTAATTAATGTACTTCTATATTTTATGACGTACAGTACTACATATTGTGTAATAATATTACGTACCGAGAAAAATAAAGAATGAGTTACGTTTCTTTTTGAGATTAATCTTACTATGGTTGTGTTTACGTATGTGAAATTATATCCAGATTGCAATTTGGAACACACGAACCTTGTTCTACCGCCCAACTCAGCTTAGTTGTTATTTTTGATCCTTTAATAAGTGGCTGAGAACGTTCTCTCGGATGTGTTTGTTTATTCCTAAAAAAGGCTGTGGCCTTATATCTATTGCATAATAAGTATAGCCAATTTGACATCCTATACATATATGTATATGTCCTGGGATGAATAAAAATTATTATTGTTATGGGATTGCAATTTTTAACTTGAAACATCTCGTTTCGAGATACGGCGAGTATATCGTGGACTACCTGTAGTAAAAAGGTCAACACTTAGTTGAGCCGATATTTAGTGTACAGATTATTCGCATATCGAGTTATTACTGTAGTTAGATATGTATCTCAGCATTTTCAACTTTAATAATAGTAACCTTTTAAAGAGATACTTCACTATGGCTTGTTTTCATGTGATGCATATCTTCACTTTAGGCTCTTTAGGAGCAAAGTTGTATTTGATGCATATGTTGAAGTGTTAATAATTCTGTAATGTTATCATTCCAGGTGCCGAGAATGGGTTGCAAGGGCAGGGAACCCCGCTTTATTTGATAGGCCCATTATGTCACTGAACAAAGGGGTATATTTGTGCGAACATCATTTCACCCCCTGTCAATACAAGTCCTATGAAGAACGCAAATTGTTACGTGGTGCACTTCCTACAATATTTTCTACTGTTCCTTCATCATCACCTTCAACGCCTCATTCCTCAGCTGAGTCTTTGGCTACTCCACTTCCTCCTTCTCCTTTACCAAGTGAAATTCCAAGCCCCGAAGTCACATTTAGGATTCATGATGTAAGTCTTGATTCTTCTTCTAATCTATCTCTCTCTGACACTTCATCAGCATTACCAGCAACCTCTCCTTTTAAAACATCTGTTACTGGGGATACCGAATTACATGGTAATGTGCTAAATAAAAGAACCTTTGTGTGGAAGGAAAAGGTTCAGATGATTGAAGATATTCATGAGACTTACAAATGTTATTGTGGTGGAATACTTTTTTTGTGGTGGAACTGTCAATTAAGTGAAATTCCAAGTTAGATGTATTTTGTAATTATAAATTTATATTTACTTGATAACCATTTAATTTTGATAATTATGTTAGCTGCATCATTATGCTGTATTTAGTGTTGGATTGGTCAGTATATGATAGCCTTGGGTGCTAGTGTTGTGATATAAATTGTAAGTCCTATATTGTGGCTGGTGGCGGAATGCTTAATATTAATGGTAATCCATTGGAGGTGTTGGTACACTGCAATTGGTGTTTGCCAGCTTAGTGTATTGCCTTGGCTATCGTTTGGGTACAATTACAATTAATGACATGGTTTGTGCATATCAAATAGCGGGTATTTTGCTTTTCATGAAAGTCTTTCATGTTAATTAGATGGAAGGACTCCTTGTTCCTGAGGAGATCAGTTTGCAACTGCAGTTATGTACCTTGACCCATATGCTTCAGCTTGGCAAACATAAAGCCACTGTTATTGAAGATGCTTGATGGACATTGCATGAACCTTATACAATAATTGCCCTCTTGCCTTTCCCTTAATTGAGGCTGACTGGCTGATTTCATGCTGGTCCATACGTACTCTATCAGGTGTGCGTTAGTGGTAAAATACTTCATATACTTAATGGTTGGTGACTAACTTGAATGTTTCATTGCTATTTCAATCAACATTTGCTTTGATTCCTATGCTTATTGATTCATTGAGACTGGCAAAAGTCACTTCTGTTCATACTTTGTCATGACTTGTTTCTTTATTACTGTTATGATGTTTGTCTGGTGGCTAGCTTCTGCAGCTTTCATATGTTGCTCTTTTAAGCATGATCTGCCTTGCTTCAAAATTATTCTTTCATCTGTTACAAACATTCTACTGTAATATTTTTCAATGTGTGCATGTTTCCTATATTTATTGAACAATAATTGATCTATGTGGTTCAATTCCATTTCATATCTGTTATATGTAAATATGTACAATATTTCTCCTGCAATAAAACTATTTAAATTTAAATTGTTCTTCTTTCTATTCTCACCCATTACTCCTCTGGTTACGTTATTCGTAAAAAGTTTGATTTGCTAAATAAATAAATTAGCCTCATTTATTGAAAAATAATGAATCAAATTAAATTGGTGTAAGATTTTTGAAAAGTGCGCTCGCCGTCTGTAATAAGCTGCCATTGGCTGCTGAAATTCGTCTGCTAGCTGCCTGTTCTCCGCTTCGATTGGCTGCAAAAATGACGTCATACGGCACAACGCAACAGCAGCGCCAGCTTCGGTGCCTGCCCGGTGCCAACAGGAACTTTTTGTACTAGCCAGCGAAGACCACGATTTTAACATGGGAGTTCCCTCCTCCTGCTTTCACTGAGTACTTGCGGGCCATTTGATCTACCACGTCTACTCCGTATTTGGTTTCATTATAAAAGCAGACAGTCTCAGGCTTCAACTTTACGTTTGTTCCAATTTGCACATGTGGGTGTAAGGAACTCAATACCATCACATTCTTATTCTTCTTTCCCTGATACACTGTGACTGTAATGCCATCGTTTTTGAAAGCCACGGTTTTGTAAAGCGTTTCGCGGGCTTTCTTCATACATTCAGGTATTTCCCTTCTATTTTTGTTGATTGTTCCAACTAAGCTCGTTTCATGTGCCTTCAAATATTCTGCTAAAGAAAGTGATGTGAAGAAGTTATCGCAAGTCCTGACGTGCACGGTAGACGCCTAGTCACGTGGCTTGAGGGTGGATGGGGAGGGGGAAGGGCAGGAGGACATTTCGGACTCATAGAACGTCTAAACATAGTAAACTAAGTCGAGAGAGCTGCAACTTAGCTCGAAATACTCCTAGAGCTTAGGTGTTTTACCATAGGGGACAAAAATGTCCCGGTGGCGGTTTTAGGTAAATCATGAATTTTTTCAAAAACTTCTAATCTGATATGAGAGAAATTTTGGCAGGGTGGTCTTGATCCAAAATGATTAAAAGCCAGAATTTTTCAAATACTTCCGAGGAAAATTCGAGTGCCGGGAGAAACTTGAATAGTGAAATGTGACAAAAAAGTCCCATCGGCGGTTCTAGTGTTAAACCATCTATTAGTTACAATCAATCTATTTCTACGGCAGAATTCCACAAGTTTCTCCCCTCTGTCATTTCTCTTCCCTATCCCATATTTTCCCACTATGTTATCTTTCTGTCCCTTTCCCACTACACTGTTCCAGTCT
This sequence comes from Tanypteryx hageni, assembly GCA_028673005.1. Taxonomy (NCBI): domain Eukaryota; kingdom Metazoa; phylum Arthropoda; class Insecta; order Odonata; family Petaluridae; genus Tanypteryx; species Tanypteryx hageni. Next base: position 236,001,575 of record CM054113.1, on the reverse strand, counting down.
CCAATTACTATGGTGATGATCCTTCGTTTTCCTTCCTTTTTCAATATCTCCGTAATCTGTTCATACATTTCATTTACTTCGTCATCACCAGCTGTAGTTGTTGGCATATACACTTGAATTATAAGCATTTCCACTGGCTCCATCCGAAGTTTTACGGTTATTAAGCTATCATTAACTACTACTACTACATACCTTGCTAATTATTTCAGCTATCTCTTTTCTCATCATAATCCCCACTCCCCTTTCCTTTTTCTCTCCCAAGTAAATAATCTTAAAGTTATTTGAATTTATCTCGCCTAGTTCTTCTCACAGAACTTCATTAAGACCTATTGTACCTACATTGTTCCTTCTCATTTCTCTTTCTAATTTCTTTAATTTCCCCCCTGAATTCATAGTCTTAACACTCGATGTGCCTATTCTTAATTTTCTTACTACTTGCTTTCTTCTTATTTATGTTACATTTCCTCTGTGCATCCTCTGGGGCAGTCCCCACCCGGAGATCCGAATGGGGGACTATTTCACCTCCGAAAATTCTTCCCCAGAGAGATCCATAGAGGTATTTGCAGCTTTTCGGCCTTATCATGGGAAGTATAATGAGGTGGTTTTCCCTTGCTTTCCTCATCGCGGTCTCACAGGAGGGATTATCCATCTGTAGCTGTTCAGATCAACATGATCACCACCACCACCATTTCTGTGCAAGCTGCTGCCCTTGCACATGGGTATGTAAAACCACAAGACTCCAAGACTGCAAGATTGCCTCTTAGTCTGACACTTCCCCTCAGACGTTTCCGGCTTGGGTGGTCCTACCAGGAGAATTAGCTCTCGCTGGCATCTCTTTGATTCATAAGAGTACACAAACCTTCCCACCTCACTAAGGTTATGCACTCCATAGGGAGGGTGATACATCAGAGGATCTTGGAAAAATGTTCCTCAGAAAGTCTGTTACTTACGCTCCCCAAGTATAGCTACACTCTCTCAAATCCGGGATTCAGAAAATCGGCTATATAAGAAAATGGACTATTTTTTGCTATTGATGCCATCGTACTCATTATCATACTCTGGAACACATACCAGAAAACATGAAAAGTTTTCATCTTTGTTACCTCCTTGCCTAGTGTTGCCTATAAAATTGAAATACGTATTAAGCCACAGTATCGTACTGCAATCAGAGCCGTCCCTAGAGTAGGGTGAATCGGGGCGACCGCCCCAGGTCCCGAACTTTGGGAGGCCCCGCGCTTCGATTTCACCGCAAGGAAAGCTTAAGTTAAATTTGGTGATAAAGGTTAACAGTGTCCCGCACAAGCCGATTTTCCCCGGGCTCCAACCATCCCTAGGGACGTCCCTGACAGTAATACACACCAGTAATCTCGCGAGAGCTTGGATTTTTCGCAGACAAATAGTAACACTTACAGAAATTACTTTTAATACACAAACGAAAATTATATGGCTCCTAGAACGCCACCACTCCTAGGCACGGCCTATTGCGCCTTGTGAAAAATCCGACGGTGTACATAAGTTCCATTTTCGAGTGAAAATACCAAATTAAATAAAGGGGAAATCGGGAAATGTTTGTCTTATTCTGAATACTAAAGTCAGATAGATTTCTAGGTGGCGGATATTATGTTCTATATACCAATAAAATTAAGAAATGCTTACCTTTCCCTCTTGAAGAGAAGGAAGAACTTTGCGAGTTGCTAAGAAATGAGAAGTTGTTCTAAATTCTATTAACTATATTTGAAAATTTTAACAAAATTAATTCCGACCTGTAAGGAAGGACCGAGAATATATCATGTTCTTATGTTGGACCTAATACTCTGGAAGTATATGAAAAAAGGGAGGGTTGCGAGACACGGTGAAACAATACATAGTAAATAAACAAAAACTCCTTCACCGTAAAAAGGAAGAAAATACACTCACGCTGCAGGTTGCTGGTAAAAACCGTGGCAGGACCTATATCAAAAGGAGACACGCAGAGTCATACAAAAGCCACTCACAGAGTAAATCTAAGGAAAAAGACACGGTGAAACAATACAATAGCAAATAAACAAAAACTCCTTCACCATAAAAAAGAAGAGAATACTCTCACGCTGCAGGTTGCTGGTAAACACCGTCGCAGGACCTAAGTCAAAGGAGACACGCAGAAACATACAAAAACCACTCAAAGAGTAAATCTAAGCAAAAATGTAAACTAGACACCGATGTTTCGACAGCTAATCTGTCATATTCAGTAGTGTGGGGTTCTGTGGTTCATACACTCCCGTGGTATTTGTATTTCTGAGTTGCCTCCAGAGCGGCTTTACTCAACGTCGTAGTTTGAAAAGGAATGTGTTATACAGGCACCTCACCTGTGTGGTAAAACATATTTGTCAGTAGTAAAATCATTTTCGCCGCTTTTTAGGAGGGACCCAATCCTCTTCGCCTATGGATGCCAATGCTCGTTTGTACCTATCCCAGACCGACACTTTGTTTGTTGCGAGATCGCGGAGAACGTCATTCGTTTGGCCTCTAGTGTGTTCTTGTACTTAATGGCTAAGTCTCTGGCGACTTCCCTAATAGGTTTTGCCTTCAGGGTATCATGGAGGTCTATATTTCGACCCCATGCCCTGGTTATTTGTCTGAAAACTTATCTCTCCGCGATCTCAAATACTCTCCATGACTTTTGCATTAAAAGTCCGGACCATACAGGCGATGCGTACAAAAGTGTCGGTCTGATCATTGTTTTATACAAGTGGGTTTTTAGTTCCCTGGACAACGTCAATTGAGTTAAAAAGGGGAAAGAGTCTGGCTCTTTTCCCCGCTGCCGTAAGGTTTACCTTCTTTACATGTTCGTGAAAGGTCAACTTTTCGTCTATAGTTATGCCTAGGTATTTGATATGTTTCGCCCAGGGAATTTCCACACCTTCAATTACGAGATTCTTTGGCGTTTTGGCAACCTTCTTTTTGAAGAGGATCGCTTGTGTTTTGTATGGGTTTATCTCGATTCTCCACTGTTTGTAGTATTTTATTAGTATTTCCGTTAGCCTCTGGGCATATCGCACGGCCATTTCCGGCTGAAAGCTACGCGTCATTATTGCGCAGTCGTCCGCGTATAGGGCAACGGTGGAGTTCCAATCCCCCTCGTTTGTCGGGATGTCACCCGTATATATCGAGAATAAAAGTGGCCCTAGGACACTCCCTTGTGAGACACCAGCTGCTGTCTTTCTTGTAGAACTTTCGGCACCATTCCATTTGACAGTGAATAGCCTGTCGCTAAGATAAGACTTGATAAATTCCACCTGCCAGCAGGGGAATTTTGCTACCAGTAGTTTTTGCAGTAGGCCTAAATGCCATACTTTGTCGAATGCTTCGCTAATATCAAAAGCTACTCCAATTGAAACATTTTTCTTGTTGAAGGCGTCCGTAATAAAATTCACTACCCTTTGCATCTGGTGCGTTGTGGAGTGTCCTGCCTTGAATCCAAATTGATATCGGGGGATTATGCCGTGCCCTTCCGCGTGTGTCAGGATATGCGGGTATATCATTTTCTCGCACTATTTCTCAAAGCAAGAAAGGAGGGATATCGGTCTAAAATCGGAGGCTTTTAAAACCCTCCTTCCAACCTTGGGTATGCATATGACATTTGCGTGCTTCCAGCCGGTTGGATAGTGCCCCATTTTCACTACTGCGTGGAGAATCGAGACAAAGTATTCTCCAGCAGAGATTGGCAGTTCGTTTGATTAATTCGTATGGTATTTTATCTTTACCAGTTGATTTACCTTTCGACAATCGTAATATTAACTCTGCCAATTCTCTTGTGGAGAACACCGGAGTGGCTTGGTTCTCATCGTATTGTTCCCTCAGCATGGACTCGACGTGGTCCATTTTGATTTCTGGGGTGTGTTCCGTCGCTTCATTGTGCGTAAAAATCTGCTCTAGGTAAGCCGCGAGGTAATCTGCTTTGTCAGCAGGCGTGGTGAGTTGGCCTCTTGGGCTTTCCACCAGGGGCTCGTTCCTGGCAGAATTGGTCAGGGAACGCGTGTATTTCCATATGGAATTATCTTCTGTTTTAAGGTTGGCCAGTTTGATCAACCAGCGGTATCTCCGCAGTCGCCTTTGCTGGTCCCTTATTTCCTTATTCAGAACCCGGAGATCCCTTTTTAGTTCAGCAGTTCCGAATCGGTAGTACTGCCTTCTTATTCGATTTCTCGTTTTAATGAGGTTTATTATCTCATCAGGGATCTCCAGGTTTTCCTTGGTTTTCGTTATTCTGCGCGGAATTGCATTTTCCACTGCGTTAGTGACAGCGTTCCCAACAATTCTGCAGCCTCGTCTATTCCTTCCCTGGTGGATATTATGGGCGCCTCGTTGGGTAGTGTCTCCGTGATTAGTTTTCTAAATTTAGCCCAATCCGCAAGTCCGTAACACATGCGGAGGTTGTCTTGATTATAAAATGTTACTTTTGTCCCGATCCTTAGAATGACTGGATAATGATCACTTGTCAATTCCGGGATCGATTTTGACACCGTCCGTCGATCTAGGTTCTTGACCAGTGCAAAGTCAAGGACACTTCCTGTGTTCCTTGGTCCTGGTCGCGTCATTGTTACCGGAGCCACTACCCTCAGTTGGCTGTTTTGCGCCCATTTTTTTAGAAGAGTTCCACGCCTGCAATCTTTGCTGCAGCTCCACGCCCAATACATTGTATTGAAATCCCCCGCGATTATCAGCTCGCTGTCCATGCCAAGGAGCCCATTAAGGTCTTGCATGCATAGTACTTTCTTTGGCGGGATATAGGTGCTAATCTGTCATCTTCAGTAGTGTGGGGTGTAGGAGGGAGAAGGGGGTATATATATATAAGGATTGACCGTTGTGGAGAGGGAAAAAAGTGAAAGGATTTGGCACGGTTGACTGAGTAACTGAAAAAGGGCGGAGTGGGGGATGGGACCTAAGTCGTTGTTCATAACAATGTTTTTGTTTTTATGTATGTAAACGCTTTTGTATGCATCGAGCTTATTGTATTGGTCTATTGATTTGAGTAAGGGTAGGTTTTCTGTGGTGATAAAATGGTGAGTGTCAAAAATATGAGTTGCAATGCTTGATTTGTTTATTCTGTTTTTTTTTTGTAGTGTATGTGTATGTGTTCTTTAAAAATTGACATAGGACAATCTATACGCAAACTGGAAACCCGGTTTTATATTTTATATTTCCGTGTACGAAAAATTCTTCGAAAACAATTCTTCGGAAGATTAAAACTCGACCCTAAAAAAAACACAAACTGCAATCCCTTACTATTCTTTCTCGACAAATTTTAGTTATCTAAAAAGAAAATACATGGTAATGTTAATAGTTTTCTCTGCAGAGATACTCGAGCATGATATGACTCTAGTTCACAAAACATTTTAGTTTAGGTTCTCTATCGATACCAGGCTAATCATAATTTCTGGTAATGGTCCATCATTTTCGAATGAACATCATTCGAAACCTTTCCTCTACAGTCATATCAAGAAACTACGTTGTGATAATGAACTCAATCCGGAAACAATAGGCGATTCTAATCTATTTGGGTTTCCACCATTGACTATATTAATATTACCCAGCAAAAGCACGACATTCTTAGCTTTTTTAATCATTTCGGACATATGATAAATGATATGGCTATTACAATAGAGCAATGGCACGCGTGCTTTCGAGAATGACACGCTACACTCGCTGAAGACGAATAATTTACTACCTTATAATGATATTTATGAAACGCAAAATAAATGTGTTGCGGAGCAGCTAAACTGGTCGAAATTATGCATAATTTGTAACTTGCATGGCTGGTAAAAGAAATTGTCATGTTGTTCGATATTAAATTGTATGAACGGGATCTCTTTAAATATCACTGGATTACTGCACCTAAAAGCCCTCTTATGCTAAATATGTGAACTTTAAAAATATTCTTTACCCTTTGCTGCGTTGCATTCGCAAAATCCGTACGTGTTAGTTAAACTCCTCTAGAACTCCGCGATTTATTTGAGGAAGACACACACGCTGCCACAGAATTAATTCTTTATTGACAAGTAGGGCGGTTGGGAATTTACAACAAATTCCTAAACCATAAGAATCTCAAAAAAAAGAGGAAACAATTAAAATATATCAAGTTTACGGAAAAATCTTATTCACGCCAGGGATCTGATATCTCATACACGTCTGGTGGTTTGTGATTCTCACGACAACGACAGGAACCAAACAGACTACATTCAAACAACAAATAAATATCTATATAATGTCCTATAATAATTGCTTTTACTGCCTGTCTCATTAAAATAAACTTTCACAATAAAAATAGTAATGTTAATGATAATATTGCCATTGGCACGCTTACGTATTTAGTTTTACAAAATGGCCAGCATTCGTTACATTATCATTCCGGTAGTCCCGCAATCGGAGCTAAGCAGGAACTCGGATATAAAAACTCGGATAATACGGAAATATCAGATTTAACAAAGCCACTGACCCCGAAGAAATTCCTGCTTGCGTATTAAAAGAATTAGCTGAAGAAATATCACCTTTTCTTCGGAAAATATTCGAGAAATTCATTTCCGGCGGAGAGGTCTCTAACTACTGGAAGTTAGCGCACGTTACCACTATTCATAAGGGCTGCGACTAGGAGAACCTAGAACATTACAGGCCGATTTCCTAAACTTCGATATCGTGCAAGATTCTCGAGTATATACTCATTAGCAACATAATGCGATTTCTTCATAGGGATTCATTGTTAGATGATTGCCAACACGGCTTCAGGAAAGGAAGGTCTTGTGATAACCAGCTCGGTCCTTTGGTGAATTGTATACTGAGAAGCGGAGAAAAAAAGGCAGGTCGATGCCATCTTCTTATATTTTAGGAAAGCCTATGATAAGGTACCTCACAGGAAGTTAATAACGAAATTAGAAACCTTAGGCGTTAATTCTAAAATTGTTACTTGGATCCGTAAATTTATATCATAGGAAGCAGAAGGTTGTTATAGATGGGAAATCTTCGAACTAGTGTAATTGTTCAGTTATTATTTCTAATTTATATAAATGATATCAGCTCAGTAGTCAAAAGTAAAATTAAGCTTTTCGCGGACGACACCGTCATTTATAGAGAAATAAGCAATCCGGAAGACCACCAGTATCTCTAAAATGCTCTAGAACCTAATTTTGCATGGTGTAAGGAATGATATACATATTCATTAAGTACATCTTCTGTTATGTTTTCCCATTCTGGTAAAGTATGCATTGGTCCAATTAAATTTATATCCTATTTTTCTTCTCCATTGTCGTTAACTTCTCGATTTTCTTCGTCACTAATCGCACATTAAATTATTTTTTCTCTCGTCTTTTGAAGCGCTGAAGACAATCTAATTTCAAACACCCGCAATCTAGTACACCACATTCTCCTTTTTTATTTTTTTTTAAACGTCCTTCGTCATTATCATTTCTTTTCAACAGCGATTGCAATAAACACTGGCTGTATTTTCTTTTGAATTTATCTATCGCTTCTTGTCCCAACGGTTGATTCAATGAAGTCACATGTGAGGGCAGATAAATCTTACTCTTTTAATTTCTCACTTCATTTCGTCTTCATTCAAATGTGACGGCTCATTATCAACTGACAAACGACCTTCCTTGGGACTTTGAATTTTTTCGAAAAAGTTTCCACATTTGGAGCAAATTCAGCAATAAAACATTTATTAAAAAGAAACGAATTCATGCAGAAACTCTTCTGATTTTATGATAAACTGAAAGAGAATTTAGTGCAATGTATTTGAATGTTCAAGGCTTTGGAGAATGAGTTTTTGGAGACCAGAGAAGTTTCTGCGAGCAAGGACCGTTACTCATTCCTTACTACGTGTACAAACATCCAGAAACTGCAACTTACTCTTGCGATGTTTATGCATTATAAGCTACGTTGGGAAATTTAACTACATTTCATCGCGCTTACAAATATGATCACGGGTTTACTGATATTTTTTTAAGAATTCATAAAAATTTACTTGAAATATTTAATTAACATTTACATCTGCGGAAAACTTTTATTCACAGTTCACGCACACTGTATCTTTTTAGCGATTTTTAAAAAATTACTTAAATATTCGATTCGTCTGTACGTTTGTCTGTGTCGAAAAAAACCTCTGAAATCCTGCAATCTGGATAAGCCAAAGCTTCAGGTTAGGCTGTTCTATATGAGAATTTAAACTTGGTGAAACTAGCATTAGCTGCTGGGAGTAATCTTTTTACAACAGAATATTGCTATCAACTCGAGAAAAATTCGTTTTAGGAAGCAAAGGTGATTTTTGCAAGAACGGCAGTTTTGGTGAAATTTTGGCGCAATGGATTCCGTGGGAATTTATCTTTAAACATAGAATTATTTATTCTTATTTTTTAACTGTTTCTTTTGCATGTTATTTATTTAAGATAGTTTTCGTGAAAAAAGAAAGAAGTCTTATGTAATTCTTCCTGCAATTCCTCCCTCACTTGTTTTTCTTACAGTTAACCACTCGACAATTTTCTGTGAAATGTTTCGTTTGCATTTTGAAATTACTTAATATTGTCGGACAAACTAGGGACTTGAACCAAACAAGAGAGGAAAGTATCATTTATAAAGCCAGGCTCAACCACATATCATGCGTGCATACATGCGAGGCAGAGACGTTCTTTACGATGTATTCAATCATGTCAAGAAAGATAAATATTAGTGGCTTAGTATAATGTCTAATAACTGGTATGCCAGTAGTGATGCCAAAAAATATTGATTTTTTTTTATTCACCGATTCATTTCTTCTTTAATCGGTTGTAATTAATAAAACAATCGACAATTACTTAAAACATACCTCACTCGAATTGCAGTAATTTAATCTTTATGTTTGCCTTCATTCCTTCGTCATATATTACTAATTTCTTTTCATTTATGACCGCTGTGTATACGGAAAGAAAATAGATGTGTTTACGTCTATTTCTTCATCGTAAATAATCCATTTCCCTTAATTTACCAAATATTGCCTGTTCACGAAAGAAAATTAAACTGGTTAGGTATTTACAGCAGATATTGTTTACTTTAGTTACCACTAAGATTGCTTTCATTGACAACAACTAAAAAACCATGGGAAAAATTTCCAAGTCCAAAGTGAATTACGACATTCTCGTTTGATTCTCTCGAAACCCGCTACTCCTTGGATAAAAATGTACAGAACAAGCATATGCTATTTTATAGTTCTACAAATTTTAGTTGAAGACATTTTTGTTATAAGTGATATTTTACGAGATATAAAAAAAGTTTGTTTTTTGTCACCATTAAAGTGGCATTCCTGATTTTTGAAAACCGACGTTTATTTACCTGAGATATTTTCAACGAATATTGACGCTTACAATTACTACACACATATATGGCTGGCAGTTTCGGCCTTACAATTCGATGATTTAAATTTACATTTTATTTTGAAATTCTTAAATTTTTAAATGTTAATATCATAGCTGCAAACCGAATCGAACAGAACCGCTGACCCGAACCGAACCGCAGTCATTTTGCGGAACCGCGAACCGAACCGAAGCCACTGAACCATTTTTTTTTACCGAACCGCGAACGGAACAACATTTTTTGCAAAAGTGGTTTGGTTTTCGGTTAAATCTAAACCTATCAACTACGGGGAAACGGGAAAACCAGAGGCGCATCGAAAGTTTGTTCAGGAGACAGTCATTCATTTCTCTTTCTTCCCTGCTGCTATTATTATTTTAAGGCTAGGTTTATGGCGAGGTTTATGAGGCCAACAACCGCGAAAGCTTGCGGAGAAACCACTGCGTGTGATTAAGAACTTATTTCAACGCTATCAAAAGGGTTCTTTTACTATGACCAAGAAAGTAGCCGCACTATCCTTCCCGCCGTGTAAAGAGAGAGGGGGGCTCCTAGGGCGCATGGAAATGCGCGCTAGGAGCCCTCTCCAAATACAAAACTTATACCGATATACATTAGTGATAAGAAAGGGAAAGAAAATGTGACCATCTTACTTAGAATGTTTTCTTTGGAAAAATTCAAATTGTTCCTCTTTGACGGCTTGTCTCGGTGGTTCCATCATTCCTGTTTCAACTCTCATGCAGTGCACTTCTGCGGCGATTTTTTGGTTTAGTTTGCGCTTTACCGTCCAATGAAAACTGTTGCTTTCATTAACAATAGACAGCACCCTTCGGCGGATGTCTTGGAGTGTAAGTAGTCATTTCCAGCGGAATTTTCAGAAATATCTTAAGTAAGTGTGTAATTACTAACTATTGTACAAATTATTTAATAGTTAGATTAGAATATTTTCTGAAAATTGTTATCTGAAGAGGATGAATTTATATTTTATTTTCGGGTGTTTTAAAGTGTCCGCGCTTCGTATATTGAATTACATGAAATCTTTATTAGTTATAAATATTCTTATTACCAGACCAGAGCTGCAAACCGAACCGAACCGCAGTCATTTTGCAGAACCGCAAACCGAACGACCACAAAATTTATAGGTGGTTTGCAGCTCTGGTTAATATAAAAAAACACTAAATAAGGAATTTATTAAAATATTATGTTATCTTTTACTTACAGTAAAAGAAGTATACGATACAAAGTAGAATATTAAAATCGTTAATTAAATCTTTTACTAATTAAATCGTGACTTTTAACTAAGAAAATCATTTCATTTGAGCCGGTCACGAGATTCCGCGTGCTTTTTCTTCAGGAGTTATGAGAAAATATCCAGGAACTGAGTGTAGTATGGATATCTAAATCCGGAATTTTTTTTAGAGGTAGGATTTGTAAAAAAACGAAATAAGTATTGTAGAAATTTTGATATTTTAATTTGTGTTGCCGTTAAAAATTCTCAAAGTTTAAACTAATAGATGACTGTTTAGGTTCTGCAGGATAAGCTAGGACGCTGAAATTTTCAAGTTATTTGCAGAGTAGTGCATTTGCACAAATAAATATTTGTATCTCCCCGTAAATATATTGCGGCGACCGTTAAAAATTTTGAAATTTAAACAATTAGAAAAATATTATTTCACTTCTAGAAGTGTTACAACTTTAAAATTTGGCAGAAATGTGTGGAATTAGCACCCCATAAAGGAAAAAGTATAAAATTCTTAAAATGTTAAAGTTTGGAGATTGTTTTATTCTAATATTTCTACATAAAGGAAAAACGAAAATCGCTGCGGAGGTGGAATATTTAGAATGAAAAAATTCTTGGAATGATGAAATATTTGTCTGAAAAATGAATGTTTTTTAAAGGTGAGATGATATGCTTGCAGAATGCAAGCACCTTCCACTAATATATATATATATATATATATATATATATATATATATATATATATATATATATATATATATATATATATATATATGCATATAGAAATGCTTATGGAAGAGGAAAGGTAAGTGGGATAAATGTATTGCAAGAAGATGCTGGGATAAGGAATAATATTGTTAATATGCGATGCGCTAAAATAAGCGCACCGTACATTCGAAGCGCTATAAGAGCACCGCACAAACATTAGTTTAGAAACACAATTTTCTGTCATAATTTTCTGACACAATTCTTGGTATGAGAATAGTTTCAGAATTATCTAAATCTATAACTCTTGCTTCAATTATGTTACGTTGTATTCGTGTAACTGTGAGTCGCGTCCCATTACACAGGCCTTTTGAAGGTACTAAATTTCTGAGTAACATGATCACAGCGCCTGGTTTCAATCACAGTATCTGCGGAGGCATTCCAGTTGGCGTAAAACTGTTAAAAAATTCTTCGGGGTATGCCAGTTGTTCTGTCGCATCCTCACTTATGATGGTATCTACACTTTCGTAAACTATCTCTTCTCCTGGTATACGTTCTAATACACGATTGTTTAGTTCAAGTGATGCTTCATTTGTGACTCTGAGAAATGCTCTTCCTTTAAGCTGTTGAGCGGTGACTCTATTAAAATGTATATCACCATATAGTTGCTCGATTGGATCTTTTATTGGTGGATAGCATCTTTCAGGTAATTTAACTGTTTCTCCGTTTCTGCCTTCACCTACTTCTAACAGCGATTTTGCAAATTCTCTTTCAGTATCCAGAGCACGCATGTTTTGTATTAGTTACATTATATGAAGTTCAGACCACAGTTGATGTGTTTTTAAACAGCTGGCAACCGTCAGAGATCGTGAACAACTCAATATTACAGGCAAGTTTGGACGAAAATCTCTTCCCAGTGGGATGACCTTATCACCAAATGGTTTGGTACATCTTCTCAGATCCTTAAGAAGTCTTTATAGCAGTTAGCAATAAATACGAAAGTTACCCAATACAGATTAACGACGACGAATTCGAAAGTGTTTGGTGTCGTGTGAAAGGAAGCGACTGATAAACTATAAATATATGCGCTTTTTATAGACCCCCAAATGCGAGCGTGGAAACTATTCATTCTCTGGAGAAACAAGTGGCGACGCTAAATTCGTCTAATAAATATAAAGCCATTATAATCGGGGGCGATTTCAATCTTCCGTCAATTGATTGGAGCCATAATTGCTTTTATCCCGGAAGTAGAGAGCGTGAATCGTGCGAGGCTTTACTAGAAACTTTCGGTAAGCACTCATTGTATCAGTTAGTGAGATTTCCTACGAGATTTAATAATATATTAGATTTATTTGTTACTAATCTTCCTGAGCGTATGAATAGAGTATCTGATGCTGAGGGAATAAGCGATCACAAGGCAGTGTACGTGGAATTTCAGTTAAATATTGAGAAACAGGTTAAGGCTAAAAGAAAACTTTATGTATTCGCCAAAGCCGATTTCACTAGATTTAGGTCTTTTCTGCGAAATAAATATAATAATTTCAGCGATTTAACCGATAGTGCAGACGCGGAGGAATCCTGGTGCATGTTCAGAGATATGATGCGAGAGTGTACAGATAGATTTATACCGAGCAAACTGAAGCGTGATAGTGCAGAACCTAGATGGTACAATCAGGAAGTAAGAAGCGCTCTCCGACGGCAAAGAAAACTTCACTCTCTCGTAAATAACACATCCTTAACAGCTACGGTCGAACAGATTGCAATAATAAGGCAGCAATACAAGGAGGCGCGCTCCATAGCCAGAGTAGTAATGCGTAATGCGTTTAACAATTATAAAAAGAAGGTTTCACAGGATAACTTGAAAGAGAACCCGAAAGCATTTGGTCTTACGTCAGGGAAGTTCAAGGTAGGGGCCCCACTATTGCGCCACTGCGATCGGAAACGGGAAACGTAGTTCACGATAGTACGGATAAAGCAAACCTATTAAACTATCACTTTCAGAAAGCTTTTACTCGTGATGACGATGAATGTGAAACCCCTATTCCTTTGCATCAGGGCGATTCGATGGAAGATTTGGTATTTTCGGAAAATGGCATCGCGCTCCAACTTCATTCGATTAAGCCAAATAAATCTCCTGGACAGGAGGAAATTCCCGCCCGTGTAATGAAAGAATTAGCTGCTGAAATCGCGCAGTATTTGAAAATTATATTCGAGAAATCCATTAGGGAAGGAGTAGTTCCTAAAGATTGGAAGGTGGCACACGTTACGCCCATCCATAAGGGTGGCGACAAAGAGAACCCCGAAAATTATAGGCCAATATCCTTAACTTCATTATCGTGCAAAATACTTGAGCACATAGTCTTTAGCTCTGTAATGCGCTATTTAGATAGTCATTCATTGCATAGCGGATTCCAACACGGATTCCGGAGAGGTTGATCATACGAAACGCAGCTCGGCCTGTTTGTGGACGATTTGTTGCGATGCGGAGAGAAAAATACTCAGGTCGATACGATAAAGTATCTCATAGGAAATTAATTGCGAAGTTAGGACAATGTGATATCAATCCGAAAGTTGTCGGTTGGGTGAGAAACTTCCTCTCAAATAGGGAACAGATAGTTGCCATCGATGGGAAATACTCGTTCCCCGTTAAAGTTGCTTCGGGTGTTCCTCAGGGAAGTGTATTGGGCCCTCTGCTCTTCTTAATCTATGTAAATGATATCTGCTGGGTTGTTCGTAGTAAAATTAGGCTTTTCGCCGATGACACCGTTCTATATAAAGAAATAAAAAACCAGGAGGATCATCAGTCACTGCGTGAAGACTTAAGAGCCATTTCAGCGTGGTGCAAAGAATGGCAAATTGAAATTATACTAAATGTGCTGAAGTCACGTTTTGGAAAAGTAAGAACAAAGATTTAGATTTCGAATATAAAATAGATGAAATGACAAGCTGAGTATGTAAAATATTTAGGAGTAAGCATTTGTCGAGATCTTTCGTGGGACATGCACATTCGTCGAGTTATAGGCGCGACCAACAAGAAACTGGCATTCATAGGTAGAATAGTACGAAACACTACAGAGAAAGTACGTGAAACATGCTACTTATCACTGGTAAGACCGCAAGTGGAATACGCAGCGAGCATATGGGATCCGTACGAGAAGGGACACATAATTCAACTAGAAAGATTAGAGCGTAGAGCAGCCAGATTTGTAAAACAAAAGTACAAACATAAGCAAAGCGTCACCTCTTTATTGAGCTATTTGAACTGGGTATCACTGGAGGACCGTAGATTGGACTCAAGGTTGAATCTTCTGGAGAAATATAGATCGGAAAGTCTAAAAGTGGAGGTAGTGGGAATAATTGTGGCACCAACGTATATAGGTAGAAATGATCGAGACGATAAAATACGTGAGATCGATTGTAGGACGGAGCGTTATCTAGGCTCGTTCTTTCCGAGGACAATACGAGATCACAATAGGAAATTTCGAATTGCGTTAGACAATCTTTAGTTAGGATTTGGTGCATTGCACCCCCTGCCACCCACCAACTTGGTGAATTTCAGGGTAACTTGTATATGTAGAAGTCTATCTACAGCCAGGGAGGCGTGTACATGAGTCATTGGAGATTCATCCCACACTATTAATTTCGAATCCATCAGTGCTTTTGCTTCAAGTGTGTTCGGTTTTATATTGCAAGTAGAAGTAGCATTCAGTATGAGTGGTATTTTATAAAACGAGTGAGCTGTTCTTCCTCCGGCTAACAAATTTTGTTTGCTCTTTTAAAATGTCAAAGGAGTTTGAATTCAGAATAGCTGGCTGTATATTTATAACTGGCAGTTTAAGTTTCCTTAGACTCAAACCATAAGCCTTGAGTAGTTCATCGATTTCTGCAAGAGCGTATTGTGATCTAGTCTCTTTAGAATATCTACGCACAAAATCTTCACACATTTCATCTTTATGTTGAGTCCAAAGATCCAGAACGTTTTCTGGTTCTCCATATGCACAGATTATCACGAAAAATAATTTTATGTTACTCGGCATTTGTGTATGAGCCGCTTCGGCTCGCGTATCGTGCCAAATTCTATCACCTTCAAGAATTCTAAGTTCTCTACACACCTCTGGAAAAGTCGCACATTGTGTCCCATTGACACGCTTCAGACTCTTGAAACTAATGGCACCCTTACTTCGTGTGAGTAACATCCTCAAGTAGTATCTTTCGCTATCTTTTATACTAACTGCTGGCATTCTGCCGATCACCCTTTCTCCTCCTCTTTGGCGTCTTTTCCATTTTGTGTTATTCTTATCAAAAATATAGTAATTTGGTATATCTGTATAAGTGTAGTTATTTTCTTCTTAATCAGTTTGATTAAGCTTACAACAGGCAATTACCATTGTTTCTTTCGTACATGCCCTTGCAATTGCCTGGTCTTCTTGTCCTTCCTGATAAAATACTTGTTGTTGTACAGGTAAATGAACTGCTAATCTGATTACAGTGTGAGACTCTTCCGACATGGCGAACTCATTTATTCGCCACATGGCTTCTGGAGCACTAACATATCTTTCATCAAGAAATGTTAATATTTCATCGTGATTGATTACTCCAGGACTATTTTCCTTTTCAATTCTAACTGAAGCGGCATCATGCCCCTTAAAGATGTATTTGTAGAGACACTTAACACTTTTAACAGACGTAGATACTTCGACATTAATATGTGCGTCGAATTTCTTTAATAGCCCCGGATTATACGGAACAACCCATCGATTATCGATTTTAAAATTTCCAATTTTAACAGGAGCTTTGGATCTTCTTCTGTATGTAGGGAATCCATTTACGTTTTCTACAGTCGAATCTCTAATCTCCTTTGGAAAGTTTTTAAACATACACCTTCCCTCATGCAAGGCAAACACTGATTAAGAGTACCTCAAGGTCCATGTATCATACATTTCGTTACAATCTCATAGAGTCTTGGATTAAAATTCTGATTTGGTATCTCGGCACCGACAAACTTGTCGATACCATCTTTTGTGCGTATTTTTGAACCTAAATCTAACGTCAGTAGAATGTGACCGTGAGGTAAACCTCGCTTTTGGAATTCAATTACGTACATGTATGCAATAACAATTCCGAACAGATTCCGTTTTAAAACATCATCCAAGAGCTCTGACAACTTCATTTTAAGGACCCGGACTATTATGTCTGGTCTATTTTCAGGTCATTGAGTCCCTTGCACTTTGAATCTTAGGCCAGATCGGGTTGCAAGTGAAGGTAATAAATAGGTCCGGCCGTCCAAACTTTCTGAATATTGCTATCGCGTCCTGATAATTTTGTTGCATATACCGGGGACTTCCCTGAAATGTTGAAGACAATATTACCAACCTACCTGCACGTACATTCTCAATTTATGCTCGAGACTCTCTCTCTAAGAGTCCTCGATATTATTCAACCCGTAAATCTTTTTGATTCATTCGCAAATAGTTCAATCGGGCTCCTTCAGTTTTCACATAAGCACCAATATTGTACTGCTGAAATAATTTTCCACTACTGTGTAAAAGATTGAAACCGCTACGCACAGAAAGTCGATAAGCGAAATACTGTGACTGTGTGACTCTAACTCACTTAGCTGATCTCCTCTCTTCCACATGCCCCATTCCCATATGCCAACCACAGTCGTTTCTCGGGAAAAGCTGAGGGTAGATCATCGGATCACTATAACGATTCATTGGTGAAATGTTCCAGAAATTATCTCCAATCGGATAAATGCAAATATCTCTGTTTGCTGGTGGTTCACCGTCATCACCAACAAATATGCGTAACGTGTTGCTCTTAAAGACATTATTTTCATTCTGAGCAAACAATTTAAAAATTAATTTTTTTAATTAATATATATAGTTTCATACAAGCATTATCTAAATGGTTTTAAGTTTATATATGATACATTATTTCAATGCGATATACAGTAGCTGTTTATCTCGTTGATAGAGACATTGAGCAAATAAACATTAGACATTGTTTATTTGGTTGCAATATTAATACGGAAAAGTATTATAATGTATTACTTCCAAAATGGCAAATATTTTGTTTTTATTTAAATTTGCATAGTTCTACTAATTCTAATACCAGGTTTAAGTATATTTCACCAAATAATTATATTTCATAAGTACGTACCTACGTATTTTTTAATAAACATTCAATTCAGTCCAAATTAATGAGAATTAACTTGAAATGCAAGCGATTACCGATTGAATACGAAAAAAGACTGTAAGAATAAAAAACCTTGATCATTCTTCTTTAAAAATATGCAGGTCCGAGGTTTGTAAGTCAATTTGACGAATTTATATAAGCAAATGAACGATAGCCGATATGTTTCAGTTTCAGCTGTTTATATATCCTGTTGCTTAGCAATTCAATTGTGTGCCACGTACCGTCTAAGCGTTTAATTACCAACTTTTATATTAACTTCGCTATATAATTATATATGTTTTGAACACCGTCTAATCTGAAAAATTCCAAAGCTGCTGGGGTGGTTCGAACCACCTCTCCTCACTATCGCGTAAGACGAGTACTTTAGTCAAACGAGTACTTTAGTCACCTCGCGCTGCGATAAATGTGTATTTGAAATGACGTGGGAAGATAGACATAGCAACGAGATTAAACAAATTATTGTAATTGTAAATGCTGTTAGCTTTTAATAGAATTCTCTTTATTTTAAATGGTATTGATACGAGCATTCCTACGTTTTTGATGGGATATTTCTGCTAATAATTGTAAGTTTTTATTTATCGTATTTGTTATTTATAGTAAGTTTTTATTTATCTTAAATATTTTTTGTCTTTATTCACTATTTAAGATAGGTTATACTGTTGTAAAGGATGTCAATTTGAACAAATTTAAATGAATTTAAATGAAAAATCACATACACGCTATTTATTCATAATTTTACTTGTTTCTTTCAGTAATTGCACAGATGATTACAAATGTTAATTATATTAATACAGAATAAATGAATAAACAGAATATATACAGAATACTAACGAGGGGAGCCCCCAAGGTGTGACACTCGCATCGGATTGAGACTTTGCAGAATGAAAGTATATATAAAATAATGGATTCCTATTTCTACTGAGGTGCCAATTCGACGTCGTTTACGAGAAAATGCCCCTTGAAAATCGCGATCCGAGAGTCAACGTAATAAGAACATTAAAAGTCCTTTCATAATTATCTAGGAGCGTTGGTCTAGGGGAAACGAGTTGGGTTTGATATAGTATTGCCGGGGTTCGTTTCCCTTAGGGAAGAAAATGTTTTCTTGAATTTTTAAAGATTTTTTTTCGCAATTTCCAGTATATCGTCGATAAAACTTGCACAACATTTTTAAAAAATTGATTCCATGCATTATAACTACTATTTTCCTTATAGAAATATAATGGAGTAAAACAATCACTAATTTTTGCAATTTTAGGAATATTGTATTTTTTCACATTGGGCTAATAATACCACACATTTCTGTCAAATTTTAAATTTGTAGCAACTTTAGAAGTGAAATAACATATATCTAATTTTTTAAATTTAATTAATTTTCAATGGCCGAAATAACAATTTCATCAATATACTGAAATATTTATTCGTTTGTATAGTGTAATCTCTAAATAAATTAAAAATTTCAGCTCCCTAACTCGCAGAGCAGTATCTAAACATTTACCTATTTGTTAACATTTTATGAATTTTTAACTGCCCAACAAATTAAAATTTCAAAATTAGAATAATCCCAATTTCGTTTTTTTTTATTTCTACCTATAAAAAAATTTCGACTCCGTAGCACGTCTGGAAACACATAAACCTTGAAAATTTCCTTAAACAATTTCGAATTTTTAGCGGCCGCATTGTTGAACTTTTTCAAGATTTTCGTTTTTTCTAAACGGTTTTGCACATAATCCTACCGACAAAAAAATTTCGAGACTGCCGCTTTTATAGAAGTGCCTAAACATTAATATCCTATGTATATGTTACTACTCATCTGTAAAGAACGTCTATATATATACTAGTAGAAGGTGCTTGCATACTGCAAGCATTTCATCTGACCTTGAAAAAACATTCATTTTTCAGAGAGATATTTAATCATGAAAAATATTTCTTTAATTCTAAAGATTTCTCCTCTGGACCGGTTTTCCTTTATTCATTATGGAAACATAATAGAGTAAAACAATCACTAATTTGTACAATTTTAGGAATATTATACTTTTCCATATTGAGTTAATAATACCACACATTTCTGCCAAATTTTAAATTTATAGCGCAATTAGAAGTGAAATTACATTTATCTAATTGTTTAAATTTAAATAATTTTTAACGGGCGCAATAACAATTTCATGGATGAAATGTAATGTTAATTCGTTTATAAATATTAAATTCTAGATAATTTAAAAGTTTCAGCTCCCTAATTTGGAAATTAGTGTCTAAAAATTTACCTATTTTTTTTAAACATTAAGAATTTTTAACTGCCAAACAAATTAAAATATTATAATTTCTATAATCCCCATTTTGTTTTTTACAAATCCTACCTCTAAAAAAAATTTCAGCGCCGTAGCACATTCGAAAATACGTAAACCCTGAAAATTTGTCTAAAAAATTTTTAGCGGCCGCATTGTTGCACTTTTTTAGTTGTAGCGCTTCTAGAAGTAAAATAATATTTTTCTAATTGTTTAAATTTAAATAATTTTTAACGGCCGCCGCAATTCATATATGGTAAAATTGAAATGTTTATTTGTGCAAATTTACTATTCTGTAAATAAATTGAAAAGTTCAGCTTCCTAGCTCATCCCTTAGTACCTAAACAGTTATCTATTTGTTTAAACTTTAAGAATTTTTAACTTTCAAACAAAGTAAAATATCAAAATTTGTATAATCCCTATTTCATTTTTTTAAAAATTCTACTTATAAAAAAAATTTCAGCTCCGTAGCACATTCGGAAATGTCTAAACCCTGAAAATTTGTTTAAACAATTGCAAATTTTTAGCGGCCGCATTGTTCCAATTTTTCATGATTTTCGTTTTTTTCTAGTCGGTTTTGCAAAAACTCCTACCTAAGAAAAAAATTCGAAACTCCAGCACATCTGGAAGTGCCTAAACATTAGTATCCTCCTATTATGTTATATCCTCCTCTGTAAGAGTCGTCGATATATAATGATAACATACTAGTAGTTGGTGCTTGCATACTGCAAGCATTTCATCTCAAATTAAGAGAACATTCATTTTTCAGACAGAAATTTCAACATTACAAATAGTCTTTTAATTCTAAAGATTTCATTTCTGCAGCGATTTTAGTTTTTCCCACATGTAAGAATAATAGTTTAAAACAATCTCCAAATGTCGCAATTTTAAAAATTTTACACTTTCTTCATTATGGGGTACTAATGCGACAGATTTTAGCCAAATTTTAAAGTTGTAGCACTTCTAGAAATAAAATAATATTTTTCTAATTGTTTAAATTTAAATAATTTTTAACGGCCGCCGCAATACATATATGGTAAAATTGAAATGTTTATTTGTGCAAATTTCCTATACTGTAAATAATTTGAAAATTTCAGCTTCCTAGCTCATCCCATAGTACTTAAACAGCTATCTATTTGTTTAAACTTTAAGAATTTTTAACTGCCAAACAAATTAAAATATCAAAATTTGTATAATCCCTATTTCGTTTTTTTAAGAATTCTACTTATAAAAAAAAATTTCAACTCCGTGGCACATTCGGAAATATATAAACCTTGAAAATTTGCTTAAACAATTGCAAATTTTTAGCGGCCGCATTGTTGCACTTTTTAAAGATTTTCGCTTTTTATAGTCGGTTTTGCACAAAATTCTACCTATGAAAAAAATTTCGAATCTCCAGCTTATCTGGAAGTGCCTAAACATTAGTATCCTCCTGTTATATGTTATCATTATATATCGACGACTCTTACAGAGGAGGAGGAGGATATAGGAGGATACTAATGTTTAGGCACTTACAGATGTGCTGCGAGCGTTAGGAAGAGATGAGTTTGTTTAAAATTATAGCATCTTGAGGATCAAGACTATTATTTTTTCGAAGGTATATTTCCGAAGAATTGTTCTTCGAGAAAATTTCTCCAAACCGATATTTCTGCTGCTGACAAGTTGGTTCTGGCGTACTTTTTAATGCGTACTTCTTTCGGACTCTATTTCCTGCCGTTCATTCAAGCTGCTTGTTTGTATTTTACGCCAAATGCGCCAGCAATTACGGAAGAACAACCACGATGTATTGTAAGCGGATAATAATTGTGGGCAGCGTTTATCATTTAAATTTAAACCCAGACAACACATTCCTAAGGTAAGTAGAGGGCTCTAACGTCTTCATCTTTATCAACAGGCGGAGTTATTTTTCTTCCCTCTTGTCTCTCAGATATTCATCGATTTGTTAGCTTTAATGCCATGCTCCATACGATAAAATCAAAAAGTAAAAGCAATTTTCGTGCAAGAATAATATACAATGTCAGAACGCGCTCTCAAGATCATCATACTTAACAGTCGTCAAACAATTCTAAACGTGTTCTCCCAATTGCCAGTGCTCAATATGTCTCATACAGTCGATGGATAAAAAAGTCAGTTCCACTTTCCGATTGCACCGTTAGTGAACAACGTGCTATCATAAGATTTTTGTGGTCAAAAGGGGTCAAACCCTCCGAGATTTACAGAAGAATGTTAGCATAGTATGGAGAATAGTATATAGGTCAAAGAAAAGTGTAGGAATGGGTGGATAGTTTCAAAAGTGGCAGAACAAGTTTGGTTGACGAAGACCGTTTAGACCACCCCACAACTTCAAGAACAGCATATCAATCTTGATCGAGCGAATGCTCTCATACGAGAAAACATAAGGATTACTGTTACTGCAGTTGCTGAAATGTTACAAATCAGCTGTGGATTTGCGTATTCGATCATACACGATCATCTGAAATATCGTAAAGTTTGTGTTAGGTGGGTCTCGACACAGCTCACAGATGAGCACAAACGGAAACGTATGGAGATTTTCGCGCAATGTTTGCAGCGGTATCATGAAGAAGGAGAGACATAGCTTCAACGAATTTTGACAGGAGACAAAACATGGGTGCACCATTACTAGTCCGAAAGCAAGCAGCAATATATGGAGTGGAAACACACGTCATCCCCAAAAACCAAGAAATTCAAAAGTGTTCCTTCCTCCGGCAAAGTCATGTTGACGTTGTTTTGGGATGTCAATGCTTAAATTTGAAATTGTTCCTCATCCCACCCTACAGCCCGAACCTCGACCCAAGTGATTATCACCTCTTTGGTCTCTAAAAAAGCACGTCGATTTTTACATGATGACGAAGTCAAAGAAGCGGGGCATACTTATCTGCCGGAACAACCGAAAACGTTCTTCTCAGAATGCATTAAGAAGCTTGTGGACGGATTTAACAAGTGTTTGGAAAAGTAAGGGGACAACGTTGGAAATTAATACTAAAAATTTTTGCATTTTACCTGTCTAGCTTTAATAAAAATAAATTGCCTTTACTTTTTGATTTGCCCTCGTATATAGCTACTGAAATAACGGCGAAACCGTCTTAAAAGTGGTGTTCGCGCGCCAGTGCTTGGAACGTCGAAGAAGCTGCAAATTTTCCTGCGTTAAAAACATTAGTATCCGGTCGCGTGGAGATCCAGGGACATGCGGAAGAAACTTAAAAACTTCTCGCATATCCCATCACCTGCGTTTCCTTCCGATGAGTCTGTAATTTCCAATTTGGTCTTTGCGTCGAAAATAGTGAAGAGTTGTGCACCAAAATCTGGATCTAGCAAAACTATTCAACCCATAATTAGTGCCGCCGATTAAGTTCTGTATAAAATGTAGGCTAAGATTTTTTGATCTAGTAAATCCTGAGTGAAAATCTAACCTTCTGAAAGAGTGGGTTTATTAAGATCTTGACTCGAAAAACTTAAGATAGTGAACGAGGCGAGGGCGGAAGAGGACGGGGGAGGGCGGGAGAGGGCGAGAGAGTGCAAGAGAGGGCGGGATAGGGCAAGGATAGTTACAGGCATATGAGCTATAACAATGATATATGCACTCGAGTACAATCACCAAAGAAACGACTTGGCATCATTCAGGGGCGCTGACAATACTCCATCAAATCATAGGATACCGCGTCGAATCAGTCTGCGATTGAAATTCCCGAAGTAAGGGAAATCCCTAAAAAAAATAGGCTCTGTTGCTCATTTACTTCGTCTTTTCCCCGCTCATAACTGCCTACAATTCATCGTCAAACGTTGAATAGTGTTTGGAGGAAGATGAAAAGGACCGAGAGAGCGGATCGAAGGAACCGAAAGCACCTGCCTGTGTTTCGATGAAGCCACTCGCTTTGTCCTGAATGTCGTCTGAGTAAGCTCCAGGGATCGGATGGAAGGGAGGCAATGAAGGAGAAAAGGAAGGCGGCTGCTGCAGGGATGTCAGTTGTTTAACGGAAGGGAGAGAGAGAGGGACGGAGGAGGAGAGGAGTGGGATCCGCCTGCCTGTTTGCCTTGCTGTGATGCGTGGATTTGGCGGAGGAAGCGACTGCGTCCCGCGTGCACACTTTCTCGTTTGCATAGTGGCCTCCTCCCCCAGAGAGCGCCAGCGGTGCTGTCCTGGGAGATGCTCTAGCGAATTCTCTCCCTCTCTTCCCTTCGTCATCCCATCTCCTACCTCCCCTCTCTTACTTCCCGCTCCCACCCACTCCACTTCCTTTTTTCCCCTCTCCCACCCATTCCGCTTTTGGCTTCAGCAAAATAGGCGAGCAAAGGAGCTTAATGACTCCTACGGTCTGTTGAAAGGAGATGTAGTAGAGTGCGGATCGTTACTGTTCAAATGGTTAAGAAATCGATTGTTCTTCTCGAAAGAATTGAAAAAAACTGATCCATCAACACTGAAATGGTTTTGTGAATGCATGCGATTGCGCGATTAGCCACAACCTATGATGATGAAGTCTTCGTTTCACAGTCAGGATTCGATCCTTGTGTTATTTGGCAGTAAGATAATATTCATTGGTCATAATTCTATGTAATTATAAATGTTAGGCGGTTAAAAGTAGATAGACGGGGACCTCGCGGCAGTAAATCCCTTGGACCGCCGTTAGCCCGCGAGATACCTTAAGTCCTCGGATGTGCGAACCCTTACTCGAGACCCGACATCACCCTTCCCAACTTGGTATTCTCTGACCGCAGGGATGATTAAGCACGAATTAATCAAAACTTTTTTAATACATTTATGACGAGAATGCATTTCTGTTTAACATTGTATGTAATTTCTCAACTATGCAAGTCTTTTAAACGGCTTTATACGGCAAATATTTTACATCTACATCTACATGATACCCTGCAAGTCACCATTTAGGTGGATGGCAGGGGGTGCAGTGCTCCAAGGGTCTATAGTTTTCCTATCTTATCTTTTCCTATTGTGTTCTCTTATCACCCTAAGAAAAAACGATCCTCTATATCGCCCCGTTCTACAGTCGATTTCGGGAATATTATCCTCACTGTACTGCCTTCCGAGATACGTCGGGCTTCTGATAAGTCCTACTACCTCATTCACAAGTCACTTTGACATAAACTTTACCAGTAGTTTAAATCTAACATGCAGCCTACGTTCCTCTAACGATGTCCATTTCAGATTTTCTATTCATGATTTTACGCTTTGTTTAGTATCGGATTTCCTCTTTACAAATCTAGCTGCCCTGCGCTGAACATTTTCTATCTCGTTTGTGAGTGCCTTTTCGTAGGGATCCCACACAGGTGAAGCATATTCAACCTGCGGTCAAACCAAGGATAAATAACATAATTCCTTCACCTTTTCGGAGCTATTTCGAAATATTCTATTTTGTTAGCGGCCCCTATCAATCGGCAAATATGGGTGTCCTACGAGAGATCACGATGGATCGTGACTCCGAGATATTTAATCAAGTCTGAAACTGGCATCTCTACTCCGTCCAACGAATAATTAACATCCAACGAGATACTCTTAGTTCTCCAGAAATTGATGACGCAGCTTTTCTTTTGGTTGATCTCTAACTTCAATTCCTTACACCATGCAGAAATAACTTCTGGATCATTTTGGAGATACTGGTGGTCTTCCGGATTGCTTATTTCTCTATAAATGACGGTGTAGTCCGCGAAAAGCCTAATTTTACTTCTGACTACTGAGCTGATATCGTTTATATAAATTAGAAATAATGTCGGACCAATTACACTACCCTGCGGAACGCCAAAGACAACCTTCACTTAGTTCGAAGATTTCACATCTATAACAACCTTCTGCTTCCTATGATTAAAAAATTCACGGATCCAACTAACGATTTTAGAATTAACGCCTAAGGTTTCTAATTTCGTTATTAACTTCCTGTGAGGTACCTTATCAAAGGCTTTCTTAAAATATAAGAAGATGGCATTGCCTTGCCTATTATTTTCTCCGCTTTTCAGTATAGAGTTCACAAAAAGACCGAGCTGAGTATCACACGACCTACCTTTCCTCAAGCCGTGTTGACAATCATCTAATAATGAATTACCATCAAGAAATCGCATTATGTTGCTAACGAATGTATCTTCGACCATCTTACACGATATCGAAGTTAAGGAAATCGGCCTATAATTTCCTGGGTTCTCCTTGTCGCCACCCTTATGAATTGGGGTAACGTGCGCTGACTTTCAGTCGCTTGGGATCTCTGCGCGGGAAATGGATTTCTCGAATATTATCCGAAGAAAAGGGGCTATTTCTTCAGCTAATTCTTTTAAAATCCGAGCGGGAATTTCTTTGGAGCCAGTGGCTTTGTTATGTCTGATGGAATTTAATTGCTTTGCTATTCCCAGCTCAGAAAGTAGTATATCGTCCATCAGGTCCCTCCTTATAGCGGGTGCATAATGTACGCAATGGTCGCTTACGGCTTTAAATGCTTTTACAAAATGACCGTTTAACAGGTTGGCTTTTTCTACGCTATCATGAATAACGGCACCAGAGTGATTACGCAGGGAAAGTATGGTATGGCCTCTAACTTGGACCTCTCTCATAAGACCAAAACGCTTTATATATGGCTAACATAGTATTATTTGTCTCATCAGGCTCTACAATTGGATTGATTTTAATCAGATTCTCGAATGTCGTTTTTGAGTAAATAAAATTGCCAACAATATACTACTTTTTATTTTTGTTTAATATCATTTTTATGAAAAACTGTCTGCAAAAGATGATATATTGAACAAATACGAGATATCATTTGATTTTATGTACGCGTTTGAGCCCTAGAACAGTGAACAGACCGACAGACAGACTGTCACGGCATGGCGAAAACCACTTATATGGACTCAGGGGCACCTAAAACGTGTATATTCATTCGAAACTCTAAACACGGGGCAAAGCCCGGGTAATTATCTAGTAGTATCATTTTTGACAGCACTCCAGATATATCAGTAATAATTTTCTGATCTAATGTGTCTAATTTAGTTATTAACTTCCTGTGAAGTACTACCTTATCAAAGGCTTTCCTAAAATCTAAGAAGATTGCATCAACCTGCCTATTATTTTCTCCGCTTCTCAGTATACAATTCACAAAAAGACCGAGCTGAGTTTCGCAAGTTTCCCGAAGTCAAGTTCACAATCATCTAACAATAAATTACTATCAAGAAATCGTATTATGTTGCTAACGAGTATGTGTTCAAGAATTTTGTGCGATATCAAAGTTGGGGTAATCGGTCCATAGTTTTCTGGCTTCTCCTTGTCGCCGCCCTTATGAATTGCGGTAACATGCCCTAATTTACAGTCATTAGGGAACTCTCTGCGGGAAATAGATTTCTCGAATATTATACGAAGAAAAGGTGCTATTTCTTCCAAAACACGAGCAGGAATTTCTTCTAGGCCAGGAGCTTTGCTAGGTCTAATGGCATATAATTGCTTTGCTATTCCCTCCTCAGAAAATACTACATCGTCCATCAGGTCATTTCTCATAGCGGATGCAAATGTACGCATTGATCGTTGACGGCTGTAAATGCGTTTACAAAATGACCGTTTAACAGTTTGGCTTTCTCTACGCTATCATGAATAACGTCACCATAGTCATTACGTAGGGAAGGTATGGTAGGGCCTCTACCTTGGACCAAAACGCTTTAGGGTCCTCCTTCAAATAGTTATTTAATACCTTATTCCGGAAGTTAGTAAAAGTCTCGCGCTTGGTATTTCTCGCTTTAGCGCGGGATTCCTTATACGTCTGAACTTTATTTTCTCTATAGTCATCGTATGATGTATACGGCACATTCTTTATTTTCGCGTGGCTTATTCTCCGACGCCTAAGTGCACCCCTAACTTGCTTATTGTACCAACGTGGCTCCTTATTGTCGACCTTCAATTTAATTGGAATGTACTTATCAATGCCCTCTAGCATTATATCCTTGAATAATGTCCATGAAGACTCAGCACCTGATCGTTCGGTCATATCACGGAAGTCAGGTAGTATTTCACGTAGGCGCAACCTGAAGCTTGAAAAGTCTGCCTTAGCAAATATATAAAACTTTCTTTGAGGCTTAGGGTGCCTATCGATTTTCAACTTACACTCTGCATATACTGCCAGATCAACACTTATTCCATCTTCAATGGTGACTTTGTTTATTTTTTCTGGGACGTTAGTTGCTAATAAATCTAATATTTCCCGATCGTTTTCGCTTTCTGATTAATTGACTAATCACTATAAAAATACAGAAAAATACTTAAGGCAAAAATAATAGCAAATGATAAATATATTCTTTGTTCAAATAGCACAAGTAAAGCAACTTGGACAATAGTAAAAAAGAGCTAGGTTTGAAAGAAAATAAGAATAATGAAATCTCAAACATTGTTCTGAATGATAACTATACTTCTGATCCAGAAATTATTGCTGAGTCTTGTAACAGCGTTTTCCTAAATGCTGCAAAATAATTACAGCTAAGTCCCTCAATTACCAAAGCCATGGCTACAGTTAACTCCATAGTAATAAATCCTTCAATGACAAGTTCAGTAACTAAAGCTGAAGTAAAAAAATTCATATTTTGTTTAAAAAATAAAAAATCTAGTGGTTGGGATGAAGTGTCAGCATTAATAATTAAAGAAGTGATGGAGTATATTACTAACCCACTCTGCAAAATAATAAATCTATCATTTCATAGAGGAACTTTTTCGGAAAGGCTGAAGAATACAATAGTTAGGCCACCACATAAAGAAGGACCTCCTGAATTGTTAAACAATCACTGTCCAATATCTTTTTGTCAAATTTTTCTAAAATATTTGAAATGGCTGCACAAACCCGTCTTTCTAATCACATAGAATAAAATCACCTGTTATCAAATAGTCAGCATGGCTTTAGAAAGAAATACTCAACTACTAAAAATATAATAGACTTTGTAAATAATGTTTCTGAATCCATTGATCAATCACAGTCTACAGCAGGATTGATCTGTGACTTATCCAAAGCATTTGATTTTGTTAGACATGAAATATTAATCAGAAAATTAAAGCACTATGGTGTCCATAACAATTCTCTTAAATGGTATGAATCTTATCTTTCTATACGGAAACAAAGAACAATAATTAGTAATAAGAATAAATCTTTTTGTTCAGAGTGGAGTGAAGTGAAAATAGGAGTGCCACAGGGATCTGTCCGTGGTCCACTACTTTTTATTGTTTATATGAATGAACTGCCCTATGATGGGAAAGCAGACATTATCTTATATGTAGATGATACATCAGCAATCTTAAAAGAAAAAACAGTAGCAGATCTAGGTAAAAATTTGCTTCAAACAATGGAAAATATGGAGGAATGGTTTTCTGCAAATGGACTTAAGTTAAATACAATTAAAACTAATGTTATTAATTTTAGAACTGCCAAAAATTAAAAAGCTGTCTTGAAACCGATTAATGAAAATTTTAATATAAATATCAAGCACTCAACCAAGTTATTGGTTATAATTAATTAATTAATAATTTAGCAGTAAGATTAAATAGAGCATGCTTTAATATGCCAATACTTGCATCAATAACTAGTATGCCAATCAGATTAGCAGTGTACTATGGGTGTTTCTTTTTAATACTTAAATATGGCATAATTTTGTGGGGAAATGCGTCTGGCTGGGAAGCTATTTTTAAAATAAAAAAAAGTGTTACGTATAATGACCGGCTCAGGCTTCAGAGATTCCTGTAAGTCAATATTTAAAAAATATAATATTTTAACTCTTCCATCACTCTATCTTTATGAGCTAATAAGCTATGCCAATAAGAATCATGTTACTTTTAAAATCTTCAGTCTGAGCATCAATATGATACAGGAGGCAAAGATAACTTTCATCTACCGCAACAAAAATTAAAACTAATGGAAAATAGTCCATATTATTATGGTATCAAAGTTTATAATAGATTGTCCATAAAATTTAGAGAAAAATGTAATAATGTAAAATATTTCCAGGAGAAAGTGAAAGTTTTTGTTAAAAAAGTGTTATTATTCAGTAAGGGAATATATGGAAGACAATGATGTGGCATTGATTGATTGATGTAATGTTAAGTATATTGTGAATTATAATTCAATGTAACATTTATATTGTAATGTATGTGTGATGTGTAACAGTTATATTGTAATGTTTGTGTAACGTGTAACAGTTAATGTATGTATGTATTTGACGAGACACCTATTTACTGACAGACTTATTCTGAAACCATGTAAATGTAATGTGTCAATAAAAATTCTATTCTATTCTATTCTTGAAGGATGTTTCGATGAATGCCTCACACGATTCGCGTTCTTTACCTTTAGATTCGAAACAGATTTTTCCAATCAATTGAGGTTGAGTAAAAGTCACCACCGACTATAATGATTCCATCTTGATTTATCAATCTAAGTTTTGATAGTTGCTTCTCGAGATTTAAATTACAATCAACACCAGCTTTAGGTGGTCTGTAATGCGAGCATAAGAATACCTTTTTGGAGCCTTCTTTAGCTATGCGGCGCCAAACACTCTCGATATCCTCGTCAATTATCGGAATCTCAATCGTACTTATCACTAACCGCCATGAAAACCCCCCCACCAGATCTATAACCGCGATATTTTCTATAGACACGATAGTCTTTAGGAAATATCTTCTGTCTCCAAATCTCATCCTTTAACCAACTTTCTGTGCCGATCACGACGTCGGCGTGCAGACTGCTAATAATATGACTGAACTCAGCAATTTTCCTACGGATGCTGCAACAGTTCAGTACTACGTAGTTTAATTTGTCACTAACGCTTCGCATACTAATCTCACCCTTGACTTTCTCTTCCACTCTAAAACTACATGCGCTCCCATCACAATCACTCCCACGAATGTTTGGCATCGCATCAAAATTGGAATTGCGACACGTCGGAACATTCTATTAATGACCTATCGCGAAATTGGTGTTGCATATTATTATGAACGTCCTCCTTATCTCTCGTATTACGTATATTTACCTCACGCTCGGAGTATACTCTATCATTAGATAATCTATCTTGATTCTTATTTTCTGCGAACGCATCGATTATCCCCTTACCCAAAACTGACCTACACCCGGCCCTACTCTGTAGCCTAAAAAATCCCTACTGTGCTAAATAATCCTACGTGCTTCTCTCTGAGCTGATCCAGTGGTGCCCTGCA
The DNA here is from genome assembly GCA_028673005.1 of Tanypteryx hageni. NCBI lineage: Eukaryota > Metazoa > Arthropoda > Insecta > Odonata > Petaluridae > Tanypteryx > Tanypteryx hageni. The sequence continues at coordinate 235,970,608 of CM054113.1, read as the reverse complement.
CGTTTCGATATTCGGTCGTACGTTGACTAAGTCCATTCCCAAATCCCGACAGAAATTCCACAGCCTGCGGTTCAGGCCGTCAACCCTACTCCAAACCTCAGAACCGCGGTCAATCCTATGGACTACACTGCAGACAGTAAGCCGCACATCGGAATCCGACTCCTCTCGAGCACGAGCAACCTCAGAGGCCAATTCCTTAAAAGAACTTAAAATCTCCTGGGACCCGCGCCTTGAGGCGCCATTAGTCCCAACATGGGTCACCACCCGCAGCCTAGAGCAACCTGTCGCCGCTACCGCTTCTCTCAATGTGTTGGTCACTTGAGACACCGTGCCTCCCGATATACATCTGGAGAAGACCCGCTCTTCAACTCCCTCCCGGCGGGCACTGGACAACAAGGGTGCCATCACACGCCGAACGTTAGAGCTACTAAAAACCTTCCTTTCCCAACCCGACTCCCCTTGGGCCCGGCCTCCATCGAAGAGACGGGAGTGGGTACGGGCGCAATGGCCGTGGAGTCGTCCTCCGACAACACTTCGAACCTATTACTGACAGAAAGAGGGTCTACCCCACGATCTCCCCGTGTGGACATCACTCTCCACTCATCGGAGTTCCCAGCTCGAGGACCCTCAGCCTGCGGTAAGGAGTCAGGGGCAAGTCCGATCGCTCTATCGGCTACCGCACCCAGGTGAACACTGGTCGCCAATTGGGCGCGGCGAGTTTTCAGGGATGAACCCGCACCACCCACACGAACCAAGGCTGCCTTGGACCTTTCCACTCTCTGAAGGAGGTCCGCAACCATCCTCTCCAGTTCCGTGATTCGAGCCCTCATGGCCTCGTAACCAGCGGCGCACAAGGAGGAAACGGGTACGCTCTTCGTGAAGCGTACGAGAAAGGGTCAAACGCAGGTATCGAGTGAAAAGCGTAAACAACACAAGCAAGGATAGATCACGCACAGGAGATGGTAGTAAACAGCAACGAAAATATGTAAATACTATGGAGTGTAAAAATAAAACAACCTTACAAATGTAACGAGAATATTCTAATACACAATAACCACTCTGACATAAATATTATTTTCTAAAAGGGAGAATTTAATTTCTAACAAAAACTACGAGACTTAAGAGTTAACTATTACGGTAAAGAAAATAAAAACTATAACGTAGATGTTATAACAAAACTAATTAGGTAACTTAAACGAAAGTTAAATAAAATTTACCGTAGGATAACAATAGACTAAAGTCAATTGTTAGTCCGACATAACAGTACAGCTACTCTAATGCTACTGCTATTCTAGTCGCTCGAGGCTACGTAGGAGCTTGCAGGAGCAAGTGAAAGGCACGTCCGCTCACTTCAACAGCCAGGTAAAGATTCAGGAAAATATTAAGAAAGTTCATAAGTTTCGCTCAAAAGTACCAACACAGTGGGTGTGTTTCCCGCGGTTTCTGCCACATTTAGACCCTCTTATATATATCACGAGGCGGCATGACATCATTATGTTCTCATTCCTACTACCATGAGTTTTAATTTCGTCCCGCTTGATTTTTGCGTTTGAAATATAAAAAATGTGGCACTTAACTTTTGCAGGCCCCTTAAATGCTATTAAAATAATAGATTTTAAAGATCAATTGTCAAGCTCAACCTACTTATTACCGTATTTATCGCAACCCTCCGTATGTTCCAGTTTATGTTCTGATGGGAGACTCAATGTGAATAGGGTGATCAGATGCTCATCACCATAACCGGAGCAAAATGAGTTTTGAAGGAGAAAATTCGGGACATTTAAAAAAACCAGGGCAATGAAAATTACGCTATTTTTAGATTTTCTATGTCCTATATTCGAAATAAAAACGTTTCAAAAAGAATAAGTAGATTTTTATTTATTTTAATAGCAATTTAATTTATTGCTTGATTGGTTTTATGTATAGACGATTTCGTTCATCAGATCACTGAACATTTATTTGTGTAAAAATTCTTTCCACAGTTCCATTACATGTCGGAATGGCCAACAGAAAGCTACATTAAAAAATGAAAAAGGAGAAATCTTCTTATAACCATAAAATGTTTTTAAAATAACACAAATACACACCGGTTTAGGAGACGCAATAAACTGCACACACAATCTCACACACTCCGTGTTTAGTGGAATTTTTTAAAAGCTACCTAATTTTTCTACTTCCGATGTCTGCCCTTGAAATTAAAATTTCGAATAAAATAATGACCACTGACAGTAACAAGATCTATTAATCCAATCGTCATTCTTTTCTTACAGCTCATTTAAAATTGCATCTGTGTGTTGCGTCTGTATATAAAACCAATCGATTGCATTCTGTTATGTAAATTTAACTTATATTTGACCTGTTAAGATTTTTATCAGATGACGAAAAAGGATCATAATTTGATTAACCCTTCCTCCACCAAGGGGTGTAACTCAGTTACCCCAATGACATTTTTCTATTTTTTAATGGTTATTTTTGGGATTTCTCTCATATACCCTCATGTAGGGATACGGAAAAAGTATCGATACTTTACTAATATCGGTACTTTCCTTTCGATACCGGGTACTTTTGTACTCGATTCTTTTCTTTCGATTTTCTAGTTATATCGGTATATTTTTCTCAGCATCGAATCAAATGAGTACATGCAGTAACAAAAGTGAGGGAGAATTTGCACAAGCTCCCTAGTGTCGACACACTAAAATCGCGACCTGATGAGCTGTACGAGGTCATTATAAAGGTTTATTCTGACAAAATAAGTGATCCTAGTGTGGGAAATGTTGCAATTACTTTGGACATTTGGACTGAAATGATGTCATGCCGTAGTTTCCTGGGTATAACAGGACATCATTTGAACGGTAGACGTTATTTCTAAATGCATTGCAACCAAGGAGCTCACTGAGAGGCATACATCAGTCAAAATTTGTGAGGAACTTGAAGCTGTTTGCACGAAGTATTGTATCCCCAAAAGTAAGATAGTATGTGCAGTGATAACGCTTCTAATATTGTTGGTGCAGCTAACATGTTTCTCGGCAAGGGAAAACACCCTCCCTGTTTTGCACACACGCTTCATTTGGTGGTAGAAAAGGTAACATCTATAGAAAATGTGCACAAAATCACTAGCCAGGTAAGACAGGTTGTGAAGTTTTTTGAAGAAGTGTTACAAATAGTGACTTGCTTCGTGCTAAACAGATAGAAGTTAATAAAACCCCTCTTAAGTTGATTTTAGATGTAAGAACAAGATGGAATTCTGTGTATTATATGTTAGAAAGATACGTTGCCTTGTCAAAATTTGTGCATCAGATTCTCCTTGAAAACCCGATGGCTCCATTAGTATTAAATTCCGTTGAGCTTGACATTGTGAAACATATATTGAAGTTGCTTCAACCATTGGATTACATTACCAAGGAGATTGCGGGGGAAAAATTTGTAACGCTGAGCAAAGTGATTCCACTTATCCATTGCTTAAAAGCACAGTTGCAAGCTATTGGAATTACTGCAGAAAACGACGTTGTTAGACAGGTAAAAGAAACACTGCTGAGCGAAATTAATCACAGGTTCGCTCATATTGCGGAGTCTCATCTGTTAGCTATATCCAATTTATTAGATCCGCGAATTAAAAACATACATTTTATTGATATCAAGGCTTGTGCAAAGGCTCAATCTAATATCCGTTCCTTGATTGGAAGTGAGTTATCAAGCAGTGACCCAGACAGTGATTCTACTCTGAATACAGAATCCGAGTATGACTTCTGGAGCCACCACAAGCAAAAAAAGAAAACAAATACCTATGAGGAAAGAGATGAGCTGTCTGTGTATTTATCAAATCCAGTTTATCCTCTCTCCTCTGATCCTTTGAAGACCTGGAAAGAAATGAAATGTGTTCTCCCCAATCTTTACAAGCTCGCACGACCGTACTTGACAATTCCTGCCACATCAGTGCCTGCAGAACGTCTCTTTCTAAGGCGGGGGCAACCGTAACGAAAGTCAGGAATCGGTTAACGGGAAACCGCCTGGTAAAGCTCATGTTTTTGGGAGATTGCACAGAGAAGGAGTGGGAGGTGTAGATTTTATTGTACTTTGAAGAATGTACCTTAATTTTTTCAATAAATATAATATTTTAAATTGTTTTGATTTGATTCCTACTCATAGACGAATGTGCCCTTCCTTATGTTCAATAAATGTAATTTTTTGCTTGTTTTGATTTGATAACTGCTCATAGATGTATGTGCCTTTATTTATATTCAATTAATGTAAAATTTTTAATTGTTCCAATTCGATACATACTAATATCGGTTCTTTCGGTCCGATACTTTTGTGGTATCGATACTTTTCATCCGATACATCATATGATTCAGGTATCGATACTTTCGTTTCAATTTCGTATCCCTACCCTCATGTATTCGTTTTTTACCATCTAAGAAAATTGCTCTTGGTTTTTGTGTAGATTTACACCTTTTTAGAGCCATTTTAAAATTAAAACATTGTCGAGGTAACTGATTTACCTCCCTTGGTAGAGTTTGTCATTATTTCATTTTTACTTTGAATGCAGTTCTGCTATATATGTGGCTACGTATGTGTATAATTTATTCAGTCTATTGGTGTACAATGCAAAATAATACATTTTGGTTATGAGAAGCTGTGTGCTGAACTACAAAAAATTCTCATTTGCTAGTGTATTACATTTAAAGGCTGTTGTAAATCCAAGTCGGTACTGCATTTTCGTACAGTTGTGTTCAAAATTCAAGGTAACTAAGAACTTTTTATTGCAACTGTGATGTAATTAAAAAATATTAATTAATTTTACAAATACCTATTTATTTTCATATAACGCGTTTATGTCAGCTAATACACTTCATGTTTGAAATAGGTAAAGAGTTTTTCAAAGCATTTTTGGCAATGGGCAGGAGCGTGTTGAACTACTAAAGTATGATCTTATGTGACTGTATGTTATAGTGAAAGACTGTTGTAAATACAAGTCGGCTTCATGTTCACCTCTGGTTGTGCTCAACATTCAACGTAGCATAACTTTTATTACAATTGTGAAGTAATTATAAAGTATTCATTATTTTCTTTGCAAATATAGATTATATATTATTTATTTTGTATAGATATCCTGATATTAACATATTCTCCCAATAAACAACTATTTTTGACAAACGAATTGTGGGGTAACTGAGTTACCCCACTTGGGAGGAGTAAGTTGTAAAATACCTTGGTAGAGCAAGGGTTAAGGCAGATAGAAGAACTCTAAAATATGACTGAAAAAACCTTTGGCTACTTTATTGTAATACTGTTATATAATTAAATTGCTATTAAAATAAATAAATATGTACTTACTCTTTTCTAAACGTTTTTATTCTCTTATATAAAAGCCAAGTGTCTGTTTGATTGACCGTTTCAACGCTCGACTATGGCGCCTCTATTCAAGAGCGGGAGAATCGAGAACTATTTAAAGCTTTCAACGCTCGACTGTGGCGCCTCTCTTAAAGAGCAGGAGAACTATTTATGTGATATGAGAGTAAATATGGTGTAGCATACTATTTATTTGCATTTTAAATTACTTAGAATTGCGATATGAATACGGGACTTGATGAAGGGAAGGAGAAAGATGAAGGTAAGGAGAAAGATGAAGGGAGAGATAACCGTCATTTTTGACAGGCACTTATACTATATACGTAAATATATTTCTTCCCATCACATTGACGGGCTTTAAGACGTTACTACAATATTAGCATTTGCTCTAAGCAACCAAGATTCGATCTAATTTATAAAATTTCCTCCAATTGAGTATTGATTAATAGGAAGGAATGGATATAAGTAAGTGGTAGAAATACCGGCGGGAAAGAGATAGTAAAGAAGTGCGGAAGAAAGGGGGTGAATATAAAGAGATGAGGAGACTAGGTATTGAGTAAGCATTGAGTGAGAAGGGATGATTTGAAACGGTATATGCATATTTACACAGGGAATGAAATGCACCTATATAGATCAATACCTATATTAAAATTGATTCCCGTTGCCATCATTCTGGACGAGTACTTGCGATATTATGTACATATTAGGGAAGATGTCCGCTGAAATTCAACTAGAATCAACCGTAATAGGTATAGGACAGGAGAGGAGTTCGTAAAAAGTTTCCAAGAAGGAGAAATTCAATGTAGTTGAAATACAACAATTGCATTTATTATGTAAGAACATAGAGTTGAATAGAATACATATATATATATATATATATATATATATATATATATATATATATATACATATATCATAGGTAGTTGGTCCATAGACAGGTCCGTAATTATTCATGGTTAAACCTGGTTCTCCATATACTCCTATTTTCCGCTGTCCTCGTCATATCTTGATAACTCTCTTTCCCTTTCAAATCGTCTATCAGCTGAAACCTTTTCCTACCTCTTTCCATTTTTCCATCTAGTTTTCCTTCTAACACGCCTTTAATCATACTCTCTCTCCTAAGGTAATGTCCAACCCAGTTAGCCTTCTTCTTTCTGATAGTCTGTATAATCATTCGCTTCTCTCCTACTCTTCGTAGCACTTCATCGTTTTTCATCCTATCTGTCCATTTTATCTTCAGCATTCTCCTCCAGGTCCACATTTCAAAGCTTTCCAAGTATTTGATGTCATTTTTCCTTAGCGTCCCCATACAAAGCTATACTCTATGCATAGCATTTTATGAACTTCTTGCGGATATCTTCCCTTATATTCCCCATAAGTATGTGTTTCTTTCTTCTAAAAGCCGATTTTGCTTTTCCTATTCTAGTCCTGATCTCATCTGTACATTTTGCTTCTCTTGTTATGATGCTTCCAAGGTATTTATAGTCTGAAACTTGTTCTAAAGGCTTTCCTCCAATACTTATGTTCAGATTCTCTTCTTTGCCTGATATTCGAATGACCTTGGATTTTCTGCATATATTTCCATATCGTATTTTCTACCTGTTATTACTAGTCTATCGTTTTCTGGAGTTCCTCTTCCTTTCATGCTACAAGTACCTGATCATCCGCGTATTTTACTCTTCTTATAATCATTCCTCCAATTCTGAAATCTCCTGTGCCTTCTAGCGCTTCTTGCATTATATATATATATATATATATATATATATATATATATATACACAGTCAAACTCGTTTATAACGAGTTCACGGCTATAGTGAGCAAATGCTACCTCCAAGATAAGTTTACGAGCATTTACATACAAATATTTCACGTATATAACGAGCACGCTTCACGGATATATCGAGCAAACTTTGACCACTTCTCACTGTCTCAAACGCGGTGGCGGTCAGCCCCTTAAATCCTCATAGTGACCCAAAATATGTAACCTTGTGTTCTTGAGTCCAGCCTCTACACCTTATCCATCGGGGTGGTTGAAGACCGCGGCGTTGTTGTAAAAAATAATCCCTTCGTCCAAACCAAGAATTCCCAACTTGCAGGTACAGTGGCACTCGCGGAGGTCTTTTGTCCTCTCCTCCCAACCCCCAGCTCTTTTACAGCCAGGAGGTTGTGTTTGGAAGGGGGTAAGGGGCTGAGGGCATGTACAATGGCGCCCACCCCCGTCGCTCAGCCGAATGCACCCAACACCCTTTCCCACGTAAAGATGGGAAATCCCACGTTTAATCCGTCTCCTCATTAACTCTTCCTGGAATTGGTATGCTCACAGTTTGCAAAGAAAGTTCGTAGCGTTGATCATAAAAATCAGTTGAGATTTTGCCCTTGAACGAGTAACATGTCCGTACATAAAAGGAAGTGTTTGTCTATTCGCGAAAAGGTTGATATTATTCGAGAGTTAGAACGTGGTAAAAAAATGTTGAAGTGTGTAAAAAATTTAATTTATCATCGTCTACGGTTTCAACCTTATGGAAAAACAAAGAAGCGATTTTATATGCACTAGAGAACGACCTAACAACGAGCAAGAAAATGAGGAAGTGCGACTTGGGTAGTGATTAAGGATGCAGCTGTGAGTAAATTTTATATGTACGTATGTTTACTTTAAATTTCCTAGTTTATTCTCATTTTTAGGTTTTTTCATAAATTTACTAAATAACCTTGCTGTTTATATATTCACTTTTACTTCTTATGTCTTATTTCACCATACGCATGCATGCTTTTGCCTTCACGGATATTAAGTTTAACGGCTATAACGAGCAAAACTAAACGGTCCCGTGGCGCTCGTTATAGCCGAGTTTGACTGTATATATATATATATATATATATATATATATATATATATATATATATATAGATGTCAACAAGGTGTTGGGATGAGGAAACCCAGTGAGCACTCACCAATCAGACGACTTCAGGTTGGCGAGGCCCCGGGGATGTCGAAGCGACACACGTAAAATAACACAAAAACACAGAAACATCACAAACGTAAAGCTTTCGGAACTACTCCTTCTTCAGCTACAGAGAGAGAACTATATATATATATATATATATATATATATATATATATATATATATATATATATATATATATATTCTTTCTCTATCTCATTGTTTTATCCCCATTCTCACTTGCACTCCCCCTACCTCTCCGAATTTATTCCTTCATTCTTAAGGATTCGGGGAGATTCATCGAAGACGATTGGAAAGATAAGAAAAAAATAGTTGCTTTTTTAAGTGTATGTATATTAAGCAAGAGAATGATGACAGCAATAGAATCCAACCTCACCGGTTATCAAGGACCTAAATTAATACAATTAATAAAAACGCGAATCTATGAAGAAACGCGATTGAGAAATAAAATTCGATGATAGGGAAATTAAACTACACTTATTTATTTTTATAGTCATGCAGATATCGCGCCAATATCTTAGATATTTTAAAATAATAGCCGAAAATGTCTGCATGTTAGGACAGACTTTTACGTTTTTACATGGGAAATGGAGGCGAAACCGAATTACATCGCTCTACTAAATATCCTCTTGAAATCAAATCTTCCTCCCTCCTCTTCCTCCCTCCTTCTCTTCCTCCCTCCTTCTCTTCCTTCCTTCTTTTCTCCCTCACTCCTCTTATTCCCTCCTTCTCTTCCTCCCTCCCCCGTCCTCCCTCCCTCTTCCACCCTCCTTATCTTCCTTCCTATCTCCCTGGCTTAAATCTGATTGTGAGTCTGACTATTCGCACGTAGAAATTCCTTGCTGCAAGCTTTTTAAAAATGACCGCATTGGCAAAGGTAGCGGTGGTCTAGGAATTTACGCCAGAAATGACGTTCATTGTAATATCGTCGCCCATATTCTAAATTTCCCGTATTCCTTCTACTTGATGTGCTAGTTAACTCCGTAAAAATTCTCATCGTAATTGTCTATCGGCCACCTGAAATAGAAGACCACTCCGATATCGAACAAACTCGATCCAAAAACATTAAAGACTTTTAACATTTAATAATTACTGGTGACTTTAATACTCATTTACTCTTACCCAACCATGATAATAACTTTCAGCTACAGTCTTTCGAGTCCCTAGGGCTAAACGTCTTGCCCCTCCATTCAACGATTCTCACGACAATCTCCTCTACATGGATAGACATTGCTATAACGGCAAATCCCAAGGAAATAATTAAACATGGACAATTAGCACCCCCCGGTATCTCTTCTTACGATATAATTTACATTTCTTACTCCCTTCGCTGTCAAAAGCTTAAGCAGAAATTCATAAATATCCGCGACTCTAAAACTATTAATGAATCACAATTAACATCTGGGGCTGTACTCCTACCCTGCCACTTTATCGAGCACCTAGAAAACATAGACGATTAAGTTCAGACTTTTAATTGATATATGTTTAAGGTTCGTGAAATGTTGGCCCCTCTCAGAATCATTCGGGTCTCAAAGCCAAATCTATCATGTCCCGTCGTTACAGCATTTATCGTGATTTTAAGAAATCTAAGAATCCCTATCGCAGTATACAGCATTGCGAAATAAAACGAAACAACTAATACTTAAAGCTAAAGTTAAATTAGTACTCGACTCAACCAACTCTACTCGCACTCAGTCCCCGATATGGAAACAATTACGGAATTTGTGTATTGGTAAAAATAAAGCTACGCGACATCCACCAAACTTGTCCCCTGACTATCTTAACGCTCATTTCACTAAACCTCCCACAACAAGCGACACATGTCGACAATCTGAAACTATTGATCATATCCGTAGCCTCAAATCCAATTACACCTCAAATAAAACCTTTGATTGTACTCCAGTCACAAAACCACAGGTAGCTAAATCACTTCGTGCCATCAAGTCAACTGCAATAGGAAATGACGGTGTAACCATAATACTAATAAATAAATGAATTCCTATCATTCTTCCCAGTATTACTCATATCTTTAACTGGTCTCTTCTTCAGTCTAAATACCCGACTTCATGGAAATCAGCTCGTGTCCGCCCCATTCCTAAGAAAAACAATTCCCACGAAAACGCCGTTTTCAGACCAATTAGTCTCTTGCCTTTTCTCTCCAAGGCGTTTCAGAGACTTGCACACGAGCAAATAACTCACTTCCTTTCAACAAATAATCTTATCAACCCGTTTCAATCTGGCTTTTGTAAAAGGCATAGCACAGCTACCGCTTTATTGAAAATAACGGTGAACATCCGCAAAGCAATGGACCAGAGAAAAATCACCATTCTAACTCAATTGGATTTCAGCAAAGCCTTTGACTCTATCGACAAAGACATTCTACTTTGCAAACTCGAACCTTTGCAATTTTCACTCGCCTCTCGAAACTGATTCAGCTCGTATCTAAATAGTAGGTCTCAAATGGTTATTACTCATGATTCATCACCTCGTCCCTGGAATGTAAATTGAGGCGTACCGCAAGGATTTATTCTTGGCCCCCTGCTTTTCTCTTTGTAGATTAATAATATCTCAAACACTCTCACTCACTGTAATTATCACCTATACTCTGATGATCTCCAAATCTACTATCACTCGCGTGTACCTGAATTTCCCGATGCTACCACTAAAAATAACGCTGATCTAGCCACACTCTCTCTTTAGAGTGCTAATAACGTTCTAAAGATCAACCCCGCAAAAAGTCAATCTATTATTCAAGGTTACTGTAAATTATTGGCTTCCATAGACCACAGTGAATCACCACTTCTTTTGCTAGGGCGGTCTACATTGCATTTTCAAAAATCAGTAGTCAACCTTTGTGTCATAGTAAGTGAAACTCTCTCCTGGGCTTCTAATACCAACAAAATCTGTATTAGCATCAACTCCTCTTTGCCTTCTTTCAAAAGTCTCAAAAACATATCACCTATTTCCTTGCGTAAACTAGTAGTGACTACGCTCCAATTTCCTCACATTGACTACTGTGATGCTGTTTATAATGATAACACCTCTGAACTCCTGCATGAGATTCATCGGTGACCTTAAAAAGAGTGACCACATCAGCGAACATTACAATAAACTCTCATGGCTCAAACTTGACTCTCGAAGGAACTTAAATATTCTTATGCTAATGTATAAAATCCTTACTTATACCAAACCTGACTACTTCTCTTTCCTCTTCTATGAAATCAATACAGTTCGCAATCGTGATACTAGAGGCAAAACTAACCTTCTTATCCCTCACCACAGGATTAACATCTACATTAAATCCTTTCAAGTCTTCGATTACCGACTCTTGAATAACTTCAATCAGAATTTTAAAACATCTCCCACTTTTAACACTTTCAAACGCACCTGTCTCTCAGTCATCTTCTAACACATCAAAGAAATCCTTAATCATCATCCTCCCTTCACACTCCATCCATCCATCCATTATCCTTACTCAAAACTTATTCTTTATTCTTTTGTGCATGAATTGTAAGAGTTTCCGCAACTCTTTTTCTTTATGTTATTGTTAAGTGTACATTTATTATGTGTATATTGTTTATTTTTATCATTGATAAATAGGTCTCTTATATATCCATTGTCATTTTATCTTAATATTTTTCTCGTTTATTTAGTTATCATTAATATTATATTTTTTAACTTGCTATATTAACATTTAATTTTAGATATTTCACTTTATTGTGTTATTGTATCGTCCATATTGTTATTTTATATATCTAGGGTTTTCGCAGGTTTTTTCCACCCTCCTTCATTTGTGGGTGTTTTCCTAGATGGGTTTTTACTAGGTTAGCCAAGCCAGGTCCTTCCTAGGGGTTTCTCAGAAATACCTTGTCTTTCTTAGAAGTTTTCCTGAATATGTACCTATCTATCTCTCTGTCAGTTTGTATTAGTATTTCACTATCTTAGTCGTTTTTAACGTAATTTAAGGCATCTTTATATGTAGGCGTTCCTTACAGAGGAGGGTTATCATTATATAGACGTTGTGACGGGCTAGGGTTTCTCGGAGAGGAAAGGGCACATATGAAAGTTACACGTAGAAACACAAACACGTTTAATCGCCTGGGGCGCACACTACATTGCAAGATTCCACAAGAGAAGAGAAAACTGACGCGCACCCTTTTGGCTGCGCGCAGAAACAAAAAAAAATAAAGAGCAAAGTCCGTTATCGGACTTGTTACAACGTTCCTTACAGAGGATATAGCTATATAGGAGAATACTAATGTCCAGCCCAAAATACATGAGCTAGAGAGCTGAATGTTTCTCTGTATATATATGTCATTGGGAACCCTACAGGAAAAATGAGACTTTTTAGCTAAGTGACTTGACTTTGACTCCAGAAATTCCTAAATTTGCGTTTTTTCCCACAAGAAAAGCATTGCGGCAGATTGTAAATTAATTTCTGGCACTTGCCCATAAGTTGAAGTAATGAAATTTTGACTGTTGCTAAAAGGCCGCCATACCTATGAGGAGTTATTATCGGTTTTGCAAACGGCGCCCTGGGTTCGACTCCACGTACTCCGGATAATCTCCCATAAGTTAGCATGGGGAAAAGTTATTCCAGTGTGTAGACAATCTAAGAGGTTTAGGGTGCTTAAATTTAGCAGAATTATAGAATTTTGCTCACAACCAACTATAAAAATCGAAAATTTCAAAATTGTTAATTTTTAGGGGTTGTTTTAACCCCATTTGTACATTAAAGTTTAATAATTTTTATCTTAGAAACTATAACTCGTAGGTACGTGTTTTTGCAAACATTTTGTAGAAAATATATAAAGAAAATACGTAAATTTTGAAAAGGTTCAACAATGTGGCCGCTATAAACTCGCAAATGCTTAAACAAAATTTTAAGGTTTATGTATTTGCGAACGTGCCAGGAAGCTGAAATTTTTTAAGGTAGAATTTGTAAAAAGTCGAAGTATGGGTTATAGAAATTTTGATATTTAAATTTGTTTGGCTGTTAAAATTTCCTAATGTTTAAACAAATACGTAAATGTTTAGATAATACGAAGCGAGCTAGGGAGATGAAATTTTAAGTTATTTAGAGATTAGTCTATACGAACGATTAAACATTTTAATGTATTGATGAAATGGTTTTCGCGGCAGTTAAATATTATTTAAATTTAAACAGTTAGATAATTGTTATTTCACTTTTAAATATACTCCAACTTTAAAATTTGGTAGAAATGTGTGGAATTATTAATCCAATTATTCAAATATTAGTGATTGTTTTATTCCAATATTTTTCCATATGGGAAAACCGGAAGTCGGTGCAGAGGAGAAATCTTTTGAATTAAAGAAATATTTACAATGATGAAATATCTTTTTGAAAAATGGATATTTTTTCAAGGTGAGATGAAATACATGCAGAATGCAAGCACCTTCTACTAGTATAACATATAAAATATATAATACAAGTAGTTGGTGCTTGCATAAAGATATGGCATTATTAGAAATATTTTTTAATGCAAAATATTTCATCTCTGCACCCAATTTCTATCTTTCCTTATTGAACAATATTTGATTAAAATTATGCCTTAAATTTGCAATTTTAAAAATATTATACTTTATCCAATGTAAGGTGCTAATTCCACACTTTTTTTGTCAAATTTGAAGTTTTAGCACATCTAGAAGTGAAATAATATTTATTTAATTGTCTTAATTTCAAAAGTTTAATGCGGCCGCAATAACACTTTGTTGGAGTTTTCAAATGTTTGCTGGTGGAGGTTTTCGGGTTTCGCTGCGTTGGCGGCATTTCTGGCTCTCGACGTTTCGCAGACGTTGCAGTCTGCATCTTCAGGAGATGAAGATGAAGATGCTGACTGCAACGTCTGCGAAACGTCGAGAGCCAGAAATGCCGCCAACGCAGCGAAACCCGAAAACCTCAACCAGCATTCAGCAACGCTGCGAAAGCCTTCAACTCAAATTTTCAAATGTTTGTTAGTTTAAATGCACTGAGTTCTACTTAACATTAAAATTTCAGCTTCCTAGCTTGCCCCAAAGTACCTAATCACATATCTATTAGTTTAAGCTTTAAGAATTTTTAACAGCCAAAGAAAATAAAATATGAAAATTTTGATAATTTTTTATTTCGTTTTTTCACAAAATCTACCAGTAAAAAAAATTTCAGCTTCGTAGCACATTCGTCAATACATAAACCTCAAAAATATGTTTAAACAATTGCGAATTTTTAGCGGTAGAATTTTTTAACTTTTTCAAAATTTCCTTTTTTTCTATGTATAATTTTCCACAAATTGATTTAAAAAACGAACCTACGGCATATAGTTTTCAAGATAAAAATTATTAAACTCTAATGTTCAAAAGGTGTTAAAACAACCCCTAAAAATTAACAATTTAAATTTTTTTTATTTTTATAGTTGGTTATGAGAAAAATTCTATAACATTGCAAAATTTCAGCTTCCTAAACTAATTAGATTGGTCTACACCAGGGGTCGGCAACCTTTTCTGCATGGCGGGCCACATTTGCAGTTGTGAATGTTTCGGAGGGCCGCATTGAGAGTCAAGAAAGCCTCGGCGGGCCGGTTGAGCGAATAAATCAGAAGTTTTCTAGAGATACTGTGATTTCATGTCTACGTAATTTACTAGCGTTAAAACTTCATGAGAAAAGACTATGAGACCATAATTTTACTCAAAAAAATATAAAATTGCCCATGAGAAATTTTCCTGATCACGTATTCATTACGGCTTTGCGGGCCACATAAAGCGTTCTCGAGGGCCGCACGTGGCCCGCGGGCCGTAGGTTGCCGACCCTTGGTCTACACACTGGATTACGTTTTCCCATGCTAACTTATGGGAGATATTCCTGGGTCTCTGGAGTCCAACCCAAGACACTGTAAGCAAAAGTAACAATAATTCCTAATAGATATTGCGGCCATCTAGCAGCACTGAAAATTTCATTTTTCTAGCTTACGGGCAAGTGCCCAAAATTAATTTACAAAAATGGCGCAATGCTTTTCTTATGGAAAAAAACGCAACTTTCGGAATTTCTGGAGTCCAACTCATGTCACCTAGGTAAGAATTCTCATTTTATCTGTATGTTTCTCCATCATATCTACAAAAACTAAAACATTCAGCTCTATAGCTCTTGTAGTTTGGGCTGGACATAAGTATCCTCCTGTTATATCCTCCTCTGTAAGAAACGTCTATATATAATGATAACATATAGGAGGATACTAATGTTTAGGCACTTCCATAAGATCTGCAGTTACGAATTTTTTTTACGTTGATAGGATTTTGTGCAAAACCCACTAAAAAACGAAAACCTTGAAAAGGTTCAACAATGCGGTCGCTAAAAATTCGAAATTCTTTAAACATATTTTCAAGGTTTATGTATTTGCGAATGTGCTAAGGAGCTGTAATTTTTTAAAAGGTACAATTTGTAAAAAAGCGAAATAGGGATTATAGAAATTTTGATATTTTTATGTGTTTGGCTGTAAAAACTCATGAAATTAAAAAAATAGATAAATGTTTAGGTACTACGCAAGCTAGGGTGCTGAAATTTTAAGGATATTTAGAGCATAGTGCATGTGATCATACAAACATTTGGAAATCTCCATAAATTTGTTATTGTAGCCGTTAAAATGTTTTAAAATTTAAACAATTAATTAAATGTTATTTCAGTTCTAGATGTGCTTCAACATCAAAATTTGAGAGAAATGTGTTGCGTTAGTACCTCACAGTGGATTAAGTATAATATTCTTTAAATTTCAAGTTTTAGGAATTGTTTTAATCTAATATTTTTCCATAAGGTAAGTACGAAAACCAATGTAGACGTGAAATCTTTTAAATTAAAAAAATTCTAATAATGAAATATCTCTCTGAAATATTAATGTTCTTTCATGGAGAGATGAAATGCTTGCAGAATGCAAGCACCAACTACTTGTTTTAATTTAATGTAACTTAACATTGACGAAGGGTTAAATGTAAGAGTGGACCTTATGGCCTAAATTTCGCCCGAATAAAGACATTTATCCATCTATCCCTCCCTCCTCTTTCTACTCTCTCCTCTCCCCCTTCCATCCTGTCTCTCTCCCTTGATATCCCCCTCCTCTTTCTACGTCCCTCCCTCTCTATCTCCCTCCTCTATCCCTCCCTCCTCTCCCTACCGCCCTCCCAACCTCCCTCTCTCCCTCTTCATCCCTCCCTCTCTATCTCCCTCCCTCCCTCCCTCTCTCCCACGAAGTCGCCGCGCCGACTCGCACTGCTGTGGCAGAGAGCCGAGAGCGGAGTTCCCTCTCTTTAATTCCTCTTTCTCGGTCGTTGCTATTTTGGTCGTCCGTCCAATGCGTTTAATCGGCGCATCGTCCCATGATTCAATGCGGTCGCCGCTAACGCAGTGTTGTGCGAGAAAATGAAAAATGGAAGCGGCGTCCGCGTGAGAGACCTCTTTTGAGGTCCAAGAGGAAGTTCTCCTCTCGTTGCGACGGAGAGAGGGCGACGCGGGTGTGCGAAATACACCCGCAGACGGAGCACGCGCCCTCCTCCTCTATTCCCCCCTCCCCCCCCCCCACGCCTCCCGGAGTGAAATAGGAGTCCAAATCTTCTCTCTCTCTCTCGCCGTCTGATCCGCAGCGGTATGGGGGAGGGGGAATGGGAAATGGGTGTGGGGGGATGGGGGTGGTGGAATGGGAAATTGGGGTGGAGGAATGGGGGGTGGGGAACGGAGATGGGGGAACTGGGGTGGGGGAACGTGGGTGGGGGAATGGGAGTGGGGGAATTGGGGGGGTGGGGAGTGGGGAAATGGTGCGAAGCAGACAGGACGAAAAAACGGAGAGCCCGACGAGTGTGGGGTGAGTTGTGGGGTTGGGGGGAGCATCGGCCGGCTACCGTGCAAGAGCCTCGCGCCGAGGATGCAGATCCTGCGATCCGCTATGCCGTTGGAACGGGAGCGGGGGTGGGAGGCGGCGGGCATAGGTGTAGGCGGAGCGGAAGGGGGCGTCGTAGGCCGATGACGGCGGGGGCCGTGGCATTGCCCCGACGATCTTCCGCCGCCGCCTGTCCCCGACCTTGGGCCTCCGCGCCAGAGCCGCCCTCCAGACAGAACAAGGTCACGGAGGGTAATTCCACCCGCTCACGCCCCTCTCCCGCCTTTTTACGTTTCCCCCATCCGTCTCGTCTCTTGCCCCCTTCGCACCGTCTCGTCTTTACCCCCGCCCTCCCTCTCTCTCCTCCGTCATCTCTCTCCTCCCTCCCCATCCTCCCTCTTTCTCCATCCCTCTCTCTCCCTCCCTCTCTCTCCCTCCCTTTTTCTTCTCCCCCCCTCTCCTCTCCCCCTCCGTCTCCCACAACCGTCTCGCATCTTTCCCCTCTCCCTCGCTCCGAGCATCCGCAAAGACCACGTGACTGTCTACACTTTCTCACACCACTCCTCTCCCCCCTCCACTCCTCTTTATTCTCCGACCCCTCTCTCCCTCTTTCCCCTCGCCTCGCTCTACGTCTGTCTGTTGCCGAGGGTATCTCCCGAAGAAGAACAAATGACGGCGGGAGGGCGTTTTTTCGCGTGACCGCCATTTGATGGAACCTCTTTCTATTCTTCGCTCCTCCCCTCTCTCTCTCTCATTCCTTCTCTCCCCTTCTCTCTCCTTCTCTCTCTCTCTTAGTCATTATCTCTCTATCCTATTCTCCTCCGTGTAACATCATATCAAGTAATGAATTATTCCGCGTTGCCATGTTGCGATGCTGGGAATATACAAGATCAAAGGCCCCGGTGTGCATAAATGCGTGATTGTATTTGTTACGGCTAAAGTCCGAAACTGTCCAATGTCGATGCGCCACAGCTGTTTTCTTGTCTTGGCTTCATCCGACCAGAAGGAAAGCCTTCGCGAGACGGGGCCAGGGGATATAGTCTTCTTCCAATGCTCGATCTGTTGTAAAAATGAGTAAAGGAAAAACGGTCATAGAACATTTATTCCAACTCGAGGTTCTCTTCGTTCAGAACTATTAAAATTATCAATATGAGGTTAAAGTGGAATTAAACTGTGTAACGCTTTATTGCAGGTCTTTAGATCAGATTGCAAGATATTGAAAAGAACTTTTTAACAGTCATTCTGCTTATCTAACATCAAATAAGCTTACGTTCATTAGTACTGCACGACTATATTAACAATCCTGGCAGCTTGGTTTGCCGACCTTGATAGATAGTATGTCTGCTTCTCAATGCCAAGACCGCGTGTTCGAAACCTGGATTGGGCATGGATGTCTTGGATTGTCTTTGCTAAAAGTTTTTGTAAAATTCAAACTAAAAGACCTAACGAATATAAATTTATAAAATGAATAAAAATATAAATAGAAGAATGAAATCACAAAATTAATTATTTAGGACGCAAGTAAGCAAGCTTGATTCCACACAGCGCGCTGCAGCGGCCTCAAATCATCATCATCCGACCCCTTCGGTCCAATGCGAAAACATATTACGCATAGCTAAGGTAGTATTTAACAGTTTTAGCTGACGTACTCCTCTAAGCATTTCCGTTTTCTTTAAATCTGCACTCGCATAGAACGATCAAATCAAAAAACACTTGTATTAAAACAAAATAAATTGTTTACGTATGTAAGCTAGAGAAAATAAATTGTACCGAAAGAAACACAAATGCAATTCTAAACATAGAATGAGAAGAAAGGAAATTAAAAATAAATGCTATTTATCTTAAAAGAAGGGAATGGATATTAGAAGATGAATAGAGAAGAGATGATGGAAGACTGGATTGGGTGAGTCAAAAACCCACCGAAAGGAAGTAAAATTATAACGAATATGTATAAATATGTATAAATGATTAAAAATTGGCTATTTTTTCCTTTCGTCCCGTCACCTCCATTTGCCAAATAAAGCACGGTCATGCCCTTCGGCCAAGAGTAAACAGCGAGGCCAGACAGCTGCTTAACCTTGGCACGGTTGGTGAGGAAGTTTAGGGCCGCCATTACATAATGCAAGCACGCAGGGAGGAATGAAATAGGAGGGAGAATAAGAAGTAGAGTGGAAGAGTGGCATGGGCGAGAACGCAGGAGAGAGAAGGAAAGAGGAGAGAGAGAGAAGGCAAGAGAGGAGAGGAGTAGAGAGAGAGAGAGAGAGAGAGAGAGAGAAAGAACCTCTTTGGAATACATGCTATTATTCAATGTTAGACAACATCATCTTCTCGAAATGTAAATCAAAATGGGAACGGAGATTCTACGAAGGGTAAAAGGAAGTCAATAGAATTTTTAATTTTCTAGGTTATTAAAAAAGAAAAAAATGTCTAGAAGGATTTTATTTTATTATAAAATATATATGTATATCCTTGTCTAAATAATATACATATATGATAATTGTTCTTTCTTCATCAAATTCATTTGTCACTTGCAAAAACAGCACTAACAGCTTTCACTTTTCCGTGACATTTATTTTTGAAATCTGATGGTAGTTTTTGACTTCAAATGTATTGAATGATAAATCAATCCTCATCATTTATAAACAACGGTTTTGCGTTTTAGTTTAAATTTTTGACGGAAAAATATGGAGAAATCAAAGCATGTGACGGGCTAGGGTTTCTCGGAGAGGAAAGGGCACAAATGAAAGTTACACGTAATAACACAAACACGTTTAATCGCCTGGGGCGCACACTACATTGCAAGCTTCCACATGAGAAAAGAGAACTGACGCGCACCCTGTTGGCTGCGCGCAGAAACAAAAAAAATGAAGAGCAAAGTCCGTTATCGGTCTCGTTACATCCTTCCACTTAGAATGGGATGTACAACCTCGAATGTATTTCTACAAGGTCTGTCACTGGCAGCATCTCCTAGGTGGCTGCATCCTAGTAGGTAGCGCAGGTATGCGGGAAGCCACCGATGAAGTAGAAGCACTGATGTCCTGGAAGGCACTGATGACGTAGAAGGCACCGATGTCCTGGAAGGCGCCGATGATGTGGAAGACACCGATGACGTGGAAGGCACCGATGCAGGTCTTGGGGCTGATTTCTGTTGCCGTGGACGGTCTCGTTTCCGCAGCGGCCGTAATAGACACGGATCAGGGGCACCAAGAGTGGCGACAAAGGGAATCAAGGACGACACATGGTAAACATCAAGAGGGATATTAGGTGCTTTAGGAGTTGCAAGCTGATATGTGCTCGGTGAGACCTGCTTGCAAATCAAATATGGGCCATCTCGTCGAGGGGCAAACTTTGAAGTGTAGCCATGTTTGGCTTTACTTAACGCGTGTATCTCGAACCGGAACCCTATCACCAATCTTAAAGTTAATGCCGCTTCTTCTTTTCTCGTCAGCGTATGATTTTGAGCGATCTTGCTGAATTTCATCCTTTTCCTTCGCTTCTCTCAGTGCTTTCGCAAAGGTTTGCAGGTAAGGAGTAATTTCCTGTACAAACGACGAATTCTCAACTATCGCACGTAGATCACGGTTGACGTCGTCATGTTTACGAAGTTCACGCCCGAAACACAAGTAAGCAGGGAAAAAACCGGTTGCCTGACTCTTCGTCGCATTCATCGCGAATCGGATGCTCGGTAGGTGATCTTTCCATACGCTGTGGCAATTGGCAGTGAAGATAGCCAATTGGGTCTTAAGGTCCAGATTCTTTCGCTCTACAGGGTTGGCCTCAGGATGATACGCAGGTATCAAACTCTGGTCAGAAAGTATGCAACCTTTTGCAGTACATGGCGTACAAACTGCGTGCCGTTGTCACTAATGACCCGTCGCGGGGTTCCGAACCGAAGGATCACTTCGTCGATTAGAAGTCTTGCGCACGCAGCAGCAGTAGCGACTTTCAGTGGGAACAATTCTACCCATTGAGTTGATGTATCCTCCACTATAAAAATCCACCTCTCCCCGGTAGATGTTTCTGGCAGTGGAGCAAATAGGTCCATCGATAGTACTTCAAACCTTCGGTGTTGTATAGGCGTTTGTAGGAGCCCAGCTGGTTTGATGTTGCTAGGCTTAAAGCGCTGGCACTCAATACATGATTTCACATAATCTGTGACCGAACGACGCATTCCTGTCCAGTAGTATCTGGAGCCGATCTTCTGCAAGGTCTTTTCTGCACCGCAATGTCCGGTGGTGGGCGAATCATGATATTCGTACAATATCTTGGGTATTTGTGTCCGTGGTAAGACCTGCTGGGCATCTCCATCATCATGCTCAGGGGAATATCTATACAAAATGCCATTGAGCATAATATATCCCCGGTCAGTCCATCGTACACAATCTACTGCATTCTCCTGTGACTCGAAGCAGTCGATTATCTGCTTAATTTCTGGATCAGCCAGCTGCTCCTGCCTGATAACATCTGCAGAGATGTTCGGCATGTCGACAGTCACAGAACAGATATTCATATCCTCGTATTGGCTTGGTGGACGTGATAGCGTGTCAGTCACTGCGTTACATCGCCCTGGAGTGTATTCTACTTGAATATCTTATGACTGTAGAGATAAGTTTCATCTTGCCAGGCGATCACTAGGTGACATGAGTGTCATGAGACGGCGGAGAGTTTGTTGATCAGTAACAACTGTCACAGGTGCTGCTTCCAAGTATCCCCGGAACTTTTCCAAGGCCCAGACAAATGCCAACGCCTCCCTCTCAGTCGTATTATAATTGCGCTCAGGGGCAGTCAGCAGTTTGCTCGCACACTCGACGGGGAGTTGGTCTGGAAGCTCCCCCAGGAGTAGAACCGCTCCCAAAGCGTAAGCGCTTGCGTCTGTTTGGAGCACATATGGCAGTGTATGGTCTGCTTACCGAAGGATGGGCGGTGTTGTTAATAATATCTTGAGCGTCTTGAATGCATCATCTTGACTCGGTCCCCAATTCCATAGAGCATTCTTTTTTGTCAAATCACTTAGAGGTCGAGCAACACTGGAATAGTTGGGCACAAACCGTCGGGACCAGGACCCTGTCTGCAGAAACATTATGAGTTCTTTGACATTCTTAGGAGCTCTCATTTCTGCGATGGCGGCTATCTTACCGGGATCTGGTTTGATTCCTTGAGGTGAAATAAGATGGTCAAGGTATTTTACCTCCACGACCCAAGTGTGCACTTTGACCTATTTACATATAACCTGAATTGTTGCAGGCGACTGAACACTTGGCGAAGGTCTTTCATGTGTGCATCAAAGGATGACGATAAAATGATCAAATCATCCGAGTACGCCAGTACCTGGACATCTCGATGACCAGATCGGAGACGGTCAATCAGCCTTTGAAAGGTGGCAGGAGCATTTCGGAGACCAAATAGCATGCGTTTGAATCGGAAGTGGCCCAAGGGCGAGATAAACGCAGTTTTTTATCTGTCTTCAATCTTGACCGGAACCTGCCAATACCCTGAACGTAAGTCAAGCGTAGTCATGTATAGGGACTGCTTTGCTGCGTGAAGTAGGTCATCTACACAAGGTAAAAAGTATCTGTCTGGAACCGACAGACTGTTCAGGCGTCCGTAATCAACGCAGGTCCGAAAGGTTCCGTCCTTTTTGGGCACGAGGACGACGGGCGCTGCATAGGGATGATGATGTCTTCAGCCAGCATCCTCTCAAGTTCCTGCTGAATAAACTCCTTTTTGGCAGGCGACAGCCTATATGAGGGTACAGCGATTGGAGCATCATCGGTTATCTTAATAGCATGCTCTGCGAATGGAGTGGGCTCCTTGCTAGGAGAAAAGACATCTTCATATTCAGCGAGAAGTGCGGTGATGCGGCGTTTTTGGTCCTCATCCAAATTCTGTCCTTCATCATCCCGTAATGGCAGGTTGCTGACGTGGACGTTGCTCACAGGTACAGATGTAGCAATATCTTCTTCTCGTACAAAAACGTGGCGGCTACTGGGATCTTCCTTGAAGAACCATTCATGTCTGGGAAGATCCAGAATCAGAACTTCGGATAAAATCTATGCCAAATAGCATCCGAAATTGCGATCAAGGTAGTGAGGATCGTACGGTTGACAATAGAAATTTCCACAGAAAAATTCCTGGCTAATACGCGATGTGTTTTTCCATCAGCTAACTTCATGTCCAGGGAAGTCTCGCTTAACGGACGCCCTCGAGAAATTAATATATGATAAAGCTGTGCACCGGGAGCCAGTGTCAAGACAAGCTAGACCATCCAGTCCAAAAATCTGGACTGGGAGCATGGGTCGCGATGACCCATCATCAATAAAGAAGGTTGACTGCATAAAATTAAAGGATGAGTTTACTTTCAGTTTTCATGGGAGGCGCACAGTTAGGGCAGTTGCCTCTGACGTAACCTGGGGCACCGCGCCCAAAACATGTTAGTTGTGGTTTTGGCGAATCAGATTTTGGGGTATGGGGTGATGATTTTACTAATTGTGCAGCATCACTCTTAGTTGCCTTTGCTTTACTACCACCTGGTTCAACGTGGCCGAAATATTTACAGTAACTACACGCTATTTCTTCTCCGGTCGGTCTCTACCTTCATTACTACTGACATCCTCTAATGGTCGCACAACCTCACGCTGTGAGTGTTCAATGTCTTTTGCACGTTGCAAATGACTTTTGAATGAGTCGAAATCGCTAGGTGAAAGTCTTTTCCTAACTTTTCTATACATTAACCCGTATACAATATCTAATTGCGCGCGTTCTGGCAAGGTATACGGTAACTGTGACAGGAGGGCGCGAATGCGGCACACAAAAATCTCGATTGTTTCATTTTCGTGTTGCTCACGTGCAAAAATCTCTCTAAAGACGAGATGAGACTGCAATTTGCGAGAAAACGCGTCGAGGAACGCGCACACGGCACCGTCCCAGTCCGAAATTTCTCCCTTTTTGCCCTGCCACCATGTCGCAGCAATGCCTTCCATAAGCATTGAGACACCACGTAATGTATTGTCTTCGCTGACATTTGCGCAATCCTAAAAGGTCGGGACCGAGTTTAAAAATACGTCAACATCATACGTAGCACTGCCATTAAATCGAGAAGTACATTTGGAAAAATTGCCGCTACTTTGTGTAACAAGGACGGGGCTCGTCAATTGCCTATCAAGAACTGTCAGTCTTGCCGAGTCCGTAATTTGCGCAATCAACGCCTGAAATTGTTCGTTTGATAACGTCAAGGCTGGCGGAGATTCACTCGTCCCTTCCGTAGGTGAAGATTTAGATTTAGTCATGGTAGCTAATTCTAATCTAATCCACGCAGGAAAGAATATCACTCAGCGGAGATACGGAGAAATTCGCCAGGCGGCAAGGCCAAGGTCGCAGCGCAAAAAAAGCAATATGGCCGCACAAAGGAACAACCACGTGGAAAACGAAGTGTGGCCGACAAACCAATATGTCCGTGAGTAAAAAAACAATATGGCCGCGCGGAAGATCAGAATGCCGCAGCGCTGAAGGACAATTAATTGTCGCAGCACCAAAGTACAAATAATTTCACAGCGAGCGAATGATATCACGTGGAAATGAGAAATGAGAAACACGTATCGCACTAAATTTCACTGTAGGTGGAAGTAGGCGAAGGAATATCGCTTCATGGAAGGATACATAAAAGAACCACGTGGCGGGATGTATAGCACGAACACGTAGTAAATAAACAGCACACACTAATTATGGCCGAAATACGAATTTGAAATTTGTGGACACACGTATCGCACTTAATTTCGCTGTATATGGCACTAAGTCAGAGGAGGTATCTATACACAACACGGAATTGGTTGCGCTACTTCCGGAATCCGATGCTCAGATCTGACGAGTGTTGGAAACGCGTATCTTCCTTTGCACACTTTTACCTGTTCCCGAGCCGCGAGTTGGCCGCCATTTGTGACGAGCTAGTGTTTCTCGGAGAGGAAAGGGCACAAATGAAAGTTACACGTAATAACACAAACACGTTTAATCGCCTGGGGCACGCACTGCATTGCAAGCTTCCACGTGAGACGCGCACCCTGTTGGCTGCGCGCAGAAACAAAAAAAATGAAGAGCAAAGTCCGTTTTCGGTCTCGTTACAAGCATACATTTAGATGACTTTATAAGCTGGAAATAATATATCTCCTATGAGTAAAGATTCATCGTTTACTAATATTTTGGGTTTTTAAACTGTGAACTACACTACCTCTACTACATTAGGTTTGAAATTTCTTCAAGCGACCCGATCGCACTATTCATTCAAATATGAGTCAGATGTAATTCACATTTTAAATAGTACGTCGTTGGCGCCAATAATTTTCACTTCTCCGGATTCCAATTCATCGCACTTTTCCGGGATGTTTGAATATTATGTAAATATTATTATTATATTATAACGATATTTTTTCGTTTATGGATATTAAAAGCAGTGGAAAATACAAACTGCTAATTTATTTGTTCATCATGGAAGAGATCCACAAGGTTATGCCTACAACAGCGAATTTTATATTATATATATATATAAGATTAAATTATTATATTTTTAATCTTATGTGAGACAAAATCATTTGAGTTGGCCAAATTCTAAAACTGTTTAACAAATATGAGGTCAGTATAAGTATATTTAAACGAAATTGTTTATGGATTTATTGATAGACAATCCAATATCAAGAATGAATAAATTAAGCTTTCCGCTAGGTAAGAGAGTATATTACTGAAATTTAAGTATCTAGAGTAAATGGGATAATGTGACAAGTAATTGATTTCTATGGTTTGAAAGTAGTTATTTTAAAAATATACGTTAAAATTTTTTAAACCTTACTTGAACTTATTAGCAATGCTGATTTCTAGAAAGTGTTAATGGAAATGGTATTTAATAAATTTTTAAAAAACCTTTGCGAAAGCTCTTAAATACAAGTTTACGCGTAAATCACGTTATTAGTGAATTTCGATTTAATGAATATTATCATGAGAAGCGAGGTAAGATTTTGCTCAAAGTTGACCATCGTTCATGCAACGCAGGCAAGGAATTACATAATAATAATAATAATAATTTTATTTGTCCAGTAGACCCAGGGCATAGGACACGTTATAAAAAGAAACTTACTAATAAAAGACATAAAAACAAGGGCGCAACTTAGAAGCAGTCCTGTGTAGCAAATGCCACAAATATCGTCAGAACTGCATAAACTCACTCCACTCACAGAATAAAAGCATTTTTCCATTAGAAAGTTGAATACAGCCCTCTTAAACTGTACATGGCTCTTCTTATCCTTAATACATGCTGGCAATTTATTGTATATTTTAACACTCATCGATCTATGGCTCTCTGTACACATTTTCAGCCGGCGGTATTGAACATGTAGATTACATTAGCTCTAGTGTTATAATTGTGAATCAATATCTTTTTGAAACATTGACAAATTGGTATTAACATACAAAACAACTTTGAGGATATATACACAGGGCACAGTGAAAATACTCAGCATCCTGAGAAGTGGTTTTCAATGTGCCCTGTAGGGAGCATTACATAGAGAATGTATTATGCTTTTTTGTAGCCTAAAAATAACAATCAAATGTGAAGATGAACCCCAGAGTACAATACCATAGTTGATATGAGACTGAAAATGTGCAAAGTAAAGCATTTCAAAGACTTCAACACTAACAGTATGCCTCAGCACAGAGAAAAGATAAAAGATTTTAGTTACTTTATAAATGCTCAATATGAGCATTCCACTTAAGTTGGGGACCAAGAAATAACACCCAAAAACTTAATTTCATCAGTAAATTCTAATGAGTGGCTATTAGTTAAGGCAATGGGGTCTAATTTTTCCATGACAGGTGAATAATACATAATTTCAGTCTTTTGACAGTTTAAAACCTGTTTATTCATTGTACACCACGTCTGCATTTTATGCACTGTTTAAGCTAGATTTTAGCATGACATGGTTACTAAAAATTACACTAACATCATCCGCATACATAATGGCTCTACTATGATCACTGACAACATGCCCTGGTAGATCATTCACAAAGATCAGAAACAAAACAGGGCCAACAATAGACCCTTGAGGGACACCGGATAAGATGTTTCCCGGATTAGACTTTGCATTTGCATTATCTTTGTTTACTACAAGAATTTGTTTTCTCTCTTTAAGATAAGATGATAGCCATTTGTGAGCTATTCCCCTTATTCCTAATTGTGAGCACTTGGATAAAAGAATGTCGTGATTTACTAAATCAAAAGCCTCGCTAAGGTCAAAAAAAGACCGAAGGGTTTATTATATACATTAATTTCTTCTGTGACGAAGTTAAAAATTGTTAAATGGGCTTGCTTTGCGGATTTGCCTTTCCTGAAGCCAAATTAAGAATTGGACAAAAGTATATTATTTTCTAAAAAATTTATCAGCCTATTACAAAAACATGCTCAAACTGGGAAGTAAGGGATATAGGTCTGTAGTTATTAATTAAACTTTTGTCCCCATTATTTTTATAAATTGGAATAACTTGAGCTGTTTTTAAAGCCTCAGGGAATGTGCCTTCTTCCAGTGATCTATTTATTAGGTACAAGAGTGGTTTGAAATATTCCCACATGTTAGTATTACTCTCCCTGGTATTTCATCCATTCCAGCTGAGTTTTTCTTTCCGATTTTTTTAAAACACATCTTTAGTTCACACTCTTAAGGAAAATGGTAGTATTGCTACACTTAGAACTACAGTTATTTATCTTATACCTAGGGAGATATAAAGGCTTCTTAACAGCTGCGGGAACCGATGGTTTTAGAAAAATGTCATTCATATCATTAGAAATTGTATTCAAGTCATTGACTACTTCACCATTATCATCACAAATTTCGGCAAAGAAAGTCATTTCCCAGAATTAGTACTTTCATTATAAATTTTCCAAGCTTCCCAAGTCTTGTTAAAAGCTTTAGCAAGACCTCCGTCATTGCATGTTTTTCTTCTAACTCTAATCATATTACGGTATGAGTTCATTAAATTCTTGTAATAGGTATGAGTCTCCTCATTACCAAAATGCTTATCCGTGTAAGCATATTCCTTTATATATTCAACATACCTAGAGAAGACGTTTTATCAACGGTTAATTCGGAGAAAAATATAACTGGAATTAATACACAATACTTACATCTATTGTTCAAACTGCATTTTGTATCGATATCGTTCAGTAATGAGCGACCATTCCTAAAGCTATGCAAACGCAGGACCAAACTTGGATAATAAAAGCAGAAAAGGAAGGAAAACTGAAATTCACTCGTTAATCGGAAGATTTCGTAGCACTGATTTGCAGAAGATGCGTCTTTTCACCTAAGAAATTCCGCTCAATTGTAACGTTTCCCGATAAATAAAATTCATCTCTCTCCCAGTGGCGTAACTACAAATTCTGCTCCCCCCCCCCGCGAAAATTTTCAACGGGCACCCTTAAACAACCATACTAAAAACAATCCTACATTCGCTTCGAAAATGTTTATATACATAAAAAAATGTAATATTTAATATTTAGTTTCATTTACAAGTCATTAGGCATTTTCAACGAGATGATTTTCTGGTTCCGCTTTTTGAGTTCTTCTAATTTTCTTTCCTAGTCTTTTTCGCAGCTAAGCTAGTTGTACTTGAATTACCATTTCCATCTACATAAATTGGAAAAACAATAAAAATGACTGCAATGTGTCTTGATATGTAATTAATAAATTAAATATGTTCTTAATAATGAGTTTCCCGATATTTCGGTTTTTTTGAAAACATTTTCTTCTAAAACTCAGACGTGTAAAAGGACGGATTTCTCATTAGATAGGAATGCGTTTAGAGACGTTCGCGTTCTAGTAATGCTATGATTATTGTTCATCTACATCTGCATGATATTCTGCAAGTCACCTTATTGGTGGATGGCAGGGTATGTTCATGTGCTTGGGAAAATATTTCTGTTAATCACCTGCGAGAAATCCTAGCTATAATAGTACGTATGGCTTAATACTTAATTTATTACGGAAAACACGAAAGTCGGGATGCTTTGAACAGGGGCGCGAGATTGTTGAATCCGGCCATGCATATCTAGCAATATCTAGAAATATGCAATGTAGAAAAACATACATGAATAAATACTTTATAATGCAATAAGATAAAGACTAATTATATTTTTGTGCTTATCAAATTACATCAATATTTCTTTCCTCAAAAACCGAAAAATAATCGAAGATTTCTGGTAAGCTTCATGGAATAATGTGCTCGTAACGGGCCTACGTATTCACATCTACAGCCCCTATATTATCGTCATTCATAATGAATATAGTACAAAAGGTCTTTTTATCTTCCATACGGGTCTGTTGGATTCATATGGATCTCGAGGGATAATGTTAAACTTCCTAAGGCCAAGCGGCCTGCTAGGCTCTGTTTGCAGTGGATGGAAAAATAAGAATTTTAGTAATGACTTATAAAAAATGCTTATACCGGCGTTGCGGGCCTCCAGATTCTTCGGGACCCCCAGACCCTTGAGCCCTCCCGCGGTGGCGGACCTGGCTGCATAGTAGTTACGCCTCTCCACTCTCTCCACAAATATTCCGGTGGAATTTCTTCTAATCTAACGGTGGAGCTCTTGGCGGAATTCTCTTGAATTATCAGCTGCCGAAGTTGGCACGCGTCCCTCAAGCTGGCCACCTCTGCATTGAGTGATACGAAGAATATGTTACCATAGCCAATATTCAGTCAAAGTTGACGGGCAAATAAAAAGAAAATAGATTTGATCATAGTTTGGTGATATTTTCGGTTGCAGTCTCTCCTTTCATCCAACTGCTGCTGAGTTAATCTAAACCAGTGGCGCGCAAACTGTGGCCCGCGACTCGATTTCAGATGGCCCGCGGAGCCTTCAAACAATTTTAATTTTTGCATTTTATTATTAGCCCATCGGCTTGCCTAACCGTCGAATCAATAGAGAGGAAGATAATTATCGAAATGTGAAAAAGATGGCTGTAGAACGGAAATTCAATCTAATATAGGTACTTAAATTGTCTATATATTGATATTATTTTTTAAATAAATTGCGTGGCACTTCGCAAATTTATCAGTGTCTGTGTGACTCGCGATTGAAAAGGGTTGAAATAGAAATAGAATAATTAAATTTTTCAATTTTTTTATTTTGCTACCAGTACCTTAGTTAGGTGATGACCAAAGTTACGATTAAAAAGCTATTCGAGAAATTTAGCACAGAAATTCATACATACATAAAATATAATTTTCTACAAGTTTTGCTTGATAGATTTTTCATAAAATTGATTGTTTAAGAGATCTTTCGATTATTTTTTTACACTTTTAAGTGCGTCGCTAAGTGTTACCTTACGTTTCCGATGCTATGATATAATGTTATAACTGTTGATAACGATGCCTACGCTGCTGCCAAGGTTAATTTTAATTGCGGTCAAAATTATTATCCGAATGCCACTTAGAATCATATTTTGTAAACAAATTTTCTTTACAATATTAACAGTTATCCAGGCGCCGCCGTCGATAGTTTTAATCGCGCATCAATATTTTGTTATCCATAGCACCAAATAAACAATTTTGCTTACTTATTGTTTTTTTTTTCAATGTGAAAAGTAACTCAAAGTATTTTTCATTGTGAACATTATTCAAAGTGTTTAAAAATTATTCCCGTATCTAATTGGCGACAATTATTGTTGAGGACACTGATGTCGGGAGCAGTTTCTTAACTGTTTAATTTATTTTCGTACTCTGAATGGAGAAAGTCGTGTGGTTGACGGCATATTTATAAGTCTTGAAAATAAAATCCGACACAGTTTATAATGAAACAATTTAAGGTGTAAGATCTTTTGTGACTAAATGTAGGCGCCTTAATAAGTGAATTTCATGAAAATTCAACCTGAAAATCAAATTAAAAAGCATGAAAATACGATAATAAATTCTTAGACTTGAGTAAGATGTGAAAATTTACAACTCTTCAATAAATGTATTCTCTTCTTTGAAATGAACTAAATATGGTAATGTGTTATTTAAACCTCGAGAAATTGACGCAGAAGACTTCTTATGGACTAGTAACGGTATTATAATTGCCATATATTCAACCATTAAAGTACGTTGAATATCGTTGTCATAACTCACAATTACTCATTTTATATAATTTTACTTTTATACGGGTACAACTACAGCATGATTGAATGCGGCTAGGTCAAAGAGTGCTCGGGTTTCACGCAATAAAAATTATCAATTGAAAAAGGCACTGCGAATTCCGAAAAAGCGAATTAAAACCCAAGTGTAGATTAGATAGATTTAGAGCGACATTGACAAGGCTATCTTCTTCCATCTAACCCATAAACAGGCGGATCATCTATGGTGGAGACGAAAAATAAGGAGGCGATTCTGATATAGAATGCGGTCTTATGTATTATTGAAAGTCTGAAAATTGTATGGTTATTGAATATCTCAGGGAGACATCGTATAACAAATTAATCGAATGGCAGTTTATGGAGCTTAAAGTTTGGCGTCTAAAGTTCTAGTTTGTTAAATGTTGCACCTAAAAAAATGTTCCGTTTTCAATGATTTCTGACCAAAAATTATACGTTCAAGAATACTTCACTAACTTATCTTTTAAAATCTTTAGTTCAAATAATATCAGCGATAGAAATATTGTAAATTCAATATCTTTGCAGACAATCGCTCAGGGCCAAATAACCCTTCTCCCATGAAAAATATATTTTATATATGTATAAGTAGAACCTGTATACAGTGGACCTTCGATATATCGGACTATAGGGGGGGGGGAAGACCTGTCCGTTATTGCCGAGTATCCGTTATATCCGAAGGAAATTTATGTTGGCTTAAATTGCTGAAATTTGTATTTTATGAAAGATTATGATTTACTCTGATGTATATTTATACATATTGTTTGAGCGCATGCAATAATTGCGCGGAGTTTTACTAAGTAAGTTATGAAAAATATGAATCGTATCAATTACAAATTCGCCTTTATATTTTACAAGTAAAAGATACTAGCAGTTTGCAAGCAGGAACATATTTATATAAGAACTTAACTTAAAATGAAATCAATTATAGTGACCATAAGAAAAATGGCTTGAGAAATGGAAAGTGTAACAAAAAGGTTTTTACTGCATTCATTTTACGACGTGACGCCTTACAGATTATAAATAAGAGCTAGGGAGAGAAAAATGTGGCACTAAGGACAGGCGGACGGACGAGACGTGCCCATAAGGCGTTCCGCTAATACCCTTTTGCTGGTAAATAACGCCTAAAAATGAGAAGTTGCCTTAAAGTGAAATTTGCGTCACATTTATGTACTTTTTAACATTGGACATTTCAGAGTATCGATATTTTGACGCCCAGTATCTATGATTATCGATACTAGTTTTCGATATTCCAAAAGATACAAATATCGATGTTTTCCTTTGATCCCTGCCTACTTCTCAATTGATTGGCATGTCTCGTATAATGGGGTGGCCTTTGGCGGGATTTATATAATTAATTCCTGAAGAAAACCAGCGAATTGATTTTGTATTGCGAAGAAACAAGATTATACCTTAAATTGTTGCCTTCCAGATTAATCCGAAGTTCCTCCTCGATACAGACCGAGTAGAGAAAGCGTAAATATTCGCACGTCACTTTGCGTCTTCGCCAAGCACTGACAATATGTAAGTATATAGAGAATTTCACTAATTTACAATAAAGACATACATAGTACATAGTACAAAAATCAAAATTTTCCAGATGATTTCACAGCTCTGTAAGATTTCTAGCACCTGCGGATTTTAATGAAAAATATTATTCTGGTCCTTCAGGCTAATTTCGACGTGAGCTACATTTTGGAAGCAGAAATAATTGCACGTACTGCTATGGAAGAAAATAGAACATTAAAAAGGGAATTGCGATACGTAATCGAAATGCGAAGCAAAGATTTCCAAAAACATGAAAATGAAATGATTAACAGATATTTCTATACAAAAAATATCATTAGAGAATTTAGCATATGCAAACATCCAAAAAGAGTTCCATTAGCTCTTGAGTCATAAAATAATGAGTTGATATTTTAGGGTTAAAAATTTTTTTCTTTCAAATTCTACTTAGTGGCGGGTGCTTAAACGGATGGGGGATATAGAAAATGGTGGATACGGTTTGGGGACGAATCCTTTTCCGGTTTGGTAAGATGCTTTCTCACAAAGACGCAAAATACTTGATCAATTAGATTGTTTCACTAAAAAGTGCAAAAAGAAAGACACTCCTTAGCAAGCCTTCGTCATGAGGATCTAAATTATTTAACGCAAGACGAATAGTTTAGAGTGCGTCGAAAAATTCTTTTTTTCGAAATGTGAAACGCTGCCCCCTCAAAAGTTGTGTTTTGGTGCACATAATACGTGGTTAAAATTACAGCCATATGTGACGACGTCTTCAGGTTCCGCAACGGCCTTGAATTTTTGGAATATCAGTAAAAAATGCTAAGTATTTGAAACTGCGCATATTTATTTCTTTTCAGTCTTCTGATGCAAAAATGAGTCAAATTATTTTTTCCGGTCTCCACTGGGACCAGAAAGATTATTCCATCTTATAGCAGTGACATGAATGGACGGGACGGGAATGTCGGGGACGCCAAAATCCATTAATTTCATCACGGTTGTAGAGCACTAGAAATATTGTGCTAACGCGCAGCTCTTTGCTAGTTTGATACCACCCAAAACTCACCACGAGGAGGTGGCAGCGCATCGAGTCCCGCCCGTGCCCACCGAACCCCCCAGCATCACACAGCATTGCAAGAAGAAGGTTCTCAGGGTGTGCAAAATAAGCGTTTTCTTGAATGACTTTGTAGACAACTTCCCGGAGATCATTTCCTAGATATCTTGAAGGAAATATAGTACGTCAGAGGTGTTTGGGGGCGTCTTTGAATTTTGGGTGACATATAATTGTAAACCACATGGGAGCGTGGAGACGCATTATGAATGCAGTTAATTTCTGTAGCTGTTGAGATGGAATAGGCGTTGCCACATAAAGTCGGAGAATTCTGTTTGCAGTTGTTAGCCAGCGAGAGTGTACCAAGTTTCCAGGATCCCGGTTGGCTAGACTCTGAGGAAAAATACCAGGGAAAACTGCGTGACCAATTTTCAATAATAATTTTTGATCTGTACGTTGTTTTGCCATGTAAACTAAGGGAAAGTCACATTCAACTGCCTCAAATTAAACGGGCGGAGAGTTTTAGCAAGTGCGAAGGCTCTTGGCCAGAGAACCCGACAGTCCCCGAAGTCTTGCCGTCCAATGTATATAGCATATGACAGAAATGCAATTCAATGAAATGCAACATGCATATAAGCCACTGCAAAGGTCTTTCGAGTTTCTCCTCTAGGCGACGGATGACACCCTTATGTACTCCGGTGTTTGTCTGTTTTCCATCACTACCAATGCAGGTTAGTTTAGATTAGTCATAGTTCTATATTAGTCGTCTATGCCCCTGCTTATGTTATTTGCAAACTTAGATATTGGACTGACGTGACCTGTCCAGGATCTTCCACTAAAGAAATGTGCTACTCCTATCGTTTCCTTCGGTGTGACTTGCCGTCTTCCGTTTTACAAATATACAAGGTTTCATATCTTCTACCATCGAAGTATATAGCTCGATGCTTGTTACTTTCTGGACATTGCTGCTCTTGAATTACTGCACGGCTCTTTCTGCGTTCTCGCCTTACTTTACTCTTATCAATAACTTGAAGCATTTCCTTCCGAAGACCTAGGTGTTGGCTGACATCATGAATGGCGGAAGAAGCAAGATCAGCAGCAGTTCTGTCACTAATATTTCGTCTATCACACTTTATTGCGAACGTGGGAAGTGGTATCCTTACTTGCGATGTAGCTGTAGAAGTAGATGGAGAAGAGTTACAATAGCCTTCTTTGGTCGGTGCAAATCGGTGATCGTCAACATTTATGACAATTGATGATGAATCAGAGGCGATATCAGTTTACGAAGAACTAGATATGGGAAAGCTGGAAACCTCATCCATATATTTTTTACGGCTGAAAAACTTATGGCTTCTGCATACTATGGTAGATTTTTGTGGGCGCTCTAACTCAACAATTATTAATCAGTTCAACACAAAATTATATATTTAACATTTTTATAAAAGTCAGAAGAACTGATTAGTTTTTGGTAAAAATCTGTTAACCCGAAGTGGGTGTTTACTCTTGTCACTTATCCGTTATTTTGAAATATTTGCTTTAATATTTGATAAATGTAAAAATGTATTGGCATAAAAGTTGTAGGAAATTTTATTTTCTAAAACCTTTGTTTGATACATTTTTCTTATAATGCATTGTTTAAGAGATATCTTATATTTTTAGCTGCCACCACCACGCCACCTACCGAAGACTATTGTTAACAATAGACGCTTAGTTACGTCTCAGTAACACTCCTTTTTCTTTTCTTAATTGTCGACCGGAAGTAAATAGTGACAACGATCTCAGAGCTAACAACATGTAATTTGCAATATAAATATAGGGAAAGTCATGTGTTGCCCACATTAGTTTATTTTCTTTTGTCGGCTCACTTTTTGTTGTAAAAGTTTAATTTTCTTTCTGGCTGAACCCCTCATTTCAAATTTTCACTATACTCATTCATGAGCTTTTTTTTCCTGGGTGATATGTCTTCACTCCCAATGGGCTCGTTCTGACATAAATCATTCACGCAAATGCTGGATGGACTAGATATATCTGAAGCATTTTTCACAGAAACATCCGAGTTGCTTCCACTCGCTGCTGCACGATTTTTGGGGAGCTTACTTGGCGTAGAAGTCTTCTGCAAATAGGTCGGGTAGGTGGGAAAAATTGAAGGGATAGCACCTTCCCTTAGTCTTCTAGTTTGCCCAGTCCTGTCCATATCATCAGGCCGAAAATGCTGGGGCACACCGCCGAATGGGATGATGGAGTTTTCTCGTCTTACGGTTATCCATGCTTCTCGGAGATCCTTGATCTTTGGAAATCTGGTATAAATTAAAATAATATATTAAATAATATTACATTTGTATACAGCGTAAAAATAAATAAATGCATTAAATTTCATGCTAATACTCACGCATGGAATGACACATCTTCTTTTCCTGTTTTATTCCGTCGATCGTACTTGATAGTACAACCAAACACCACACAGGAGTTCACCATTTTCTCCAACGCACTCCAAACATGAAAGATTATCAATGAAATGTTAATCACACGACAAAATCGTAAAATTGAACACTTCGAATCAGTGGCTGTGTTTACGTTAATGTTGGGGAACCCAAGATGGCTGCCAATAGCGCCCTCTATGGACGAACATAAGTAGTTTCCGGGCTGTGGTATAGATGCTCTGTTCCAAATTTCTTCAACTTTTGCGGGAACGGCTTTAACAATATCGGCAACCGAGGGGTCCTTTCCATTGCTTTCTTCATTCATACAATTCCTTACGAAATAGTAGTGAAGCATGGCGTCTTGGAAAGTTGGCAGCGTATTCACATTGAGCTTCTGGTAACTCCCTAATATTGGACATTCGATCTGTTTTTGTGTTTGGGCCATTTTAACAAATTAATCACAACTAAAAACTAGCATAATTTCTTCCTATCTGCCGGGTGAGCTTGCTCACTTGGATTGACGCGAGCACCTGCTGTGATCAGGAAGCAACGTGATAGACCGTTCGAGAGGAATCGAGGGGGGATGTGCAAAGGCCAAACAATGTTGCCATGTTGACTCTATCCGTCAAGTCTAAACTGTTAAAGATAAAGAGAGTACGCGTCCCATGGAAAACAACAAATTACTATTATCATTATTTTTACATTACGTGAAAACTCGACGTATCATTGCAATGCTTCCAACGCCAAAAACGGATAAATTTTATGGATTTTGGAGCATTAGATGCTCCCTTCTCCGTCCCCCTTATGCATATGCTTTTCAACTCCATGGTCTTCATGTGTCAAAGGATGGACAGGAGAAACGATTCAACGCCTCATAACTTCAAATAGAAAATTATCCAAGCTATTTCGAAAACATGCTGTTTTTAAATAATATTTCGATACTTCAATGCCGTTGTGGAACCTGAAGACGTTGCGACACAATTGTAATTTCAACCACTTACTATGTGGACAAAAAAATTTATGAGGGGGGTAGCGTTTCATATTTCAAAAAATAACATTTTTCGACCCACCCTAGTATATAATATAGAAAGGGGAGCCTCGCCCCACAATCGCCTCCATATTCACCCTCCCCATCCCCTTCCCTCTCCCCTCCACTCTCCCCTCCACTCTCCCCTCCACTCTCCCCTCCCCTCTCCCCTCCCCTCTCCCCTCCCCTCTCCCCTCCCCTCTCCCCTCCCCTCTCCCCTCCCCCCCTCCCCTCCCCCTCCCCTCCCCTTCCCCCTCCCCTTCCCCCTCCCCTTCCCCCTCCCATTCCCTCTCCACTGACTCCTCGCACGTAGAAATTCCTGGCTTCAAGCTTTTTCGAAATGACCGCTTAGGCAAAGGTGGCGGTGGTGTAGGAATTTACGCCAGAAATGACATTCAATGTAATATCCTCTCTCATAGTGAACCTAAGTACTCTAAACGTCCCGAATTTCTTCTACTTGACGCGCGAGTTAACTCCGTAAAAATCCTCATAGGAATCGTTTATCGGCCACCTATAATAGGACACCTCTCCGATATAGAAGAAACTCTATCCAAACACATTCAAGACTTTCAACATTTAATAATCACTGGTGATTTTAATGGAGTTGATGAGAAATTATGAAGGACAACTTAGTTGGGAGGAATTTAAAAAAGGGGTTATTAAAGCTACAGAGGAAGTTATTGGAAAGAGAAAATTGGAGCCTAGAAAACCTTGGATGACTGAGGAGATACTGATTTTAATTGAAGAAAGGAACAAGTTGAGGAAGAATGGAAATGATGAAACTTATAAAAAAGTTAAGAATGAGATTATTAACAAATGCAGAGAAGAAAAAGAGAGATGGACCAAAGAGATAGTGAAGGAAATTGAGGAAGATACAAAGGGAGGAAGGCAAGACAAAGCATACTTCAAAATTAAAACTCTCCAGTACAAACCAAGAACTAAATCGGCAATAGTTAAGGATAAGGAAGGAAATATGTTATGGGAAAATGAAAAAGTATGTGCTCGGTGGAAAGAATACATAGAAGAATTATATAGTGGAAGAGATGTTGGAGATGGATGTAGATTTATTGAAAATGAAGAGGAAATAAGAAATGACGAGCTAGGCCCAACAATAACCAAAGAAGAGTTTTATAAAGCTATTAATAATCTTAATTCAGGCAAGGCAACAGGTGTTGATGGTATACCTGCAGAACTTTTGAAGAACTTAGGGGAGGAAGCAAAAGAACATTTCTTTAAAATTATAAAAGATTGTTACGAAAAAGGAAAATTACCTGATGACTTTATAAAAAGTAAAACTATAAGTTTACCAAAGAAGGGGAATCCAGTGGAGTGCAGTAACTACAGAACAATTTCACTACTTTCACACGCCTCAAAAGTTTTAATTTATATCGTGAAAAACAGAATAAAAAGGAAAATAGAACATTATATTAGTGAAGATCAATTTGGATTTAGAAGTGGGAGAGGAACGAGAGAAGCTATATTAGCCCTCAGGGTGATAATGGAAAGATGTTTAGAAATGAACAGGACATTATATTTAACGTTTATTGATTTGGAGAAGGCCTTTGATACAGTTAATTGGGAACTGTTGTTTAAGACTATGAAAAAAATAGGTATTGATTGGAGGGACAGAAGATTAATTTTTAAGCTTTATCAAAATCAAACTACAAGAATAAATATAAATGGATTAGAGAGTGAAGCAAAGATAAGGAAAGGAGTAAGACAAGGATGTCCGCTATCTCCATATTTGTTTAATATGTTCATTGAAGAAAGTATAGAAGTTATGAAGGAAAAGACAAAAGGCATAAAAATAAATGGAGTTAGAATACACTGCATTAGATTTGCAGATGACATTGTAATATTCAGCGATTCAAAAAGAGAAATGAATAAAATGCTGAAAGTATTATCGGACACGTTAAAACAGTGGGAATTAAAGATAAATATCAAGAAAACCAAATTGATGGTTATAGGCAAAAGTAATGCAGGGACAATATCAAAGATCAAAATAGACAATCAGGAAATTGAGCAGGTGAAGCAGTTTTGCTACCTAGGTAGTACAATTACTGAAGATAATAGATGTGTACAGGAAGTGAAAAGAAGAATAGCACTTGCAAAGCAAGCTTTTCAATGCAAAAGGAGCCTACTGACAAGCAGTCACATGAATTTGGAAGTAAGGAAATCCTTTGCAAAAGCTTTTGTCTGGAGTACCATACTTTATGGTAGTGAAAGTTGGACGTTAGGAAAGAGGGAGAGGTCCCGTCTGGAAGCGACAGAAATGTGGAT
Source organism: Tanypteryx hageni (assembly GCA_028673005.1). Taxonomy (NCBI): domain Eukaryota; kingdom Metazoa; phylum Arthropoda; class Insecta; order Odonata; family Petaluridae; genus Tanypteryx; species Tanypteryx hageni. Next base: position 235,930,990 of record CM054113.1, on the reverse strand, counting down.
ATGGAGAAGATTGATAAAGACAAGTTGGACAGAGAGAAAGACAAACCTTGAAGTTTTGGAAGAAGTAAAAGAAGAAAGGAAACTGATCAGAGGAATGGAAGAAAGGAAGGCAAAATTTTTAGGCCATGTGATTAGACATAATGGATTAATTGTGAACATCTTGGAGGGGAAACTTTTAGGGAAGAAAGGAAGAGGCAGACCAAGAAAGAAATACCTAGATGACGTGGAGTCAGTGATGGGAGTTGAGAAGTACGAGATGTTGAAGAGAATGGCAGAGGACAGGAGTTCATGGTTGCAGAGACAAGGCTTAGCCTTTAGATGAAGAAGAAGATTTTAATGCTAATTTACTCGTACCCAACCATGAAAGTAACTTTCTGTTACAGTCTTTCGAGTCCCTAGGGTTAAATGTCTTGCCACTCCAGCCAACGAATCATACGGCAACCTCCGCAACATGGATTGATCTTGCTATCACGGCAAATCCCGAGAAAATAATTTAATACGGACAATTAGCAGCTCCCGGTATCTCTTCGCACGATATGATCTACATTGCTTACTCCCTACGTTGTCAAAACAGAAATTCATAACGGTTCGCGACTATAAATCTATTAATGAATCACAATTAACATCAGAGGCGGCGCTCCTACCCTGGCATTTAATCGAGCACCTAGAAGACATAGACGATAAAGTTCAGACTTTTAATTTATATATGTCTCAGCTACTTGAAAAGTTTGCCCCTCCCAGAATCATTCGGGTCTCAAAGCCATATGCTGCATGGCTAACTCCAGAAATAAAATCGAGTATGTCCCGCCGTGACAGCATTTATCGTGATTTTAAGAAATCTAAGGATCCTGATGTACTATAGCGGTATAAATCATTGCGAAATAAAACAAAACAACTCATATGCAATGCTAAAATTAAATATGTACACGATTCAACCAACTCTGCACGAACACAGTCCTCGATATGGAAAAAATTACGGAACTTGGGTGTTGGTAAAAATAAAGATATGCAACTTCCACCAAACCTGTCCCTTGACGAGCTTAACGCTCATTTCACTAAACCTCCCTCGACCATAGATGTAGGCCTAAAATCTGAAACTATTGAACGTATCCGTAGCCTCAAACCCAATCACACCTCAAATACAATCTTTGAATTTACACCACTCACACAACCACAGGTAGCTAAATCACTTCGTGCAATTAAGTCAACTGCAATAGGAGATGACGGCGTATCTATAATACTAATAAATAAATTAATTCCTATCATTCTCCCCATTATCACTCATATCTTTAACTGGTCTATTATTCAATCTAAATACCCTACTTCATGGAAATCAGCTCTTGTCCTTCCCATTCCCAAGAAAAACAATTCTCACGAAAACGCTGATTTCAGACCAATTAGTCTCTTGCCTGTTCTCTTCAAGGCGTTTGAAAGACTAGCACATGAGCAAATAACTCATTTCCTTTCAAAAAATAATCTCATCGACCCGTTCCAATCTGGCTTTCGTAAATCGCATAGCACAGCTACCGCACTATTCAAAGTAACGGACGACGTTCGCAAAGCAATGGATCAGAGAAAAATCACCATTATAACTCTATTGGATTTCAGTAAAGCCTTTGACTCCATCGACAAAGATATCCTACTTTGCAAACTTGAACTTTTGCACTTCTCACTCGCTTCTCGAAACTGGTTTCGCTCATACCTAAATGGCCGCTCTCAAAAGGTTATTACTCATGATTTATCATCTCGTCCCTTAAATGTAAATAGAGGCGTTCCGCAAGGTTCTATTCTTGGCCCCCTGCTATTCTCTCTGTACATTAATGATATCTCAAATGCCCTCACTCGCTGTAATTATCACCTATATGCTGACGATCTCCAAATCTACTATCACTCGCGCGTACCTGAATTTCCCGATGCTGTCGCTAAAATTAACTCTGATCTAGCTTCTCTCTCTCTCTTTGGAGCGCAAATAACTTTCTGAAGATCAACCCCGCAAAAAGTCAATCTATTATTTTCGGTTACCCCAAATTATTGGCTTCCATAGATCATAGCGAATCTCTTCTTCTATCGCTAGAGGGGTCCACATTGCATTTTCAAAAATCAGTACCAATACCAATATAATTTGTAGTGCCATCAACTCCTCCTTGCACTCTGTCAAAAGACTCAAAAACTTATTACCTAATTCCTTACGTAAACTCTTAGTGACCACACTCCTATTTCCTCACTTTGACTATTGTGATGTTGTTTATAATGATCTCTCCTGTGAACTGGCATTAAAACTTCAACGCACACAAAACTGCATGAGATTCATCGGTGACCTTAAAAAGAGTGACCACATTAGCGAACAATACAATAATCTTTCATGGCTCAAACTTGACGCTCGAAGGAACTTACATACCCTGATGCAAATGTACAAAATCCTTACTTATAACACACATGACTACCTCTCTTCCCTCTTCAATGAAATCAATACAGTACACAAGTGGGATACTAGAGGCAAGAATAACCTCCTTATTTCTCATCACAGGACGAATATCTACAATAAATCCTTTCAAGTCTCCGGTTGCCGACTCTGGAATAACTTAGATGAGAATTTTAAAACATCTCCCTCTTTAAACTCATTCAAACGCACCTGTGTCACTCACTTTCTAAAACAACAAAGTAATCCTTAATCATCTCTTTACACTCCCCATAAATTATCCTTACTCAAGTTTTTTTTGTATTGTCTTATATTACTTTGTATTTCTTAATATAATTTTGTATTTTTTTTATATATTTTTTGTGTTGTTTTTATTTTTTTCTATTGTTTTATATTATTTTGTATTGTATTATATTATTTATGTATTTTATATCATTTCCTGCTTTCTTATAATATGCATGCCCCAACAACATTCTTTATATTCATTCATTGTATATATTTCATGTATATTTCACCTCATTCTGCATACTTGTATATTTCTTGTTTACATTACGTTATTACCTTTACGTGTACTTTTTTATGACGGTATATAATTACGCTGTATATACGAACTCTCCCACTGTACATACTCCTTTCTATTTAATATTGTAGTTTTGTATTACCATATGTACACTATCTAGGGTTTTCGTAGGTTTTTCACACCCCCCTTCTTAGTGGGTGTTTTCCTGCGTGGGTTTTACTAGGGAGGACATGTCTGTTTTTACCTAGGTTTTCCCCACAAAAACAAATCTGTATTCAATTTTATCTTTTTAATTTGTATGATTTAGGTACATAATGTTTATATAATATATTTTGTTATACCTTATTTTATTCTTTTTCTTGTATTTATTATATTGACGAAGGGTTAAATGTAAGAATGGACCTTCTGGTCTAAATTTCGCCCGAATAAAGACGATTATCTATCTATCTATCTATCTATCCACCCCCCATTCCCCCTCCCTTTCCCCCTCCCATTCCCCCTCCACTCCCCTTCCCCTCTCCCCTCCCCCTCCTCAGCCGTCCCACCCTGCAACTCCTACCCAGCGGACCATCCTCTGCTCTCCCAAGAAGCAGAACTTCACTCGAAAGTGATCCGTATCAAATATTCGTAAAATTGGATGTTTGAAAAATCTATAAAAATTCTCTCTTACGGGACTAATACTGAGACCCTGGTTCCATCCAGGTGACGGCAATCAACCAAAGAGAAGGAACTGGGATATCGCAGAACTCGAAGGAGAACCTCTGGCCAAAGAGAAGTCCGGCGGAATGAGGGACGTCGAGGTATCGCAAGAACGGCATAAGACATTTTAAGAAGTCGAAAAATGCGCCGCGAAGGCAGTCACTACGTAAATAGGGAGTGCCTCATTTCCATTTTCAAGTTCGCGCGCCAAAATTACATTAATAAGAGAAAATTTGCCTCTTCGCGTGCCAGCACCATCAAAGAATCTTGTGTATATTCGTAGAATATAGCATGAATGTTTACACAATCATATAGCAGGTCTGGAGAGCCGTCTGTAGAATGAGAAAAGAGATGGTACGGCCATTTTATGATTTTGGGGGAGAATTTTTAATCCTAAAAATGAACAAAAGGATGAGATAAACTAACCTACGATAATGAAATTTAAAGAATCCGAAATTTGACATAATTTTGGCGTAAAAAACATGCGAACGTTATGCATAGTTAACACAATAAAAAAATTCAGATTTATATTTTTTTAATTAAAAGAATTCCCCTCGCCCCATAATCATAACATAACCGATAGTAAACGAACCAACTTTTGCATCGTTTTAATACCTACATTTATTAGATATCTGGGGTCATTTTTGTCATGTCGCTGTGTTTGCGAATGGCATATTTTATTTCTTAAACCATTTTGTGGCGTGCCAATCAAAATCGTTCCGCGCGCCACTATTGGCACGCGTGCCATAGGTTCGTCATCACTGCAGCAGGCAATCGCCATCCTTGACTATGTCTCCCCGCGATGCTACTCTGCGATCATTTGGTGCGGCCTCTATATTCCGAACATATAAAAAACGCGATGCGCCGCCAGCCCTCTGCTTGTAATGGAATGCGAATAATTTTACTCATTGGAAAACTGGAAAATAAATTATGTTTAATCCAAAAGAAAAGTGTATAGCGTAAAATATCTCATACATTTATGAGAAGCTTTATATAAGATTAAATTAACTACAAAGGAACTCGAGGAGAAATAATGAGAAGCTGAAAGACGGCTCCAGGCCGAGAGACGATTAGAGCACAAATTTTCCTTATTTTTTAAGAAGGCTTTCTTAATTATCCCAAAAGTGTATCGCTATAACAAAATTTTATTAAATTATACGCTTATGACTATTAATGTGTTATTTTGCGATGAATATAATTATTTTTTTAGTCCGTTAGTTATAGGATAAGTTTGTTAAGTGCATCTTGACTGTCTTCATCCACTCCGAAATTCAAATGTTTGGTTTTTATATTAATTTTAGCGCCGCCGGCGATGCGACGCTCTCTCGTGCCATTTCCTTTTTCGTCCAATTATAAGGAAGGTACGGAGGACATTTTTGCTTCTACGTATTTAAGATTTACTTGGCCCAATCGGTTTAGACGCGTTTACGCGTAATTGCCAACATTCCTTATATAGCTACGTTCTTGGCAATAACTCCTTATTCGCCTTCGGTCGATCGCGAGATCACCGTTAATCCGGTGACTTGGATGAGTCTCGGCACTCGAGTCGACGAAGGCAGAGAGAGAGAGAGAGAGAGACGCCTCGGCGCTGCCGTTTTTCTCATCGATTGAGTCCTTTCATTAACCCCTCACCGGAAGACCACTCGGTTTAGCATTTTCGCGTCGACAGCTGCGAAATGGGTACGGCGGATTAGAGTCACCCCCACTCCTCCTCCTCTTTTGGAGAATGGGAGGAGAGTGGGAGTGAGGAATGGGAGGAGGAAATGGGAGGGGGAAATGTGAGAGTGGAATGTGAGGGGGGAATGGGAGGGAGGAGTGGGAGGGAGGAATGGGAGGAGGGAATGGGAAGGAGGAAGGGGAGGAAAATGGGAGGGGGGAAGGGAGGGGAAGAGGGATGGGCGTGGGGAATGGGAGGGGGGAATGGGAGGGAGGAATGGGAGGGGGGAATGGGAGGGAAATGGGAGGGGGATAGGAAGGGGGGAGGGATGGACGGGGGGAATGGGAGGGGGAATGGGGGGAGTGGGAGGGAGGAATGGGAGGAGGAATGGGAAGGGGGAAGCGGAGGAGAATGGGAGGGGGGAAGGGGGGATGGGCGGGGGGAATGGGAGGGGTGAATGCGAGGGAGAATTGGGAGGGGGGAAAGGGAGGGGGGAATGGGAGGGGGGAATGCGAGGGAGAATTGGGAGGGGGTAAAGGGAGGGGGGAATGGGAGGGGGGGAACGGGAGGGAGGAAGGGGAGGGGGGAAAGGGATGGGAGGGGGGAAATGGGAGGGAGGGGGTCTCCTCTATAGACCATCGAGGGTCCGTCGTACGTTCGGCTCATTACAAAATATCCAGTACCGGTAGTTCCGGTTTCGAAAACCGTTGCTGATCCGCACGGTGATCGAACCGAGGTCCCCCCACACCACAGCCACGCCTCCACCGAGCCCTGCCAGTTGGCTCGTCTCGTCGATTGCACTTCATACTCGATGTCAAAATGCGAGGACTCGCTTCGGATAAAAATGAAATGCATCCACCTAGGAAGATTCTTTCTCACACGCGCACACATGCGCACGCACACAAGCTTGTTGAGCAGAACAGGAGTCACAGACATCGGCCGATCGCCCGTGGAATGGAGGCGGCAAATTTGAGTCTTACTCAACAAGTATAAATAATGCACTTGGCACAATTGAAGCTAGCGTCTCTCTCTGTCCTGAAATTTCCTTTTAAATACAATTTGTAATTCAATTTTGTCATGAGATTTAGGAGCCTAAGTTTAGAATTATATTCCGCATTTTTCATTGAGTGATATATCTCAGAAATATCATTTACGTCCCATACAGGGTGATTATTTTTATTATTTGCCACAGGCTCTTTTATAGATAATCCTGGACTTATGTAGGACATCCCTAAACGGTCCTGGTGTACACTACATTGCCGAGGCTGCGGAGGCGATAGAGCGTAGGGTGTTCGAGCATGCTAGGGCTTTTTTAGGTTAGATTTAAGGGATGGTAATTATTTACCAAGCGTTGAGATGCACGTAAATAGTAGTAATACGTCCGACCGTCATTCCACTATAAGCGCGATGTTAATTAAATGTAGAATACATTCTAAGCGTAGAAATAGTCGACCTAATAAGAAGGACAAGAAAGCAGTAAATAATAATAATAATAATTCAGTAGAGAGCGAGGCATCGTTACGTAGTAATAGCGATAAAATAAAAATCATCACGGTTAACTGTCTCAGCATTCGCAGGAAGGAGGCCAAACTTTAACATCTTATTCGTAGTCTGCGTGCAGATGTAGTGATAGGTACAAAAAGTTGCCTAACGGCGGACAGAGCCAGTCAGGAGATCTTTCCTCGTGTTACTATAGCGTTTTTAAAAATGATTGATGTATCCGGTCGGGAGGTGGAGTCTTTATAGGAGTTAGCAATAAATACGAAAGTTACCTAATACAGATTAATGACAACGAAGTCGAAAGTGTTTGGTGTAGTGTGAATGGGAACGACTGTAAAACTGTAAATATATGCGCCTTTTATAGACCACCAAATGCGAGTGTGGAAAATATTTATTATCTAGAGAAACAAGTGGCGAAGCTAAGGTCGTTTAATAAAGATCGTCAATTGATTGGAGGCATAATTGCTTTTATACCGGTGGTAGAGAGAGTTAATTGTGCGAGGCTTTACTTGAAACTTGCGGTAAACACGAACAGTATCAGTTAGTGGGGATTCACACGAGATTTAATAATATATTAGATTTATGGGCTACTAATCTTCCTGAGCGTATGAATAGGTTATCTGTTGCTGATGGAAGAAGCGATCACGAGGCAGTGTACGTGGAGTGTCAGTTAAACATTAAGAGACAGGTTAAAGCTAAAAGAAAGCTTTATGTATTCGTCAAAGCCGATTTCACAAGATTTTGGTCTTTTCCGCAAAATAAATATAAGAATTTTTGCGAGGTAACAGATATTGCAGACGAGGAAGAATCCTGTTGCAAGTTCAGAGAAATGATGCGATAGTGCACAGATAAATTTATTCCAAGTAAACTGAAGCGTGAAAATGCAGAGCCTAGATGGTACAACCAGGAAGTTAGGAGCGCTCTCCGACGGCAAAGAAAATTCCACTCTCGCGTAAATAACACATCCTAAACAGCCACGGTCGAAAAGATTGCAACGTTAACGCAGCAACACAAGGAGGCGCGCTCCATAGCCAGAGTGTCAATGCGCAATGCTATTAACAATAACAAAAAGAACGTTTTACAGGAAGAAGCCCCACTATTGCGTTACTGAGATCGGAAACGGGAAATGTAGTTCACGATATTGCGGAGAAAGCAAAACTATTAAATCAACACTTTCAGAAAGCTTTTACTCCTAATGACGATGAATGGAAACTCCTATTCCTATGCACCAGGGCGACTCGATGGAAGATTTGATATATTCCGAACATGGTATCGCGCTCCAACTTCATTCAGTCAAGCCAAATAAATCTTCTGGGTTTGAGGAAATACCCGCGCAGGTATTGAAAGAGTTAGCTTATGAAATCGCGCTGTATTAGAAAATTATATTCGAGATGTGCATTACGGAATGTGTTGTTCCTAAAGACTGGAAGGTGGCACACGTTACGCCCATCCATAAGGGCGGCGACAAAGAGAACCCCGAAAATCATAGGCCAATTTCCTTAACTTCATTATCTTGCAAGATACTTGAGCACATAATCTTTATTTCTGTAATGCGCTATTTAGATAGTCACTCATTGCTTAGCGGATGACAGCACGGATTCCGGAGAGGTAGATCATGCCAAACGCAGTTCGGCCCGTTCGTGGATGTTTTTTCGCGATGCGGGGAGAAAAATACTCAGGTTTGATAAAGTATCTCAAGAAATTAATTGCGAAGTTAGGGCAATATGGTATCAATCCCCAATTTGTCATTTGGGTAGGAGACTTCCTCTCGAATAGAGAAAAGATAGTTGTCATTGATGTTAAATACTCATCCCCCGTTAAAGTTGCGCCTGGTGTTCCTCAGGGAAGTGTATTGGTTCATCTACTTTTCTTAATTTATGTGAATGATATCTGCTCGGTAGTTTGTAGTAAAATTAGACTTTTTGCCGATGATACCATTCTATATAAAGAAATAAAAACCAGGAGGAGCATCAGTCGCTGCGTGAAGACTAAGAGCTATTTCGACGTGGATCAATGAATGGCAAATTGAAATTATTTACAGTAAATGTGCCGCAGTTACGTTCTGGAACAGTAATATCATAGAAGGAAGTTTCGAGTATAAAATTGATGGAATAAATATTCAAGCAGCCGAGTATGTAAAATATTTAATAGTAACCATTTGTCGAGATCTTTCGTGGGACATTCACATTCGTCGAGTTATAGACGCGACCAACAAGGAACTGGCTTTCATAGGTAGAATAGTAGGGAACACTATAGAAAAAGTACACGAAACATGTTACTTATCATTGGTCAGACCACAAGTGGAATACGCCTCATGCATATGGGATCCATACGAGAAGGGACATATAATTCAATTAGAAATAGTGCAGTGCAGAGCAGCCAGATTCGTTAAGCAAAAGTAAGAACATAAGGAAAGCGTGTCCTCATTAATGAGGGATTTGAACTAGGCACCATTGGAGGTTCGTAGATTGAACTCCAGGTCGCGGGTTCTGGTGAAATATAGATCGGAATGTCTGGAAGACGAAGTTGTAGGAATAATTGAAGCGCAAACGTATCTTGGTAGGAAGGACCGTGAGGATAAGATACGTGAGATTGAATGTAGGACGGAGCGTTATCTAGGTTCGTTCTTTCCAAGGACAATACGAGATCACAATAGAAAATTTCAACGTGCGATTGACAAATTTTTGGTAGGTTTTGGTGCATTGCACCCCCTGCCACCCACCAATTAGGTGAATTTCAGGGTAATATGCAGATGTAAGTAATGGTGTCATCATGCACGTACCCATAAATTTACTTCTGAGGCCGAGAACCAATTTCCAGCAAATGATTAAATAAAAGTCCTATTCAAATAATACAAACATTTACCGCTTTTAATTCTCATAACTCAACGCAACAAGTGGCAGCGTAGCAAGAAGCAACATAGCAAGTATGTAGAGTGGTTATCGCAGATCCCACAAATGTCTGTACACCTAGGGGGAGGAGGTCCGAACCCCTCCCCCCGGGTACGCCCTTGGGTGTCATGTCGCCTTGTGATATATACGGGCGTTAAAATGCGCCAGAATCCGCGGAAACAAACCACTGGGTTGGTACCTTTGCGCGAAAGATATCAACTTTCTTAATAATATTTGCCGTAGAAAGCCGTTTAAAAGACCTGCATAGTCGGGAAACTACGTACATAGTTAAACAGAGGTGCATTCCCATAAAAAATGCATTAAAAAAGTTTTGATTAATTTGTGCTTAATATTTTCTGCTGTCAGGGAATATCTTGCTGGGAAGGGTGAGCTCAGGTGTCGAGAAAGGGTTTGAAGTGCCCACTACTGACTGTCCAAGGGTCTGACCACCGCGAAGTGAGTTGCAGGGTAACATGTAGATGAGTTAATATGTTAGTAAAATTTGCACGTTAGCCTACTACTAAATACATATTTAAAGTGGTATATGTGCCTTATATCTCTTTAGCTTATTCTCTGCGGCTCTCACACTTCTTCTGGCTCTCAAATTTACGATGAATTTCGTTTGCGGCTTCAAGAGTATCAAGTTTGGTCACTCCTGATCAAGGGAAAAATATGAAAGTTTACCTTTGTGTAGGAATCAGTGGATATGGCAAAGCAACCGGCGTCCCTTTATAATAATTTAACACTAAGGCTTTTCTAACTCTGTGACGTAATTGGTTTAAAAAATGTATTACATCGTAGGGCGACTGAAGCAGTCAAAGAAATTTTGGAAGAGTAAGGAAGAAAAAGGGATGGGAGAAGAAGGAGAGGGAAATGGAAGAGCAGTGGTTGGTTGACTGAGAAGTCAGGTGACTGCTGAAAGATCGTGAATACAAAAAGGGGGAGGAGGTAGGAGGGAGTGAAAGATGGCATAACATGATGACTAAAATAGCCTTATTAAGTGTTTTGACGTATTACAGGCATGGGTTCGACTGCTTAGCGCCACCCACTTTCTGGGGGGTGTTCGTAATGTACCGTACATTCAGGATGGCGAGGGACTCGAAAGGTCATAAAATACAGTTACATTTGCATGTATTTATTTTTCGTTTTATTGTAACATTTAAGTCAAAGAATAAGTATGAATATTTTCAACATATTCGTCAATCTGAAGCCTCACTGTTCTTTGCAATGTAATGATTTTTTGCATTCAGGATATTTCTTCCGGTTCCCCGCAACAACTTGAAGCAAATATTGCTTTTGTCTTCATTTTTGGTAATGCTGCTGTTAAATTGTTCAATGAGAGCCACGCCCCGTACAGAAGTATATTTTATGACCCATAAGTTTTTAACAATTTGAAGACATTCGTCCCACTTTTCGGAGTTGCTATCAAGGAACTCAGAAATCAAATGGAGATGGTCAAAGAAAATCCTGCTGTGTGCGGTCAGAAAATCCTTGATCTGTAGTTCCAGGCGCCCGTTTATTTCACGATATTTCAGCTGGGCGCGCTTGGATGGATTTACGTCACCCTCGCTGATACAGAAAGCTTCAACCATAGCTGCTTTACATTACACTGACAAATCAGTGTCAAAAAAGGCGAATGACACAAGCTCAGACTCAGGTACCATCGATGGTTTTTAATTTTGGTGATGGCACAGAGTTCACCTCCTTGTACCTAAGGAAATTGTACAAAATATTTTTATGAGAGTGAAAGATTGAAGTATGAACTATACTTAACATAAGTCGAATGATATTATAAACTACTTGACGAGTTCCTGCGAAAGCTAAAGGTCGTTCCTTGGCGCAGAGGGCGCAAGAGGTGCCGTGTATCATGCTTTCACGTAAACTCGTACGGGAAAAATACAGATATCCTGCACAGACTTCTCCTCCCTCGCCGTGAGTTTCAATTCACTTCGGAAAAGTCACATTTTGATTAGAGAAATGGCTTTTGCCCTCCATCGTGCTGAATGAAAAGCACCGGGTACTCGCAAAAGAACACCTCAATATAATCACGAGCTCCAAAAGCTCAACATAGTCTTCTCTGGTATTATGTGCCTAAGCAAATGAGATTAAAACTTAATCGCATGACTGAACTAACATCTGTCACGGCACTATCTAGTGCCTACGTAATATGAACATTTGCTACTGATAGTCATACTGCAAGCAAAATTGTTTGGTAGACCAGACGAAGTTGCAATCATCCGCCCGTGAGCGTGTAGCGCTGCGTAGTCGCACGCCAGCTCGTCAGTGCCTGTCCCAGCGGGCCCCAGGCAGTGCGCTGCGGCCGCGTACGAACAAAACGGCGTTGCGCGACCGCGACTCTGAGTTGACTCTCATCCTCAGACACTTCCCTTGACTCTTACAATAATATGAGAGTGTAGGACGCTGAAAAAAACGATAAAAATACATGAGAGAAAAAATGTTCAAATATGAACAAAATTTGAACTTTTTGAACAGAGTTCATTTCACTACTTTTCGTCGCCTCCGAGACGCTCACAATTATGAAAAGCGATGCCATCTTAGAATGACCCTGGAAGACGAACTGGGGACAATTCAGGGGGTGGTTCAAATTGGACCCACCCATGTTCAAAATTGAACGGTGTTGTGCGACCTCTAAATCTCATCCGCGTAGCGAAATAAAGGAACATGTATTCTAATAATTTTTATAAAAAAATTCATAATCTGCTCAAGGGGACGTGGATTATTTATGCAGGATAAGGACCAAACTGGTGAGCAGTAGGAACTTACGGGTAGTACAATAGAGCGGAAATATATCCTCAAAGCCACAGGATCCATCAGCTCTGTGTATCTATAAAGATTGCCAAGAAGAGAGAGTGCCTTTCTCTTTATCATGTGAATGTGTTCCGAAAAGTTAAGTAAATTGTCTGTCAGGTCACCTAAATCACTCTAAAGTGTCACCCTTTTTAGAATAGTTCCAGTCATTGTGTAATCCCAAAGAATGGGGTTTTTGCGAAGAATGACAGAGAAAACACTGCATTCAGACAACTTTAGTTGCAACTGCCAGGAATTAAACCAATTTGATACATTATTTTCTAATCGTATTCTGGAACGAAACATAATCAGCGAGGGAGTTAATTGATTGAAATACTTTACAGTCATCCGCATGCATTAAAAGCTCAGCTTGAGAGGGAGATACTGAATTTGCTAAGTCATCTATAAATGAATTAAATAAATAAGGACCAAGGACATTGCCTTGGGGAACACCAGATGATATCATTGAACAACCAGAGGAAGCACCACAGATGCTAGCACATTGTCTTCTATTAGTTAGGTAACTGGAAATAAGGCTAAGAAAACAACCATGAACACCCAAACGGTGTTAAAATTTATGTAAAAGACGTTTGTGGTTTAAAGAATCAAATGCTTTAGTAAGATCTAGAAATACCGTTTCTAGCAGAGATTTATTTGCTATTGCAGCAATAGCATGTTTCTGAAAAACAGTCACTTTAGTTAACCCTTATCCGGGCAAGCTCTTTTACCATCTCAACCGGATAACGTGAGCCTCCGAGACTTACAGTTGATTACAATGCATTGGAATGATTGAAGAGCAGTAATACTTTCAGTAAATATAATGTATTTATTTTCTAAATACATAAATTAGCAATTAAAACATTTGGCTACAAAATATATTACAAAAATATAAGTTTTTTAACAATATGGAAATTATTTTATCGTTTTTTTTTACAGTTGAGGCAGAAAATTATTTTAATTTTGTGTTCGTTGCAAACACTAATTTACATTCACTATAAAATTGTTTTTGTATCCTGCTTATACTTGTTTGGCACATATAGAACCTCTTTCTTTTGCTTTCAGTTAATGTGCGTGATTCTCTTCGTTCATGAAATACTGCCATTGCCGTTCGTTTTGATTGTTGAAGGCCCATTAACGATCCTGATTGTATTAGTAGCTTTATGAGGCCTTCAGAAAGTGAAATAAGAAACAACCGCCGTTTATCATTCTTGTTTTCATTCCAATTCGGATTTAAACCGCACAAAATCACATACGCGACAACACCAGAGAGATCAACACTGTTCATATAGAACGCAAATGCCCAGCGGTTTGATTTTTGTTTGTACATTTACTCATGAACAAGTTGATCTAACGAGTCAACCCTTTCCTTAGTTTTATTGTAGTGATGAACTTTCTGTTTTATTATTCTCAGTGATTGCTGGAGAATGGCGCATTGTTGACAAAACTATTATTTTTGGGTAGAAATGAAACCAAAGTGGTATAAAGAGTAAATCCGAAAAGTGAAGAACCCTCTTCTCGTGCTTTGTTCGGAATAAACTGTGAATAGATGAATTTCCTATTTTTTCTGACAATTCCTACCGATGTTAGTCCATTTGAAGGAAGCTTTTTTGGTAATTAAAGATCTGTGAAATAAATATCGCGGGTGGCATTTCGATTAGTTCCATTGAAAATTTCTGTCAATGACAAAAAAACTGATCATCCCAAATTATATGCCTTATTTTCTCCCTTACCTAAATAAATTATTCCATACAAGTGATATAATGTTTTGGAGTCACAATTCCACCAAATTTTTATCCCATATTTGCTGAGAAATATGGGATAAAAATTTCCACAAATACCAGGTACGTTTTATTTTTAGTGATAGTATTCTGTCATTTTTCATCCAAGAGAGAAGTCTTTTAGACCTTGGTGTAATAAGTGGTACAGTATGATACGCAACACCATTTGCATAACTTCCCCTAAATATCTTGGTCCCCCAAATATCCTCAACGCCCAACCATCTATATCAACACCATAGGCAATGAAAAAGGGGATAACGTTATTATGTGTAACATCAAGCCAAAATATCAGCATTGATTATGTTTTCAGTGAACACTGGTCCGAATATGACAGTATTGGAACCACAATGGAACTCGTTTAGGATGCAAGGGATTGTTAAAATCAAGCATTCTGGTTGGTAATATTACCGTCTAAGTCAGGAGTCTCAAACTCGCATCTGTACGCGGGCCGCATAAAGGCCCCAAAATCTGCGGGCCACATTAAGTTACAAAGAATAAATAAAAAAACCTATTTGTTGATTTATATTGAATCATCAGTATGAATTTGCTGTGATCCTAAAATGGGGAGAGGGTTAAAATGAAATATAAATCCACAAATGTTTTCCTATGGTGAGTGTTTAAAGAGGCTCTGAAAATGCTGATAAGTAAGAAAGGTGGATTTTTATGATTATGCTATGGCTCATTTGCATCTGTTGTGATTGGCGTCGCGAGCTTTTCTTAGGACTACTCAATAATGTGTGTCCGACATCTTCCATTCCGTCAGGTGAGTGTGTAGTTGGCTATCCAACGTGATCTTTCCTCTTATCGAATAGGCTTCCCGTTTCTTAAATCTGCTTAAATAAACGCAAAACGGCATCTTTTGTTGGTGCTAAACGTAAAACAAACTTTACGCAGAATTTTTCTTGTACTCTAACCTCATAATTTCCACTTTTGAAATTCTCTCTCACAGTAAAATCTTTCTGCTGCACATTTTAGACCGCCATGACGTTTTTGGTTAACATGACGCAATTCCTTTATTGTCAATCTAATTTTCAAATATGTGCTTAATGCCTTCGAAATTTTCAGTTTGAGACTGCGGAGATAAAAATAATTGTCTGATCGATAAAAAATCACTCTGTATCTTAATTAAAGTCCCCAATATGCACGCATCCACAAGATGTAGATAATCATTAGAAAGTATTTTTATGGTCGTTTTGTCAAACACCACGTTCCATTCAACAATGTTTGCTCCGATAACTGATTATATTGTTCATATTAAGAGTTTCCGAAGAAAATCTCTCGGACGAATATTTTACGAATTAAGCTCATTCATTTTTCCAATTTTTAACAATAAAGTAAAATTAAATTAAACGATACCATACGAACGAAAGGGAATGTCTCTAAACCAATTATTAGTTCTCTGCGATATGCGCACGTTCCAGGAATTTGCTAAGCATAATTTTTCTTCGATTATCAAACTGATTTCACTTTATATACCGCTTTCTCCATTTTAGCTGACTGTTTATTTATGCCAACGAAAAGTGGGTTCTTATTGGGCGAGCCTTTGATCCCTACAGTATACTGCGAAGATCGAAGTTTTCTCGTTCCCCACGAAATATATTCAAACGCTCTTTCCCTAAGACTCGGTTATTCATCTCTGCCTCCCTTTGTGTCTATCCTGCATTCGCTTTTATTATAGATTCCCATGTCCCTCGTCATAATACTGCATGAGTACCTAACGTATCTATTTGTTCTAGCAGTTCTTAATCGATTTTTATAGTGACGTTTTCAACTTCTTTGCGCTAACAACAACGCTTTTTATGCGTTCCTTGCACGAAGTACACGAAATGAACGCATATTGGGGAGGTCGTTTCCGTCCGTCCGTCCGCAGGTTAAAACTCGGGAACCGCTGGACGTATTATGATGAAATTTGGTATTGGGGAGTTTTGCTAAAATTTATCAACCGATTTCAATTTTGGTCAAGATCGGACAAAAATGATGACCACTTTACAAAAAGACCTAAAAATGTTCCTTTATTTCAACTCGGAAACTGCTTAGTGTATTTTGATTAAATTTGGTATTGAGGAGTTTGGCTAAATTTGGTCAATCGATTGCAATTTTGATTATAATCGGACAACAATTACGACCACTTTACATGACCTACAAATAGTTCACAATGTTCCTTTGTTTCAACTCGGGAACCGCTTTATGTATTTAGATGAAATTTGGTATTGGAGAGTTTTGCTAAAATTGGTCGATCAATGCAGTTTACAACGTTCCTTTGGTTCAACTAGGGATCAGCTGGACGTATTTTGATGAAATTTGTTATTAGAGTTTTTCTAAAATTAATTGACCGATTCCAATTTTGGTAAAATCGTACAACAATTACGACAACTTTATATGAAGACCTACATGTAGTTTACAATGTTCCTTTGGTTCAACTCGGGAACCGCTTGACGTATTTTGATAAAATTTGGTATTGGGGAGTTTTGCTAAAATTGGTCGACCGATTCCAATTTTGGTTAATATCAGACAATACTAACGACAAGTTTACATAAGGACACATGTATTTTACAACATACCTCGTGCTTCTCATTAAATAATCATCTAAGTAAAAAATATTGAGAGCATTGTAAAATTTTGATTATAATCGGACAACAATTACGACCACTTAACATGAAGACCTACAAATAGTTCACAATGTTCCTTTGTTTCAGCTCGGGAACCGCTTGTCGTATTTTGAGGAAATTTGGTATTTGGAGTTTGCTAAAATCGGTCGACTGATTCCAATTTTGGTTAAAACCGGAAAAAATGACGTTCACTTTACATGAAGACCTGCAAGTAGTTTATAATGTTCCTTTGTTTCAACTCGGGAACCGCTTGACATATTTTGATGAAATTTGGCATTTAATAGTTTTGTTAAAATTAATTTACCGATTCCTATTTTGGTTAAAATCGGACAATAATTACGACTGCTTTACATATAGACCTGCATGTATTTTCAACGTACCTCGCTTGCTTCTCGTTAAATTCTCATCTGCGCGATAAATATTGAGAAAATTGTGAAATGTGAAAGAGCGAATTTGTAAACTCTGTGTACCGCGAAATGGAGTACGCCTTTCCAATATTGTTTATCCAAAAGAGGTCGGGCGCTGTCTTTTAAACCGCACGCCTTTTGCTTTATTAATTTTATAACCTTCTATTTGATTCTCACCTCAGAACTTCTCAGCACCTTTCTTTGAGATCACTGTTTATTGCCTCTCTGGTGGACTTTTTGTGTCAGTATTTATTGTTTTATATGAGGTTTTCTAATTCTGCATTGCTTTCTTTCCTCCGGTCGCGCACGATATAAATGACTGAATGCTTTTGTTTTTTTTGTTTTTCAAGTGTGGTCTGTCAATTGGGCGATTCCCACAAATTTCTGAGGGAAAACGAAGGATTGGCAACATGTGCTTTTTGTTTTAAATAACAGTAAGACAAAAACCTGTTGTGTGTTGTGCTCAAAATATATTTGCAGAGAGCGTACGGCCCGTGGCCTAGGTTCTCCATCGCCCGGGGGCATGTTACAGAAACGCGCCCCCTCCCTCTGCACCCAGTACAGAAGCATAAGGTATAAGAAAGTTCGCGCAATAGCGCTCGTGTCCCATAATCTACACATTTCATCGAATATTAGCCAGTTATAAATCATAAATTAAGACATTGCCAATTCACATCGATGGCTAACAGTCGAGCAGAATTGACAGAGCATAGTCACTAATCAAAATATATAAACTTTCCAAAGCCCCCTTTTAAGAAGTTTATGAAATTTAAATGGTGAACCTGTGAATTAAATTGGGAAGAGCAGAAAAAATAGCCTAGTATTGCAAATATATATAAAAATATTGAAGAATAAAACAACAAAATTATTATTAATTACCTTTTTATTTAACAATCCTCCTGTTAATTGCATTATTGTTTAAAATTAGAAAATTTCGATTCCACAGATTGCACTGGATAACAAAAGAAACCTTTTTTGTTACATGGCAAGAAAATGGTGATTCTCATAGAATTTATTGCGCTGATTTCAAATTTGTTTACCAAATTATTCTATCATCCAGTGTTTTTAAGTAATCGAAATCAAATTAAAGGTATTTTTCTTATATGTACAAAAAAATTAGTATATATTTACTAACCTAAAATGTGGTTTATGTGGATTGTCTGCTGAGCTTTGCTTGAGGAACATCCTTTTTAAGTGTCCAGCAGTAGTCAGCCAACATTTTTGGGCTCCATTTTCCCTGGTAGCTGTTTTCCATAACAGAGATGTCCTGATGAAAGCGTTCTCCATGTTCGTCGCTCACAGCCCCGAGGTTTTCTGGAAAAAAGTCCAAATGGAAGTCCAAAAAGTGTATTTTTAGATACATATTACACTCCATTGCTATGCAGGCCGCAAGAAGCTCGCTCACAAGTTGCCTGTAATTTTCTGTCTTGTAGTTTCCCAAAAAGTTGGTGACTACTTTTTTAAAAGATGCCCATGCAGCTGCTTCAGTATCATTCAGTTGGCTTTCAAACAAAGCATCCTTCATCAGTTCCCTTATTTGAGGGCCCACAAATATTCTTCCTTTGATTTTTGCCTCACTAATTCTCGAAAATTTATTTTTCAAGAAAAGAAATCCACGTCCATTGCAGTCCATCGCTTTTACTAAATTTTTCATCAAACCTAGATTAATGTGCAATGGCGGAAAATAAATTTTTTCAGAACTAATCAGTGGCTGACTAACTACATTTTTCTTTTCTGGAATGAGTGTTTCTCTTTTTTGCCATTGTTTTTTATGTAGTGGTTTTGTCTATCTCTGTTATCCCATTCACACAAGAAGCAACAAAATTTGTTGTATCCAAGCTATAACCCAAGTAACAATGCAATCACTTTAAGATCTCCACAGACATGCCAGGAATACTTTTCACACTCGATACTGGTTAGCAGAAGTTTCATTTTTTCATACGATTCCTTCATGTGAGCAGCATGAACTAGTGAACCAGATGAGTACTTGTTTCCATTGTGAAGCAGGACTGCTTTTAAACTCACCTTTGAGGAATCTCCTGAGGATTGTGCTGCTTTCCCAAGACCTCCAGTAGAGAATCAACATCATTGCAATAAAGTAGATCTCCCTCTTTAGAAAATAGATGTTCAAATTGCTGTTGACGTTTACAGAAAAAATATATTTTATCGTCCTGATCAAGAAGATTCCATCCTTTTAATCTTGAAGCTTCTGCTTGACTTTAAGGTAAATTAAGATCACGAACCAAATCATTGAGTTCAGACTGAGTTATCAAGTGAGGGTTATAAGGAGTCAGGCTATCCATAAATGCTGGGTCATTCTGTATTTCATCTCCTGAGTCACTCCGGGTCTCGACATTACCATCATCTTCTTCATCTAAGGTCCATGTTTCTGGTAGCTTAGGTGCAGGAAGCTCTGGACCATGGGACACAGGTCTAATAGCTGATGGAAGATTTGGATATTTTACTGTATGTTTAGACTTAGATGTAATTCTAGATATGTTAGTCAAGGAAAATTGCAATCTGATGAATGGTCCTTCGGTTCTCTCCAAACCATGAGAACGGTAAATGGCATGTGACGGGATCCTTTAAGCCAGCCAGTCAGTAGTGTTACACATGAAGCTCAACAGATGTGAGAGGCCCAAGATTTGTCCCGATCAACTACTTTGCATACAAAATAAAACTCATATGATTTACTAACTTAAAAGTTAACTCACCACAAATATAGCAAAAATTGTTTGGGTGACTTTTACAATTTCGAGGCATGCTTCCCTTAAAAAACAAAAACTACACACTAAAAATATTCACCACTAAGCTAAAACTTACACACACATTAGGCATGTTTCACAAATGAAAGCTGACAGTCAACTGAGAGCAAAGAGATCCAAGGTGGTGACTCATAGCTTTTGGATTATGGTGATGTGCAAACAATGACCTCACGTTAGCAGTCAACACATAAACAAACCAGCATTTACAAACTAGCTATGTTTATTTCTATGAACACAATAAGTAATATTTATTTATACGCTAATTTATATTTACATATTATTATGTCTGTTACACAAAAATGGTGGGTGATAGAAAAGTTATGACTTCATTTTTGAAATCAGCACCTAAAAATACATAAGAAACAGTTAAAATTTTACATTTAACAAAATCTTTGTTGACCAGTGTTATCGATGGAACTTGTTCTGGCTGTTGGAGACAAAATGATGAATGTATTGATTTTGGTTTCTTTGAAAAATGAAAAGCATATAATAACAGGATGCCACAGGACATATTGATGCTAGAAAGACGACATAAAAATAAATAGGCTGAATCCTCGACTTATATTATCAAAATATGCACAAAATAATTACACTAAACTGATGTTGATGATTTTTTTAGTTTAAGGAAACCACTTAAAATTTATATTTTCTCGTTTTCTATTTGTTTATTTGTTTGATGGAATTAAATACTAATTTAAAGTGTCAATTAAAAAATATTGATGTTGCTTACAATATCATTTTAGGTACTAACGTTACGCAATAAATTTTTACTTAAAAATACAATTAGAAATGAAGTAATTAACTGTTTGGTGGATTCGCACAGTCTAACAAAAATACATTTTCAAAATATAATTAAGTGATATCTGAAGATGTATTTGATGCGCTGTATTAGCTGCTATGTCTGAAATGCGAACAAAGAAATCCCTCATGACAAATAAAAATACCCAACATAGTAATTAGCTAAGAGTTGTCCAATTTGTCCATGTCAGCTGGCAGATTTTTTTAACGTATGTGCTGGCAGGCCAGGATATTAGAATTTTTTAGTAAAGAATGAATAATCTACATAACATTACATTAGTATAATCCTTTTATATGTATAGCTGCTGATTTATAAGGAACAGTTATAAAATATTTATAATAAAAAATTAGTTGGAGCACTGTGGACGAAGCTGTTATGATACTAGTTCTTTTATATCCACCTCGATGTTCGTTGTCAAGAGACGAAGTACTTGTCAAAGAGTAGTGTCTTTCATATAGTTTTTATATTTTGATTTTAAATACTTCATATCTGAAAATGCCCTCTCGCATATATATTTGCTAGCAAACATTGAAATAATTTGGAGTTCAAAGTCTCTTAAATTTTGGTATTTTTTTCAGAAGAAGTTTAAAAAATTCTATTCCAATATCCGATTTAGAGCCAAGAAATTTGTCCGCCAGCAGGTTACATAATTCCATTTGGTATTTTGCATTTACATCTTCAGTATTAATATTTAATGGATTATTGAATAATCTTATGCTGATTTTAAGTGCATTGAATTGTTCAAATCTCATATTAAAATCTTCAATGAGACAGTTGATTTTAAGTTCCTTCATTTCCTCAAAAAGCTCCCTGCAGGGCTCGAAATGACTCAAATCATTTTTATGCAACTGTAGTTTGTTTCGAAATCCAGCAATATGACTGTAGAAATAACAATATTTTGATCCTTTCCCTGTAATGATTTGTTCAAGATATTTAAATATTCCGGTAATAGATAGCAAGTGAACTCAGAAAATTAACATCATTAAGACTTGTTTTCAAATAAGATACAAAAGCAGTACATTTATCAAAACCACCATATTCGATTATTGCAGATTTTAGTTCATTAAAAATATCTTCTCTTTTAGTAGTTCCATGTAATGATGCTAATTTTAAAAGCTCTTCAGAATAATTAAAATTTTCATCAATTATTCTAATAAAAATAAGTAATTGACTGGTATCAGACATATCGGTACTATCGTCCGAGGCAACAGAAAAATATGAGCACTTTTAAAACGTATTTTCTAGTTTTTCACACACATGTTTCTCCATCACCTCAACACGACGACCTACCGTCTGATGTGACAGCGAAATTATTTGAAACCTTTTAACCATGGTTTCAAAAGATTGTGCGATTTCAATGGCACACTTTTTAATCAATTCACCATCAGAAAACGGCTTTTTTTCCTCCGGATTCTTGGTCATAGCTGTAAAAATGCTTTTTGGTTGTTCAAATTACTTTTCAATTTCTTCACTAGTGCAATTCTGGATTCCCCAGTGCACAAGTATCACCTTTTGCATGAAGCGAAAAATAGTGTTTCTTTAAATTTTATTCATTGTAGACCGCAACAATTCGCAAGCACACCATACACTGAGGGTTTTTTCCTTGCATAACGAACCTATATGAACGTTCTTGAAGTTCCCGATTTTCACTATCAATCTTTCTTTGTTTATGCACACACTTATTTGTAAATATAAGTAAGGGGTTTTGTTTTAAATTCACCAAACAACACTAAACTAACATTGCGCGTGATAACTCTCTACTGTCTACTTATAGTAGACTCTACTAGATAGCTAGCACCATCTGCAATGCATCTGACCTACTAAGACCCGACGTGCATTGAACGTAGCACAGTAGGCATATTGTCTAAATATATGTTCTGACCATTTACATTTTTTTATTAACTTGCGTATCTACTAGAAAAAGAGAATATTTTTTAAAATGTAGATTTATGCTTATATACAAATTTGACATAATGTGGATTTTACTCGCGGGCCACCAAAAATCATTCGCGGGGCGCCAGTTGGACAGCGCTGAGCTAAGCAATAAAACTTTAAACCTTCAATAGTTGCGTCATTTTTTTTCTCATTAAGTCAGCGCGTGGCGTACTTGTATAGAATCTATAAAATTAAAAAAAATTGATGAAAAAAATTAATTCAAAGGAAGTTAATGTTTTTGTTATAATGATAGAATATTGCTTTTACAAAAAATATATGCGATATCAAGGCTCAAAAGGAAAAATTGTTCAAATTCTTCTCCAGTTCTGAGACAATTGAAGCACTAGAAAAGCATTATACTCCACATAAGTCAAAATTAGAGCAGCTTTTGATAGTGTTGATAAGAATTGTTTTCATTAAGAAGATAGGAGTGAATGTTAGTGAAATTACATTGTTCTAAAAATTTATTCTTCAATATAATTAACAAATTTGTTCAAATTAAACTAGAAATTCATTTATTTTCAGATACAAAAACTATATGTAGCTGAATTCACTAAAAATAACAATGCAGTAGATAGAGTATTTTGCATTGCAATGATTTATTTAAATTTTTGTTAGAGTTTGGTCCTTTAAGCTTTTTTTTAGTTTAACTGTAAATACCTTTGTTTTCTCAAATATTTATCGAAGAAGATTGGACTAAATATTTTATACATATCTTCATTAATATTTTGTAAATAAATTTGCATTAACAAGAATAACTTTTGCTATTTGAAGCTGCACATGTGAAAATTCATTACGTTAAAAATGCATATTAAACTTAAGCCAAATTTATTCGGCCACCGCCCGAGCCCAGTACTGTATTATTGCAAGGGTTGGGAATGCCTCATTGATGCCTTTTTCTTTTAATACGAAACGCGTTCTAAAAAGCATAGATAGGGCGCTATTATTTTTTTCTATATGTAAATAATAGAATAACTCCAATACTGTTATCTAAGTATATTGACTTTTTTTAATTTTTAATAAATATTGTTATGTTCATCGCAACTAGCGTATGTTCTTTGTTCTCATTTATTTAGCGCATTGAACCCTCTATATCAGAGGTTTTGCTATCTGCGGTAAAATTTTGATAGAATATAAGCAACCGGCAACGCACATAAGTTGTGCAGCTGTGCCGGACCCTTATTTTTACAGGATTTTTAAAATTCTCTTCGGGATATATTGTAGAAATGATTCAGTAAAACCATGGAGGCCAACCACATAATTAAAATCATATAGTTCATTTCTATAATTCAGGAATATTTTGTTTCACTTTAAATTCTGAACAAATTCCTATTATGCAATATCTTAATACCGCGACTGTCGAAATTTCTTTCTCGCGTGGTCCAAATGAAAGGCGAATGTTATTGCTCTATGAAATGCAGATGACATAACTCATTGAGGACCTCTAAAACCATCTGGGGCGAAATAATATACAGTGTAAAATATCGTTTATGTTTACAAATTGGTATTAGACAAGATGTAGGTAATTTTAAAGTAATTATAGAAGTAAGTCAAAAAAACAAATTCAAATGTCTTGTAAACAAAACTATTCGAAGAGTGTTTTTAAATTGTTAATAACAATATTTTATTGATGGACATGTTTTACGGAACGATAGAATGAATTGTAAACATTATAATTTCCACTTTTTTAATTCTACCGATCGGTATCTTAGTTTCCTCTATATCATCAACATATTTACATTGATCCCGTTATGTCTTTTCACAGTTATACCTACATTTTATGTGAAACCGAACCGGAGTCGCATGACCAATGTGTAAACGAATCGGTTGGTGGTCCTTTTTTATATGCGGTCCTCTCTCAAATCAATTCCAATGGCATTTAATAATCTTTAGCAACTAATTTAATTTCTCCAATGTTCACGAAACTTTTCATCGCTGACCTTTCCTTCGACATGTTCTATGCATTCAAGGGAGCTTCCGATATGCAACCGATAAGAACTATTTCTGCTATAAATGTCTTTATGATGAATCTTAGTATTTTTCATTACTGTAGTTAAAATTGAACATTTGACCACCTATCATACATTACCAAAGGAAGCAATGTATTTTCATGAGATAAATCAGTAGATTATTTACTTTCCATAAATTGCTAAATTTTCAGCCGTTTGAATTTAATAACCACCAAATTTTCGGTTGTGTTAACTACGCTGTGTACGAATGAAATCGAACAAAAGAGTTTCTCCGCCAGGTGGCAGTAATATTGCTCCGAGCCCCTCCCTTCGCACGTTTTAAGCGGACCCGCACCGCAGTGCCACCGCAGCGGCGAAGGAGAGATTCGGAGCACATCGGGCGAGGGGGCAGCACCGTTCAGGTGGGTGCGTCACCTCGGCCGCGTCTTCTCGGCCGCGTCCCCTTGCGGGCATGGGTGCAGACATCGCCGACGCTCTCTCCTCGTCAGGGCTCCTGCAAAGGAAAGCGGTATCATAGCCGTATAGGGAAAAGGATGTGCTTGTGCTATGGGCGGTGGAAGAAAGAAAGAGAGAGAAGCAGTGGGTGCAGGAGAAGAGGAATCCTCGAATTAGGGGGTGGGGGTGCTCACTTCGAAGTTTTTTTCTTTCGAGGCAACCTAACCAGGAATGCAATTATTGGCGCCCGAATTTGTGGATCCCCTATTTGTCTATGTGATTCTTAGCCACCAGGTGGAGTCGGATTTAGCTGCCGAGTTTATCCTCGCTTAACGTCGTTAATTCATTCTTGAAAGGCATGACGTTATGCGAAAGAAGCGTAATTTCCCATAAAAAATTAAAATCGATTCCCAAGTCTTTGGTCCAAAACCTCCAAATATTTTGATTAATTGAGTGTGCTCCCCAATGCTATAATTCATGTCTAATTAGGAAAAGTATGGGATTAAATGCAAGGAATTGTAAATATGCTTTTTTAAATTACATAAAATTGAGGTACGGTATCGGGATAAAACTGTTTTCTAGAAGAAGGAATGTAGGTTTTAAATTTTGCTGATAATATTCAAATCGGTGCCGAATTGCCGTAGGAGTGTCTTTTTTATCGAAAAAAGGAGATTTTAAATAATGAAAATTTTCAATTGCCATGGCAATGTGTACAATGCTTTTAAATGGAAATTGGTAATCTGTATTGAAATTTACTCGATTTAATGTTTTTTAATAGGGAATTGATTTCAGCCTATGGTGACGTCATTATTTTGAAACACGAAGTACCGTATTAAATAAACAAGAAATCCAGACCATGACTAATGCACGCTGGTTTCCCAAAGTTGACGTGCCGAAATGATTACTTCTATTGACAGGAAATGTCTCAGTATGTGTTAGTCTTTCCAAGGAATTATCGCACTATAAATACCACTTGTAGCTCATAATTGATATGAAAAATTGGAAAACGAATTAATAGAGCATTATCAGTTTTAAAATACAAAAACAATGTCAAAATCTCTTTCTGACATTATATTTTGCATGAATTTTTTAAATAACCGATTTTAAAAAATGTTAGTTTTTGTACGGTAATATGTCTGGATCAACTGTCCATTGCTGAAGAGTAGTCAAGCGGAAATGAAAATAACCCATTTGTTCACTTGTCTATGCTCAAGCCAAGTTCGGTAATAATCGTCTCCATCGTAACAATCCCATAAAATGCGATTTAAAACGCAAAAACGCTGTTTTAGTTTAGTAAATATTTAAAAAATACCATCATTTACCAAACTTTGGTGATAATAATTAAAATCTACATTCTTTTTCCCTTAGAACGGTACAAACCTCGCTCCGATATCACCGTTTCAGGATATTTTAATGTAATAAATAAAACATATCTACACGATGGATTTGAGATTTCGTATGTAAAACAAATAGGGAAAAAAGGTCCTGGAATCAAACCCGGGACTTAAGTCTTCGACAAATAAAATATAGCCTGGAGGTGGGTCCTGAGAGCACGAGCCTCATACCAAGTTTAATAAAAATTGGTCCATTGGTGCAAAGATTGTTAGTTGGGGACACACATAGTCCTTGCAAAAAGTCTAGACACCTGAGTTTGAGACCGTATATCTCGAAAACAACCGCAACGATTTTAATGAAAGGAAAAGTAACGGGTAGATAATTTATTTATACGTTAATTAATGTACATCTTAAATTTTTATTTTATGTTTAAATATCTTATATTTGGTTGTATTTGAAGAAAAACACGGTTTTTAGACCTGGAAATTCGATAAGACCAATTTAAAAGTCTAAATCTCAGAAACCCTACTAATGTATCAACTTGGAATTTTAATAGCACTTACCTAAAACTATTATAAATAAGGAATTGGAAGCGTTATTTCATAACTGCAACATTAATACCCCATTTTGTTACATTTTCTAAATTCGGCTGTCTTCGTCAATCCTGTGTTGTTTTTAAAGTTAGAGGTACCGTTGCCACCGAAAAAATGCCTTTATTACTAATATGTGAAAAACAACATCAGAAAATGACTTTTAAAAATGAAAAATGATACCGATTTTAATTTCATCTTCATTCTGCCTCCGCCTCTGTCATTCATTGCATGCCCGTTCAAGTAAATGACTCACTAATATAGAGATATGGAAATAACGCACGCTGCAGCTACTACTTTCCTTCTCTCTCCCGCCAGTTGTGCTAAGCCAGAGGTAAGGCGGTAACATTTTTCATTTTGAAAAGCAATTTTCTGATGTTCTTTTTTACAAGAAAAGTAGAAGACCCTGAGGAACACCAGGCGCAACTTTAACGGGGGATGAGTATTTAACATCAATGACAACTATCTTTTCTCTATTCGAGAGGAAGTCTCCTACCCAAATGACAAATTGGGGATTGATACCATATTGCCCTAACTTCGCAATTAATTTCTTGAGATACTTTATCAAACCTGAGTATTTTTCTCCCCGCATCGCGAAAAAACATCCACGAACGGGCCGAACTGCGTTTGGCATGATCTACCTCTCCGGAATCCGTGCTGTCATCCGCTAAGCAATGAGTGACTATCTAAATAGCGCATTACAGAAATAAAGATTATGTGCTCAAGTATCTTGCAAGATAATGAAGTTAAGGAAATTGGCCTATGATTTTCGGGGTTCTCTTTGTCGCCGCCCTTATGGATGGGCGTAACGTGTGCCACCTTCCAGTCTTTAGGAACAACACATTCCGTAATGCACATCTCGAATATAATTTTCTAATACAGCGCGATTTCATAAGCTAACTCTTTCAATACCTGCGCGGGTATTTCCTCAAACCCAGAAGATTTATTTGGCTTGACTGAATGAAGTTGGAGCGCGATACCATGTTCGGAATATATCAAATCTTCCATCGAGTCGCCCTGGTGCATAGGAATAGGAGTTTCCATTCATCGTCATTAGGAGTAAAAGCTTTCTGAAAGTGTTGATTTAATAGTTTTGCTTTCTCCGCAATATCGTGAACTACATTTCCCGTTTCCGATCTCAGTAACGCAATAGTGGGGCTTCTTCCTGTAAAACGTTCTTTTTGTTATTGTTAATCGCATTGCGCATTGACACTCTGGCTATGGAGCGCGCCTCCTTGTGTTGCTGCGTTAACGTTGCAATCTTTTCGACCGTGGCTGTTTAGGATGTGTTATTTACGCGAGAGTGGAATTTTCTT
This sequence comes from Tanypteryx hageni, assembly GCA_028673005.1. Classification (NCBI taxonomy): domain Eukaryota; kingdom Metazoa; phylum Arthropoda; class Insecta; order Odonata; family Petaluridae; genus Tanypteryx; species Tanypteryx hageni. The sequence continues at coordinate 235,902,557 of CM054113.1, read as the reverse complement.
TGCAGTCGGAGAGCGCTCCTAACTTCCTGGTTGTACCATCTAGGCTCTGCATTTTCACGCTTCAGTTTACTTGGAATAAATTTTTCTGTGCACTATCGCATCATTTCTCTGAACTTGCAACAGGATTCTTCCTCGTCTGCAATATCTGTTACCTCGCAAAAATTCTTATATTTATTTTGCGGAAAAGACCAAAATCTTGTGAAATCGGCTTTGACGAATACATAAAGCTTTCTTTTAGCTTTAACCTGTCTCTTAATGTTTAACTGACACTCCACGTACACTGCCTCGTGATCGCTTCTTCCATCAGCAACAGATAACCTATTCATACGCTCAGGAAGATTAGTAGCCCATAAATCTAATATATTATTAAATCTCGTGTGAATCCCCACTAACTGATACTGTTCGTGTTTACCGCAAGTTTCAAGTAAAGCCTCGCACAATTAACTCTCTCTACCACCGGTATAAAAGCAATTATGCCTCCAATCAATTGACGATCTTTATTAAACGACCTTAGCTTCGCCACTTGTTTCTCTAGATAATAAATATTTTCCACACTCGCATTTGGTGGTCTATAAAAGGCGCATATATTTACAGTTTTACAGTCGTTCCCATTCACACTACACCAAACACTTTCGACTTCGTTGTCATTAATCTGTATTAGGTAACTTTCGTATTTATTGCTAACTCCTATAAAGACTCCACCTCCCGACCGGATACATCAATCATTTTTAAAAACGCTATAGTAACACGAGGAAAGATCTCCTGACTGGCTCTGTCCGCCGTTAGGCAACTTTTTGTACCTATCACTACATCTGCACGCAGACTACGAATAAGATGTTAAAGTTTGGCCTCCTTCCTGCGAATGCTGAGACAGTTAACCGTGATGATTTTTATTTTATCGCTATTACTACGTAACGATGCCTCGCTCTCTACTGAATTATTATTATTATTATTTACTGCTTTCTTGTCCTTCTTATTAGGTCGACTATTTCTACGCTTAGAATGTATTCTACATTTAATTAACATCGCGCTTATAGTGGAATGACGGTCGGACGTATTACTACTATTTACGTGCATCTCAACGCTTGGTAAATAATTACCATCCCTTAAATCTAACCTAAAAAAGCCCTAGCATGCTCGAACACCCTACGCTCTATCGCCTCCGCAGCCTCGGCAATGTAGTGTACACTAGAACCGTTTAGGGATGTCTTACATGAGAGCGCTCCTAACTTCCTGGCTGCAAGGCCATATATATTGACCTTGCCTGGTTTTACCATCTAGGTTCTGCATTTTCACGCATCAGTCTGCATGGAATAAATTTATCTGTGCACTCTCGCATCATATCTCTGAACATGCACCAGGATTCTTTCGCGTCTGCAATATCTGTTACCTCCCAAAACTTCGTATATTTATTTCGCAGAAAAGACCTAAGTCTTGTGAAATTCCCATTCCAACCACTATGAGTATAAATTCCATCTCGCTTGATTTTTGTCCTTAAAATATAAAATAAAGTGATACCCAATTTCTACAATCTCCTGCTAAACAAAAAAATATATTTTAAAGATAAATGACCAAGTTAAACCAATTTTTTACCGAATTTATCGCAACTCTTCTTATGTGTTAGCTTATGTTCTGATGGGAAATACCGTGTGAGAGAGCATAAAAATACACTGAAAAGAAGGCGGGAAACGAGAGAACCACATTACAAATATGGGAAGAAAATCTGCAGGAAGAATAATTCCTATCCATTCGGAAAGAGACTATATTTGCTGGGCGGAAAATTGGAATAGATATTTTTCTGTCTGTAGGGTTGGCATGTATATTGAAGTATCTAACATCTGTTATTGTTAGGGAAACGAGACATCGCCATAAGATAATTAGGCTACTGGTATATTGTTTTAGGGAGCTTTAGTCCGCGTGATTGGAAAAGAATTCGTCTTAAATTGGAGGTACAGGACACATAATTGCGATTGGTGAGAGCGCTTTTGGCCGTCGGAAATAAAACTGTGGGCGACTGACCGAGACTAAATAGGTAATCGACGGAATTGATAGGACGACACGCAACACATTTCTGTGTGTGATTAGAAACAGGAATCCACATTCTCTGGAAAGTGTTACTTGCCGATTCGTAGCCAAAGGATCGGTTCTCATGACCGATACTCGAAGCTAAAAGACATGGGATATCCCCAACATCACTCTAAGAATTTTTTAAATCCAGAAGACACCAGCACTCATACTCAAAATATCGAATGTTACTGGTCGGTGATAAAGAGAGATATAAGAGGAAGGGTAGGAAGAATGTCACCAAATTCTTTGGAGACATATCTCATAGAATACATGTGGAAAAGCAAGCATGCTACGAAGGTAGGGCTATTCTTTGATTTCATTGTTTCTACCCGAATGCAGTATAGTTGAAATGATTTTGTTGAATATTTTGCTTTACAAGACTCTTTAATAGACGCTAGATGTCATTTGTGTATAGTCCGTGTTAATTGTGCTCCAAAAAGTCTTTTCAGAGCCGACTGTGAATCCTATTAGTGGTTTTAAATTCTACTTCGGTATGTCAATCACGGGCGTTTAAATGTTGCATAATCCGTGGAAACAAACCACTGGGTTGGTACCTTAGCGCGAAAGATATCAACTTTCTTAATAGTATTTGCCGTAGAAAGCCGTTTAAAAGACCTGCATAGTCGGGAAACTACGTACAGAGTTAAACAGAGGTGCATTCTAATTAAAAATGCATTAAAAAAGTTTCGATTAATTAGTGCTTAATCATCTCTGCTGTCAGTGGATATCCCGCTAGGAAGGGTGAGCTCAGGAGTCGAGAAAGGGTTTGGAGAGCCGAGGACTTGAAGGATTTCGCCCACTACTGACGGTCCAAGGAACTGACCACCGCTAGGCCCCTGTCTATGTACTTTAACCCATATTTTTTTAATAAATGTCAATTATCAATGATCAAATGCGGAATAGAAGGGAAATGAATCGAAATATCTCAGGTATATTACAAAGGTAGCAATTGTGAGTGTGGATTAATGGAAACAGAATTTTTAATTAACAGTGTTATGCAAAAATTTGCAAGTAGGTAGCTATTTTGTCACCACGGGCATTATGGATTATTTGGCTCTTCCAATTATATAAGACTGATCCTGAGGTGTTAGCGGTGGCGACCTGAGATGCGTATTTTAAGTAGTTAACCATGTATAAACAGCCGCAGAGACAATACGTTATGTTAATGTTGATTTAATATAGCAGAATATGCAATAAAACAACACAAAATTTTACTTTTTTCTTACACCCTTCATTAGCCATATTTTTGAAGATCATAATCTGGAATTGGTCGTCCTGAATAATCTGTTTTTTTCCCCCCCCAGAAAATCTTTAATCTTTAATTTTATTCAGTTATTTAATCCTTCTTTGTTGCAATTAGGATAAAGTCAGATGGCTACGACTGCTACAATATTGAGACCATAAATATCCTTCACTTATACAATAGTAATTTTCTAATAATACACACTAAGGCCTCCGACCCGGTGCCTATGCCGCCCAACCCCGAGCCTCGCTTCTCGAGGCATTATCGCCCGCTCTACGGCCTACGCGACTCAATTCCTCATTCCGTTCGCTACGCGCCTTGATTTTGGCAATTCTCGGTAAAGTCGTTGGAAATGGGAAGTACTTGTGTAATTATGTACAGACGATAAATTCATTTATTGAACCTATTTGTGAACATTTTTATTTATCTTATTTTTTAAACGGGTAGAACATTTCTCAACGCAGTCAAAATGATCACGCGCGACTCTTACGTTACGTAAAGGTACCGCGCGAACTCTTAAGTGTTAAAATCCTACGTGGCCCATCGAGCCATCTAACACAGGGGTTCACAAACCCAGGATCGCGACCAGAACTTGGGTCGCGAAGGCCTTCTGATGGGTCGCGGATGTCTCCCAGTCCCAAAGTGAAAAACTGTAAATTTTCTATATTAGCAAGAATAAATGTAAAGGACCACCAAGAGAGGCAAGAAATAAACTTGATCCTCAGCATGATCTACTCTGCTCCCCCTCCATCAATCTTAGATCAAGATTATATCAGATGATCACGAAGGTACAACAGCATCATGGAATCCACTAAAGACGCTTGCGTTAACAATCGGCCGAGCAAACAGTGATATTTATATTAATTTCAAGTAAATTAGTGCTTACAGCTTTTTTGTTCTAAAAAATTGAAAACTTTCCTAAAAATTCAGTGAATTAATCCCTTGATTCCACGGTTTCATTTTGTTTTTCATGCACCCATTTCAAAAATTGAGCTTTATACAGAAAAAAAATTGGAAGAAATTGAGGGATTGTGTTTTCTAAATGTTTTATTTAATATTATGATAATAATTCTATGGTGATTTGTTGGGGGCTGAGTAGGTACCAGTAGCATTTTGGTCGCAAGGCGAATGTGATTTCTAATTTTGGGTTGTAGACAAAAATGTTTGGGAACCACTGGTCTAAGACTTGAACAATAGAAAGTCCGAGAGGTCATTTTGGTCCCCTTTTCAAATTCTCGCACCTATTTCTCTCGTACCAAAGACAGGAGTAAGTTGTAAATGTTTTACTTTTCATTATTTGGCCTAACTATACTTCGTGCCCAGTCGGATTGTTCTAGCTCAATTAGAATTTGAGATATGAATGTCCAAGGGGCCAGAATGGCCCCTAATGAGTTTTTTGGTTTGCTATCGTGTTTCTTTTGTTGGTATCGAAATATAAGTCTACAATAAGTCACACAGATGTCATCGAGGAGCTGCCGCTTACCAAGCGGTATTGTAAGTCACCTGTCACAAAAGAGCAACAAGCGTAGTTTTATTGGGTCTGAAATAGATTATGTGTTTGCATTCTGTGCTGAGGCGCTATTTTGTCTAGCTAGTGGGGAGCTGTACTGTATACACAAGATAACGTCACTTAAAGGTAAACCGGGCGATGATCACGTGATTTCTGTGGACTGGCTCATGCCATTATCTGAATGGGTAAGTAAAAGGAAGGTAATTTGTTTTAGTACTGCGTGCTTTAAACATGTTTTGCCTTCGTGGTTTTATGGTCGAGGAGGTTTTGAAGGACTTTCTAAATCTAGACGAGTACAAATCAGGAGATAAGAGTGAAGCATTCGGAAGTGGGGATAGTGGTGATGAGGACTATGTTCTACTTCCAAACCATGTGGATAGTGACAACAGTGTGCAAGATTTCCTTCAGGACAAATAGGTCTGTCCATCTGAAGACCAACAAGTATGTCCTTACTTCAGAAATTTGGAATGCTTTTACTCAGAACAGTGATGCATGCTACAAGCCGGGGGAGAATCTTACTGTGGACGAACAACTCCTGCTGCCAAAGGCAAGATGTCTATTCACACAGTATATAGCAAGCAAGCCTGACAAGTTCGGAATCAAGTTTTTGCACCTCGTTTTCCTGGTCACGAAGTACATCGTGAATGAATATCCGTAATCTGGTGCAGATCAGCACCGTCCAGATAACCAAGGCGTTGGCGAGAACGTAGTTCTCAGGCTCATAGATCTACACCTCGGAATGGGACGGAACGTCATGACTGACAGTTATTTCACCTCTGTAAAGCTTGGCGATATGCTGAAGACGAAATCTACCAGCTTCGTCGGTACGCTCAAACGCTGCCGAGGGCAGGTGCCAGAAACAGCCAAGGCCGGGAAACCATTCATTCCATTCGACCATCTTCTTCAAGAAGGTACTATCGGGCGCAAAAGTAAATGCAAGGGCAATGCGGGATTGCCTATTCGACACCCTGCGAAATCGCCGGTTTGAGAAATTTTGAAGTCAAGCAAATCATCTGCCATTTTCTAAGTTCCAAACACACGCTGTGAAAGCATTGCAAAATATTCGCCTTAATTGGAATGATTTTTGGAATTCAAAATTCAAACTTCGAATATAAGCTCTTTATAAAGCTATTCAGCGGTCGAGATTTCTGATCCTATGCATCGTATGAAGAAAGTATAGTTTTCATGAAAAAACCAAATTGAAGATTCCAACTGAAATACACGTTTTCAAGTCTTCTGAACACGTTTTTACTATTTTTTCGACGATGTATTTGTGCGTCTGCGTGTGTCTATTTGTGTGTCTGCGTGTGTCTGTTTGTGTACCTGCGTGTGTGTATGTGACAGGAATGTTGTAGGCGATCTATCTAAAAATCTATTCATGAAATCTGCATAAATTTTTTACATTTGTGATAATAGACTTGATAAGGTTTAGACTTCAATCGATTAAACGATAGTTGTGGTTTATACTAGAAGAAATTTATTTTTTCTCGATATCTGGCTTAAAACTGAATTTTTGCCAATATATTTTGACGAATGTTGTGGTCTCAGGGGTTAAGTGAGCGTTTGCATGGTGAATTCCGGTTCATTGCTCTCTCTCTTTTCTGCAGTGGTTTTTAATTTTCATTTAAAAAAATAATACAGCCAAATCTTTCAGTAAGGGAACAATTTTTCTACAGTGATTAATCACGTATCTTCAGGAGGATGAGTGAGGGTTCCAGGTCTATTCCTTCCCCTCTATCTCCCCGAGTTCGTGACCTTCTCTCCGCTCTCCTGTCGTAATAGCTCCTGAAACTCTTCTACTCCAAAAACAATTGAAGTAGGAAATGCACCCTTTCCTAAATTTAAATGTTCTAAATATCATTATTCTCTATAAACTTTGTTTGAAATATATTCTTTTAAACGAAGAGCTTCGAAGATTTTTATTTTTTTTTCTGTTTTTAACAAATTTCTTCTCTCAAACTTCCTTATTTACTTTAAATGTAAATAGAAAACGTATGGAGAAATAAAATTTTCTAGAATTTTTGTCTCAAAATATTTTCCATGAACCCCATAGTTTCCGATATAATTAGTTATTTTTGTTATTCTTCCGTTGATCTAATGATTCATATACATTTTACTATAACGAATGTTTAATGAAATGGAATATTTGGACCGATAGATTATTGAACAGCTCATCTAATATGATCGACTTAAAAAACGTGACATTATGACAATTGAAGGAACTCGCTTGCAGTTCATTTTACTTTTGACTTCATGAACGTTATTTTAATATTCAATAACGTTTTTTAGAATGAAATTATTCATGTCTGGGGCTCTGGCGAAAGCACCCAGTTGAATGCATGATTCAGGGGCAAATGTGGAACATTTGCTGATATTAAAAAAATAATGCTAAACATGTCTGTAATTTATTTATTTTTCGACGAGTCTGACATAGTAGAAATAATCACCATGCTCTTGCATGAATAACGGACGCTAAGAAAGCCACTTCAATGAGTCGTGACATGCAGAACGTGAGGGAAGAGGATCCAAGGCCACGAAGAAAGGAGGTGAAAACTGGGCAAGAAATAGAATTCGGTCGGGTTGCAGCTGCATGCCAACGGTGGAGGACGATGAAGCAACTGCCCAAGATACCGAAATCCATTTTCTGCGTCATGGCTCGAATGGAAAAGAGTATCCACGAAGGCTTCACTACAGCAGGTGGATTATGAGCCGCCGACTGCAGGATCAAAGTCATGCCAACTTCATGCCTGCCACAAAAATCCTTCTTGACAGACCCCACTCAATAGGTGGCGTAGTCTCCCTCCGTGCCAATGACCTTTTGCAGGCAGTGGGGCATAGACTCCACCAAGGCCGTGCACACCTACGGGTGATGCCGAATGTTTTTCCCACTACTCCCGGAATTGGGCTGTTAAGGCCTCCTGGCTACTATTCCCTTCGCGCCGCTACCACCTTTTCACGATAAAGCCCCACAGATTCTCAATTGGACTGAGATCTGAAGACCTTGGTGGCCAGGCTAGGAGCTGTAGCTTAGGTTGCTCGGCGAGTCAGGCCTTAGTCCTCCGGGAGGTGTGCACGGCGCTGTTGTCTTGCACCACCGTGTATAAATCCTGCTCAGGCCACCGTGCACGAATTGATGGGAGTAGGGCGCCTTCCAGGATCTGGACATAGCGCTCCGAGTTTAGTCGACCAGGAATCTGCACTAGTTCGCCATGGACCTATGCACACATGTAGTCCCAGAACGCAAGGGATATTTGCACGGAGTGCTGCGTGCGGACTACATGGGCAGGGTCATATCTTAAAAAAACAAACATGCACGTCAAAATAAAGTATTGTAGCATGATATTTAATTTGAAAATAAATGCCATGTTTCCCCTACTGCCTCAAAATTATTTTCTGTTGCGTGTTATAGCAAAAGAGACAACTAAGTTTGAGAAAATGACTAGCTAAAACAATAACAATAACGTTAAAGAGAAATCACTCAAACTATACTAACCTGGTGCCCCGACGCCTCCAAAGGGTCAAGTGCCCTTCCTGGGCGCTCCTGAAGATCTTCTCGTCGCACCATGCCGTTAGGTCCCAGAAGGCTTGCGGGTTACTAACATTCTGCAGCGCAAAAGCAAGGCGCTTTTCCTTGTGGTGTTGCAGTAGAAGAGTTTTGGTGGCCGGCAGGGCGTTTGCTATACTTTGCTCCCGTAGGCGGCGGCTTGTATTCCACCTGCTGCAGTCAAGCCTTCGTGCATGCTCTTTTCTAATCGAGCCATGACGCAGAGGATGGTTTTCTGCGTCTTGTGCAATGGCTTCGTCGTCTTCCGCCGTTGTTACGCGGCGGCCCAGTTATCACCCTCTTCTTCGTGGCGTTGAATCCACTTCCTCACAATTCGTATGTCCCGATTCATTGCAATCGCTATCTCAGCTTCCGTTGATACATTCAAATGCATGACGATTATTCTTCCTCTGTCAGACTGGCTCGTTTCCCTTACCCCACGTTCACGAGGCATAGTTTGACGAATACGTGCGCAGGCCACCCCCTTTTAAAGTGTGTAGAGGAAAAAAACCAGCGTTATTTCTTTGTAGATTATTTAATTTTACATAAAATATTACGTGTTAAACATTCTCCATAAGTAAAATAAAATATGAATAAAGTCATTGATCCAAATTTAATCTTTAAAAAATATTCTGATTATTATTAATATCTCAGAATCTATTGCTTATAAACGTCAAAAATGGAGCTAGCGTACGCGAGTGTATTTACAAAAGAACTAAGGATCTAAAAATTATGGGATTCACAAAACAATTTTTTGAGAAAAAACTTCTAGAAAAGTTTATTCTCCATAAATTTTCTGTTTTCATTTAAAATAAATAAGGAAGTTTGAGAGGAGAATTTTTGCGAAAACAGAAAAATTTAAAAATCTACCAAGCTCTGCGCTTAACACTTTCGATGCGGACGACATCATATGATGTCATCCCGCCCTAGCGCAGTTACGTGCGGCATCATATGATGTTCCCTCTCTAGGCTTTTTCTCCTTCGCGTCTCTCTCTCCTGAGGCGAGGATATGATTTTGGGAAAAAGGCCGCAGGGGGTTTAGACTCTGCCTTACGGACTTTCGAACAGGGTGCGTCGTTTTCTAGTCGAATTCATTAGTTCATTAGAAAACCGGTTTTTGGATTTTTTGTAGGAAATTTCAAGTGAACATTATTTTTTATACACATCGTTTTTTTTTTACTTCGTTATTTCAATGTAATATCAAAATATGCTTACGTTGAAAAAGTGGTAAAACATTTTTCTTTTATTTGTTGTTGTTGAAATATATCAAATTATTTAAGTTTCAAAATGTAAATAATTTTTTATAGTTTTAGTTTTAAAACTAAACAGATCATCGAACTTCATTGCACGAATAAGATATTTTATAGTTTTAGCCGTCGAATAAAGCAGAAACGTATTTTAATGAAATATGAAATAAAACCTGGCACATCGAAAAATCGAAACTCCTGTGTAAACATATGGGAAAATATAATCATCTCCTGGAGTGGAACCTGGGACACTTATGTAAACAAAAAAAGTTTTCTCGAGCTCTCCTAGTTTGCAGAAACAAAATGGCTTTTACGGTATTTCTCTATGGCATACTGTGCAACAGATAAAAGGGGGGACAGACGGACGGACGGCCTGACGGACATTGAGTAACTATATTTAAAAAATATTAATAATCAATAATTTTATTTCTCGAAACAATTACTTATAATGTAAATTTGAAATATAATTGTAAATTTTAATTATTATTGTAAATTGAAACTTTTATTATAAATTTAAACCATTATTGTAAATTGTAAATATTATTGTCAATTATAATAAGAATTATAATAATCAATAATTGTGAAAGAATACTATAAATATTTTATTATAAACAAACCTTTTTAAAGGAAATTGCATAACTATTACTAAAAAATGACAAAAATTTATAAGAATTTGTTTGAATATTAGTTACACCTTTTTTCATATTTACATTCCTTGAAACCTAGAGGGAAAGCGCGCGGTTGCATGTCAACCTTCTCTTACGGTGGGGTGGGGTTCTGAGCGTAGGAGGGTTCAAAGGTCTTTTCAAGGAACTCGCAGTCCAAGCAAAGCATATTCCTACAAACCGATACTTTTTTAAATTTCTCGCATGTTAGGAAGGATAGCCTCTTTCCTTGCGCAACAGAAATTGCACTGATTACTTTCGATAAATGCTCGAGAAACCACGAATCGACGTTGTTCTTGGAGACTTGGCCACCTCGAGTCCAGTCGATTGATAGTTCGAAATCCCCTCAAAGAATTATTTGCTTATTGGGTAAGGGAAAAAAGTGAGATTTAATTCCACTATTTGGAGGCGGTAGGAAACGCCAATAAGTGTTTTTATTCCTGAAGATGTTATTTTAGCCCATCTTGCTTTCAATTGCAAACTGTTTTTTTATGGCTAATCGTAAGAGGACACCGCCATCTCTAGAACCTTGGTCGCGATGATAAATGCTAAAAATTCTGAATTTCAAAAATCATTTCCAATTAAGGAGAATACTTTGGCATAACTTACATTTACTAAGAGTCCCAAGAGAAAATCAAATACCTTTAATAAAAAATATAAGTAATTAATATCGTATGCCGGGACTCGAACTCCAGATCCGCCTTCCCGGGAATACGAGACTGGGAATACGAGATTGGGAATACGAGATTGAGAATACGAGATTGAGAATACGAGATCGGGAATACGAGATTGGGAATAGGAGATTTGTGCTCAGACGAGCGCGGTCACTTATGCTGCGCAAGTGCTAGAGTGAAAAACTGTAACCATAGCGATTAAGTAAAGCAGAGCTTAAAACAGTCTGCTTTACTTCAATTCTAAATGACTTTATTATTCCTGATATACATAACAATACAGAGCTATGAAGTGGTGCATAATACCAACAGACACGCAATGCTTTCACAGCGTGTGTTTGGAACTTAGAAAATGGCAGATGATTTGATTGACTTCAAAATTTCTCATACAGGCGATTTCGCAGGGTGTCGGATAGGCAATCCCGCATAGCCCTTGCATTTACTTTTGCATCCGATAGTACAAGATGACACCACTCTCACTGTGTACCAGAGGAAGACCAGAAAAAAACGTCTTGTTTCTGAATATACTCCACCCAACAATGGGGATGAATGACAATGAGAAGAGAATACCAGAGACTGTAATTCTGCAATGAGACCAAGTACGGTGCTGATGTGGTGGACCATACGGCATGCCTCTACTCCACGAAGTCAGGCTCGCGACTTTGACCAATGCACGTGTTATTCAATGTTCTCGATTTGGCAACCATAAATGCATGGGTGCTCTACAAAGAGGTAACAAGGAAGATGACGCTGAGTCGAAGGTAGTTCATTCTCCTGCTGTGCGAGGAACTCCGCGCCCCTTGTGTGGCTTCCAGAAACAATGGACAACCTGGTGCTTGGGAAGTAGTGCAAGTACCAAATGAGGGCAATGAACCGAGCACAAGTGACAACTGACATAAATGTAAAATCCGCAGTGCTTGAAAAGGCAATCACTATAAATATCTGTATGGGTTGTAACAAGCCAATGTGTGGGATGTGAGAAATATTAACAAGTAGGGATGTTCACGGGTTTCCCGTGGAACTTAAATGCATTTCGTCAAATTCGCCGTTGTGTAATCATATAATAATGTATTTTCTTTGAAATCAGAAAATTATTTTTCCTTATATTCATAGATACGCTCAAAACATATTCATTTCATTTTGCCATTCTATACTCGCCCTACAAGCTAAATATCTTTTTGAAATCGGTTCAGCTAGACTTTCAAACTCATAGTTACAGAGAAATTCTAACCTTGATATTGTGGTAGCCCTGTTTAGTCGACCCAGATAAAATATGCCATTTTGGTTATTTATTTATATGAAGATTATATGTACCATATTGGATCAAAATTCATGCTGCTTGTTCTCTATAAATACGTGTAAAGATATTATTTTACTTTTTATTGTGGTAGCCCTGCTCTTTATCTCCGCTTTAAAATTCTTGATTTCATTATGGTATGCTGTACATATCTTATATATAGAATTTAGTTAATTTAGGTAATTCCTTCCAAATCCGTAACTACTGAAAGATTTAATTTGTAAGTGTGGCACCCTTGTTTGGTTGATCCGGTCCAAATATGTTACTATGGTTTTGTGTATATGTGTACATTACAAATCTTAAATTTGGTTAAAATTGATGTCAGTAGTTCAACACAAATACTTGTAAATTTCTTTTATTACCTGCATTGTGGCAGCCGTTTTCTATATCGACATTTATAATATTGATTTTGTTTTTAATGTTGCACACCCTCATTCTAAATTTCGTTGAAATCGGTTCTGTCAATTCCTTCCAAATTCATTATTACCGAAAGGTTTAATTTTGCAATTACTGGCCCCCTGCATAGTAGATTTGGTCAAAATATGCCATTTTGGTCCTATATTTATATGAATATTCTACGTACCAAATTTGGTTGAAACAGGTTTAGCCAATTCTTCCCTGATATATGCGCGTGAATGGACGGACGGACATCACGAAGATAATAGTGATTTTCAGCATTGACGAAAAGCACTTACAACTAGGGGTATACACGGGTTTCCCGTGGTACAGACGTGCTATTCGTCAAATTTACCATAGTATAATAGTATAATGTATTCGCTTTGAAATCAGAAAATTATTTTTCATTATATTGTGCTAGCCCTGCATTTTAGATCCGTTCTAAACACATTCATTTCGTTTTCCCATTCTATACTAGCCCTACAAACGAAAGTTCTTTAAAATCCGTTCCAAATTCATAATTACCAAAAAGTTCTAATCATGTTATTGTGGTAGTCCTGTTTAGTCAACACTTTTGAAATATATTTTGGTTATTTATTTATATGAAGATTATACACACCACATTTGGTTAAAATCTATATCGTCAGGTCTCTGTAAATACGTGTAAAAGAAATATCATTTAACTTTTTACTGTGGTAGCCCTGCCCTTCAGCTCCCCTTTAAACACCTTGACTTCATTAGGATACGTTGTACAAATCGTATGTGCAAAATTTAGTTGAAATCCGTCCAGCCAATTCCCTCCAAATCCATTATTACTGAAATAGTTTAATTTGTTATTGTGGCACCACTGTTTGGCTGATCAGGTCCAAATGTGCTATTATGGTTTAATATATATGTGATATTATAAATACCAAGTTTCGTTAAAATTGAATCCGACAATTCAACACAAATGCGTGTAAAAGGATTTTTTTAATACTTTGATTGTGGCAGCCCTGATTTCTATATATACACAAAACATATTGATTTTGTTTTTCTATTTTGCTCACCTCCTTCATACAAAATTTCCCTGAAATCAGTAAGGCCAATTTCTTCCAAATTCACAATTACCGAAAAGTTAAACTTTGCAATTGTGGCCCCCCTGATGAGTCGTTCCGGTTAAAATATGTCACTTTGGTCATGGATTTATGTGAATATTATATGTACCAAATTTTGTTGAAATCGGTTTAGTCAATTCTTCCCTGATATATGCGTACGGACGGACATCACGAAGATAATAGTGCTTTTCAGCATTTACGAAAAGCACTAAAAAGACGTAAGAATATAATCATTAAGATCCTGGAAAAGGAATATATAATGGTAATGCACCAATTATAGCCCTCTCTTTTAATATGGTCCCTTCACTTGTTTTGTCAAGTATGTGTAGTTTTCACGAGAAAATGCATGGAACTGCTTTAGTGAAGAACTGTCAGTTCCTTTTGAAGTTAGTGGTTGAATCCGACAGAAAACCTCTGTGCAATCAATGACAGTTCTGGAAAGTGAGTGAATTTTTAACATCATCAATTTTATCCCGTTATTGTTTTAAGAAGGGTGTAGATATATGAAGCGCGGACAGCGCAGTTAATTGTCTATATGGTCATTATTCTATTCAGGCTGTCGCAGCAACGTGGCCTAAGGAAGTGGAAGACATCAACTTTTGATAAATCTCCTGTTATGGTCACTTTCATGGGTCCAGATATGGTCCCGTTGACATTAAGGTATCAAACAAATATATCCATCGAGACAACCAATGTAACGGTTTTGAACTTAAACCGGTGTTTTTATAACGATAGGGCTCTGTGTGTTCCGGTTATTGAGCCGAGCACATCATCACGAAAGGGGTCAGATATCGAGAAAAAGAAAGGACGTTGTCACTTCCACAAATTTATTTTGCACGACCGGTTTCACTACGATCGTAGCATAGCATCATCTGGCGATAAAATATAACAATCGTTCTATATATATAGGGAAAAAAAGAAAATGGGGTGGGGAGGGGAGGGAGACGGGAGGGGTTACACTGAAAACGAATGGAGGGTAAGTAAATAAACGGTTATGAAAAGGAAGGGGTTGGAAAGGAAGGCGAAAGCAAAATAAAGTTACCAAGTTTTTGTAACAATTTGTCTCCCTCCCCGTCCCATTTTCAATTTTTCCCTGCATATATAGAATGATTTTTATATTTTATCACCTGATGATGCTATGCTGCGATCGTAGTTAAACCGGTCGTGCAAAATAAATTTGCGGAAGTGACCAAGTTCTTTCTTTTTCTCGATGAGTAAATTCCATATAGTAAAAAATATAGGTATTAGAGAATTTTTTATGGAGGAGGCGCATATTTGGTAGTTTGCCCCGGGTGCTTGTATAGCTAATTACGGCGCTGTGTGTATGTGTTTATATATATATATATGTGCGCGTGTGTGTGTGTGTGTGTGCGTGTGTACATATAAACTTCTTAAAATTATCTTGTTTCATTCTCAATTCCTTTGCCATATTTTAAGCTGCAACTTGACAAGCTGTAAAATGCATTTAATGGAAAATTTAATTATCAAAATATATGTGAAATAATTAGATTTGATACCTTTCTATTAAGAAGGAATGTCTAAAAAAAAATATTAGGGTATTTACTTCACTTTTTTCGCTCAGCCTTCTAGCAATATTTGATTTAAAAAGGGGGCCATAATTTGTGACTTACTTACTTACTTATTTACTTACGTACTTACTGTGGTGATAATATTTACTGTGAAAACTTAGTCCCATGCCGGATCATCAATTCTCTTCTGTATAGGTCCTAGTATTTACTTCATAATGATCACAACATTTGCAGAAACATTTAAATCGTCTTCATCCATATAGAGTGGGTATTTTCATTCTCCCCCATCTCCTTGCATCATTTTGAATCTCATTAAAGTTTAATCTTCAATTTACACACTCGCATTTCTTAAAAAGAAAACACCGACGCCAACTCCAAGACCACTTTCCTAATCCTTCGCTCCATTTCCTCCTAGTCACGCACTATCTTCCATTCTCTCTTCCGCTCTCTTCCACCCCTCACCTCACTCCTCCTCCACTCCTCACCACACTCTCCTACTCACCTCACTCCCCTCCCGGCCACGACCTCAGAGAACGTCATGTTAAAGTCGCCCTCATGGAAAAACTTGAGTGTCGGTATGACAGAGAAAACGTGGAGGAGGAATGAGTGATGATGAAGAGGCGGAGGCCACCGTATCGGTTGCAAGCGTAATGTGGGGGCGAGAGGGGAAAGAAAATGAGTGTCTCTTTGAGCAGGTGAGGCGGCGGAGGGAAGTTATCGTGCGTAGGCGGCAGAGTAGGAGAGGGTAGGAGGAGGGGGCAAGGGCAGGAGGAGGGGGCAGGGGGAGGTGGCATGAGTAAGAAGCAGGGGGAAAGGGAAGGAGGAGGGGGCAAGAGGAGGGCGTAGGAATCGAAACCTGGAGAGACACGGTAGGAAAGGATAAATAGCGAAAAAATGTCAATACGAGTTATCTTATTAATTTTTTTGGATGAAATTAGTTTTTCTCTCAGTTCCTGAGTTCCTTCCCCCAGATTCCTCTTCCTTCTCCACTATTCATCTTCCTTCCCCCCTATTCCTCTTCCATCTACACTATTCCTTACCATCCCTCAATTCCTCTTCCTTCCCCACTATTCCTCTTCCTCCCCCTATTCCTCATCCTTCACCACTATTCGTCTTCATTCCCCTATTCCCCCTCCTTTCCCCTTATTTCTCTTCCTTCCTCCCTATTCCTCGTTCTTCCCATATTCATCTTCCTTCCCCAGTATTCCACTTCCTTCACCACTATTCCTCTTCCTTCCACCCTATTCCTCTTCCTTCCCCTATGCATCTTCCTTCAGATTTTCCTCATTTTCTCCCCCTATGCCTCTTCCTCCCCCCTATTCGTCTTCCTTTCCCATATTTCTCTTCCTTCACCACAATTCCTCTTCCTTCCCCCCCATTTCTCATCTTTCACCACTATTCCTCTTAATTTCCACCTATTCCTCTTCCTCCCCCATACGCCTCTTCCTTCCCCCTATTCGTCTTCCTCTCCCCTATTTCTCTTCCTTCTCCACTATACCTCTTTCTTCCCCCTATTTCTCAACCTTCACCACTATTCCTCTTACTTTCCCTATATTACTCTTCTTCTCCTATTCTTCATCCTTCCGTACTATTCCTCTTCCTTCCCCCTATTCCTCTTCCTTCCCCTTGTTCCACCCTCTTCCCCTATTTCTCTTCCTTCCCAAAAATCCCTCTTCCTTCCCCTTATTCCTCTTCCTTCCCCAATTATAATTCCATCACCCCTATTCCTCTTCCTTCATCCTATACCTCTTCCTTCCCCCTATTCCTCTTCATTCCCCCCTATTCCTCTTTGTTACCCCGATTCCTCTTCCTTCCCACCTATTCGTCTTTCTTTCCTTTATTTCTCTTTCTTCCCCCTATTCTTCTTCCTTTCCCCTATTTCTCTTCCTTCCCCCAATTCGTCTTTCTTCCCTCCTATTCCAAATACTTACTCTATTCCCCTTCCTTCCCCCTATTCCTCTTCCTTCCGTCTAATTCCTCTTCCTTCACTACAATTCCTCTTTCTTCTCCACTATTCCTCTTTCTACCCTTATTCCTCTTCCTTCTACTCTATTCGTCTTCCTTCCTTTTATTCCTCTTCCTTTACTACTATTCCTTTTCTTTCCCCCTATTCCTCTTCCTTCCCCTCTAGTCCTCTTCCTTCACCACTATTCCTCTTCCTTCCCCCTATACCTCTTCCTTCACCACTATTCCTCTTCCTTCCCCTATTCGTCTTCTTCCTCCTATTCCTCTTCCTTCTTTCTATTCCTCTTCCTTTCCCCAATTCCTCTTCCTTCCCCATATTCCTCTTCCTTAACCCCTTTTCATCTTCCTTCCCCCTATTCCTCTTTCTTACCCCTATTCATCTTCCTTCCCATATTCGTCTTTTTTCCCCTTTTCTTCTTCCTTCCCCCTATTCCTCTTCCTATCCTCTATTCCTCTTTCTTCCCCCTATTCCTCTTCCTTTCCTCCTATTCTACTTCATTGCTCTATTCGTCTTTCTTTCCCCATATTCGTCTTTCTTCCCCCTATTCGTCTTCCTTCCCCCTATTTCTTTCCGTTCTCTTATTCCTCTTCCTTGTCCCCATTTCATTTTCGTTCCCCCTACACCTCTTCCTTCCCCCTATTCCACTTTCTTCGCCTATTCCTCTTCCTTCCCCCTATTCCTCTTCCTTCCCCTATTCCTATTCCTTCCCTCTATTCCTCTTCCTTCCTATTATTCCTCTTCCTTCCGCCCTATTCCCCTTCATTCCCCCTATTCCTGTTCATTACCCCGATTCCTCTTCCTTCCCCTCTGTTCGTCTTTCTTTCCCGTTTCTCTTCCTTCCCCCTATTCCTCATCCTTCACCCAATTCCTCTTCCTTCCCCCCTATTCCTCTTTCTTACATCCTATTCCAATCCTTCCCCTATTCCCCTTCCTTCCCCCTATTCCTCTTCCATCCCTCCTATTCCTCTTCCTTTACCACAATTCCTCTTCCTTCTCCACTGTCCCTCTCCCTTCCTCCATTCCTCTTCCTTCACCCATTCCTCTTCGTTCTTCCCTATTCCTCTTCCTTACTCCTATTTGTCTTCCATCCCCCTATTCGTCTTCCTCCCTCTATTCTTCTTCCTCCTCCCCTACTTTTCTTCCTTTCCCCTGTTCTTCTTCATTCCCCCTATTCCTCTTCCTCCCTATTATGCCTCTTCCTTCCCCCTATTCGTCTTCCTCTCCCCTATTCCTCTTCCTTATCCACTATTCCTATTCCTTCCCCCTATTTCTAATCCTTCACCACTATTCCTCTTACTTTCCCTATATTACTCTTCCTTCTCCTATTCTTCATCCTTCCCTACTATTCTTCTTCCTCCCCACTATTCCTCAACCTTCACCACTATTAATTTTCCTTCCCCCTATTCCTCTTCCTTCCCCTTATTCTTCTTCCTTCAGATTTTCCTCTTCCTCTCCCCCCTATGCCTCTTCCTTACCCTTTTTCGTCTTCCTTTCCCCTATTCCTCTTCCTTCACCACAATTCCTCTTCCTTCTCCACTTTTCCTCTTTCTACCCTTATTCCTCTTCCTTCTACACTATTCGTCTTCCTTCCCTCTATTCCTCTTCCTTTACTACTATTCCTTATACTTCCCCCCATTCCTCTGCCTTCCCCTCTATTCCTCTTCCTTCCCCATACTCCTCTTCCTTAACCACAATTCCTCTTCCTTCCCCTATTCGTATTCTTCCTCCTATTCCTTTTCTTTCCTTCTATTCCTCTTACTTTCCTCTATTCCTTTTCCTTCCCCATATTCCTCTTCCTTAACCACTATTCCTCTTCCTTCCCCCTATTCCTCTTTCTTACTCCTATTCGTCTTCCTTCCCATATTCGTCTTTTTCCCCCTATTCCTCTTCCTTCCCCTATTCGTCTTCCTATCCTCTATTCATCTTTCTTCCCCCTATTCTTCTTCCTTTCCTCCTATTCTACTTCCTTCCTCTATTCGTCTTTCTTCCCCCATATTCGTCTTTCTTCCCCCTATTCCACTTCCTTCCCCTATTCCTATTCCTTCCTCCCTATTCCTCTTCCTTTCTATTATTCCTCTTCCTTCCCCCCTATTCCGCTTCGTTACATCGATTCCTCTTCCTTCCACTCTGTTAGTCTTTCTTTACCCTATTCCTCTTCCTTCAACCTGTTTCTCTTCCTTCCCCCCTATTCCTCTTTCTTCCTTCCTATTTCAAATCCATCCCCTATTCCCCTTCCTTCCCCCTATTCCTCTTCCTTCCCTCATTCCTTTTCCTTTACCACAATTCCTCTTCCTTCTCCACTTTTCCTCTTTCTACCTTTATTCCTCTTCCTTCTACCCTATTCGTCTTCCTTCCCCTTATTCCTCTTCCTTCACTACTATTCCTCTTCCTTCCCCTCTATGCCTCTTCCTTCCCCTATTCGGGTTCTTCCCCCTATTCCTCTTCCTTCCTTCTATTCCTCTTCCTTTCCTCTATTCCTCTTCCTTCCCCCTACTTTTCTTCTTTAACCACTATTCCTCTTTCTTCCCCCTATTCCTCTTTCTTCCCCCTATTCCTCTTCCTTCCCTCTATTACTCTTCCTATCCTCTATTCCTCTTCCTTCACCCTATTCCTCTTCCTTTCTTCCTATTTTACTTCATTCCACTATTCGTCTTTCTTCCCCCATATTCGTTTTTCTACCAATATTCGTCTTCCTTCCCCCAATTTCTTTCCCTTCTCTTATTCCACTTCCTTCCCCCTATTCCTCTTCCTTCCCCTTATTCCTCTTCCTTCCCCTATTCCTATTTCTTCCCCCCTCTTCCTCTTCCTTCCTACTATTCCTCTTACTTCCCCCCTATTCCTCTTCATTCCCCCCTATTCCTCTTTTTTACCCCGATTCCTCTCCTTCCCCCTATTCCTCTTTCTTCCCCCCTATTCCTCTTCCTTCTCCTATTCCTCTTCCTTCTCTATATTCATCTTTTTTCCGCTATTCCTCTTCCTTCCCCTCTATTCGTCTTCTTTCCCCCTCCCCCTATTCGTTCTCCTTCACTGCTTTTCCTCTTCCTTCCCCCCTATTCCTCTTTCTTCCCCCATTCCTCTTCCTTCCCTCCTATTCCTATTCCTTTCATCTTATTCTTCTTCCTTCCCCCCTAGTCCTCTTTCTTCTCTCTTATTCTTCTTCCTTCCCCTAATCCTCTTCCTTCCCTCCTATTCCACTTCTTCTCCTATTCTTCTTCCTTTTCAAATTCCTTCTCCTCTAATCAACTAAATTAGCTACTCTGACCAAGTGAATTATATATTAAATAGGTAGATGCCCGTTGAAATTCAACGGGAAAGATTTTTTATGAAATCATGTGAGTGGATGTGACACGAAGCTATTATCCAAATCAATGCTACCCAATCACACGAGACTGCCTACAATGCAAATCATGAACAATGCGTCAAATTCTCGCGTTACAAACTGATCTGGTGATTGATATGATGCGTATCCAAAATTCGATGGCAGAAAACCAATCTTTCTTTCTTTTAACCGTTCGTTGTTTGAAATTCGAACTCCTACGATGGTTCTAAATGATTTTAATATTCGAATGATTAATATTCTACATTCGAATATCTTCCTTCTCGCATATAGCGCAACGAATATTGTTTACATTTGTTGCTATGAAAATCATATCCTCTCCTTCTTTTCTTTCTCGTATTAAATGCATTCAAAGCACGCTTTCACCCATCATCATCATCATGCTTCTGTCCGAAGACAGGTTTTAACTGAATCGCTGCCTCCATTTCTCTCTCTCCCTAGAAACCTCTTTTATACCTCTATAAGTATTATATCCCTGCTTTATATTATCTAATATTCCTATTCTTTTTCTCCCTCTTCCTCTTCTTCCACTAATTTTTCCTTCTAAGGTCGTCCTTTGTAAACACTGTCTTCTCAATATGTGCCCTATCCAATTTGCTTTTCTTTTCCTTATTGTTTTTATTAGCGTCCTTTCTTCTCCCACCATTTCTAATACTTCTTCATTTCTCTTCCTCTCTGTCCATTTCACTTTCATCATTCTTCTCCATACCCACATCTCAAAACTTTCTAAATATTTTTCCTCCTTTCTCCTTACCGTCCACGTCTCTGCACCATAAAGAGCTATGCTCCATATGTACCATTTTGCTAATTTCTTCCTTGTTTCTAAATTTATTTTCTTGCTTGTGAGAAGCTCCTTCTTCTCGTTAAATGCTGCTTTTGCCATTGCAATCCTACTTCTGATGTCCTGTGTACTACTTCCATCCTGTGCTAAAATACTGCCGAGATATTTGAAACTACTTACTTGTTCCAATTTTTTGCCATTTACCATTATATTTAATTCTTTATGTTCCTTTGAAACCACCATGACTTTCGTTTTTTCTGTATTGATCTTCATTCCATATTGTTGGCCAACCTCCACTAGTCTGTCTGTCATCCTCTGAAACTCTTTCTCGCCTTCTGCTATTAAGCCCTGATCATCTGCGTATTTAATGGTGGTAATACTTTCACCTCCTATCTTAAATCCTTTCTCTTCCACCAACGCTTCTTCTGTTATTGTTTCTGCATAAATATTAAATATCGCTGGTGAAATAGGACATCCCTGCCTCACTCCCCTCCCTATTGAAGTACTTTCTGTTTCTTCTCCTTCAACCCTGACTCTAATCTTTTGATCAAAGTAAAGGTTTTTAAGCAGTCTTTTATCTTTCCAATCTATTCCAATTTTGTTTAAAATACCCAGCATTTTATCCCATTTCACTCGGTCAAAAGCTTTCTCCCAATCTGAAAAACAAAAATACATACCTTTATTGACTTCTAGCGCTCTTTCTATCATCATCCTCATACATCCTATAGCATCTCTAATCCCCCTTCCTCTTCTAAAACCAAACTGATTATCTTGCAGCTCCTTTTCTATTTTACATTCAATTCTTTTGGTTATTATTCTGGTTAGA
Organism: Tanypteryx hageni; assembly: GCA_028673005.1. Taxonomy (NCBI): domain Eukaryota; kingdom Metazoa; phylum Arthropoda; class Insecta; order Odonata; family Petaluridae; genus Tanypteryx; species Tanypteryx hageni. The sequence continues at coordinate 235,880,384 of CM054113.1, read as the reverse complement.
ACTTTAGCTGTATGAGAAATTAAACTAATAGTTCTGTAATCCTTACAACATTTTGCATTATTCTTTTTCTCCAGTGGTACCATCACAACATCTAAAAAATCTTCAGGCCATATGCCAGTATCATATACTTGGTTAAAAAATTTTGTGAGTTGCTTAACTGCTTTAGACCCCAAAACCTTAAGAACGTCCACGGGTATATCATCACTCCCAACAGCCTTCCTTCTTTACATGTCATCAATTGCTCTTTTAACTTCAGACTCGAGAATACTTGGTCCTAGCTGATCTTCTTCCACATCCTCTTCTTCATTTAATTCAATATTTCTTGGCTTTCCTTCTTTGTCATACAGAACCTCAATGTATTCTTTCCAGACATTCTTTACATTGTCTGGCTCCGATACTATTTTACCACTTTTGTTCATGATTCCTTTACGTCCTATCTTTCTTGCTTTTTTCTTGAATAGTTCCCTTGTTTTGCTATACATGAGGTCTGTTCTACAAATTCTTTCACATTCGACAATCTCCTCGCATTTCTCATTTATCCACTGTTCTCTGGCTTTATCTGTTTCCCTTCTTAAAGCATTATTTAACTCCTTGTACTTTCTTTGGCCTTCTTCAGTGTTTATGTTCTTCCACTTTCTCCGCTCTTCCATTTTTTGCAGCATGGCTGCTGTGATCCAGGGTTTTTTGTTTCTTTCCTACCTTCTTTTCCATTACATCTTTAATGTTTCTATGGATGTATCTCCACTCCTCATCTACATTCTTCCTATTTTCTTCAGCTCTCTCCCCCAACCTTTCCTCCAGCTCAGTCATGATAGCCTCCTTGTTTTTAAGGAGTTCCTCTAAGTTCCATTTCTTGTTAACTCTTATGTTTCTCTTAACGCTCTTCAGTCTACATTGTATATTTGCCACAAAAAGGTTGTGGTCAGAATCGATATCTGCCCCTGGTAGTGTTTTCACATTTTTAATGCTATTTCTAAATCTTTCATTGACTAGTATGTAATCTATCTGGTATCGTCTCTGGTCTCCTGGGCTTCTCCATGTGTAAAGTCTTCGCTGGTGATGCTTAAACCATGTGTTAGTTACAATTAATCTATTTCAATGGCAGAATTCCACAAGTTTCTCCCCTCTTTCATTTCTCTTCCCTAGTCCATATTTTCCCACTATGTTATCTTCCTGTCCCTCTCCGACTACACTGTTCCAATCTCCCATTACTATGGTGGTGATCCTTCCTTTTCCCTCATCCTCCAATATCTCCATAATCTGTTCATAGATTTCATCTACTTCGTCGTCGCCAGCATTAGTTGTTGGCATATACACTTGAATTATAAGCATTTCCACTGGCTCCATCTGAAGTTTTACGGCTATTAATCTATCATTAACTGTCACTACCTTACTAATTCTTTCAGCTATCTCTTTTCTCATGATAATCCCCACTCCCCTTTCCTTTTTCTCCCCTCCCGAGTAAATAATCTTAAATTCGTCTGAATTTATCTCGCCTTCTCCTTCCCACCGAACTTCACTAAGACCTACTATACCTACATTATTCCTTCTCATTTCCCTTTTTAAGTTCTCTAGTTTACCCCCTGAATTCATAGTCCTAACATTCCATGTGCCTATTTTTAATTTCTCACTACTTGCTTTCTTATTAATCTTACATTTCCTCTGTGCATCCCCTAGGGTAGTCTCCACCCGGAGATCCGATTGGGGGACTATTTTACCTCCGGAATATTTTACCCCAGAAAGATCCATAGAGGTATTTTCAGCTTTTCAGCCTATCACGGGAAATATAATGAGGTAGTTTCCCCTTGCTTTCCTCATCGCAGTTTCACAGAGTGATTACCCATCTGTAGCTGTTCAGATCCACATGATCACCACCTACAGAGGTACTGCGCAAGCTGCTGCCCTTGCACAGGGGGATGTGAAACCCCCAAGACTGCTTCTTAGTCTGACTCTTCCCCTCAGACCTTTCCGGCTTGGATGGTCCTACCAGGAGAATTATCTCCCGCCGGCATAGCTCTTTGGTTCGTAAGAGTACACAAACCCTCCCACCTCTGTAAGGTTATGCAGTCTTTAGGGAGGGATTCACCCATAAGGATTGAAATAACAATCGGATTTCGAGGTTTAACAATGCAATGGGTTGGCAAGCCAGCATCCCGTTAATTTAGCAAGATTTCCCCAAAGTATGTTAATTAAACGTTTAACATGAGGAATTTCAAACTGTATGCGGAATAATATGAACAGAATAAGATACTTTTTAATTTTTTATTTAAAATGGTTTAGATCCGAAGATCGTAGGTTAATTTTCTATTATTTATTTCTCAAAAAGAATAAGATTCTGCACGTTGAAAAGTCCATTTTTACGTGTTATTTTATGGGAAAAGGAAATGTCTTCCTTGGAATCGAACCAAGGACATTTTTCGATATTTTTTTTCTTCGTCACCTTAAAATATGCGAAATTAGTATTCCTGCCAAATTTCAAAAATGTATCTCTGTCCTTTATCGAGTTATTTGCATTTTTATAGCGTGACAGAGGGAGCCACAAAGGGACAGAAGAAGGCTCTCATAGATTTAAAATTGCTTTTAAACCTCTTTCGTACATTTTCTACCATCAATTTTAACTTTGCGGGAATTGAAATGTAGGATACTACTACTAATAGTAGTTGGTATCTTGTTATCTCCACATCGTCAACATCGAGAAAAGATCGGTTGCGCAAGTGAAAGTGCGTCTGAATATCGAATCTGCTAAGCATTTGCCGCATATAATCTATCAAATGTCATTGGGATTTATTAAAGACTTATATATTTACGTTGTATCGATATTAAATATCATGTTTAAATGAAAAATGTTGTATTAAATATTAAAAATGCAAAATCATTCTTATTCCTGGGTTCCCGGGATTCCCAGTATATTTTAAAATCTAATTCCCGTTTCCCGTGAAAAAATATAGTCGGGAACCCAAAACTCTACAAAAGACGCAGTCGATCGAGCGAATAGCGGGAATGGAACACGAAGAAACTCCTGAATGCGTTCGTATTGACTTCCTTTCCACCAGCCAGGGTCAAGTAAGTGCACCAAGGTCACTTGTGACTCGTCATCCTGCGTTATTATGGACCTATTTTGGAAATAGTCTTCATTTATCTTCTAAAATTTTGCTGAGGAAGAAGGCTATAGCCGTTAGTCTAACTCAGGGGTTCCCAAACCCAGGATCGCGACCCGAATTTGGGTCGCGAAGGCCTTATGATGGATCGCAGACGCAGTGGCGTAGCTAGGTTCTCCTTCGCCCGGGGGTAAATCACAGTGATGCCCCCCTACTCCCTATGCTCTCTGTACAATTTTCCAGAAAAATGTAATGTCATGAATAGAATGGAAAACCAAGTGTAATATACTAACATTTTAATTCTGCATATATTATAATGTCATTATTGTTTATAAACAGAAACGTTAATTTTCGGTTCATGAGTTTGTGCCTCTTGAGCCCTGTGCCCGGGAGCACCCGCCCCCCTCTGCTTTCCCCTCACTACGCCACTGCGCGGATGACCCCCAGTCCCAAAGTGAAAAACTGTAAATTTTCGATACTACTACGTTTTATACAGAAGGTCCACCAAGACAGGCAAAAATTATGAAAAAAGGCTGCATGGCGATATTTCGCTATTTTTTGGAAAGGATAGCTCACGTCGAAAGCGCTTTTCCGACAATTTTTGTAGTCAAGATCGCAACAAGCGGTGCCGATTGCCTCGTCTGAAGGCCGGAACACACTGGTGATTAAGTCCCGACACTTGTCGCGCGAGGAAATCACCGAGATATTTAAGCTGAAGACAAATCTTGCGCGACTTACTGTCTATGAACAACTCAACGCGACTTAACCTTGGTGTTATCACAGCAACTCTCGCGCTTGTGTGTAGTACATTGTGCTCTGTGGCGAGTACAGTGCGGAATGAGTTCCCGAAGGAAGATTTTGTGTGCCGCTGCGTTTGTCGTTGCTAGTATTATTAAAAAGAGACAAAAGAAAATAAACAGAAGAAAATGCTGGGTCAGAGATTGGATTCTCAGAAGATCGAATTTCGGTGCTTACGGGAATTTACTAGTGGAACTTAGAATTGAAGACTCCCAACGCTTCAAGAATTTCGTACGTATGTCCTCAGTGGATCTTAAGGTATTGCTGGAAATGACTTCCGAAAATAGCAAAGAAAGATACAGGTTTACATCTTGCTATCCCAGCTGCTGAACATCTAGTTGTAACGCTTAGATTTTTAGCTACCGGTGAGTACTCTACTATTAATTTACTGCTTAATAAACCAAGGGTATACCATATTTTTTGTTAGAATTTAACCAACATAGAAGCTTATTGTTAAATAATAATATATTTAAATGAATTTAAATTATGTTTAATAATTATTCTATTACAAGTTCAAAAGATGTCAAATTAAAGTAAATTTTATTTTTTATTATTCTGTTACAAGGGCAAAACATGTCAAAATAACAGATGGAAGTAAATCATATATAAAATTTATTTTTCAGGCGATTCGTAAAATTATCTTATGTAACTGTTTCGTATTTCTGCTTGCACAACCGCAAGAATAATTCCTGAAGTTTGTGAAGCACTATACGAAGAGTTGAAATCAGAACACTTAAAGGTAAGTTCAATCATAAGAGCATCCTGGGAGGATTTCTGAAGTGTTTGAAGTTGATGATGAGGGAGGAGTTACTGAAGGGGTTGGTACAGGGGAAACAGAAGAAGAAGAGTACTGGCATGGATTTGGTGAAGTGAAAGAAAAGGACGAGTACTGGGAATCATCCAGTTCTGCTCTTTCCAAAACTGCTCTCCGAATGATACGTTTTCGATTGTCGTCAAAATGAAGGCCACGCACTTCAGATGCCAAGTAGTTCAAATGCCACGTAATCGCCAAAAGTTTGGTGTTCATCCACCGGTTGCTGTATCACTTTCAATGCCCATTATGTCGTAACCTTCCCTTGTACTTGTTTTCAGACGTTTCTTCTTTGCTCCATGCGTATTTTCAACATTTTCTACCTTTTCTTGCGTGTTTAACTCTGCCGCATGCGTAGAATCCAAAAAATAATGAAGAAAAACTCTTGTTATTAGGCTCATCATATTTTGATAATTTAGCAGAAAAAAGCTCCTCCTGCTATATATTAAAATGATATTAAAATATAACTTTTATTTTAGTAATGAGTTTAACAATTTACTTAATTCATAATTAATTCCTTATCAGATCACAAGTACGACCGAGAAGTGGCATCTTCGTGCGAAAATGTTCGATAAAATATGGAATTATCCGCACTGCGCGGGAGCGTTAGATGAGAAACATGTAGTCATACAAGCTCCTAAATTAAGTGGCAGCTATTATTTTAACAACAAGAGCAGTCATCATTTTAATGGCCTTAGTATACGCTAGGTATACAATTTTGTATATGGATGTTGGCTGCAACTGCAGGGTATCAGACGGAGGAGTTTTCAACAATTGTTCCTTGTCGTCTGCCTTAGAGCAAAAACATAGTGAAGTAGCGCTTCTTGCGGCGCATCTTGCCGTGCATCTGACATCTCGCCGTGCCTGATATAGTGAAGTAGTTCACCACGTCCTCATCACGCTTCTTCAGTTATTCTTCTCAAACGCGCCAAACATAAACTCAAGCGTCAGGACTGGTAACAAACTCTTGAGGCTAATGAAGCGACATGGGGGGGGGGGGGAAAGAGGGAGGGGGTGCAGGAGAAGGGAGGCGTGACCTTGTGTTGACCAATCACAGCGCAACTTCCAGACACCAGCATCCTGAGAAATCAAACTTTTTTATTCCTAAACACGGCGATGTTTGCGTCGGTTTCGGATGCCTGGCGAGATGCTTCAATATGTGCGCGCCCATTGCATTTGCAGACTTTGTTTCACCCTCGCCACGCGGCGAGATGCACGGCGAGATGCACGGTGAGATGTACGGCGAGATGCACGGCGAGATGCACAGCGAGATACACGGCGAGATGCGCGGCTAGTTGCGCTACTTGACTATGTTTTTACCCTTAGAGATGAATACTATTGGCCTGGTACCTGCAATCCCTCTTCTTGTTGGAGAAAAGCGTATACCCTATGTTGTGGTGGCAGATGACGCATTCGCGATGAAGCTCTATCTGATGAAACCATAACCTTTTAAAGACCAACCTGGGCAAAATAGGGTTTTCTACTATCGATTATCAAGAGCCAGAAGAATAGTTGAGAATATTTTCGGCATAATGGTGAATAGATTTCGTGCATTGAGAAAACCTATACAGCTTGGTCCAGATAAGGCTGAAGCCATTGTTTCAGTAATTTGTATGATGCATAATTTTCGTATGTCAAGAAGAATTTCAATCTAAATATGCACCAATTGGTATTTTTGACACAGAGGACGATGCTTCGCATTCCGTAGTAGCAGATACCTGGCGAGGGGAAGGCTTGTTGCAAGGAGGTCTCCTATCTCTGCAAAAAGGAACGTCACACAACAGCGTCGTCAGCGCCAGAGTCATCCGAGAAGCGTTTAAAGAGTACTTCGTATCCTCAGAGGGTGAAGTTAGCTGGCAGTAGAAATTCATTTAATTAAGTCAATGAGCCCATTGTTGCATTTACTGCAAAGCTCTCAGCTCAAAATAGCAAAATTCGCAGATACAGTTTTTACTTATTCTATTTAGAGATAAATAAGAAACTTGGTTATATTATATAGCTGAATTCGAGTGTCTTTTTTGTTTAGTTTATTGTGACAAAAATTTTATAAGTAATTTTCAAGATGTGCTTAAATTCTTTATGCCAAAACACAAAAGTTTGTGTATTATTGTGTGACTTTATTTTAGGGGGATCCATCCTTCTGTGACGGAATGTAAACAAATTAATTCAGTAACGTAATTTATATATGCAGTTGTAGTACGTTTCTGTTAAAACATCATTTCTGTTGGATAAGTAATGTATTCATACAGAATGCTGTCACTCCTAATTATTAATAAATGTATCTTCTGCAACAAACCCAATATATAAGGATTTTGTCTCTTTTCCCTACTTTGACTACAACTGTATAATATGATGTAACCAATTATAAATAATTATATTATTATAATTATGAGGGTATTTAACAAACTTTCTGTCGTTGATCGGCACATGGCACCAGATACAATGAATTTCAAGGCATAGAAATATGGCCAGGTGCTGACGTAGCTGTCTTCCGTTCTATTACAAATTTTCTTTGTGTACAATTTTTTCAATTCATAGCACATATGACTTTTAAAATTATGAAGTTTTCTGGTTATTTCTTCACTGTTTCTCCGAAAATGTTCTGCAAGAGTCGTTTTTGCGCTTAATTTTTTAAAGCGATTTTTGTGCTCTGCGGATTTCTCATCCCATAACCCCACATTGCACTCATACATTTGAATGAGTTCAATGGTCTCTTCCTTCGACCATGTTTTCTTCTTGTCACCCATGATTTCTCCTCACCCAGCTCTCAGACAGTGGCAAGAAATTCCAACCTGGCTGGAACCGCGCGAGTAGCTTTCGTGACTAACCTAATATCTGTCTACACTGGTAGTGAGTCAACTGTCGTTGCTTCCACTGCAAGTTCATAACACTGTCTGAGAGACTGCTCGCGGCGCTGTCTACACTGGCGAGATTGCTATCAGACAGCTAGTCGCGCGATTTTAATCACCAGTTTATTCCGGCCTTAACGACGTTTTTTCGGCCCCTTTTGCTTTGACTTATGTACTTAAGATCGAATCTCGTTTGTAACTACAGACTCTGTTTGGGGTTCGTTCAGTGAAGTGCGCTGTTTTCAAGCTACTGTCGAGAAATCGGTATATCTTGTTCTGAGTGTATTTGCGATACTGAAATTCATAAGAGTTTATTTATTAGCCTACTTTCCAGGATGGAAGTAGGCTTATAGTTTCATCGTTGTGTCTGTCCGTCTCCCCCTTTTAACTTTTGAGCCAATAGACCGATTTTCATGACACTTGGTGGAAATCTCTCGCTACTGGAGCCGAGCTCCCAAAGATATTTTTTGTTGCGAAGATTTTAATTCCCAGGTTCGATTCCAGGAATTATCTTTCACATTTGATTTACATGGGGAATCTGAAATCCATCGCGCAGGGTAATTTTCTCTTGCACATAAAAATATCTTAGAATTGTAATATTGGAGCGGGATTTATACTATTCTCTGAGGAAAGGAATGGAAATTCTAATTTTTAAGGTGAAAATTTGCTTATCGATGGCATTTTTTAAAATTTTACGTAAATACTGGCATTTTTAAGTATTTATTACTCATTACGAGAGTGTTGTCATTGCAACGGCTATTATTGGATTCGGATTCGGTATAGTCTAGTAAAACAGACTCTAATCAATTCTGTGATAATCAACCTGTAAAAAACATTATAATCTGAAAATGATTGGAGCGTACAAACATCTGAACATCTGATTCTAAAAAGTAAATAATTTATATTCATTTAATTTAAAATAATTTTGTGGAAAGTAATTATCGCAAGTTCCGTTTGGATCATCTTGTTTTAAGCTTGAAGTGCAATTTACGGACTGAATTCATCATTTTAATGTTCCCCTCAAGACCAAAGGCAAGAAATAAACTTGATACTTAGCATGATCTGTGACGCGCTGTCTCCATCAATATTAAACCAAGATTGGATTAGCTGATCACGAAGGTGTAACAGCATCATGGAAGCCACTAAAGATGAGAGGCTTGCGTAAACAATCAGTCAAGCAAACGGTGATGTTCATATTTTTATTAATTTCAAGTAAATTAGTGCTTGCAGGTTTCTTTGTTCTAAGAAATTGAAAACTTTCCTCAAATTTAAATGCTTATATTCAATGGTTCCATTTTGTATTTTTCATTTAAAAAATTAAACTTTATTCAGAAAAAATAAAATTGGAAGAAATTGAGCGATTTTGTCTATATTTTTTCTAAATGTTTTATTTAATATTATGCTAATAAATATACAGCGATTTGATGGGGTGCTGAGTAGGTACCGGTAGCATTTGGGTCGCAAGGCGAATTTGATTTAAAATTTTGGGTCGTAGACAAAAAAGTTTGGAAGCCACTGGTATAACTAATCAAGTCTCGCTGGAATCCATCCAAAACCGGGACTCCACAATTGAAGTGCAACTTTTTATAGTTTCCGTCCGCGTTTTCAGTTTCTTGACTAAATTGCCAGTTGCGGCTTTGTTCGCAATATATTTTTCAAGATTTTTATGGCAAAAGAGAATTTATATCTACAAATAATTCAAAAGAGCTTCTCTATCCGTAATATTTTTATGGATCTGCTGCTACTTAGAACCGAATATTTTGTGTATGGAAAATGAGGAAAGTAGCAATATATACTTGGTCGCGTTTGAAAACCGTATCTCGCAGGTATACTCCAATTCTTTGTAATGATTTTCCTTGAGCCTTATTTATTGTAATACCAAAAGATTGGAAGGACTCGTCAGTGTGCTTGAGCGCAATGCGGAGTTTGCTGTGATCCTGGAATTTCTCATGCTGTAGGCCTTCGTAGTTGTCACGCTGTCCCAAGATCCGCTTTCTATTTAAAAGGCCATCCTTATTTGCAATGTTTTGCAGTAAACAATAAGCACACCAGGTTTCAGGCAAAGTCGATGAATAGTCAACTCTCAGACCTCGAATGAGTTTAGGCACACGGTTGGGATCGCAATATCATCATCCACAATGGCGTCCTCGATCGAAAAAACCCGCTCTTCACAAGTAAATTTTACCCCTTGAACGTTATAGTCGTGTGGTTCCATGATCGTTCGTCCGCCCGTTTACTTCGAATTTTTATAGTTACGCGAAAGCTTTGGGAATGTTCACTCGGTGAGTCCCGGAAGATCCATGGATAAGCAAAGCTATGGAGGCAAATTAGTAACTCCATCAACATTAGAATGAAGACTGTTTTAGAAAACCAATCGGTTCGTCTTTCACTTTGCCCCTCAACATCTCCTTAACGAATGCGTATATTTTCGTGAAGGTTGAAAACTTGGAAGCGCTGGCAAAACATAGAGTGCTTTATAAATCCATATGCACAATGTGAGCCACGTTTTACAACCGGATGAACTGGCCGGAATTCACCTCCAAGTACTAACATCTGGCCTTCATAACGCAAATCTTCCTCCCTAGGCCATTAACTGCCCTATTTTATGATTTTAGAAGTTTTCATGATTATTTTAGTCTGACTCTATTACATTGCCCGTAAAGACATTCAATTTCTTTAAGGACATTGTGCTTTAAAGTGAGATTTTGATTTGTTACATGGCTGCACTAACAATTACATCTACAGTTTACCCTGCAAGCAACCGCAAGGGTGTGTGGCGTAAACAAGCAAAGAATTCGTAAGTGCTATTTGGAAGTTGCAGTTGATTCAATTTAATATTTTCTGACATTTAATGCAATTAAACATACTTTTTCTTGAAATTATTTAAATCAATAGTTTGTGTTGATCACATGAGACAATCTATTCTATCATAAATACATAAGTTATTTGAACAGAATCCCCTTTTGAGGATCATGGCAGATCACATGTATAAAATTTCCCATATATTTGCTGGTTTAAAGTTAAAAATGTTGGAAAAACATTTTCTAAGTCTTCGAGATGTCGAAGATATTCTAAATAATGATACTTTTCTCGATGATATAGAAAACGTCATAGTAGACAATGTAGAGTTGCCAAACAAATGATGTTGACCCGGTATCTGATTATGAATATCTTGATGAAGATAATATTAGAAGACAGTACCACAATGTACACAAAGATTTGAAGTCCATTCAAATGATTTATCAAAAGACAGTGAAGAATCTCACTGTAAAAAAATCTGATGGGGCCACTACACGACTTTCTCCATACCAGCAATTTTTCTAAAAATTCCAAATAGGTGCTACCCAAAAGTTCCGGGAATTTGTGCATAAAAAAATTATTTACGCTAAGTCATAATTTCCACCACCCCCTTGAAATTAGTCCCCTTGGGCTTTTATACAGCGTTCCCAGCGTTTTTTCCATGATGCGAAGCATCCTTGGAAGTTCGCAGGTGTGAGCGTGCTAAGCACCTCTTGCGATTCTGCCCGGATCTCCTCAATCGTGTCAAAAAGTCGCCCTTTCAGCCGGATTTTCATTTTGGGGAACAGGAAAAAGTCGCAAAGGGCGAGGTTAGGACAGTAGGGGGGGGATGGCTGTCATGTTTTTGGAAGCCAGGAACTGCCTAATACCGAGCGACGTGTGGGCGGGCGCATTGTCATGGTGGAGCACCCAGTCATTGTTGCGCCACTTGTCTATTCAAAGATGGCTCAAAAAACTTGTCTGGGTGATTGCGTCGGACGTTCTCCCTTAGCCGCTTCAAAACATCTCAGTAAAACTTTCCATTGACAGTTTGACTGGGTGGGAGGAATTCTTTGTGGACCATCCCGTCGACGACAAAAAAAATGATCAGCATGGACTTGACATTGCTGCGAACTTGACGCGGTTTTTTCGGCTGCGGTGAATTTGGCGACTTCCACTGTGATGACTGCTGCTTTGTCTCAGGGTCAAAACCATAAACCCAAGATTCATCACCAGTTAAGACCTTGAGGAAGAAGTTGGGGTCATCTCAAACTTCATTTTGAAGCTCCCTGCAGACAGCAACGCGACGGGCTTTCTGGTCGTTCCTCAGCAGTCTCGGAACAAATTTTGCAGCAATGCGTCTCATGTTCAAATCCTCCAACAAAATGCGTTGACACGTCCTGTACGACAGTCCGACGATGTCACAAACGTCATGGATTGTTCACCTTCGGTCTTCCAGGATAGCCTCACGTACTTTTGCTACGTTTTCCGGAGTTGTGCTTGTCGACGTTTGACCAGAACGCTCATCGTCGTCGACAGACGTCCGCCCGTCCTCGAAACGATTGTACCAAAAGAATGTTTTGCTTTGGCTTATAGCATCATCATTAAATGCTTGTTTAAGCATTCTGTGTGTTTCTGCGGCCGTTTTGCCGAGTTTTTTTGCAGAATTTGATGCAAATTCGTTGCTCCTTAACATCAGTCATTTCAGTTCGAAACGAATTCGCAGAACCACTCAAACACGATGTTACAAAAATGCACAGAACTTACAAACACGTGCACTCAGCTAACCGCCACATTGCACACTTATTTATAAAGGATACTGCCAGCACTACTCAGCGGCGAGTAGCCGTACTACAAGCGGTTCGCGTGCGCTATTCAAATTCCCGGAACTTTAGGGTTTTAAGAAACCGGAAATTTTTAGACTTTACAGAGAAAGGAAATAAACTCAAACCATATCCTTCTGATATTGGATATAGCCACAAAGCTTCAAACAATTAAGAAAATAGAAAGGAGCGTCAATTTTTTACAATAGTCGTCGGTAGGTGGCGTGGTGGTGGCAGCTAAAAATGTAATATATCTCTTTAAAAATGTATTATATGGGAAAATGTTTCAAACAAAAATTGTAGAAAATTAAATTACCTACAACTTTTATTCCAATATATGTTTACATATATCAAATATTTTAAAATAACGGAGAAGTGACAAGAGTAAACACCCACTTCCGGTTGACCGATTTTTACCAAAAACTAATCAGGTCTTCTAACTTTTATAAAAATGTCAAATTTAAAATGGACCTGATTAATAGTTTTTGAGTTAGAGCACCCACAAAAAGCTATCACACAGACATCATCGAGAAAATGTTCAGTACTACTACACTACTGAAGATGACAGCTTAGCTGTTGAAACATCAGTGTCTAGTTTTAATTTTTGGTAAGAGTTTGTGTTAGTGCATTTTGTATGTTTCTGCGTGTGCGTGTCTCTCTTTTTGACTTAGGTCCTGCGACGGTGTTTACCAGCAACCTGCAGCGTGAGTGTGAGTGAGTGAGTATTCTCTTCCTTTTTACGGTGAAGGAGTTTTTGTTTATTTGCTATCGTATTGTTTCACCGTGTCTCGCAACTCTCTCTTTTCATAAAATGCCTTATTGAGTGAATGTAACAGGAAAGATAAGCTTTTCAAAACCTATCAGGTTTTGTTTCAAACAGTGGGTGATATGTTACTCTGAAACTAAATTAAACTGGAGTGTCTCAATATTTAGAGTTATATTAGTGAATTTCCTTTTTCATTAATAAACACAGAGATATCTGTCTTGGAATGTGCCATGATCCCCAATTCGGGATAAGAAAAAGTTTCATTTCTGTGGTAATTTTTCACAGAAAAAATATTTTGAAAAGTAATAATTTGACAGTATTCTATCGTGTGAAACGCTCTTGATGATGATAAACAAATGACTAATCAATATTTTTTAAGTTCCTCTCATCTAAGATGTTTTTCAGAGATGAGACCGTGTTTATGAAACGCCATCTAATCTTACATCTATTTTATTGGCCGTTGAACAAAATTTCACAAATTCCTAGCTTTTAGTCTCGCAACTGGGAATTGCGAAATTCTATCCATTGTTATAGCCCCACAAAATAATAAATTATTAAATATTCTGTTGAGGTTTAATCGATGGCTTAGCTTGGTGGCATATTTTAGCTATTTTTACCAGATAATGTGGTGGATTTTGAATTTAAGGAAGCATTGGTTGGTTTGTTCACTTTATCCACTCTTTTTGGTTACGATCCTCTTTGAAGTTATAGCTTTTCCGAGTTCATTTTCCTTTGTGCCTCAATTTCTATATTGTTACATTATTATTTATAAATCAACTCCCAGATATTGTCAATGAATTTTCTTTACCTGAGAATGTTAGAAAATGAAAGCAAGCGTCCAATCATCACCGACGACCTTTTAAAAGACCGAAAGATGATTTATATACAGGGTGATTATAAAAGATGGAAATACTTTCATATGTTTATTATGAAGTAACCAATAAGCCAACAATAACATGATATGCACCAATTGTAAGATAAACTCTGAAAGTTTGTTTGTAATAGACAATTGAAATTTGTTTCATGTTTGCGCTACCAGAGATACAGTGTTGCAAAAATGGCGACTCCACAACAAATATTTTTGCGTCTTGCAGTTAGCAAAGACAAACTCCGTAACAATGGTGCAACGGCAGTTCCGTAAACGTTTCGGAATTGATCCAACAATTAGAAAAGCCATCTACCATTGGTATAAGATGTTTGAAGAAAGTGGTTGTGTCCAGTGCCGTAGTGGAGGGTATACGGTGGTATATGCCGTATATCCTCTGCTTTTTCAAACAAATAGCGTTTATCCTGGCGTTATGAGAAGTTATACAGGTTGATTTAAAAAACAGCTAATTCCTCCTTTTTTCGTGGCCCCAAATAATACACCTGCAATCCTTGAAAATCTGCGGCCCATAGGTTAAATACTAATATTCTATTACTACTTTTGTTTCGATCAGATTGAAAACAATACTGCACTTCTTATTTTTTATATACACCACTAAAAATAACTGAAATAAAATTTCAAGGAAATTCAAAGTAAGTTCATACGTTTTCTCCTGCCATCGTAACATTATAGTCATGTACTTTGCTCTTAAAAAATTGGGGAAGACCCTCCCCTCAAAGTTTTACTTCCGTATAAGGTATACCCACTGCTTTATTACGACTACAGCACTGGCTGTGTCTGCAAAAGTATAAGCACGGGTCGGCCTCGTGTAAGAGAAGAGAATGTGAACCGAATTCGAGAAGCTTTCCAGCGGAGTCCGAGGAAATCGACGCGACGAAGCAGTCGTGAATTGAACTTGCCCCAAATATCTGTATGGCGTTTTCTGCATAAGCGATTATCCATGAAAACTTAAAAGTTGCAGTTGATACAAGGCCTACAACCTAATGAAAAAGACAAACTGTACGAGTTCTGCATTCAGACGCAAGCTGACATGGAAGGTGATGGATTTGCATTCCGCCTGATTTTCAGTGATGAAGCATCGTTCCATTTAAGCGGAAAAGCAAATCGCCATAATTTTCGTGTCTGGGGCACTGAAAATCCTCATACCACCTTAGAGCATGTTCGGAATTCGCCAAAACTGAGTATCTTTTGCGCCGTTTCCCACGGTAACCGGGATTTATTATCTGGACATGTTGACGAACTGGCTTTTTCCTCAGCTGGATGAAGACTCGGACAGCTACATTTTTCAGCAAGATGGCGCTCCGCTTCATTTTCATTGCGAAGTCCGCGGTTACCTAAACGAATATCTGCTACATCGCTGGATTGGACTTGCTGCCCTCACTCCTTCCGTACTTGGCCTCCTCGGTCGCCAGACCTCACACCGTGCTGCTTCTTTCTATGGAGGTATGTGAAGGACGAAGTTTACGTGCCACCACTGCCACGAGATCATCAAGAATTAAGGCAGAGGATCCTCACCGCTGTAGCACCCATAGACAGTGACATGCTGGAGAGAGTATGGCGAGAATTAGATTATCGAGTCGATGTGTGCCAAGCGACGCGGGGTTCCCACATCGAGTGTTTGTAAGGTGCCAGTTCAAACTTTCAGAGTTTTTATTACAATTGATGCATATCATGTTTTTGTAGGCTTATTGGTTACTTCATAATAAACATATGACAGTGTTTCCATCTTTTTGAATCACCCTGTATATATTGAGTCACCTTGAATGAGAATATTATCGAGTTAGTTTGCATCATATCAGAGTTTAGTGTGGTAATCAAGCTAAATGAAGGTGGCAGACGAGTAGTTCCTCATCTGGCAATTGCATTGAGAGGAATTCTTTTCGCTGCTAGGGGAACGCTTTCTTAATATTTGACGGCATTGTTTGATAAGCTTCGATTTTGAAAGAAATATATGCTGAAGGATCTTTTAATGAATGATGTCCTCATGCACAGATGGAAGTGCTCCGTGCCCCTTCTAACGCATTATGCAACCCCAACCCGGTGAAAGGGGAATTAGAGTGCTCTTCAAGTTTCGGAATATAATTCAATGTCAGCTCCGCCATGATTGCCTTTGGGACGCGATTCGCTCTTCACTCTCTCGCCTTCGCTGCTTGCGTATAGAAAAGTTACCTTGAGTAGGAAGATTTTTTAAACTTCCGAAGTCAATAGCCACAGATGTAATCATGGCATCTCTTGTATCGCCATGCAGCAGGTGAGCGGGTATTGAATTGAACTCTTGGAACTTTGTCTTGGGTAGATCTTCAAAACAACATTCAACGTTTTTGATAAATCTTCCCAATTAGTATCTTATTGTGATGTTTCGGTTCATAATGACTATTCAGCGATATTCATTCATTAATTATATTATGTCATTGTTTTCCGCGCACAACTCTAATAAATTTTAGTACAGAGATATCCAGAGTCGTAGCTGGTAGATTCAGCGGCTATGGCACAGTTTGTTGGCACGTTTCAAAATAAAGGTTTATAGAATTTACTTTTACTCCGTTTTAATGGAGAAAATTTTCATTCTAATTTAAACAATTGTAATATTTGAGCGTTAATAAATTCTTTCAACTATATATTTTTACTTGTTAGCGAGCATTTTGCGATCGGCGCCTATAACATATGATAGCATCGCCACACAGTTACTGCACTGTAGATTCGTGATTAACAGAAAAATCGCGCGTTTTATTGGTGGCTGAAGAGAATTGGAAGTTATGGTCTTCTGAACTCGTTTATATTGTAAACTTTCGCATATGTGTAAGTGTTGTGAGCATTGGACTCACCAGATAACGCGAAAGAATACGACATTTTTTTATACTTCTTTATGATTTTTGCTTCAAAAGATAGTTACTAAGCGCTGTGAATCGTGAAAGGTACAGTACTGTACCTAGAGATAGGTCGCTTTGAATCTTTCATTGGAACTTCGTATTTTCACATTATTTCCCTTGAAAATATCAATATTTTCATTCATTCCATTCAAGGAATAGTTATAGCATTATGAATATAATTCTTTTAAGCTGGTACATTCATTTATTTTTGAGATTTTGAATTGTATTGAAATAGCATAACAAAAAATAGACAAAAACTTTCAATACATTAAAGGTCATTGCCCCATTTTTGAGACTGAACTTAAAGTTGCAATAAAATAATCATTTTCAAAAAAAATACTTAAATATTCCTACGAAAATGTTACCTTTTTTTGCAAATAGCCTGTGTTAAAATAGTTACATTCTGTTAATATTTTTACCCCTTAGATAGCACTGAAATATGAGATTTTTTTCAAGTTTGATATCGTACTAATTAGGAATTGCTTACTTGTGTGGATGCATAGCTGAATAATTATATCACAAAATGTATATATATTTACTAGATAAATAAGTATCGTTGTATAGGACAGCGGTTCCCAACCTTTTTCACTTCACGAACCCCTTGAGCTAACTTATTTCTCGTCACGAACCTCTTGGATTAACCTTTTATCTCCGCGAACCTCTTGAATTACAACAGTTTTGGCGGCAAACACATTATAATGGAGGGTAAATTATTTAAAAACAAATCTTTTTGAACGCGTTTAGTTCATTAAAAATAAAAAGTTTACATAGCACATTGTATGTAAACGTTCACAATAAAATCAGAATCTCTGATGTTGTCATCAGTTTCTTGTTCGCACACTGTAAAATTCAAATATAATTCTTGAAGCATAAGAAAAATTTTAAACTAAAACCATGCAATTGTAGAACCAAAAAAGTAAATAAGACGCCGTTACCAAAATTTTTCTCGCGAACCTCTAGGGGTACGCAAACCACAGTTTGGGAAACGCTGGTATAGGATAAGAATACATGGAAAGAAATGGTAGTGCCCTTTATTTACACAATTGCTTGATATAGCTGTCGTAAACCGCTGGAGAATTTATCAAATAATAAATCCAGAAGAGACTGTTTCCTTGCTTGAAACAGGAAGAAATATTGTATTGGCTTACATGTCATAAAACACTGATTCAGCTCGTAAAAGCCCCGAACCACAAAGAAATATGATTAGTGATGGAAGAGTTAGTCAAGTCATCAGGTTTGAGCAAGGAAACCATCTTGTAAAATGAATAGCAACCCAACGGCGCTGTGCTTCATATGCAAAGAAAAAAACTAGAATTTGCAATCCTCGTAATGTTCCATTCCATGATCGATGCTTTTTAACCTTCCATACAAAATAAATGATGTTGATCTGGCACTACTAAGCACTTTTTCAATGAAAATGAGATTTTATATTTCTATAATAATTTGTGATTATCCTATTTACCACACCATTACATGCCAGTATGTGGTAATATTGTGAATAACAGCAACAGTCAAAAGCAGTGCCTAGTCTTATTTTGTTAGAAAGGACAAATTCCCCTTATTGACTTCAATTTACTTTAAAAATAAATTATTTAAAAATAATTTTGCTATATTTTATATGCCTTTAGTGAAACTTCTAGATTCGGCCATTGTTCCAAAAATAATACACATTATTTTATGTACCAGATATTCATATTTTAACATTTAACTGTTGTTTCATGTCTCTTGGGCGTTTCTAATAAAAATAACTCAAAAAAACAAAAACATGAAAATTATAATTATGACCTTTAATGGGTTAAAGAGAATAAAAAGACGTATTAGGTAATTAAGGAATAGTACGATGATAAATACCAAGATAATACGGAGATAAAAACTTCCATTTGTTACTGTATTTGCTCGCAAAACTTGTTTCCCCCTTTCTTTGATGAGTCAATTCTAAAACAGAGAGAAGGGAATCACGCGAATCATTTTTCTTAAGATTGAAAATGATAGTGGACTAGTAGATACCTACTTGCAAACAAGAAAAGAATTTTAAAGTTATTGCTTCGTAAGCTGAGATATAAAATTTCATTTTGGTTCACTGTTCTGCTATTGCGTTGACGTAAACGTAACATAAAAATTAGGAAATTTTAAATTGAGTAAATTGTTTATGTTCTCCTTAAAATTAAAATATAGGAAAAATACACGAACGAAATTCGCAAGCGAAATAATATACTTTGACTTTCAAACATGGTATCGAACTCGGGGATAAAACCCAAGTTCCAAGCTGTGTCCGCAACCATGTTTTTTATGATTAGGAGGAAAGCATTCGTGAATGTCCTTCATGTCACTCAAAATCAACATATCGTAATCTGGAGGCAAGAGAGAGAGAGAGAGAGAGATTTAATGAGAGCTCCTAGTTTGTAGACATCCGTCCCAATTAATACGTCATTCTCTCACGTGCGCCGCTCACTCCTGAAACTATAGAATTCCTCGAGAATTGGTGTCTCACTCTCGAAATTTAGTGTTAGCTTGGGATTAGATTTAGAGCTGCTGTTGCGAGAGAGAAAGGGGTTCGGTGGAAAGAGAGAGTAAGATAGAGATAGATAGACTAAGATAGTGAGAGAAAGAGAGAGATAGATAGAGAACGAGAGAGAAAGAGAGGGCACGATAGAGAGAGTAAGATAGAGTAAGATAGAGAGAGGAGCATCGTGGAGATCCCTCGCTCTGCGATTCATCCGTCGCGGCCGTTTCGGCGCGTTGGCCGCACTCTTTCTCTCAAACCGAATGGCGCGTGCAACATGATTCCCCGAACGAGGTTCGATCCCGGAGTTGTAGTCCCGCGATTTGCGGCGCCACTGTTTTCGCACTCATTTCGCCACTCGCTCGTTTCCCTTTATTCGCTCGAAAAATTCTTTTTCTCGACCGATGTCAGAAATGAAGATTCGATCTTTAGAGTTAAGAGTGCCTGCGCGTGATCGTTTTCGACGCCGATCGACGCGTTCCATTCCACCGAAGCGTGAGTGTTGAGGAGGAGACGGTCTCGTCTGCGTCGGGGGCCGGGTGACGCCGACGCCCGTTGCCGCGGACGGCTTCGAACCGGGCTTCCCCGGATCTGGGTCCATCCTAGAAGGCTCCGACGCTCGCGTGGAGACTCTTCGCCGGGAGCAGCCCTCGCCGCCGCGCCCCGGTACCCTTGTGGGCTGCGTTCGCTTGCAACTCGGTTCCCTTCATATCGAAAATGTTCGGTCGATCACTGATAGCTGTGAAAAAGCAGAAAATGTTGGAATTGTCAAAAAAATTTTAATAGGACTTCAGTCAGACATAAATGAATAGAGAAGGATTCGAATATTCTTCGATTAGTCAAAATAAATGTTTTGGCTACCGGCGTACGAATAAATTCGTTTCTATGATTTATGTGATGGCATATCTGTCGAAAAAGTATATATTGAGATCAGTGGAAGAAATAGGCGAAGCTTTAGGAATTTCAATGTGTTTGTGCGTGCTTAAATTACATTTTCGTTACTTCATCCGTGCATTTAAGAAATAATTGTACTATATTTCAGGAATAAAGAATTTATCAAATCCATCAATAGGCCATATTACATGGACTTCATGTCGATGCTTCTAAAATCGAGATTAACAATGGTTTCAAGTAAACAAGTGATATCTGAGAATTTATTTATAGTATATGTAAGAGGTCTCCAAACATTTTTACAAGTCGGCCACTTGGTGAATAAATTTTATCCTCGCGGGCTAGAGTATAAATATGAAACGCTATTTGAAAATATCTATAGGCATACAATATAAATTGTGGGCTATTTTTGTAGTAAAAGGCGGTTTAGTGAAATGAGTAAATGACGATTTCTCCGGGAAAATTATCGACATGTTCAATCTGACTTTTATTTTTTCTTCACTGAATATGAATCGAAATCAGATGTAAATGGACCACAACTATTTTATAAAGCAGAAAAAATTCATTCTTATTTCTCGAATTAAAATTACTTAGAAGTAAAAACAGGTAATAATAAACAAACATAAATTGAGATAATGATGAAAAATATTTAATGAGACCTGTGACTCTGACCTTTGTGAGCTACAATTTTATCAATTTGGGGTTCAGGTTTCGTATTTCTGATCATTAGAATTGAATGCAAATGTTCATCAAATAAACATGATCGTTATTTATATTTCATTTTGGGAAAAGTCTTTTCACTATTGTAGGTACAGTATTACCAAAGATGGAAATCGTACTTCGCGAGAAGTTCCGCACATTCAAAAATGTATCCTCAGGAAGACATTTATTGAAATGTATTACATTCTCGTATTTGAATTTATTTACTAGCTATCTATTAAAAACCATTAGTAAATGTGGCGACAAAGTTTATAGGTCACAACTAAATGGATTTTCTAGGAAACGTATTTTCTCAGCACGCTCATCAAAGTCCTAGAAACGGTCTTGTAACTGTTTTATCAATTCAGATATGATCTCCAAGGCGAAAGTTTTTGGAAAAGATGTCGAAACTTTTCGCAACAAGAAAAATGATAGAAGCCGTTTCTTAAGAGCTGATTTAAAAAAAGAGGAGTTTTTGACTGAGTGACTTGACTTCAGAATACAGACCACAAATTTGGTGATTTTCCCTGTGGTCTCAAAATTGTTCATGTGCTTAGTCAAATCAGCTAGATAAGCTATCTTACGTATTTATTTACTGTCAGATAGTTAGGCGAGAGGACGTCTTTTCTCACTTATCCCTCCAGTACTCGCGCGAGTTTTACAAACACGAGTACTCACTCGGGGTAGATTTAACCCCATTTGTATTACATTGAAAATGCATGCCAAATGTAGTTCATTCGTCAACAAAAATTACAAATATATATATATACACAATTTAATAGAAAACATAATTTTTTAAGAATATTTAATAATATTATTTTAAAATAAAAATTGACAAAACTTAAGTCAATATTTCTATAATGTCATAAATAGCAAACATTTTTGCCATGCGAAAAAAATAAAAAAATAAATTTGGTAAAAATGGTTAAATTACAATTACTTTTTAATATAAATATATAATAAATACATAAAAAATATATAAAAGTTCATAAAATTACAATTACAATTGTAATAATTTTACTATTTTTGAAAAGTTCTCATTTTGTCAGATGATTCATACACACCTATTTTTCTTATGCTGTCTCAGAATTTTTTTCAGATGTCTCAGACAACCAAAAAGTATAAATTAATTAATGTGAGACAATCAGTGTATAAAAATTTAATTATTTACTATCAGTAATATTGTATATGGTGAGAGAAATTGAAAATAGCATAAGTTTTTTCCTCATCTCAGAAATTATAGGTATCGGTTTAAATTTGTTGAGTGAGAAACAGGAACATGAAAAAACTGTCAATTGTTGTATTTAAAACTAATTCACCAAGACAGCAACAATATTTTACACACAAGGAGATATATCACAGATGTTCGTGTCAAATTGCTGTGCGCCGTCTAAGGAAAAATTTCCTAACTAAAAAACGGTTGACGCAATACTAGACATTGTTGCCTAAATACCTTCCACACACGTGTCATTCTAGCTACTGAAAAGGATGAGAGAGCGAAAAACAAATGGTAGGGAAGCCATCATAAAATATGATGGGTGAGCTAGTAATCTACCCCGCGCGAGTACCGGAGTGTTAACAACATATTAATTTCTACTCGAAGATTAAAAAAGCTCGTCTGTAGCTTACCCCGACTTAACCATCGAACTGCAGAGTGATCTTCGGGGTACTCCGATTCAAACCCTTAAAAAAAAGCGAAATTGGCGATGATGCAGCCCATGGATACGGATAAAACATACCGTAGGAACATTCGAGTCCACAGCACAAGAAGTATAGAACGATTTCCTACAGAGCCCCTGTTAATGGTTTATGCAGGTTTGAGAGAGCATACAGTTTCAGCCGCAGCACAGATTCAGTAGAAGCGTAAACAACGAAATACAGATTTTTCATTTTCTATACACTAATTTGTCAATTTCCTTAACCTTTTTCGTTACCTTATTCAAAAATTATTTCGTTACGTTACGCATAACGTTTACCAAGACTGCTAGATTTTTATATCTAGCAAAAGATGACATAGATCGAGGACCACATTAACTGGGGACGCGGGCCACATGTAGCCCGCTGGCCATAGTTTGGAGATCCCTGGTGTATGCTATAAAAATCCTCCGATTAATATTAAAAGGTTGGAAAAAACAGATGCGCATATCGGTGTATTTTCATTGATGACGATTGTTCCGTAGCCCAAATGCGCATTTGGTTTTCTAAATATTTCATGGTTCAATTCAATTCAATTCAAAGGTTTTTATTTATCTAAGAACAGGTTACATTTTATACATTTTATGTTATACATTGACTAGACCTATCCTAGATAAATCCCTGTTATAGGCTAGATGCCTCTTCAGGGTGGTTATTGTTATTTTTGAAGACGTTCTTTCGGTTTAACCATTGGTAGTTTGTTTAATAATTTCCGGGGGTGGCTTATGCCTGGGATTCGCCCGGGGACGGTAGGGAAACCCGGTAAAACCTACCGTAGGCAGCCTTGACTAGTGATATTTTCAGATAGTAGAGAATAATAAATAAATAATATAAGCAATAACAGATAATAAAATATAAGATTTAACAATAACAGTTCACCGTCGGTGATTTCAATAACAGAGTATATATATTCTTTGGTATATAGTTCTTTGGTCACTGTTTAACTAGATATTAACACTGGCACTTTTCACTTTCGGCGAGCCCGCTTCTTTCTCTTTTTTGGCAGCTGTAGGGGCCATCCCGGTTGAGGGAGCAGGTGCTGTGGGAGTGGGATTGGAGTGCGGGTGAATATAGGTTGGGAGTCGGGGTAATATAGTGGGATAAGGTTAGCTATTACTCTGCCGGGCGACGGGAGTTTGATTTTTGGGTAACGTCTGGGTAGGATCTGGGATAGGGGTTGGGTGAGTCGGTTGTGGAGTTGTGGTAGGTGCTCCCTCATTCGTTCCGCCGCCCTACATCGCAGCCTTGCCATACGGTGGAGTATCGGTTCCATCTGCGCGTCAGCGTACACTTCTTGGCGGCAGCGCTGTCGTGGGAGAAGCAGAGCTTGTCGCAAGATCCTCCTTTCTATGCCCGCTATTTCTGTCATGCGGCCCTTTGGTCCGGGCGTGATTGCGATGGCGGCATACTCGAAGAGCGGTCTGATGATGCTCGGTAGAGGTGCAGTGCCGTGTCCGCCGAAACGCCTCTCCCTCCCGCTCTGACTGCACGGATGAGATTGCTGCGGCGGCAGGCTGAGGAGATGACTAGCTGCAGGTGTTTGGAGAACGAGAGATGTTGATCGAGGGTAACGCCGAGGTATTTCCCCTCTTTCTGCAGGCCGATCTTCTCGCCCCAAAGGGTGAGGGAAACCGGTTGCTGCATACATTCTCGTTGTACTCTGTTCCTGTGGACGAAGGTCAGGAATATGGATTTGGCTGGGTTGGGTTTCAGCCGCCATTGCTGCATCCATTTTTCGGTGGGTCCTAGTGCTTTTTGCAGGTGGTTGGTTGCGGCTGTTGGGGTCTTGGCTGTTGCCCACAGAGCGGTGTCGTCCGCGTATTGCGCCAATGTGACCTGCGGTAGAATTGTATAGGGCATGCCAGAACAATATAGAATGAATAGCAGGGGCGATAATACCGTGCCCTGCGGGACGCCGGAGCGTATCTGAAATGGCGTAGAGAGGGCAGACCCGACTCTGACTCTGGCCCGACGGTCGGTAATAAAGGAATAGAGGAATCGGGAGTAGTATGGGGGAAGGTTGGGGATTTGGGAGATTTTGGTGATGAGCCCGTCGTGCCAGAGTTTGTCGAACGCCCTCTCTATGTCCATGAATATTGCTGCTGTGCAACGGTTCCTGTTCATAGCCTCCGCGGCTGTGTTTGTCAGTAGTGCGACCGGGTCACTGGTCGATCTGTGAGCCCGGAAACCGTATTGGTGGTGCGGCAGGATGTTTTCCGCTTCTAGAATTGCTGTCACTCTCTTGCAGACTATTTTTTCCATGAGTTTTCCCAGTAGACTCGTCAGACTGATGGGCCTGTAGTTTATGGCGTCTTTCGCGTCTTTTCCTTGTTTGGGCAGCATTATAGTCGTAGCTTCGCGCCATGCTTTTGGGTAGTAACCTAGAATAGACATTGGTTGAATAGTATTAGTAGTCTTTGGAATAGGGTCGGCGAGTACCTGACATGGCTTTTGACGATTGAATCCGGTCCTGGGGCAGAATTTTTGGAGGTCCTGATTGCTTCTTGCAGTTCCTTGGTGGTAATTTCCTCGTAGATCTCGCCGTCTTTGTCTGTGGGTAAAAGCGTGGGGATTAATTTCTTCGTTACCTCTGTGGTGGTTTTGTAGAATTTCGAATTTCGGGTCGTCATGCGGCGTGTGTATAGCTTCCAGGGTGTTGCGGAATTCTTCGGCTTTTTCCTCTTCTGTTACGTAGTTTATCCCTCAATTGGTGAGGTGCGAGTTGCATATGGTATTTTGGCCCGAGAGGATCTTAAATCGGTCCCAAAATTTGCCTCCTTGCCTGTAATCAAGGTTTGCACAGTCATTTAGCCATACCTTCTCTTTGTATAAGATTATTTTCCTCCTAGTGATAGCCTGATTCCGGTTCCATATCGTCTTTAGGGCCGGGTCTTTGGTCCTCACGTAGTCGCGGTAGATCCTTCTGTTTTCTTTAATCAAGGCTACGACGTGCTTTGGTAGGGGCGGCTTGCGTAGATTTATTTTCTTTCTTGGGACGCTTTCGGTGTCTGCCTGTGAAACAAGTTTGTTAATTGCTTGAATATCATTGTCTACCTCAGCGATTGTGATTGGCTCAGCGGCCTCTCCTAGTCCTGCGTGGATGATGGCCTCGTATCTCTCCCAGTCGGCTTTTGCCCAATCTGCCTTGATTAGTAGTCTTTTCCTCTGCGGGATTCCTCTGGTGGTGATCGGGAAGGTGAATGGCAGGTGGTCGGACGTTATCGTATCCTCTACTGTGGCGTCGCCGACCAGCCTCGCAGCATTCCCCTTCATGATTGCGTGGTCTGGAAAAGAGGATCTAAGGTGGCTAACAAAAGTGGGGGTGGGGATGTCTACTCTTACCAGGTTGTTATTTTGCAGGATCCTCTCCAACTGTCGGCCGTTTCTGTTGGTGGTGGTGTCTCGGAATCCGGTCGATCGAGCGTTAAAGTCGCCTATTAGGATAAAGTTATCGTTTAGTTTGTTTAAAAAATCTAATAGCAGGGTCGGAAAGGGTTGATTAGACGGAACATAAACACAGGCTATGATAATTTTGTCCGGAATGGAGAGCCTGACGGCGACCGTGTCCTCTTCTTTCAGTGCCTCCGGTAGTTGTATCTCTTCGCTTGGGTTTCCGTCTTTTATTATGAGGGCAACTCCGCGATTTCTTTTGTTGGAGTCTTTTCTTGTGATGGTGAAACCTGGAATGCGGAAGGTATTAGTTTTTTTCAGCCATGTTTCGGCCAGGCCTAGGCAGAAGACTGATCTCCTTTCCATCAGATCAGTGATAAAATGTCTCTCCTGCCTCATCCCGCCTCTGACGTTGACGAACCCGATACGCTGTACAGCCATGTTGGTTGGCCGTTAAAGTGTCTTCTTCCCTAGCGGAAGAGAGAAGCGTACGTCAATGTCGGGCGTATAATGTTCCGGTTGTAGTGGAGGTGTACTCCCTGACCAAAGACTGAGGAAGCTGCCTGGTCCAGCAGCTTCCCCATTGTCGTACTATCGTTGGGGTGTGCGTTCATCAGCACTATGCTGACAAAGCGGACGAGGTCTTTCACGGTCACGTGGTCCTCTGGCTCTGCGACGGCTTCGTCTGGGCCTTCTTCGGCTATCCGTAGGGGGACCGTCGTCGTCAGGGATGTCGGTTCCTTCGGACGGTTGCGGCAGGACCAATCACCGGAGGCGTAGGCTCCGCCGCAGTTGGCGCAGCGAAGGGCCTCGGCGTCGCATTGTCCGACTCGATGGGGCACTTGAGGTCTGCCCTGCATTCCATTGTTGGGTGCGAGAAGCTTTGGCATCGGCCGCATTGTGCTGGCTGGGCAGGGGGAGGGCGGCTAGGCTCGCACAAATGGCGCCTCCCGAAGATGTTGAGCCCGTTCTGTAAGAGAGTTTGGACGTTCGCAGCATCAGTAGTGACCACTTTTATTAGAGTTGTTGGCCTACCCGTAGCCCTGGATTGAATTCTCCAAAGCTTAAGGCATGTGACGTTTATTTCATGGTTATTGGAACTATATATATATATATATATATATATATATATATATATATATATATATATATATATATATCACCTTCATCGTCACTGGTAGTCTGCCCGTAGACAAATGCGTGATTATTCATGTTCAAATCTGATTCTCCACACATTCCTATTTTCCGCAATATTCTCTCTTTCCCTTTCAAATCGTCTTTCAGCTGAGACGTTATCCTTCTAACAGGTATTTAATCATGCTCTCTCTTTCTCTCTCCTAAGGTTATTTCCAATCCACTGTTTGCTTTCCTCGTTCTTATCATTATATATAGACTCTCCTTAAGGAGGAGGGTTATATAACATTTAACATATAAGATACTTACAAGTAGTTGGTGCAAGCATTTCATCTCACCTTAAAAAAACATTAATTTTTCAGGCAGATATTTCATTATCAGAAAATATTTTTTTAATTTAAAAGATTTCGCCTCTGCAACGATTTTTGTTCTTTCCTTATGGAACAATATTGGAGTAAAACAATCCTTAAGATTTGCAATTTAATAATATTATACTTTTTCCATTGTGGGGTACTAATGTAACACATTTCTGTCGAATTTAAAGTTATAGAACATCTAGAAGTAAAATAGCATTTACCTAATTATTTAAATTTTAAACCATTTTAAGGGCCGCAATAATAACTAAGTGGAGATTTTCAAATGTTTATTTGTGCATTTACACTAAGCTCTAACTCACTTCAAACTACAGCTCCATAGCCCTCCCAGTAGAATCTAAACAATTACCTATTTGTTTAAACTTGACAAATTTATAACAAATTAAAATACCAACATTTTTGTAATTCCTATTTCGTTTTTTTTTATTCTACCCTTAAAAAATTTTCAGCTTCGTAGCACATTCAAAAATATATAAATTTAAAACTTTGTTTAAACATTAGCAAATTTTTAGCGGGAGCATTGTCAAACTTTTTCATTTTTATACATAGAATTTTGCTACTAAATGGTAGTAAAATCTCATACCAACGACTTATAGTTCCCGAGATAAAAATTATTAAACTTTAATGTAGAAATGGGGTAATTACAACCCCTATTAATTAATACTAGCTCCCTATTCCTCTTAGATTGGTATACACACTGGAAAAACTTTTCTCCATGCTGACTTATAGGAGATATTTCGGGGCATCTGGAGTCGAATCCAGGGCACTGTAAGAAAAACAATAGTAATTCCAAATAAGCGTTACAGATATCTAGCAAAAGTCACAAACACAATTTCTCCAGCTTATCGGAAAGCGCCCGAAATTAATTTACAAATATGGTGCAATGCTTTTCATATGGATAAAAACGGAATATTCGGAATTTCTGGAGTCGAACCCATGTCACTTAGGTAAGGGGTCTAATTTTTCTGGAAGTTTCTCCATGATCTCTACAAGCGTTGAAACATTCAGCTCTCTAGTTCTGTAGTTTGGGCTGGACGTTGGCATCCTCCTGATATCATTATATATCGACGTTTATTACAGAGGAGGATATTACACATATCATTATATATAGACCTTCCTTAAAGAGGAGGAGGAGGATATAACATACTAGTAGTTGGTGCTTGCATACTGCAAGCATTTCATCTCACCTTGAAAAAACATTAATTTTTCAGACGGACATTATATCATTACAAATAGTCTTTTAATTCTAAAGATTTCACCTCTGCAGCGATTTTCGTTTTTCCCAGATGTAAAAATAATAGTTTAAAACAATCCATAAATGTTGCAATTTTAAACATTTTACACTTTATTCATTATTGGGTACTAATGCTATACATTTTAGCCAAATTTTAAAGTTGTATCATTTCTAGAAGTAAAATAATATTTTTCTAATTGTTTAAATTTAAATAATTTTAATCGGCCGCCACAATTTATATACGGTAAAATTGAAATGTTTATTTCTGCAAATTCAATACTCTGTAATTAATTTGAAAATTTCAGGTTCCTAACTCATCCCGTAGTACCTAAAATGTTATCTATTTGTTTAAACTTTAAGAATTTTTAACTGCCAAACAAATTAAAATATCAAAATTTGTATAATCCCTATTTCGTTTTTTTAGGAATTCTACTAATAAAAAAAATTACAACTCCGTAGCACATGCGGAAATACATAAACCTTGAAAATTTGTTTAAACAATTGCGAATTTTTAGCGGCCGCATTGTTGCACTACAAGAGCTAGAGTGCTGAAAGTTTTAAGTTTTGTAGATATGATGAAGAAACTTTCAGATAAAATGAGACTTTTCACCTAATTGACATGAGTTCGACTCCAGAAATTTCGAAAGTTGCGTTTTTTCCCATAAGAAAAGCATTGCGCCATTTTTGTAAATTAATTATGGGCACTTGCCGGTAAGCTAGAAAAATGAAATTTTCAGTGTTGCTAGATGGCCGCAATATCTATTTGGAATTATTGTCACTTTTGCTTACAGTGTCTTGGGTTCGACTCCAGAGACCCCGGAATATCCCCCATAAGTTAGCATGGGAAAACGCAATCCAGTGTGTAGACCAATCTAATAAGTTTAGGAAGCTGAAGTTTTGCAAGATTATAGGACTTTTCTCATAACCAACTACAAAAATCGAAAATTTTAAAATTGTAAATTTTAGGGGTTGTTTTAACCCCATTTGAACATTAAAGTTTAATAATTTTTTAGGTACTACGTGATGAGCTAGGAAGCTGCAATTTTCAAATTATTTACAGAACAGTGCATTTGCGCAAATAAAAATTTCAATCTCTCCATATGTATATTGCGGCACCCGTTAAAAATGTTTAATTTTAAACAATTAGAAAAATATTATTTTACTTCTAGAAGTGCTACAACTATAAAATTTGGTTCAAATGTGTTGCATTAGTACCTTATAATGAAAAAAGTGTAAAAATTTTCAAATTGCAACATTTGGGGATTGTTTTAAACCATTATTTTTACATGTGGGAAAAACGGAAATCGCTGCGGAGAATTGAAAGAATATTTGTAATAATGAAATGTCTGTCTGAAAAATGGATGTTTTTTCAAAGTGATATGAAATGCTTGCAGTATGCAAGCACCAACTACTAGTATGTTATATCCTCCTCTGTAAGAGTCGTCGATATATAATGATAACATATATATAACATATAGGAGGATACTAATGTTTACGCACTTCCAGATGAGCTGGAGATTCGAAATTTTTTTTAGGTAGGATTTTGGACAAAACCGACTAGAAAAAACGAAAATCTTAAAAAAGTGCAACAATGCGGCCGCTAAAAATTCGCAATTGTTTAAACAAATTTTCATGGTTTATGTATTTCCGCATGTTCTACGGAGTTGAAAGTTATTTTGAAAGTAGAATGCTTAAATAAACGAAATCGGGATTGTACAAATTTTGATATTTTAATTTGTTTGGCAGTTAAAAATTCTTAAAGTTTAAACAATTGGATAACTGTTTAGGTACTACGGGATGAGCTAGGAAGCTGAAATTTTCAAATTATTTACAGAGTAGTGAATTTGCACAAATAAACATTTTAATATATGAATATATGATTGTGTAACATTAGAACCTTATAATGAAGAAAGTGTAATATTTTTAAAATTTCGACATTTGGGGATTTTTTTAAACTATTGTTTTTACATTTGGGAAAAACGAAAATCGCTGCGGAGTTGAAATCTTTAGAATTAAAAGAATATTTGTAATGATGAAATGTCTGTCTGAAAAATGAATGTTTTTTCAAGGTGAGATGAAATGCTTGCAGTATGCAAGCACCAACTACTAGTATGTTATATCCTCCTCTGTAAGAGTCGTCGATATATAATGATAACATATAACATATAACAGGATGATACTAATGTTTAGGTACTTCCAAATAAGCTGGAGATTCGAAATTTTTTTCTTAGGTAGGATTTTGTGCAAAGTCGACTAGAAAAAACGAAAATCTTGAAAAAGTGCAACAATTCGGCCGCTAAAAATTCGCAATTGTTTAAACAAATTTTCAAGGTTTATATATTTCCGCATGTGCTACGGAGCTGAAATTTTTTTTATAAGTAGAATTCTTAAAAAAACGAATTAGGGATTATACAAATTTTGATATTTTAATTTGTTTGGCAGTTAAAATTTCTTAAAGTTTAAAAAATAGATAGCTGTTTAGGTACTATGGGATGAGCTAGGAAGCTGATATTTTCAAATTATTTACAGTATAGTAAATTTACACAAATAAACATTTCAATTTTACCATAGATGAATTTCGGCGGCCGTTAAAAATTATTTAATTTTAAAAATTAGAAAATATTATTTGACTTCTAGAAGTGCTACAACTTTAAAATTTTGCTAAATTGTGTAGCATTAGTACCCCATAATGGAGAAAGTGTACAAATTTTAAATTGCAACATTTGGGGATTGTTTAAAACTATTATTTTTACATTTGGGGAAAACGAAAATCGGTGCGGAGGTGAAATCTTTAGAATTAAAAGAACATTTGTAATGATGAAATGTCTGTCTGAAAAATGAATGTTTCTTCAAAGTGATATAAAATGCTTGCAGTACGAAAATCTTGAAAAAGTGCAACAATGCGGCCTCTAAAATTTTGCAATTATTTAAACAAATTTTCAAGGTTTATGTTTATCCAAATTTTTTTTATAGATAGGATATATATAAAAGAAATAAAGATTATACAAATTTTGATATTTTAAATTGTTTGGCAGTTAGAATTTCTTAAAATTTAAACAAATAGGTTAACGTTTAGATACTACGAGGCAAGTTAGAGAGCTGAAATTCTCAAGTTATTTAGAGTTTAGTCTATTTTAACAAATAAATATTTCAATTTATCTATGAAATTTTTATTACGGCTGTTAAAGTTTATTTAAATTTAAACCATTAGAGAAATGTTATTTCAATTCTAAATGTTCTACAAATTTAAAATTTGGCATCAATATGTGGCATTATTAATCCAATGTGGAAAACGTATAATAATCATAAAATCGCAAAAATTAGCAATTGTTTTACTCCATTATTGTTCCTAATGAAAAAAAATGTATTTGGTTCATATATGAAATCTATAGAATTAAAGAAATATTTCCCATGATTAAATTACTCTCTAAAAAATTAATGTTTTTTCAAGGCGAGATGAAATGCTTGCAGTATGCAAGCACCTTCTACTAGTATGTTGTATGTATGTTATATCCTCAGTAAGAAACGTCTATATATAACTATAGGAGGATACTAATGTTTCGTCACTTCCAGCTGCGCTGGATATTCGACATTTTTTTCTTAGGTAGGATTTTGTGCAAAACCGACTAGAAAAAACGAAAATTTTGAAGAAATGCAATGTTGCGGCAGCTAAAAAATCCAAATTGTTCAAACAAATTTTCAAGGTTTATGTATTTTCGAATGAGCTACATAGCTAAAATTTTTTATAGAGGTAGGATTTGTAAAAAAACGAAATAGGGATTATAGAAATTTTGATATTTTAATCTGTTTGGCAGTTAATAATTCTTAAATTTAAAAAATAGGTCCATGTTTAGATACTATGGGGCAAGTTAGAGAACTGAAAATTTAACATTATGTATAGTTTAGTCTATGTAAACGAATAAACATTTCAAATTATCTATGAAATTCTTATCGCGGCCGTTAAATATGATTTAAATTTAAACAATTAGATAAATATTTTTTCACTTGTAAATGTGCTACAAATTTAAAATTTGGCAGAAATGTTTGGCATTGTTAACTCAATGTGGAATAATTATAATATTCCAAAAATTGCAAAAATTAACGATTGTTTTACTAAAAATCGAAAATCGGTCCCGAGGAAAAGTCATTTTAATTATAGAAATATTTCCCATGATAAAATATCTTTCCAAAAATTAATATTTCTTCAAGGTGAGGTGAAATTCTTACAGAGTGCAAGCATCTTCTACTAGTTTTTACATAAGGGAAAAACAAAATCGCTGGGGAGGTGAAACTTTAGAATTAAAAAAATATTTGTAAAGATGACATATCTGTTTGAAAAATGAATGTTTTTTCAAGGTGAGATGATATGCTTGCAGAATGCAAGCACCTTCTACTAGTCATTATATTTACACGTTTCTTACAGAGGAGGAGGAGCTGTACATTCGAAATTTTCTTCTTAGCTAGGATTTTTCGCAAAACCGACTATAAAAAACTAATATCTTGAAAAAGTGTAACAATGCGGCGCTAAAAATTCGCAATTGTTTAAACAGATCTTCAAGGTTTATATATTTCCGAATGTGCTACATAGCTGAAATTTTTTTGATAGTTAGGATTTGTAAAAAAACGAAATACGAATTATATAAAATTTGATATTTAAAATTGTATGTCAGTTAAAAATTCTTAATATTTAAACAAATAGGTAAATTTTTAGATACTATGAGGCGAGTTAGAGAGCGTACATTTTCAAGTTAATTTTCAAATTGTTTAGAAAATAGTCTATTTGAACGAATAAACATTTCAATGTATTTATGAAATCCTTATTGCGGCCGTTAAAAATAGTTTAAATTTTAACAATTACATAAATGTTATTTCACTTCTAAATGTGCTACAAATTTAAAATTTGGCATAAATGTGTAGCATTATTTATCCAATGTTGAAAACGTATAATATTTAAAAAATTTCAAAAATTAGCAATTGTTTTACTCCATTATTGTTCCATAAGGAAAATAAGAAATATTTTGAATTAAAAAAATATTTCCCATCATGAAGTATATATATATATATATATATATATATATAACAACTTACGGAAAAGGAAAGGTAAAATGAATATATGGATGTCAACAAGGTGTTGGGATGAGGAAACCCAGTGAGCACTCACCAATCAGACGACTTCAGGTTGGCGAGGCCCCGGGGATGTCGAAGCGACACACGTAAAATAACACAAAAACACAGAAACATCACAAACGTAAAGCTTTCGGAACTACTCCTTCTTCAGCTACAGAGAGAGAACTGATCCTCATCCCAACACCTTGTTGACATCCATATATATATATATATATATATATATATATATATATATATATATATAAAATTAATGCTTTTTCAAGGTGAGATGAAATGCTTGCAGTATGCAAGCACCTTCTAGTAGTAACATATATATTACATATAGAAAGATTCTTATGATTATCCAATTCCAGATGAGCTGAAGTTACGAAATTTTTTATTAGGAAGGATTTTGTGCAAAACCTACTAGAAAAAACTAAAATCTTGAAACAGTGTAACAATGCGGCCGCTAAAAATTCGCAATTGTTTAAATATTTCCTCAATGTTTATGTATTTCCGAATGTGCTATGGAGCTGAAATTGTTCTTAGAGTTACGCTTTGTAAAAAACAAATAGGGATTATAGACATTTTGATATTTTAATATTTATATTATATTATTATTATATTATATTATATTTTATATTAATAATTTATTTGTCCAAAGTGTGTCAGTAAAATGCACGTACCTCCTAGTTGGTAGGACACGGGCAACGGAATGTTGGCTCACAAGGTAGTCTCTAGAGTAGAGATCCTAGCTTGTGTAGAATAGCGTAAGCCGGGTGTTGGTTTCGCTTGTAGCATGACGGCTAAATTGTGCCAAAACTGACCGGTATTGTGCCCTTACCGTTAGTAGGGAAAGCTGCATGTGGCACGGGTACAGTATAGGCTGGTAACCTTGCTTACCCTATTTCTAACGTTACTATAATGTGCTATAAGAATGCCTCGGACGACCAAAACCATGATGGGCGGCGTAGGTCGAAACAAGGTGGCCCATCTGATTATGACCCGTAATGGAAGATTGCAACATGGAATGTAAGAGGTGTGTATGGGTAAGAGAGTGAATTAACGAATGAAATGGATAAAAGGAGGATAGATGTTTTGTGTGTGAGTGAAACTAAGCGTAAAGGGAGGGATGTGATAGAAATGAATAACGGTAGTTTGGTCTTTTGGTCTGGAGTAGATGAAGGCGTGCTTGGTAGTCAAGGTGTGGGATTGATACTGAATGAAAGGGCTAAGATGCATGTGAGAAAGCATGAATTAGTGTCACCAAGGCTGTTGTGGGTGCGGATGAAAGTGGGTGTGCGCAGGATTATGCTTGTTGCATATTATACTCCGGTTGACGGTGAGAATGAATATGATAAGAATAAATTTTGGGAAGAATTGAGAGATATTTTGAGTGAGTGTGAACCAGGAGAAAGAGTAATTATGCTCGGAGATATGAATGGATGGGTGGGAGTAAAACGAGAAGGCACGAAATGGGTCCTTGGACCATTTGGTGACCCAAGAGTGAATGATAATGGTGACAGCTTGGTGAATGTATGTATGGTAATGGGATTGTTTGTCTCGAACACATTGTTCAAGCACAAGTTAATCCACTTGTATACATGGACAAGAGGGGAAGCGAAGAGTGTGATAGATTTTGTTGTGTATGATGAACGGTTGAGGGAGCTTGCGAATACGAGAGTTGTGAGAGGTGCGGAATGTGGATCAGACCACTATTTAGTGATCTCTAGAGTAGATCTTGGGGAAAAAATGGATTGTGAGAAAGAGGAAAGGGAAGAAGATAACTAGAGTAAAAGTGGAAAGATTGCAAGAGCAAATGAATAGGTGGGAATATGAAAGTGTGCTAAAAGAAAGGATAATGGCTGTAGAGAGTGAATGGAAGGAGGAAATGAGAGAAGAGAATGTGGAGAAGGCTTGGAACAGATTGAAAGGTATCATCTTGCAGTGTGCTACTAAGGTGTGTGGAACTGCAGTTGTTGGAAGAATGAGAGGTGATGCATGGTAGAATGAGAGAGTTAAAGTGGCTGTAAATGACAAAAAGGAGGCATATGTGAGAAGGATTGCTGCTAAGAATGAAAATGAGCGAAAGGCACTGTATGAAATGTATAAAGAGAAAAGGAGAACTGCAAAAAATATTGTGAAAGAGAGTAAAGAACAATTGCGGATGAATGAAGCTGAGAAAATACAGAATGATTTTGAGGGGAATAAGAAGTTGTTCTGGGAATGGGTGAAGAGAGCAAGGCAATGAGTGAGTAAGGGTGTGAGCGGAATTCAAGGAAAGAATGGTGATATGGTGTGGAATGAGAGTGATGTAAGAGAGTGTTGGAAAAAGTATTTTGAAGAGTTGTATGGAAATGTTGTGAATGGGTCTAAAAATCCGAGTGAATCTGTTGGAGTGAATATTAATGAAAATGACGGGGTTAGTAAGAACGAGGTAGTCAAAGCAGTGAATATGTTGAAAAATGGAAAAGCTGCAGGTGTGGATGGCATAACATTAGAGATGTTGAAATATGGAGGTGATTTGATTATGTGTTGGATGTGTGATCTGTGCAATCTGTGTGCAAGGAGTTCGAGAGTGCCTGCTGAGTGGAAGGATGGTGTAATTGTACCGTTCTACAAGGGTAAGGGAGATAGGACTGAATGTAAGACTTATAGAGCGATTAGTTTGCTGAGTATACCTGGAAATATATATGGGAAAGTTTTGATTGAAAGAGTACAAAAGGTAACTATGGATAAAATGTGGGGAGTGCAACGTGGCTTCATGCCTGGAAGGGGTTGCGGCGACCAAATATTTGCCCTACAGCAAGTGGTTGTGAAGTGCATGGATGTAAGAAAGAAAGTGTACTGTGCATTTGTTGATATAGAGAAAGCATATGACAGAGTGAATCGTAATGAATTGTGGAATGTTCTGAGGGAGTATGGAATGAATGGTTGGTTGCTGAATGCTATAAAGGTAGTGTATACTGGAAGAAGAGCATGTGTAAGGGTGAATGGCATGATGATTGATTGGTTTAGAGTTGAGCAAGGTGTACAACAAGGATGTGTCATGTCCCCTTGGTTATTTAATGTGTTCATGGATAAATGTGTGAGACAGGCATGTATGGATATGGTGGGTGTTAAGGTTGGTGGAGAGAATGTTCGTGTACTTTTGTATGCTGATGATGCTGTGTTAATGGCTAAGAACCCAGGAGAACTGCAGAGAATGTTAGATAGCCTGCATGATACAACAGGGTGAATGGACTAAAGGATAAATGTGGCCAAAACCAAGGTAGTTGTGTTCGATTGGGAGAATGAGGGGAACGACTGTCAATTTAGCATAAATGATGGAACGATTGAGGTAGTGAATGAATTTGTATACCTTGGTAGAATGTTTAGTAAAAATGGTAGAGTAGATGGGGAAATCAAAAGGAGAGTGAATGCTGGTAGAAAGGTGGCAGGGAGTGTGTGGTCGATTGCAAAGAATGAATGGTTGTCAAAAGAAGTGAAAATGTCTGTATACAAGTGTATTAATGCCTACCTTGCTGTATGGCAGTGAAACATGGGTGTGTCAGGAGAAGCATAAAAGTAGTTTGAATGCAGTTGGGATGGGATACATGAGAAGAGTTTGTGGAAAATCTAGGAGGGACAAAGTAAGGAATAATTGGGTGATGAACGAATGTGGTATGAAAGCTAGTGTGACAGATCTGTATGAGAGAGGTCTGCTGAGGTGGTTCGGGCATGTAGAAAGAATGGAGGCGAGTAGAATCACCAAACAAACATATGAAGGAAAAGTGAATGGCGAGAGAGGGAGAGGCAGACCGCGCAAGACTTGGTTGGATGTGGTTGGTGAGACTGAGAAAAAGGGACGTGAAAAGTATGAGGAATAAAAGGAAATGTATGACTCAGTGTATGAGTGTAAGTGAAGCAAAAGAAGTGTGCAAGGATAGAAGTGTGTGGAGGAAGGTGATGGGTTGGTAATAGGCAGACATATGGCACGGCTTACCCCGCAAGGGAAAGCGTCAAGGTGTGTGTGTGTGTGTGATATTTTAGTTTGTTTGGCTGTTAAATATTCTTAAAATTAAAAAAAAAATAGATAACTGTTTAGGGATTACGGTATGACCTAGGAACCTGAAAATTGCAAGTTATTTACAGAGTAATACATTTGCCCAAATAAACATTTAAATCTCTCCATAAATATATTTAAAAATGTTTAAATTTTAAACAATTATAAAAAACTTATTTCGCGTTTAGATGTGCTACAACTTTAAAATTTGACAAAAATGTGTAGCATTAGTATCCCATAATGTAGAAAGTATAAAATTCTTTAATTTTCCAAGTTTGTGGATTGTTTTAATATTTACATAAGGGGAAAACGAAATCGCTGCAGAGTTGAAATTTATTTTTATATATTTATTCAATAATTCCACATACAGCTTTTGTAGCCATTTTACAGTGGAATATGTTAACAATAACATTAGACGAGCACATACGACAATGCCCTATGAGGAGAAAAACCAACCTAGGCGGGACCTGCGACCTTCGGATTGGCAGGCGAAGCCGTTACCCCGCCGCCACCGTGACCGAATTTTTGTAATGATGAAATATCTCTCTGAAAAATGAATGTTTTCTCAACGTGAGATTATATGCTTGCAGAATGCAAGCACCTTCTACTAGTCATTATATATCGACGTTTCTTACAGAGGATATATATGTTTATATATATATATATATATATTATACACACACACACACTAGTAGAAGGTGCTTGCATTCTGCAAGCATATCATCTCACCTTGTAAAAACATTGATTTTTCAGACATTTCATCATTACAAATATTTTTTTAATTCTAAAGTTTTCACCTCCGCAGCGATTTTCGTTTTTCCCTTATGTAAAAATAATAGATTAAAACAATCCCCAAACTTCGCAATTTTAAGAATTGTATACTTTTTCCATTATGGGATACTAATGCTACACATTTTTGCCAATTTTTGAAGTTGTAGCACTTCTAGAAGTGAAATTATATTTTTCAAATTGTTTAAATTTTTAACATTTTTAACGGCCGCCATTAGTAAACAGTATCCTCTTATATGTTATCTGTTATATCCTCCTCTGTAAGAAACGTCGATATATAATGATAACATATAACAGGAGGATACTAATGTTTAGGCACTTCCAGATGAGCTGAAGATTCAAAATATTTTTCTTAAGTAGTATATTGTGCAAAACCGTCTAGAAAAAACGAAAATATTCAAAAAGTGCAACAATGCGCCCGCTAAAAATTCGCAATAGTTTATACAAATTTTTAAGGTTTTTGTATTTCTGAATGTGCTACGGAGCTGAAATCTTTTTTAGCGGTATGATTTGTAAAAAAAAACGAATTTCATTAGTTTGGCATTTAAAGATTCGTAAAATTTAAACAAATAGGTAAATGTTTAGATACTACGGGGCGAGATAGACAGCTAAAATCTTCAAGTTTTTTAGAGTTTAATCTATTTAATCGAATAAACATTTCATTGTATCTATAAAATTTATATTGATGCCGTTAAAAATTATTCAAATTGTTTAAACAATTAGATAAATGTCATTTCACTTTTAAATGTGCTATAAATTTAAAATTTGGCATATATGTGTGGCATTTAACCCAATGTGGAAAACGTATAATATTCATAAAATTCCAAAAATTAGCAATTGTTTTACTACATTATTTTTCCATAAGGAAAAAAAGAAATTTGGTCCCTAGGAGAAATTTTTGAATTAAAGAAATATTTCCTATGATGAAATATCTCTCTAAAAAATTAATGTTTTTTCAAGGTGAGATGAAATGCTTGCAGTATGCAAGCACCTTCTACTAGTATGTTATATCCTCCTCCTCCTCTGTAAGGAGGATAATGATATCATATATATAGGAGGATAGTAATGTTTAGGTACTTCTAGAATAGTGGCAGACTCGAAATATTTTTTATTGGTTGAACTTTGCGGAAATCCGACTAGAAAAAACGAAAATCTTGAAAAAGTGCAACAATGCGGCCGCTAAAAATTCGCAAAAATTTAAAAAAAATTTCAAGGTTTATGTATGTTCGAATATGCAACGGAGCTGAAATTTTTTTAGGAGTTAGAATTTATAAAAAAATCGATATTGGAATTAATCAAATTTTGATATTTTAATTTGTTTGGCAGTTAAAAATTCTTAAATTTTAAACAAATAGGTAAATGCCTAGATACTACCGGGCGAGATTGGGAGCCGAAATTTTAAGTGATATTACATTTTAGTCTATATAAACGAATAAACATTTCAAATCTGCATAATATCGGTATTGCGACCGTTAAAAATTATTTAAATTTTAACCATATAGATAAAAGTTATTTCATTTCTAAATGTGGTAGAACTTTAAAATTTGGCAAAATGTATGGAATTATTAACCCATTGTTGAAAAAGTATAATATTCTTAATATTGCAGATATTAGTGATTATTTTACTCTATTATTGTTCCATAAGTAGAAAAGGAAAATCGGCGTAGAAGAGAAATCTTTTTAATTAAAGAAATATTTCCAATGATGAAATATTTCTCTGAAAAATAAATGTTTTTTCAATGAGAGATGAATGCTTGCAGTATGCATGCACCTTCTACTAGTATCATATATATATATATATATGCTCCTCCTCTTTAAGAAGAGTCAATATATAATAGATAACATATAAAATATAGGACGATGCTATTGTTTAGTCACTTCCATAAAAGTGGCAGTCTCGAAATTTTTTTGTCGATAGGATTATGTGCAAAACCGACTTGAAAAACGAAAATCTTGAAAAAGTTCTACGATGCGGGCGCTATAAATTCGAAATTCTTCAAACAAATTTTCAACGTGTATATATTTGCAGATGTACTATGGACCTGAAATTTTTTATATGTGAAATTTGAAAAAAACTAGATAGGTATTATACAAATTTTGATTTCTTAATTTGTTTGGCAGTTAAAAATTCTTAAATTTTATACAAAAAAGTAAATGTTTAGATACTACGGGGCGAGATAGGGAGCTGAATTTTTAAAGTTATTTAGAGTTTAGTACAAATGCACAAATAAACTTTGAAAATCTTCATGATGTTATTGCTGCTGTTAAAATTTTTAAAATTTGAAAAATAAATTAATATTATTTCTCTTCTAGATGTGCTGTAACTTTTACATTTGTCAGAAATGTGTTACATTATTAATCCAATGTGGACAAAGTATAACATTCTTAAAATTGCAAATTTTAGTGATTGTTTTACTCCATTATTTCGTATTCTCATTTTTTTAAAATTAGGCAATGGAAACCTCCAATGATATTCAATTTAGAATTATGAATTTTGACGCGGTTTTTACCAGCAAATAGACTACTTATTAACGACCTATGGTTTCGGAGATATAAATTCAAGATCCGCTAAATCTTTTCATACCGTTTTATATCTATTTTCCATAAAGAACGTCTTTGAAATCTCTGTATTCCATTAATAGAGTATACTTTTTATCTTTTTTGCATTGTTTTTGCTTATGTTAATCCCCAAAAATTGTAGTTTAATCCATAACATATATACTGTAAAACATCTCCTTTCATAATGGCGAAAGAAAAACCAGAAATAAAGTTATTAATATTTGATGCCATTCATATTTGGTGCACAATAATTTTATTTTGTGAATTTATCTTTCAAAATATTTTAATCTCAGTGTAACACTTAATTGATTTTTTTATCTTTCATTCAGAATTTGGAACTGACGTGATTTTGCCAATTTTTATGTAAAGTAAAGAGAATTGCTGGAAGACGCAGTCCGCCCCGATCGAAAGAAATGAGGCGACCATGAATACGAATATTATGAATAATTAGTTACAATGAATTCAGAGGAATCGATAATAATCCAAGAGTCTGATTCGCCTGAAAACACATACGCACATGCAGAAGAATAATTGCAAATGAGAGAAAAGTGCAATAGAATTTAAAAATTAGCTCTCGGAGAGTAAATGGAGGAAACATCTCGTAGCATTAAAAGGATTTTCTTCGCATTCTTCAGTTATCATTCGATGTCGAATTGTTTTGATCATCGCTATTAACTGACCTTTTCGTATCAATTGATATTTAAGAGCGGCATTCAATTTGAAGCGAAGATTTTCCCACGCACCATTTATTTTCGATTAGCATGGAATATGAGAAATATTTTCAATACCAGTTAAGCTCGAGGGCATACCTATGTCGTTATCACTACATAGAAAGAACCACCCGAAGGAATAATACGGATTTTGTCATATTATTTATACAATCCTACACGGTAGAGTGCTATTGCAGAACATTCACTGCTGATCGCCTATACAGGCTGCGTATACCCGGCATTACTCCTTCGACCAAAGCAAAACATCATTATAATTATTAGGACAAAAAATATCCGCACCACTAATTGGTTTGTTGCTCTTAATTTAGAGCAAGACATTATCAGGCAATTCATTGCAAAGCTTTCGCCGCGCTTTCTCTTCTTCTTGCATATTCGTTTTGGAATTTCACTTCAATGTTCGGTTTGCACTGTGCTCCTTGTTCCATGAGAAATCAGTCCTCGAAACTGTGTAATAGTTACAAATTGCCTTGGCCATGATCGAACTTGTTCGTGCATGTCGTAGCTTGTGTGCGCATGGTAAAATTCCGCATTTCTCTTAATGGTATTCTTAAAAATGAATAACCAAATGATTCTTTGGAATTTTTATTCAGCTTCTTGAGACCATTGTCTATTTGCAGGTGTGTGAGTAACGAATTTAATATTTTACTTGTACATTGCCTCCGCTGATGTTTGTAAATGGAGAGAGGGAGAGCGCGGCCTTAAATGTGCTTCTTATGATTTCCATTCAGCATTATTTGATTTTCGTAAATATAACTGTTACCCATAGTAAAAACTGCAAAGAGTATGTTCATGATATGCTCAGACTCGTTTAAACTACTCTTGTAATTTTTTATAGCAGAAAATGTTTTCTTTTTCTGAAAAAATGTTCTGACGATTTTAAAAATATTTTCCTTATAATTTGTATTATAAATATATTCCAAATTAAAAATTTTAATCTTTTGCTATCTTCTCTAGAGTAAATGATATTTATTGTGGTCTCTTTCCCTCTTACCGCCTCGCAACACTATGCTTACCGTTGTTACGCATACCTACCGGCACCCCCAAAGTTACATACGCCTTGGATTGTTTGAATAGCTTTGAACATGTTAAGTAATTATGACGCCCATAGCCTTTCGTTTGTTTTCGTGAAATCTTTTCACTTTTTTCTAAGCGTTGTAGTCTGTTTTTAAAGACGGCGCTTTTTTATATTAGCTT
The DNA here is from genome assembly GCA_028673005.1 of Tanypteryx hageni. Taxonomy (NCBI): domain Eukaryota; kingdom Metazoa; phylum Arthropoda; class Insecta; order Odonata; family Petaluridae; genus Tanypteryx; species Tanypteryx hageni. The sequence continues at coordinate 235,837,361 of CM054113.1, read as the reverse complement.
CTTGCTTTTATCTGTATTAAAATTGGATTGATGAAGCTTAGTCTGATAGAATTAGGTTCTTGATACAGTAGCCATCTGTTGGCTAACTGCTCGAACTGAAGGCCGGTACCATCCTCCTTCAATTTTTGCGAAGCATTAAATGAGAAATAAAGGAAATAGAAAGTATAATCTGATGTGTTTCCACCGTTCTGCCAAATTGTATTATACTCGAGAAGTTTTACAGGTATTTTATACTAGTGTCATTTCATTAGAACGGGGTAATTAACTGATTGATAACTCTCAACTAATAAATCTCATCTAAGTGGATAAAAATATGCATGTGGGCATTCATTTCAAAGGAAGAAAGTAATGCTGTCTATTAATACAATTTTTAGAAGTAGAGATAATTAAGTAGAATCAAATAATTCTGGGATTAGAAACTTTTAATTCGAGGAAGAAGGAAGGCTAATTAAGGGAAGACTCCTGTATCTACTAGAGAATTGGAAAATACGAAATCAATTATCATTTATTTTTTAAGGAAGTCTCCTGTTTATTTTTTCCTTCTAAAATTTTATTTTAAATATCCAGTTTTACATTTTAATTCATTTATTGATTTTAATAAATCATGCACAGAATTCAGTTTAATATAAATAAATGTATTAAAAGTATCATCAGCTCAAACTATTTTGAAATCCTGATAGCACACATTTGTTGTCGCTATAGTGCAGTGATGAAGGGGGTGCTACTCTGAGAACCTAAAATAATTACCAAAAACAACTTTTTATTTATAAAACTATTTTTATAATGAAAATTTCTCTAATTTAAAAATCTTGGATTATTATAAGTGAAATTATTCAACCATTCCATGAACTTAAAAATTAAAAAACTTTCTTAATGAGGCTTTAGAACTCATTTTGTTCTAAAGACCTTGTAGACATACTGACTTAGATGTTATTTCTTTCATTGTGGAGTGGATTATTTTTTATCAAAGTTGAGAGGGTTCACTGAAATTTATCATTTGAAACATATTATTTCGTAAAAGCTATAAATATTACAAATTATGAATCTCATTCAACGGTGCCAAATACTAAAATGGTTCTTACTTTATGAAAAATCAAAATTATTCGAGATAGACATGCATTCTCGATTCAGTAAACGAGAAATTTGTCACATAATTGATTAAGAAAGTTCAGCACAGTTAATCTGATTTCATGAAATAGATACGACTCTAAAGCATAGCTTCACTTATTTATAAAAACCTTGACTTGGTAGAGCTTCTTCAGACATCGCAAGTCCGTATTCCGCGACGTGCATTTATATCATCAGAATTCAAATGCACTTCTTACAAAATATGTCACGAACATTTAAAAAAAATCTTCGAAAATTAAGAAATGCAGAAAATCTATAGTGTCAAGTATTCTGAGTTTCTCGGTCGTTCCCATTTAAAATGCCATACTCAGTTGGGGTACACAAGAATGTCAGTTCCGTTTTCAGTCTGTTTGATGCTATTGTGTTAAGGACGTAAATTGCGACGCCAAGTCAAATATTCTAGTGTGGAATTGGTACGAGTGCATTAGAGGACAGTATCTTTATGCGGCCCACGGATTTGCTGCCGTGCCTTGATGCGGCCCTATCACCGATATGAGTTTGAGAGCCCTGCGACATAGGAATGCTGGCTGCGCACTTGGTCGTCGTATCTCGAGAGAATTTTAATTCGACGGATTTAGCTTAAGATATATTAGAAATGGTTGAAACCTTTACTTAAATAGTAATACATGACCATGATGAAAACATGGATGAAATCCCTTGTTGAATAGAGCTATACCGTGATTTTTTATATCTTGGACGAGCTAAGATCATAAGAGGATATTCAAGGCCAGAAGCGAAAATTAATAGGATAACATTTGCGAATTGCATCCACTTCCACACAAAGGTTTTGGTGAATTGCCCGGGAACATGTTAATGTAGATGTAGATATCCATGATATTTTCCTTTGAATTGTTGTCATACCTAGTTTTCAGCATTAAAATGCAGAAAGACCTTACGGCGCCGGCTGTAGGTTTGATGTTTAGATGGTTGTCGAATTCGCAGGAACCACATTTTTGTGGGACGATATTTCAAGCAGCGGAATTTTGAGAGGCGAATTTTCAAGCGCGAGTGTGCGTGTGTATTTTTGAGTCTGCGTGCGCTTGCGTGTGAAGATGTGTTCGGGCGCCTATTATGAGTTATGAATCCTTTTTTTCGGGTTGGTTGCATGAATGTACATACCCACATATTTGTCAACGATCTCAATTTCTGATTTATTAATAAATTTTGGACGAAACATTTTATTTATAATTCTTATTAATACATGATGTCACACATCTCTTTTTGCATGTTATTCATAGCCTTTATTATCTTTAGTTGAAATTCCAGCCATGTGCTTGCAAGTTTTGTTGTTTATTGCCAATAAACTTGCGTTGCATTCTATTAAACACCAGAAAACTCGCTCAAAGACGGTGCGCAAAAATCCGCCATCTTGAGAAATGTCTCCCATGGTTTCTAAATCCGTAAGTATGATGCATGAAATTCCTTTTTCTAATAACTTCGTCTCCCAAATCTCCATCAACCGAAAAACGAGCGCCAAAAATTCTGTTACCTTTAATATCGGTTTCCAAAAATGATGCTCCTATAAATTCGGCCGCCTTCCAAACTTCTGGCGCCCAACTCTCCGGCTCCGGAGAGTCTAGCAGTACCTGATCGTCACTCAGCCTCTTAAAATGCCCGTTATATAGGAATACTCCCGTTAACCTTGCAGTACTTCCTTGGAAAACTCAGCGTTTTGTGAAGCAACGTATATGGATTTCAAATTTTCAATTGCCTCCATGCTATAAATGGGGATTGTGTTCCTCAAACGCCTTTCACAGTTGTAAACGAAATATCAATTTGGAAAAATAACGGTATATATTATTTTTTTAATAGAAATAATTAAACTCTACGTTAATGAAAACGATTTATCGACAAATAAAAACTCGTACAAATTGAGGAGACCGCGCGAGTCTTTCGTGCTTGGTGCTCTTCGTGAAGAGTAGACTAATGCCGGCACCTGGTTTCCCTCATCCCTTGTGTGTGTGTGCGTGCGTGTCCGGTGTGGATGGAGTAATGGCTCGATTAATATAGGAGGTCGACTCTTCCTTTTCGGGCAAATGTTGGGATGTATTTTAAATATAAGTCTAGGCTTTCGTTTATCATAGATAAAATATTTTAGAGTTCGAAAAGATTCTGATAAACTTCTTCTCCTATTGTGTGGTAATCAAACAAGAAGGGAAGGAAGACTTTTGAATTTTATTTTATTTCTTATTTCTGTCTTGTTGTAGAGAAATGTTAAAATAAATAACATTCCGCGCAAAGAACGGGTTTCACGACACATATTCATTATAAATACCTTGCTCTGGAGATCGCGTTGGTTTATTTACGAGTTTATATCTTGGTGTACGTTGATTTTTTAAGCGCTTGCAGCATGCAAGCATCGGCAACTCGTATTACAGTTCAAAATTAAACCAACGAAAAACTGAGGTAAAATGAACGACGTTCTTGACCAATCTTTTCAATCGCGTAATCTACATGACTGGAAAGAGTATTATAGAGGAAATAAATAGATCGGGAAAAAATAACTTTATTTATTTTTCGATGTAATCAAGCTTGATGTTAGATCGCGATTCCGTTGTACTTCTTCAAAAAGTATTATCTAATTAAAATAATAAAATCCCACTGAACATGCTAAATGTGTATAACTCTGTCTGGAAGCATCCTGTAATTTATTAAGGAAAATTTATTTTCTTTAAGCGCGATGTTGTCCGAAAATGCAACAACGCATCCATAAAATATGGATGAGCGTATTTAATGTTTATGAAAAAATATACCATTGTTACATCTTGCTGTTAAAATTCAGCGTCATTTTTACGAAAAGGTGTTGCATGATACTCCCAAAGTTGTTTGTCCATAGCGATATATTGTTTCGTTGAGCTTATTCTTCGTAGAATTTTCACTGGTGCATTGTGGTGATCGTGACTTTTTTCTCTCGTTATGTTAAAGAACACGTCAATATTTATTTATTCTGAGAAGAAAATTTTATTGACTTTTTGTGCTGTGGATAATCAACTTAAGCGTTACTAAAAATAGTGCTTATGCATTCGGATTGTCCGATTATCCATCTGTACGGGCAATATCTCTGAAAATCCGCAATTAAGAGATAACATATTTTAAGGATTGATTGGTCTTTATGATAAAAATTTGGTTGATCTAGGATAAGCTGTTGAGTAGTAATAGAAATAAAACCGAGAAATGTGTATGCTCCACAAATGTGGGCAACCAGCAGTACATAGCATTTGCGATTATTTACTCCAGTGTTCCTCAAACAAGGAGGGCCCAAAATTATTTTGGAAGTAAGATGGAACGCCAAAAAATCAAATTTTTACTAATAATGAAATTTTAACACGGAGTTTTCGGATATACAATGTTATAAAAACTATTAATAGTTATATAAAATGAATAAATTTATATTAAAGTTTCTTATTTTACTATTTTAATTTCAAACGGGGCCGCATGATATTCAAGGAGGCCGCGGTAATTGAAATTTTAAGAAACACTGCTTTGCTCCGATGGAAAGACAGCAGTCGGCGAAAATAGGGCCAAATGTAATTTACTCTGCAAGTCTTCCCTCTTTTTTTTTTAAACATTTTACGTGATGGAAGTCCAGTATACCTTCGATTAATTTAATGATTTTTTCAAAATGTTTTATTTCATTTTGGCGACTAAATGGTCAGTTGAAGTGAAGATGGAGGAGGAATTTCCTTCGTTGTCCTTTCAGTTGGCGCAATTTTTCGCCTCCTTTCCTTGTTTCACTTGTAAACCATTCCGCACTCAACAGTTTAATACTGATATTTCTTTTGCGCCTTCTGCATTTCTTGATTGAGAGTTCAGAATTAAGTAACACTATTTACAAACTTTTAACTAACTTGGAAATTAAAAAATAGAAATGGAATTTATTGCTTGCGCACATTTGGGCAGTTTCTTTTAATTTCGATACGAAAACAGAAAATATTTTATGAGATGTAATGAAAAACTTTGTCACTTCCACACAATTTAATAAAAACGACCGGTTTCGCTACGATGGAAGCATCTTCAGATGAAAAGGTGTATAAAACAGTTCCATATATAGGGAGAAAGGGGGAGGGAGAAAGAGGGAGGGAGAAAGGGGAATGGAGAAAGGGGGAGGGAGAAAGAGGGAGGGAGAAAGGGGGAGGGCGAAAGAGGGAGGGAGAAAGAGGGAGGGAGAAATTGATATGGAGAAAGGGGGAGGGAGAGAGAGGGAGGAAGAAAGGGGGAGGGAGAAAGGGGGAGAGAGAAAGGGGGAGGGAAAAGGAGGGGTTAGAAAGAAGGGGTTACACAGAAAGCGATTGGATGATACTTAAAGAGACGGTTAGGAAAAAGGAAGGGGTTGGAAAGGGAAGGCGGAAGCAAAACAAAGTTACAAAGTATATAAAAAATGTTTTGGTAAAAAGACCCTAAGACAAAAACGTTACAAAGTATGTACAAAATTTTTCGGTAAACTTAACAGAGGAGAATGATTGTGAAAAGTGAATTCATTTAGGAGAAACATATTCTTACGATTAATTATCTCTAGCTGTTCTAGAGCATCCAATTTCTAAGTGGAGGAATTAAAAGAAATTTGGTGATTAAAGTTTAACAGATGTTTCGCGAATTGAGAATTAAAATTATTTAACCGGAAGTATCACTTATGCTCGTGAATCCTCTTTTCAAAACGCCTCCCAGTTTAGCCTATGTAGACCGCTTCGCAATTATCACAAGAAAGTTTATAAACACCACTTCTTAAGCACATCTGTATCGGGTCTTTAGCGTTAATAAGGAATGATTTATAAAAGGTAACTGGGGAGTAGAAAGCAGGTTGAAGTTTAAAATTAGGAAAAAGGTTTATTTATAAGAAAGGTTTCCTAAGAATGGGAGTCTGCGCCATCTAAGAGGTTTGGAGGGGAGATTAGGCAGAAAAGAAACGATAGTGTCCCAGATCTTCTTGTTCAGATCGTGTTATGTCCCGATTTTGCCTACTAAGAATCTGGTCACCCTAGTGTAACAACCCCTCATTTCTCCCTCCCCGTTTCTCCATACATATGGAACTGTTTATTCACCTTTTTACCTGATGATGGTACAATCGTTGCGAAACAGGTCGTCTTTAGGCTGGTTTTCGAAGGAAACATAGTCTTGTGAAATGGTCCTGTCTGTGTGTGAGTGTGTTCCCTAATCACAACTTTTGCATCAATGGACCGATTTTCATGAAACTTGGTATGAGGCTCGTGCTGCCAGGGACCACCTCCGGGCTATGTTTTATTTGGCGAAAATTTAAGTCCCGGGTTCGATTCCAGGAATGTTTTTCCCTATTTGTATACATAGGAAATCTCAAATCCATCGTGCAGAGAGGTGTTTTCTTTAATACTTTAAAATAGCTTAAAATGATTATATCGGAGCGAGATTTGTACAGTTATAAGAGTAAAAGAATGTAGGTGTCGTATTCTCTTGAATTTCTACTAAAATATAGAGTTTTTGAGTTTTAAATCGCATTTTATCGGATTGTTGCCATGGAGACGATTATTACCGAACTCGGCTTGAGCATAGACGAGTGAACAAATGAGTTATCTTATTTTCCGCTAGATTACCCTTCAGCAATGAACAGTTGATCCATAAATATTAGCGTATTAACAGTAACATTTATTAAATTCGTTTATTTTAAAAATACATGCAAAATATAATGTAAGAAAGAGATTTTGACATTGTTTTTAGTATTTTAAACCCGATAATCCTCTATTAATTTATTTTCCAATTTCCTCTATCATTGATAAACTATGAGCTACAGGTAGTATTTATATGTGAATGGAATGACTAACAAATACTGAAACATTTTCTGTGAATATAAGTAATCAACTCGAGATGTTAACGTTGGGAAACCAGTTTGCATTAGTCCTAGTTTGGACTTCTTGTTATTAAATTGTGTGGTAGTGACAAAGTTTTTCATTACATCTCATAATGAGCAAATTCCACAAGGTTGAGCCTGACTTTATTAATGGTACAGAAAATATTTAATTAAATCTATAACCAAACGTGTTACATTTAGCTGCAATCGAATATGAATGTCTCTTTTTTGCCAACGGAGTTACGTAATCATCACTGTCAAATATAATATAATATTAGACACTTATTGAGCTAATTGATCGGTCGAAGAAACTGAGTGGCTAAGGCGTCTCAATCAATCTTGATGATTATGAATACCAAGCCATAGAACTCTTTATTTAATTATTCATACAGTATCTATTATTAACATCTTAATTTCTCCTCTTTCTCGGTCTAACGAAGTAAATAAATAGTAATCGAATATGTTGTTGTATCAAAATTGTAGTTTTCTTCGTCCTCTATGACAAGGTAAGCGCTAAGTATTTTCAAAAATGTGGCAGGAATGTTTCAGTTGTTAACACAGAAAAAATCGATGTTAACCGAATTTTTGCCCGATCGCGTCTTTGGAAGCTCTCTCTCGTAACCCTCTCATACGATTCCTCTTCCGACGCGCAAACTCCTCGAGTGCGAGTGGCTGCCATCGCGATGAGCCCTTTACAGTATGCTTCGACTTCAACGATTGGGCGATGCGTCCGGTCGTTGACGCATAATGTCCGGTGTGTGCGGCGAAGGGTCGGGGGAGGCGACTGCTGGATGTGGTGAGGTGAAGGGGGTGGTGAAGTGGGGGGGTAGTGATGGGTCCGATGGAGGGATGAAGGGTAGGATGGGGGAAGAGAGGTACGATGGGGAGGGTGAGGAGTCGGATGGAGATGGGTGGGGGGTGAGTGGTAGGATAGAGGGGGTGAGGGGAGGGAGGGGCGAAAGGTGGAAGAGGATGAAGGGACCGGGTGAGAAGGGCGCAGAGAGCGGGGAGGGAGGTGCTAGGAGAGACTCCTTTGGCGGTCTTTTTCATCCCTATGTCGCCGCTTTTGATGGATCGATCCCTAGGCCATAAATGCTGCGAACTTCCCCAAACCCCCCTTCTTCTCTCCCCCCCCTCTCACCCTACACCCTCCCTCCCCCCGGCACCTCCCACTAAACCATCACGACCAAATCGATTGCCTCGTCGTAATTGCGTGCTTCGCTTGGGACACAGTATTAGTTATATTTTTTTTACCTCGGAGCATAATTGTCTTCGGAAAAATTGAATTTGTCTCGAATATTTTCATAACGCTTTGGCGTTCTCGATTGCCGTGCGCGTACGGACGAATCCATGCCACTTCGAACAAATTCGCATTCCTATACATACATATAGCGACTGCTCCAATTCAGAAGTGTCTTTTATATCGGATCTGAAAAAGGCAGGTGAGATGGCTGCTTTGGGCTATAAAATACAGGGTGTCCCAAAAAGATGTATACACATTTTAATGCTGAAAAATAATCCTTTAAAAATTAAAAAAAGAACAGGATTTGGTTTGTGCGAAGCAATAAGCTTTTATTAAAAGTTTAATTATCGCAGATGTTCAAAATGACCTCCATTAGCTTCAATGCATTGTTGGCAACGGGTAGCTACCGACTGACAAACGCCCACCAAGATATCCGCTGGGATGGCTGCACATGACTGTTCAATTTTTTGCTTGGGTTCCTGAAGCGTTGCTGGTTTCATTGAGTACACTCTATCCTTCAGATAACCCCACAAGTAAAAGTCGAGTGGAGTCAAATCAGGTGAACGTGGTGGGTACTCAACACTTCTTCTCCGACCTAACCACCGGTCTGAGAAATTGTTATCAAGAAAGAACCTAATATCACGATGGTAATGTGGAGGTGCCCCATCTTGTTGAAAAAAATTCCTCTCCTTCATAAAGCTGTTGAACTTTGGGCATAATGGATACTTTAAGCAGGTTAAGGTACTGAATACCAGTAACAGACCCTTGAAAAAGTATGGCCCTACAATACCCTTGGACGACACACGACCTGGTATATTCACTGCCTTGCCTAAATGAATTTGTAGATTTTCTGATGAGCAGTATACGTAGTTATGCCGGTTAATTATACCATTGAGTATAAACGTTGCTTCATCAGACCAAACAATCTTGTGAACAAAATTTGCATCCTCATTCAATTTCATTTTAAACCATTCACAGAACTCAGATCTGCGGTCAGGATCGTCTTCAGAGAATTTCTGTAATAGTCTTGGAACATAACACTTCCACTTAGCAGTTTTGAGAATCCGGTGTACACTCGGTTTACTGATTCCAGTCTCATTAGCACATCGTCTTACAGACTTTTTTGGTGATCGTTCAAATTGCTCTAACACCATAGCAGAATTTTATGCATTCGTTGAAGTTCGAGGTCTCCCAGACCGTGCCCTGCACACGTCTTGCACTGTACCGTAAGTCTCGAATTTATCACGAATTCTTGAAATTGTGGTTCGTATTGGTGGCTAAGTCTTGAAATCATGTCTCCACTGTCTTTGAACCTCACACACATTCTCAAATTTCCAGTACCACTTTAAAATTGCTTTTCTTTGCTCGAAAGTCAAATGATTCTCCGCCATTTTTATTATGCTGCGAATTATGGGTATTGGATTGTTGCTTTTCATTACGACTGAAGTCATCATTTAATTACATGTCATGCAACAATGAGTCGCTATAATTTTCATCCAAACAATAATCCGTGAATAGATATTCTATAAGACAATGTGTATACATCTTTATGGGACATCCTGTATTTAAAATTGCATTTGAAATTTGTTTTAAATACTTAATAAAATAACTAGTGATATAAATGTAGCTTCGCTGAAACGCTGTTACTTTTAAAGTTAAGACAAGATTCGTTGAAAGGGAATTTTCAGTTTATCGATCCAATATGAGATTGTGAACGTTTCCTCTGCTGTCCCGCACTTCCAACGCTAAAACCATCGTACTCTTTGTAGTGGGCTCCCTCCAACACCTTGCTGCCACCGTCATCACTACTTTTCATTTTCCTCAAGTTTATTATAATCGTTTTGAAAAATAATTGAAATAGTCATATAAAATTTAACAATTATAATTAAAAATCGAGTAATATTTTCAGTAAAAAAGTTAAGTAACTAGTTAGTGATTCAATAAAAATTCAAATATTATCCCGCAAATAAAGCTTATTTAAAACTCTTTTTAAAATTTTACGTGTCTCTATGCCGTAGATGGGGATTTGTTACTTCTTTAAGTTGACATAGAGTATCTTCTGACTATCATAATGACGGAGATAAATTACGCTCGAGAGCATAGCCTTCAATGGTCTGAGAAATACTTCAAAAGACAAAAGCGAACTCGAAATACTGCGCCGTGATGAGCTTCAATATAATGGCTCGGAAAGCCCTAAATGTTTCCATTCGAGTTTGATAGCATAAACCTCATTCTCGTTCATTTATCGAAAGGTCCTTTTCCAGGGACGAGGCCGATCCTGTGGAGATCTCCATTCGATTATAAGTGTCAACATTGCGTTTTTGAGGCATGCGTCTTTCTGCACGCGCCCCTTTGATTGCGGCAATAGGAGTTAAATATATGAATGATCCGAGTGATTTCTTGTAATAGACATAATATACGAGAGAGTGTCTGACACAGAAGCTGAATCCCTGGTAGCAGTGAATTCTTTTGTAATCTCACGTAGTAGAGCATTTTAACTTCTATTGCCACGGAACAGTCACTCTGCATGACAATGAAATTTTAAAACATTGTATGAAAATCATAGAACACTTTTTCAAACGAAGTCCGCATTGGCCATGCAATAATGAACGTAAACATACATATATGTAATCATATATGTACGTACAAGCGGTTGGGTTGCAAAGAGGCTTAAGAAATCACCGTAGATAGATAATTTAGATCCAAAGATTGCATAAATAATAAAATTTAAGGATAATTAAACATTATTAAATGTCTTACGTTGAAAGCCCTTACACTATTTAGATAAAGTAGGTGTAAAGTAAATAAATGTATTTAAAATTAGTTTATTTGAGATAACTGAGCTTGCTGTAGATGAAAGAGAGAATTGCCCACAATAGGCAATCAGGTAAAAGATCTCCTTGTCTTACTTTATAATCTGATGAGGACCGCGATAAATGCAAAAGCGCTGCTTTCGTCGTAAAGGCGATAAATCACCGAGTTACGGGAGGGTTGCATATCCTCGATATTGCTGGAGTATCTTCACTCGCGGTACATTCGGTAGATGCGATGAGAAAGTACGTCAAACGCATTTATTCATTTCATACCGTTAATTTAATTTGTGTCTAGCGAATGGAGCTAATTGTGACATTAGATCGAATAAGTTTTGAAAGTAAATGGATAAATGGAAGCGCAGAATCGTCCTTGATATCACAGAGGCAGAATTACGAGCTTTATTTCATGCTGAGTTCTCGAGGAGCCCACAAATACCGTATTTTGCAATCTCTCATTCTATTTTACTGCGTGAATAAGAGGTAAATCCTTTGGAAGGGAAGCGGCTAAAGAGCTGACATTTTAATCGACTTTGCACATAATCGCATTGGGTTTCTCATTTAAACGCTTGTCTTATCGATTTGTCTCAATCTTCCATGAACTCGAAGAAATTTTCTCATATCAACGGTCCACCGAAACCCAAAATTTCCTCCTATAATAAACGACGCAAAATTCATGGAAAACAAATGTTTATAGAAAATAAAGTGACAAACCGTACTGATTCACTCGATACTGTACTAATTTGGACAATTTTTTACTGCTCTTTTACTGATTCACATAAATGAGTTTCTTATTTGATAATTTGACTGCAATCACTGAGCGCATTCATCTGCACTTCCACACTTCAGTACGTCTTGATTTTTATTACTGTTTTTTGTGGTTATTGAAGCTGGTTGAAAGTTAATTGACTGTTGGAACTTTAATTATGGAAAATTTGTAAAGCTAATACAAATATTTCGAACTCGTGAAATGGATATTACAGCTATTATTAAAAGGAGTTTGTAATCAATTATTCCATTTAATCAAGGTATCATTCACAATTTTGTTAGGGTTCATGAGAAAAATATTTCATTTTTACTGTTTTTGGCTAAAAACTCTCTTTAAAACTTTTAAAATAATTAATATTTTAAAACTGCTTCAGTTAAAAGGACGATCTGAATAATCAACACAATCTGGAATAGTTCTGTCGCAAACAACGGTCATAATCCGCCCCAACATATCTGGTTACGTCGCTGCAATGTTGTCATCTCTATATTGCGTCCTTTAGGTATTCGTTCTCTGCTTGGTGAGAGTTAACCCGGTCCAAAGAAAGTTAAATCATGCGTATATCATCTTCCTCTTTTTAGTGATAATTTATTTAGAAGGTGGGAGGAAAACACTACGGTCAAAAGCCATTCTTATAGATTTCAGGAGAGCTATTGACAAGATATCTAATATCGGATTTATCATAATGCCAGAGGAATCTGGTACTAATCCAAAAGCTGTTAATTTCCTCGCATAAAGAGAACAAATATTAATTTTAGAATGGAAGTATGTAGACTCTTTCAGTCTCTCTGATAGATTCCACAAACTCTCAACACACATTCACACAATTGCAACCGATATTAAAATCCTTAAAGACTATCAATTACAGAAAGCTTACCCTAAATTCACTACATACATTCAACTAAACAAAAATGGATAGATCTTGAAAACAAAAAATTATACGGAAAACGGGCCTTTCAAGAATTAGAGGCATATGACTTGCATCTCAAACTATCCAAAAATCTATAAGGCTTCGATCTGTCTCTTTGGAACCATTACATGAACAAAATACATACAGTCATACAACAAAAATTTCACAGTAAAACGGTAAAACGTCGTAGAAAACTTTACACCCCAATCAACGCAAAACCACGTAACAGACAAAATAACACCTAACCACCCTACAGTAATATAACGAACCTTTCTGAAAAAACATTCACAAAAGAAGAACTCACAATTTTGTAAAAAGGTCTCAAACAAGAAACCTCCAACAGAAGATCTCGTTGTAGACATTGAATCCACCTTAAAATCATTTCCCGAATACACGACAAATATCATTAGAAACTCATCCTTAATACAAATTAAACAGAATCTCTACAGAACATCAAATACAAATCACTTTTGCCACCGAGAATAAAATATCATTAAAAAACTAAATAACAAGGTGATCATAATGGAAAAACAACAATGCGTACTATGAAGAGGTCAATACTATGTTAGAAGCAGGGACGTAACTAGACTTTTATTCTTGGGGGGGCAAAGGAGAGCCATGAAAATTGAGGGGGGGCAGGGTAATTTTCAGTATTTCCAAAATAAACGAGAGAATGGCGAAGCTAGTTAAATTTTAATTGCGGAATATATTTATTTTTCATTAGGATTGAATAATTTTAGAATAACGAATCTTTTTCATTGAATAGTTCATGAAAATATGATATATAAAGCAATAAATATGTTTTGCTTCATCTAAGGTATACTTTACAGATTAATTACGGCTATGCATTTTGGATGAATATAAAGATCAATCCATGCTTAGGAAACTTACGGTATATTTGGAATTTGGTCTGATAATAGAATTAGATGGGGAAAGAAAATCAACACATTTTTGTATTCTATTTTCAAAGATCAGACATTTTCTTATCGAAATATAAAGACCGAAATTTTCATTACATTATGTGAGATTTATGCATTGTAAACTCTTGAATTTATTTTTTAAAACAACGTTATTACTTTAGAAAAAAGATTTTACATTTTTATTAAAAAAAGATAATTTTAATTCCTCCGAAAATTTTGTCATAATGACGGATTTTAATCTACTACAGAAATGAACACATTTCAATTGGATTAAGTACCTAATGTGAAATGTATTTTTGATTTTGTAAAATACACATAGTCATTCCATCTTAATTACAAATCAATTACCAAATAATACAAACTTAGATTAAAATTTTTTTATCACATTTAACATAAAGTTATGAAAGTAGACAAACATGTATGTTAAGCATTAATACATTATAAAAGATTAATACTAATAAATTATTAAAAATTAATACTATGAGAATACATCCATGCCTTGTACAAGAATTAAGACTAGCATTTTATTTTAATAATTGCATTCGTCTACCACCAGCTTTTTGTGCAAATCCTTCTACAACTTGATCTAAATCAATGGATTTGGTAAGCTCTTTTTCTATGTGCAATACAGCTAAATGTGAAAGACGATCATTGGCAGTTTTATTTCTTATGTAAGTATTAAGTCGTCTTAAACACGAAAGCGATCTTTCGCACGCTGCAGTTGACATTGGTATTGTTACTGCTATTGCACATAATTTATAAACTTCATGAAAAGCTAATTTGAACTTCGTCAACATTTCTAGTAGTTGAAACAGATTTGTAATTTTAAGTTTGATTTCAAACTCATATCTTTTAATGGTTTTCGGTAAAATTTGTAATTCTGCATTTAAATTATCAATGTCAATGCTATAATTTAAAGCAAAAGCTTTCAATTGTTCAAAATTTAAAAATTTCTCATGCATCGGATTTAAGCAACATATACCTTCTAATATTTCTGAATTGTTTGTGAATCTTGCATGTAATTCCTCAACTATTTTATCTAAAACAGGAATATAAATTTGGGTACGAATTTTATCTTTCGTATTAACATTTCGTTGAAAATCATTTTCCTCTGTATTTACATAATTTGCATATTTAGTACAAAATTTGGAAATTCTATTAGAATTTTCATTATTTGTAATATTAAAGTTATTAATATTTGCAATTTTTAGTGATTCTTTGTAAATTTGGTTCAAGTTCCAAGCAGAGTATTCATCAGATCTCACGTTCAAGAATTACGTCTCCAAAGACTGTATTGATATTAATGAATTCGTTAAATCTGAAGTGACGCTTTGCAAGAAATCGCTAACAGATTTGAGTTTTCCCAGTATTTCCGTAAACACACACAAGTTAAATACAAATTGAAAATCAATTGCATCAAGCAAACGATTGGCTTCTACTCTACGTGCTCCCGCTTCATTTGAAATTACATTCAACAAGACTAATACGGCCTCAAAAGTATTTTTCATTGTCGAACATGCAGATGCCTGAGCCGTCCATCGGGTAAAACAAATTCTTTTTAGTTCCTGCAATTTGCTATTCGGGTTAATATCCCTTTGTAGCTTTATAAATCGCGCATGTACAGCTGATCCTGAAAAAAGACATACAATTCCTCCAACACAGGAAAAAACACGTCTATATGTTTTACGTTTTTGCAAACATCGACGATCACGAGATTCAGCCTGTGATTGAAACAGTGTACATATATACAATGAGGGACTTCATCTCTAATTAATTTTTGTACTCCATTCAATCTACCGCTCATAACGCTTGCGCCATCGTATGTTTGTGAAACGCATTTAGATAAATCAATCTCGAAATTAGCAAATATTTCTTTAATATAAGAAAATAGTGCGCTTGCATTAAGGTACTCCGCTTGTTTATAGCCTAAAAATCGTTCAAATACTCTACCATCTAAAAAATATCTAACTAAAACCGACAGTTGTTCACTCTTAAAAATGTTTTTTGATTCGTCTACCATAATGGAAAAATGCTCTACTTGGTTAATTTGATCCTTTATTTGTCGAATCACCAAATCCGACATTATTTTCAAAATTTCATTTTGAACTAAAGAACTATTATATTTGGCATTTTTTGGACCATCAAGAAATTTTTTTTTACTATATCGGGATGTTCAGATAGGATGTATAAAATTTCTAGAAAATTTCCGCTATTTAAGCTTTGGTCAAATTCATCATTTCCCCGCTGAGCAATATTTTGCATTGCTGTAAATCTTAATACCTGAGAAATAATTCTTAAATATTGCCTATTTTCACTTACTTGGCTAGAATGAGCATGATTCAACAAGGAAGTTACAGATGCATTATTTTTTGAAATTACCTTTTGCATATCCCATGATGTTTCACACTTTTTATGAGAATCACTATTGCCATGTTGCCGAAGTCCTGAGTCTTTTTCCATGGCTTTCTTCCAATTTCTGAATCCAACAGATACGAACGGCATGTTCGAATCAATAGAATTTGAAATAAACGACATGGGAAGTAATATGCAGCATCATCTAACACACTGTATTCTAACCATGGAAATTTTTCATAACAAATAGGGTTGAAACTTCTCCAACGTGTTGCAAATTTCCGACTCGGAAAACACAACTTCGGCTGTTTAGAGCCGTCGGTCACAATTTGAGACAAATCTTGAGGTCCAGGAATTTCTTTAAGTTTTGGCTCTGTTTCGACACTAGTGTACACACCATCTCTATCTTCGCAATCGGAATTAAGCATTAAATTCATTTTATCGAGTTCACAATCTTGGAATTCACTTTCAGAATTTGAACTCGTTTCCTCACTTTCGCTAATAATTGTTTCAAAGTCATCCTCTTTGAAAATAGCCGTTTCTTTAGGATTTTCTACTTTGATCTTCTTATTCGCATCTTTCCCAAAATAGTCCAATATATTAGTCCTTTTGCTACTCGTTTTGTTCAACTGCTCTGGGTCCCTTAAAAACGGAAATTTTAAACGATATTTTTTTCAAAATCGAAATTAGTGAAATAAATCAATTAATCATAGAATTTAAAATAAATTATTAAATACATCGAAAATTATGTATTGTCAAGTATATAACTAATTTACTCGATTTACTGTAAAGTTAAGTTACAGGAAAAAGCTTATAAACTAGATCAGGGGCGGATCGGCAGCAAAAATCGGCCCGGGAAAACCTTCAGACCTCGGCCCACACTTCTGAGTGAAATATTTCCCTATATAAATTGGGGATAATTGAATCGGAGACAACAATGCGGGACACCTTGGCAATGCTCGGAAAGAATACGAAAAATCCATAAAATTTCGTAAAGGAATGCGTACTTCTAAAGATTTCGAACGCCTAGCATCTAAGCATTGCAAGTACGGAATAGTTTACAGTTTTAGCTGTAGGATAAAGCAAACTAGAAGAAAATTGGTCCATATTTACGTATTTTTATGAATGGATGGAAAGAGTTCTTGCACTTTAAAACATTTTAATCCAGTGTAAGCTTTCATAAGAGCGTCACGCCCAGAGGGGGATTATGCTTTCTATATTGGGGCGATTGGCGGAAATTTATGTTTGTAAAAATTAATTTCTTCAAAATGAGGGATGGGACAAAACGGGAAAACACGTGTCTGCTTATTTTGGATAAATATTCATTTTTTACAAATTTCGTTAACTTCCGATTATCAATTTTCGCGACTTTTCATCGTTAGACTAATTATAATTAAATTTTTCACATACCTGAACTTTTCAAACATAATAGACGTTGTGCTTGGAATACCTCTCCGGGCTCAGTGTCACAAGTAGTCTTCAAACAATCAACCTTAATTAGGAATTAGAATTAAAATAGAAATATTTCTGAATCTGCTGAACCACTATAAAATTCCATTACGATGAAGTATACGAACTTTCTAGCGATAACGATATTTTGCATCACTGACCTTAAATCCTGCTGTTCTTAACTCTTCAAATGTTAGACTTCGACTGGACTAGGGCATTCGTATTCTCATCTTCGGTGGGAAATTCAGGCTGAGCTCGGGCAGTTTCCCACGGATACAATCCGATTTATTGTCTTCCGAAAAGGCCAGATGTATCTCGGCTTCGCATTCATAAGGCAGAGTGGCGATCCACAGGATGTTTATAGTGGACAAAGCGAGTGAGTATCCACTCGAGAAATAAACAACGTCGAGAGCGTCGCCATCCGAAGGTAGATCTGAGCGTAGCACCCACGAAGCACAGAACTGATTCACCAATCGGCAATTTTTTAAAATCTGTTTAATTGGATAACACCAAAACAACAACAACAATGGCCCCATGGAAAATATTTTGTGACCACTCACAATCAGCCCGGGGATAGTGCCTATGAGACTGGTTGGCATCTGGAGACTGGAGACATCGTTTTGAATGATAAAAGGGTAATGCGAGACACGGTGATACAATACAAAGTAAGTAAAAGGTAATAGATCCTTCAGCGTAAAAAAAAGGAAATAGAAAACTCACGTACGCGCTGTAGGTCTCCGAAGGAATCGGCGGGACCTAATTCTTGTGAAGAAAACACACACACGCACACGAGTGCCTCCTTGGAGTGTTTTACTTACATCGTTTTGAATGCATCCTCTACTCAAGAGATTAAAAATAACTACATTGTAGAACCAAGCTTCTCGCGCATTTCAAACTACTATATTGTAGAAACCTATCTTCTTGCGAACGTAATGTCAAAATTACAGTAAAAAAATTCCGATAAAAATGGGTGGGGATGGTAATTGCAATCTGCTGATCAAATTCAGTGGAAGCTGGGTGGGCCAAGAAGTTTTCAGGGGGGTCCAGGAGAAGGAGGACCCTACACAAACCCCTTAACCAAGATGATCTCAGACACAAAAAACACCTTAAAAACGTGCATCTCAATAATAACGAAAAAACTGCAAAGCCAACTTTACATCTCAAACCCTATAATCCCTAGAATTTACTGCCTCCCATAATTACATAAAAAAGAAATTCCCATCAGACCCATTGTCTCTGCCATCAACTCTTCAACATACAAAATTTCCCAATGGCTCAATGAGCGTTTCAGACAATGGCCTCTTGCACAAGAATCGCTTATTAAAAATAACACCCACTTCATCAATGAAGTCAAAAATCTAACTATTAAAGAGACTAAACTTCTTGTTTCGTTCGACGTTATGTCCATTTCCCCAGAGTACCAATAGAAGAAACACTAAATTTCCTTGAATATTGGCTCAAAGAACAAAACCTACCACAAAAAATAGTCGATGAATACGTCATATTAACACTCCATTGCATGAAACTAAATTTTTTCCAAATAAACAACAACATATTCCAGCAAAACCATGGCACAACAATGGGAAATTCTGTTACCATTCCTTTCAAATGTATTCATGACCAATTTCGAAAAACACTGCAAAACCACATTCATTTAATTCCCCAAAACTTGGCTTAGATTTGTACGTTGACGACACCTTCGCGGTTTTTTAACACATCAAAATACAATATCACTAACTTCCTTCAAGAACTAAACGACCAATACGACTCCATTAAATTCACACTCGTAAAAGAAAAAGACAACACACTACCCTTCTTAGACTTATTATTAACAAGACACAACAACAAGTTAAAATTCAATATTTAACGAAATCCAACACACAGATAGATATATCCCTCGGATTCCAACCACCACATCTCACATAAATTTGCCCCTTTTCCTTCCATGATAAATAGACTCCTTCACGTACCTTTCTCCCCACCAGATTACCCTAAAGAACTCACGCACATTAATAACTGCGCAAAATCAAACGGATACGACACCGAAACGATTGAAAACATTCTACGTAAACGTAAACTCACGCAGCTGACACTTTCCCCTAAGGCTCAAAATACTTAAAAGTCCACTTCGCTCCCGGGCTCAGCAATAAGTTACACAACATCTTGTCAAAATTTAATTTTAAGACAGCATTAGTTAATGACAATAAACTCGTAAATTTATTACACAACCCAAAAGATACAATACCTTCCTTACACAAATCCGGCATTTACAAAATATCATGTGGAGGATGCGACAAAATATATATCAGACAAACGAAACGAAAGATAGAAACACTCTTCAAAGAACATAAAGCACATTTTAAACACAACAGATTAAACAACTCTAACGTAGAAACTCCACCATCCAATCACAATCCAAAACCTAACACTCGTAAAATCAGTAGCCACCCAAAACAAAGTAGACGCTTAGGAAAGCATGCTCATAAACAGAAACAAAAATTCCGACCGCGGCCCAATCCCCATTTCACCTCTGTACGTTGTAACAGCTGAACCTCCTTCCCCTTTACTTCAGCTCATAACCATATAAGTATGACCCACAACACTCACCCCCCTCATTACACATCAGCTACTGATGATGAGAGCATTGCTCTCGAGCTACGTATTTAGCACGTTTATCGCAAAACATATTAGAGATCTTATCTGCGTGTATTCGTGTGCGTGATTGCTTCGTCTGACAGTTTCCTGTCGCTGCCTGACAGCATATAAACCTACAGGCAACTAAATCTCGCAAACCCGGCTCCTTTTCCATCTTTAGGATTAGTGCTTGTGCGATTGAGTGAGTGAATTTGTGAGTGACTTCAGGTCCCTGGCGTGGTGTAACACTCCCTAAACCGGTAAGTTTGTATTTTTCATTTTCTTTGACTTTTCACCTCCTTTTCCCCCTTTTTCTCTGTCTTTAATTCTCTAATTTTTACTTTCTCCATACGTAGTAAAGGGAAAGTATTGATTTCATGAAAAAAATCTCTTTCCAGATTGCAAAGGAAATAGACGTTTTGGGGTCCCTGAACACGTTTTCACCATTTTCTCGATGATGTCTGCGTGTGTGTATGTGATTGCTTTTTTGTAAGTGTTCTAACTCAAAAACTGTTAATCATATCAATGCAAAAGTTTGTTTAACATTTTTACGAAAGTCACAGGAACTGATTAATTTTTGATAAACACCGCTCAACCGGAAGTGCGTGTTTGCACTTGTCACATCCGTCACCTTACGATATTTGCTTTAATATTTGATATATGTAGAAATATATTGGAATAAAAGTTGTTGGAAATTTAATTTTCTACAATCTTTGTTTGAAATATTTTCCCATATAATGGATTTTTAAGAGATATCTTATATTTTTGCTGCCACCACCACGACACCCACCGACGACTATTGTTAACAATTGATGCTTAGTTACGTCTTAGTAACGCTCCTTTTCTGAATTTGTTGGAGCTTTGTGGCTATATCCAACATCAGAAGGCTGTGGTTTGAGTTTATTTCTGTTATTTGTAAAGTTTAAAATTTTCTCGCCGATTCTTAAAATATTTATTGTGATTTAACCTATTTGGAATTTTTAGAAATATTACAGGTATGGAGAAAGTCAAGTGGTGGCCACATCAGATTTTTTAACTTTACGGTTAAGGAGTTAGATTTCTCATTTAAGAGGTCTTTCTGATATTCAAAAGGGTAATTCTTGATACGTTGAAATACTTGATGTACAGCACAGATATATGTTTGGTGATCCTGAGGAAAATTATGTTCTTCGCAGAAGACAATGCGTTTATAGAGATAAAACGATCAGACATTTGTGTATGCAAGAGGGTAGGGATCACACCCCTCTCCCTCTTGGATGTCTCCATTGCCCTGCATTATTGAATCGATTCAGCGCAAAATTCCTTGATTCTGCGTTACAGATTGTGTTCATAAAACAAAGGAACGATACGTTCTGACAGGATTAGGGATTTTCAGAATAAAAGGAGATTCTGCAGAGGCAGGTTCAATAGAGGGGGTGGGCGCTCTCCCTTCCCTTCTCTTGAACCCGCCTCTGCCAAATCTCCTTTTATTCTGGAAATCCCTAATGCTTTCAGAGAAGGGAAGGGCGATCGTCATACGCCTTCCCTTCCCCTTGGGAAGTTCCTAATGAATGACCATCATTCGTTACCGAGTTTCCTGAAAGAGGTCTGAGTCAAAACACAGACAGCCGAAGGGTCGACAAAAGCCATAGGTTGGACAAGAACTCGAGAGCCGAAATACCGAAGGCCTGACAATGGATAATAATGGACCGAAATATAAATATAGAGACACAAGGTCCTCCGACGCCAGTGGCGTTCAACTCCGTGCCTCGCGAGGCGTTTTCGCACGCTCCACGGGCTAATTTCGTCAATCTTTTCCTGAGCTCGCTCCAGGTTTGACGGCGCTACGTACCTTGATTTTGGATTACAATTCTCGGTAAAGTCGTTGGAAATGAGAATAACTTGTATAATTATTCGCAGGCCAATTCGTTTGCTAAATCTACTCGCGAACTGTTTTTTATTTAGTGTATTCTTTAATCGGATAAAAAAATTTCATGCTTGGTCAAGATGACCGCGTGCGACTCTTAACGCTACAAAATACCGCCCGATCTCCTAATGGTTAATGTCCGTCGTGGCGCATCGAAACAACCACGAATTTAAATGCGGCTCACCGAGATACTTGGAAATACTAATGCAGCCCGCCATCGGAAATAGTTGTACGCTCCTACCCTAAGTTTGTGCAAGCAGTCTCCACCCTTCATCCCCACAGATATTCAACCATACTGCGCACGGTAAATTCTCTCCTCTTTTTGTGAAACGTCTACTTATGTAGCGATCCAAAACTTTTACAATAGAGATATAGCAAACCCAATAAAATCTGAATTATTACACCGAAATTAACAATATAAATAGATAATATAAGAAATAGTTCAAAACTCGAGTTCGAATATGATATTTTAGTTTCAAATTTTTATCTTCAAAAGTCTATCGAGTATACACTCATTGTTAAAATTAGTTAAGAGTCCAACGCAATCGAATAATAAAATAGAGATATTAGACACAAATAACCTTGAGCGCGTAGACAAAGCCTCCATTAAAGAAGCACTTAGAGACCACAAGGTTTAATACGCTAAGCTGTTGCTTGGTAGATCGCATTGATTTATTTACGAGTTCAGATCTTGGTGCATGGTGAATTTTTTAAGAGCTTGCAGTATGCAAGCATCGACGAAGAATGTTTTGTTGTTGTTTGTAGATGACGTTTGTTTCCCATTCAAAATATATAACATTAGTTGGACAGATTTTAATGGATGTTTTTTCACATTTTTTTATTTTGAAACACTAAGTGTAATAAATTTGGGTGGAAAAATTGATTTTGCATATAATAACGCAAATACAGCGAAAAATTCATAGTAGAATGATTAACCTGTTCCTAAAAACTAAAATACAATTTGTATTAAAAATAATGAAACAACCCTTTATGTCAACCGGGAATTATCGAGCTAGCCTTATGTCTAAAAAATTCAAGAACAGGAACTTTAAGAAAATACTTTGTCTCAGGTATCTCCAATAGGCACAACAAGAGTATTGACGGATGACGTGCAACTTCATCATAAATGAACCGAAAAAGTACAACTTTGTACGTATATTAAATATGTCGTTGTCGTTCATATACTGTTCGCGGACACTTTTATATGATGACCGTTGTGTGGCCCTCTGAGCGTCAATGCGGCGCCTTTCTCCTTCTGGCTCTCGAGCATCCATCTTTTGCCTTTATGCGTTGCTCCGACTACCCTCCGCTCTCTCACCCGATGTGCTTTTCCCGTCTTTGGTGGAACTGGTATCCGTCTTCTTGATTGAAATTCGGCGATTTCGTAAATGATGCGAAGAAAATAGAATTCCTTTTGCGTCCTCAAATCTGGTTTTGTGCCCCGGTCCTAATAATTGGTGCTCTGTCATGACTGACGTATGCCGAACGGAAGTTATGCGGAAAGTATGTAATAGGCGAAAAATGTTAACAGATTACTAGTGGTGGTAAATATTTCCCGTTCTGCTGTTAATAATTCTTGTACACATTACTCGTTTAATTGTTCATAAGGCTAGTATAATTGACCCGTTCTCACAGATTACTGGTTAAATTGTTTAAACATAATGCTGTACAGACACCCTTTCAATTTTTTATACCTAGGGTACTTTACCTTTTCAATTGTTCATACTACTGAGTACTATAATTCTGGTGGTTAAAACTAACCGTGCAATGTCATATTCTACTCGTGGTACAGATTACACCTTCAATTGTTGATATATCTGACGGTAGAGCGTACCCATTATATTGTTTATACGCCTGGGTGCTCAAATTACCCGTCCAAAAATTAATAATTCTTATGATTCACATTACCAGTTCAAATGTTTATACTTCCGACGGTTCAATCCACTTGTACAATTTTTTATACACTCCGGTGGTTTATAAAACCCGTACAATATTATATGCTACTGGTGTTATAAATTTCCCGTAAAATTGTTCATAAACCGGTTGTTAACATTTCCTGCATATACCATCCTTTCCGCATAGCGCCCTGTCAGCATAAGGTCCGTCGGCATAACGTCCGTCGGCATAACGTCCGGCCACGTGGTTATGTTGTGGTTGTCGAGCTGATAGCGATGTCACTACAGAAATTTTTTAGAAATATCTCTTCTTCAGAGACTAGATAAGAAAATTAGGGAACGTGAGAGACTCGAAGGAATAAAGAAATGGAAGAAAAATAACAGAAATTATACAGAAATCGCGGTGTTATGACCTCCGTGAGGAATATAAGGGTTCAAAAGAAAAAGCATCTCTCGTTTGATTGTTTGTCTGACCGTGTGTGCCCACGCGTACATCACACGCTATGTCGATTGCTGTATTTGGATGAAATTTTGTATTTGGGATTGTTATCGCGGTAGAATATGTAAATCATGTCAAATTACTTAAACTGGTCTGACATTATTCTAGAAATAAAAAATAAAAAACGGTATATCTGAAAAGTATAACTCGGTAAATACTGAAAAGTTGCACAATTTTTGAAAGGTGTGATGAAAATGAAGCAATTGGATAGTTTCACTCAAACAAAGCCACCATAATACCACGATATGTCAGCAAATCGCTAAATATGGCTTCGATAAATTTTAAAATACAGTGAGATGATGGAATACTCTATTCACGCCGCTCTATAGGGCTAGCCATCTAATTTGAAGCGAAAATAAATTCGATTCCTTATTCTGCTACGAGTGATTTACCTCTTTCATAATACGCTTCTTTAACGGATTAAATCTAGCTTTCTGTCTGTTCGAATAACAGCTCTTTTTCGAGACATACACAGTAGACCGTTGCTATCCTTGAAGTTTGCTTTCCTGGAAAACACCGCGCGGGCATTACAGATAAAGGGGTTTATTTTCTGGTTCATGCACTCTCGACACAATTTATAAAGCGCGTCAGACCTTATAAATACAAAGAAAAACAATGTCCTCAATGGTTTGGCAGACTCGGTCCATTCTTGCAACTTTTTTTGCCCTTTTCCAAGAATTTCTTGGAATTAAGAAATATTTTCTAAATGTAGCCGATGTTATCCTACCTTTTTTCCTTTATGGCAAATGTAAATCTAAGAAACGCACCGAATAATGAACTAATGGTAAATGAACAGGGTATGATGGCGCCCCGATGCGAAGTTTATCTGAACCGCCCCCTTTCCCTTTGTTCTCAAATAAGAAAATATATTAATATTTTAATGTGAATTATATTGATATACAATCTGTAATTTATTTGTTTTTATAAAAATACTGGAGTATAATAATTGATAGAATAATAAAGTTTAAAAAACGAAAATCAGTTTAAATTTACATTATATTATTTCTAAACGTATGTGTTTGGCATATACACAAAAAATTTCTATACATATATACATACAAATGGCAAGGAACAGAAAGGAGTGGAGACAACGCTGGTGCCAGGGACCTGCCTTGAGGCAGAACACCTTATGATGATGATACATACATAAAAATACAAAAACAAAAGAAAACAAAATTAGGACATTAAACCATTTTAATGTTCTCAAAGTTGAATTTTTCTTGCTTTCAGACTAGAAAACTCATCGATTAATTTATAAATGTTTAACTTCTCACATATATCATTTTCTGTAGCTATCACAGATAGTCTTACAAGACTCTTTTCTGACATGCTTGACCGTAAATCATTTTTTATTATTTTTAGTCTAGAAAAAGACCTTTCACCTCTCGCCACTGTTACGGGTAAGGTTAATAAAATTCTTAAGGAAACAATTAAATTTGCAAAGATATATTCCATGTTATTTGAATACACATATTATAGTATGATTACAGGATCTTTGTAATTTTCTAGACGAATAAAAACCTTTAACGTTTTCATTTCGCCAAATAGTTCTGTTGCGTTGATGTCCTTGTCTTGCCCATCAGTAAT
The DNA here is from genome assembly GCA_028673005.1 of Tanypteryx hageni. Taxonomy (NCBI): domain Eukaryota; kingdom Metazoa; phylum Arthropoda; class Insecta; order Odonata; family Petaluridae; genus Tanypteryx; species Tanypteryx hageni. Next base: position 235,811,444 of record CM054113.1, on the reverse strand, counting down.
AATTCTTTCCAAACCGATACATTTTTATTAGGAGTTTCATTACGCATTCTGTTCGCTGAAGTCATACAGAAAATTAAATGCGTTACTGTGATTTTTAAAAAGTTCCTGCCTTTCTTGTAACGAATTAGTTACAGTATCCAAAATTGCATTGTAAACATTTATTCTAAACTTATGATCAGCGCTCATTGGTGATTCATCTGCAGTTTCATAATCGAAAAGTTTTTTTATCTTACGTTTCCGTGCTTCGGTTTTCGTTTTAAACTCGGGAGAAAGTTCTATTATTATAGACAGTTCCTTAGCTTCTTCAAGTAAACTCTGAAATCCCTCATCTGTGCGACATTCCTTTATAAAAAATATTTATTTTTTAATGGATTCCAAGGAACACACAATATTCTGATTGACGCTTTGGAGCGATTTGCTTACTATGTTGACCCTTTGTAAAGTATTATGCCTCAGCACTAATGAGCATAAAAATTGATATTCTTGAATTTTAGAAGCTAGAACCTGTGCCTCATATTTGGTAACATTATCTCTTTCTGCATCCTCCCTTATTTCAACTAGCGCGTCGGACATCTCTCCTATCTGATGTCACAATGGTCGAACTGTATCTGTCTTAGATTCCCACTTAGTGTTACAAAGAGGTTTCAGCGTCAGCTGAGAATATTTTTTCGAAACATCCCAACGCTTTGTTGACGCGCAAAAGAAATTATACTTGGGGATCCGCGGGATCTTCAGCCTCGTTCAGACAATCAATTTTTATCGTCTTCATAGTTCTCCTGCACTTCATACCGTAGGAATATTGTTGCCACCTTATGAATAGTTCATTCCGGGAGATTTCCACCTCATGAGTAGCAAATTCTGGGAGAATCCGGGAGAATTTTCTTTGGGTTAATAAACAACTAAATTGAGCAATTAAACGTGTTTTATTTACTTATTATGAAATATATAATGATTATTTAATCTTTATTTTTATGTTAAAATTAGGGTTGCTACCTTGTAATTTTCTGGTTCTGGGAGATATCCACCATATGAGTAGTTCACTGCTAGATTGTTTCTAGGTTAAAAACCGCTAATGAGAACACTAAAACTTGTTTTATCTATTATTTAGAAAGCATATGAATATTAACCTTTATTTTTAAAACAGTATTCTATAAATTATAACAACAAACTCTTAAAAATAACGTTATTTCAAAAGCCTTACTTTATTTATTTAATTTTAATTTGTATTTCGAGCTACTTGGAGCAGTCTACAAATAATCTGACTTTCCTTGTAAAAAGGCAAGAAAATATTTACTAGAGTAATTTAAATTGGTGCATACTTGAATTTTTGTCCTGACATGATCCACATATTTCGACCTTTACCCAACAATGCATTAATATCATTGAACAAATGTTCGTAGGCTACAATGGATACTGTAACTGAAAGCAAAAACGTTACAACTTTCTCCGCCAAATCCATTTACTTTTGAAAATAAATAGGAAGCAATTTTGAATGTTTCTTGATTGGTTTAAATTGTAATAACGAACAGACAACCTTTTAGTGGCGAGAAAGGGGTAGTAACCAACATGATCCTGCATAAAGAGTATATTTATACATTAAGTTTCGCTTCACTGGAATGACGTATTCTACCAAATCTCAACCTAATACAAAAGTAAAATTACTTAATTTTTGCTCCCGGAAAAGTTCTATCAGATTTCGGGAGGGATGTATCTAAGTAAGGTGGGTTAATTCCGGGAGAGTCCCGGAATTTCGGGAGAGGTGGCAACCTTAATTGGAAATGTAAAATTTGAATAGATTTGAAAGATCTTATGAAAGAAACGTAAATCTAAGAAACGCACCAAATTTGACGTTTTCTTCATTGCGCTAACGCAAACTGTGCAATAAGTATAAGGGTGGTATTCTATAAAAACTACAGAAATTTGACTCTATGCAATTTGTACATGCACACAAAGTTCGGTAAAATACAGACAACCGAGACGGCAGTTATCGTAGAACAAACAGACAAAATGCACATGGACCTCTCTTCGCTCGGCCAATTAGCGCAATGCGCGAACGAAAATTGAGCAGGAACTATAAGGGTGGTATTCCAGGAAAACTATAGGCAGTCGACTAAAGTTATTTAAATTTGCACACGAAGATTGGTGATAATCAGACAACCGAGACAGCGGTTATCGTAGAACAGACAAACAGACAAAATGCGCATGGACTCAAGAGAGACCTCTCTTCGCTCGGCCAATTACGTTAAGATGTTATGAAAGTTTCTTATAAGTAATGTGACCAAAAATCATCTTTTTAAAGAAAATTTCATTTTTAATTCAAATTGTTTTCCTCTCTCTTCTTGATTATTTCTTCTTCTGTGCACTTTTTTAGGGTCAACCTATTGAAATGTTGCATTGCAACGAAACCTAGGTCGTTTGAAATAAATTTATGTGGAATTACAACAAGTCTCTTTATTTTACATCAGCATTGTTGCCAATAAATAGAAATGAAGATAGTCATTTATTTTGCACTTTAAATAAATAATTATATTAATGAAGTCCGATACAGAGATTTGAATTGATGAATAATTTAAGGACTTTGAGGACATTTTATGGGAAATATGCGTGTATTTTTTAATCTTTAGCTAAAAAGATGAAAAAAATATTTAAATTTATTTTATGAATCTATGTTTTGCATGCACTAAAAAGTAAATAAATCGCTATTTCTATTTTGAGACAAAGCTAGATCTCACCCTATTAAAACTACAATAGAACAGTTCCAACATTAAAATAATCTTTTGATAATTGCCTTCACAATTTACTGGATATTTCTATATCACTGATATATTTCGTAGGACTCACAAAGAAGTATCCCGAAAAAATATTCAATTCTCTGTATATAAATACAAATGAATAGTTAATGAAGGCTAGCAAACAAAAACAGTATTTCTTTATACAATTATTGCATCAAGTATCATTGATACGAAAATATTTAATAACATTGTATTGTAATAAGTACCTCCACAGTTCACTGAATAATATTTCGTAGGACTTACAAAGGTGTATTCCGAAGAAATATTCCAATCAATTAGAATTGCCAACAATAAGTTCCTAAAACAAAATCAGTTCTCAATAGTTCACTGAATAATATTACGTAGGACTTACAAAGGAGTGGGTAATCCGAAGAAATATTCAGATCTATAAGAATTGCCAACAATAAGTTGCTAAAACATAATCAATCCTCAGACTCACCAACGGATGGCAGATAATATGTTGCATTTACGTTAATATAAAAAAGGGAATTAAATTTTAGTTTTTGTGTGTTTTGCATTGAAATACGTGTTAATGTTATTTTTTTAAAATTCATTCCTTTACACATCGTATATGAAGATCAATACGTTTATATTTTAATTAAATATTTAAAGAAAGCTTTCAAAAATATTCCACTAAGTTACAACTATAAATAGACGAGCGTAATTGCCCGTCAAATATGACGGGTATGCTTAAGTATTAAATTTAAGGCACTTCCCATTCTTCGCCCTTTTCTCTTTTCCTTTCTTTGGAAAAATAAATTTCTTAGTCTCAATCTCGTCCTAATAAAGATTATTATCTATCTCTATCTCTCTGTCCTCCTCTCCCTCCTGTCTCCCTCCATTTATCTCTCTCTCTCTTCCTCACTCTTCTCTTTCCTTTTCTGGAAAAAAAGACTTCCTATTATCAATCTCTACTTATTCAACACCATTATCTGTCTACCACTCCCTCCTTCTGTCTCCGTCCCTCTCTTCTTCTCTCTCACTCCCCCTCTCTCCCTCCCTCTCTCCTTTCTTTCCTTCTCTCTTTCCTTTTTCAAGTACTAAAACTTTCAAATCACGCTTTCCTTACGCATATAGTATAAGGCTTGAAACGACAATACGATCCCGAGCTTTAATATTGACACGGTCGGTAAGGCAACATATCGTTAAAAAGCTTAAATTTTTCCATTGAATATGATTTATGCGTATAACTTGAGCGATTTCGAATCGTAGGCGTAATGTGACGACAAGAATAAGAAACGTTATTTATTTTTCTTTAAAACAGTCTAGGTCCAAAGACTGTACGTCAATTATTTCTAATTTTCATTTGCAAAAGAGTAAAAGCCTGTAAGTCGATAAATCGATTTTCTCGTGTTATCTCATGGGAAATAGAAATTATCTACTGGAGTCGAACACAGATCTTTTTTGAGGATTTTCTTTTCTAAAATTGATTTTATTATAAGAGACAAATATTCCTACCAAATTTACAGTCTTCTATCTACTCGGAATGTTTGTTGAATAGCATTGCAGTCAGTCGCAAATAGTTCTCGGTCGAGCGGGAGGGACAAATGTAGCTTATCATTTAACACTCAGACGCCCGGGCTTAGCTCACCCCCTAGATCGCTCAACCGGGTCAATTTGACCCGCACTATGAAATATCAGCTTTTATATCTTAATATTGCGAAATAAAAAGCGATACATTATTTAAGTCATTCAAGCAATTATAAGTTATGTTTAGTAAATTTTTCCAAACTGATACATTCATGGACAAAAATTATGTTTGTGACAAATATTTTTTCAATTCTATTGATAAACTGTTAGTATATATGTGGAAAGAACCTATTAAAAATAAAGCAGTTATTTCTTCGTGAGTGTTTATTGCGTTTAAATAGGGTATACATTTTCCATTTAACTACAGTTTTGAGATAGCATGAGACGGTACACTCTCTGTCTGAAACTTAAAAAATAAGTACATAATTTTTATAATAATAATAATTTGAAAATTATATTTGAAAATCACGCATGGATTGCATAACAGCGAAAGAACGTAAAAAACTTATGCTCAAGTAATACAAGGCAGACCCATATTTATCAACATGAAGAATAAATTAGGTACGGGTAGCAACAAAATGTACATAATTAAAATATACAGAGATAAACACGCTAATTATAAAAAGGCATTATTAGTCGGATATGCATAAGAACTATGAGAAAGGCAGGAAAGCTAGAGAACCTGAAAGAAGAAATGAGAAGAAATAGAGTTGACATTATAGGGCTAAGCGAAACTAGATGGGAAGGAGAAGGACAGTTCGACTCGGAAGAATTCACGGTAGTTTATTCTGGAGGAAATAGTGGGGAAAGGGGAGTAGCTCTGGTACTTAGGAAAGATATGATGAAAAGCGTGACAAAGATAATAGCAACAAACGATAGACTGATGGCAATCAAGCTAAAAGCAGTCCCAGTGGACATGCTGATAATCCAGGTATATATGCCAACGTCAGCTCATGACGATGAAGAAATAGATGAGATCTATGAGCAAATTAAAATTAAAATGACATCAAATACTTGGAAAGCTTTGAAATGTGGACTTGGAGGAGAATGCTGAAGATAAAATGGACAGATAGGATGAAAAACGATGAAGTGCTACGAAGAATAGGAGAGAAGCGAATGATTATACAGACTATCAGAAAGAGGAAGGCTAACTGGGTTGGACATTACCTGAGGAGAGAGAGTATGATTAAAGACGTGTTAGAAGGAAAACTAGATGGGAAAAGGGAAAGAGGTAGGAAAAGGTTTCAGCTGATAGACGATTTGAAAGGGAAAGAGAGTTATCAAGATATAAAGAGGACAGCGGAAAATAGGAGTATATGGAGAACCAAGTTTAACCAAGAATAATCACGGACCTGTCTACGGACAGACTACCTATGATGATGATGATGATGCATAGCGGTAATGCATTCAGGTGGAAAGCACTCGTTTCGCTTACAAATACTACGAACAGGATGATTTATAACTAATTTAATAAACTAACGCTAATTATAAATAATAAGTATTTTACTATACTATGCAACAACAAAAATCTTTCGGACCTGAAAAATAGATTTATTTGACATATATTTGTGACGAACAAACAAAGTTTCTAAATTATTATTCTTTTATCGCGTTAGTACAATCGAAGCAAGTGCAACGCATTTTACCCATGCACTTCCCACAAACCATTTTCTTGCATACTATGCATTTGGTTGAGATTTTATTTCCTCTGCAATTTTCTGGCATCTTCGGCGTTTTGGAACAACTTCTATAATCAGATCCTTCGCCTTAATTATCATTATTGGCCGCATTTTCACATACCTACTTCACTCGTAGCTTCTCTGCATGTTGTCTGATGAACATTCTCCACGAAATTTTCTTATCAGTGATAGCTGTATATATCACGACAGCATTTATTGCCGACAAATCAAGAATGTTATAAATGTCCGTCCGACAAATCCTCGAGGATGTTATTGAATTCCGCGAGAATCTCATGAGAATATAAATCGCGTGTACGAGACATTTTTCTTATACTATTCTGTGCAAATGCAAGCGAGGCTGCCTGCACGTTATTGCGCGTCCAAATACCGCCAGGGACTGAGCAAAGAGCTTGTTGAGATAAAATAATATATAATAATAATATTAATATTTCAAAATAACGGATAAGTGACAATAGTCCAAGAGTTCCGATTAACCGATTTTTACCAAATAAATAATCAGATCTTCTAACTTTTATGAAAATGTTATATATAAAATTTTGCGACGACGTCATTAATAATTTTTGAGTTAGAGCACCCAAGAAAAGCTATCACACACACACAGACATCATCAAGAAAATGGTGAAAACGTGTTCACGGGACCTTAAAACGTGTATTTCCGTTGAATTCTCGGAGTCGATTTTTTCATGAATAAAATACTTTTCCCTATACTACGTACATGGAGAAAGATAAAATAACTGAAATTGCTAAGTTCTTTTAAACTTCTTTCTTAAAATAATGTTTTTGTTAAAAAGCGATCGCAGTTCGAATATTGTCTCTTTGAATTACTGAAATTGGTCTATAAATTCCGTCGCACGCCATTTTCAGTCACAAAATCCCTATTAAAATCGTTTATCTCCCAGAAGACAGGATCGCTACTTACAGTAGCGGTTTAAATTGGTTGCATACCTAATTCTTCTCCTTCCTACTTTTGCAGAATTTATCAGATTCACAGAACAAATCCTGAGCTGCAGATATCAATTCTGATTCCGATATTGGAGAAGATGACGAATAAGTAGACGGGCCAGGCTATAAAATAATTTCTCTAAAGCACCTTCCTGTCTTTCAAATGAATCCAATCGTACTTCCTTCCTTTTATTGTTTTCACAGCCGCTAAGTTTTTTCTTGGGCACCATTATTATATTAAGGCATAAAAACTCGAAACATAGGAGGCAACAATATTAGTGCACAAGTCTCCAAATAAACTTAGTAAAATATAAAAGCACTTGTAGAATAAAAACGACGAAACACAAAAATGTGAAAAGCTGCTTTACAACTAAACAACTATAACGCATACTAAATACTTTGTGCGGTTAAATGACGGTTGCCTTAAAAAACGCTCGGAAGGAGTCAAACGTTGATTGATATGCTACCAGGATCGTGTTTATATACTGTCGCTCTAAGCGAAATATTAAGCGTCTTGGATTATGCAACCAGTATCTTAGATCACGTGAGTTAGCTTAAAGATGCAATCCCAAGGTCAACTTCGCATACAACTTATAAAAGACGTATAGTTGCAACATTGTTTAATAAATAATACACGATACTGAAAAGTTGTGAAAAACTTTTCCATTGTAGTCAAATTCTTGTGTCCTTGAGTTATTTTGCGCTTTTTATGATTACACGGATTTCATAATTTGATACATTTCATAATTTGGTGCTTTCACACTTAGTGTTAGGCACCTTTCATAATTTGGCGCCCTAGGCAGTTGCCTATGCGTAAATCCGGCACTGCATAAAGATATAAATCAACATAAATGTAAACAAACAAAATGACGTAATATCGTCAAGGGGCTCGTGATATACACTCAATATTACCAATGGCTCAAATGAAATGCCCATGGTAACTGACAATTCTCATTGTTTAAAAGTCGCGTTTTTTCGTATTAAAAACGGATTTTCCGGAAAATTTGGAACGTAATTGAATTTTCACAGTAACCAAAATGAACCTCTTTCTTTTTCCAACATAACTGTTTAGGTCCTGACTTCGTATCTTAATTAAGTTGAACTTTGAAGAATTGATTCATTTTCCCCGCCGTTATGGCTACAAAAGCTTTCAGAAGTTACTTTTCTCAGCTCTCTAGCTTTACCACAGCTCCCGGAATTTTGAACCAACGGAGTGTGCTATTTTCTTCCTACCAAATTCGAAAATTCTAATCTTTCGAAAGCTATTGGGCTATTTTCGTTGAACTCTGAAGAATGGATTTATTTTTCCCGCCGTAATGACTATATAAGCTTTCAGAAGACACTTTTTCCAACTAGTACTACTAGTCCGCACCGGATTAGACGGAACCTGCCTATATAAAGACGACCAAAAATCTGCACTGACACTTCGGACCTGAAGAAGCCGACTGGAACATCGGCGAAATATTGTCCAGGAAATGGATCAACACGGCAGAATCCCGGAAATCACCACCATATCACTTTTTCCAACTGTCAAGCTCAACCACAGCTTCCGGAATTTTGAGGCAAAGGAGGGCGTTTTTTCTTCTTACAAAATTATATATATATATAATTCCCAGCCCAGCCCAGCGGACACTTACCAAGTTGAGGACCAAGCAAGCTGCTGGGGGCAGTTGTTCCACGTAACCTTGAACGTGTATCACGACGGCCTATTGCTGTGGAAGAGCGCATACCGGACCTTGTACAGCGTAGCCCAATGAGTGTTCGAAGGATTTATAATCGAATTGGTGAATCCACATTGCGGGTATGGCGAACCATGCATTATGTTTTACATCCTTATCATTTCCAACGTGTGCAGGCTCTTCAACCAGGTGATTATGATCATCATGTTTGATTTTGCCAGTGGATACTGTTGCACATACTGATCAGTGATGGAACACAATTTAATTGGGATGGAATTAACAATAAACGAAATTCCCACTTTTGGTCCACCGATAATCCTCACGGGATCGTGGAAAGCAACTTTCAGTATCGATTCTCGGTTAAGATTTGGTGTGCTCTGATTGGAGATTCATTGATTGGACCATTCTTTTTGGAACAACGTTTAAATGCTGCTAATTACCTTAACTTCCTGAAGAATGAATAGCCGCTTTTAATGGAGGACGTACATCTGGAGGCAAGGCGCAGGATGTTCTTTCAGCAGGATGGGGCGCCTACACATTTTGGTCGTCAAGTTACGGATTACTTGAATCAGCATTACGGGAATCGGTGGATTTGCCGTGGTGGTCCAATATCTTGGCCACCAAGATCTCCGGACCTAACTCCGCTTGATTTCTTTTTGTGGAGTCTACAAGACCAAAGTACAGACGAGAGAGGAACTATTTCGTCGCATAATGGATGCCGCTGCGCACATAGGAGACCATCCTGAAATGATCCAACGAGCAGTAAACTCGTGTTTGGAACGAGCAAGACTGTGCATTAAATATCGTGGTGGTCACTTTGAACAGAAAACCTAAGGTGTATTTCGAAACGTAACAATAAATTAATCCGGTTAATACTTTCCTGTATTTTATCCTGTATGCACCTACAATCATCCGTATCTTCTTAACGGTTGAAAATAGGAGCAATATTGTATTACATTTTTTTAGTTGAACTTACCTCCCAAATCACCTGCTTACCGAAAGTTTCTAGTAAAGCCTCGCACGATTCACGCTCTCTACCTCCGGGATAAAAGCAATTATGGCTCCAATCAATTGACGGAAGATCGAAATCGCCCCCGATTATAATGTCTTTATCTTTATTAGACGAATGTAGCGTCGCCACTTGTTTCTCCAGAGAATGAATTGTTTCCACGCTCGCATTTGGGGGTCTATAAAAAGCGCATATATTTATAGTTTTTGAGTCGCTTCCTTTCACACGACACCAAATACTTTCGACTTCGCCGTCGTTAATCTGTATTGGGTAACTTTCGTATTTATTGCTAACTGCTATAAATACTCCACCTTCCGACCGGATACATCGATCTTTTCTGAAGACGCTATAGTCACGAGGAAAGATCTCCTGACTGGCTATGTCTGCCGTAAGCCAACTTTCTGTGCCTATAACTACATCAGCACGCAGACTACGAATGAGTTGTTCAAATTTGGCCTCCTTCCTGCGAATGCTGAGACAATTATCCGTAATGATTTTTAGTTTTTCGCTATGACTACGTAACGATTCCTCGCGCTCTACTGAGGTATTATTATTGTTATTATTATTAATATTATAATTATTATCATTATTTACTGCCTCCTTATCCTTTCTACTATGCCGACTATTTCTACGCTTGGAATGTATTCTACTGTTACTTAACGTCGTGTTAATAGCGCAATTAAGGTCGCACGCATTATCTACGGAACTGTTGCATGGAAAATCGTTTATCACCATACCTTCGATAATTCTGTTAAAGCACAGATGTCTTACATTTTCCTCTATTGTGCTCTCAATTAATCCCGTACCTGTAAGCTGCCTACATCCTAACCTACCATCTGATCTACTATTGACGTGCATCTCAACGCTTGCTGAAAAATTACAATTGCTTAAATCTAACCTAAAAAAGCCCTAGAATGCTCAAACACCCTATGAGCTACCGCCTTCGCAGCCTCGGCAGTGTAGTGCACACCAGAACCGTTTAGGGATGCCCTACATTCACGAGGATTCTTAACAAAAGGCTGGAGAAAAAGGTAGAAGAAATGCTAGGGGAAGATCAATTCGGTTTCAGAAAAGGACGAGGAACTATAGATGCTATAGGGGTAGTTAGAATCATATCATAAGGGGCAATAGAGTACAGTCAAGATATCTGCGTATTTCGTAGACTGGCAGAAGGCCTTTAATCGAGTAAATTGGGTAATGTTGATGAATATATTATAGGGTATAGGTGTAGACAGGAAAGACAGGAGACTGATCAGGAATCTATATGTGAATCAAGTTGTAAAGGACAGCTTGGAGAATTCAGGCAAATGCGAAGTAAATATCGGTAGAGGAGTAAGACAGGGCTGCTGCCTATCGCCGACCCTATTCAATATATATGGAGAAAGTCAAATGCAAGAAGCTTTAGAAGGCACAGGGGATTTCAAAATTGGAGGAAGGATTATAAGAACAGTATAATACGCGGATGATCAAGTATTTCTAGTAAGAAAGGAAGAGGAAATCCAGAAAATGATAAGTAGACTAGTAATAACAGGTAGAAAATAAGGTATGGAAATAAATATTGAAAAATCTAAGGTCATTCGAATATCGAGCAAAGAAGAGAATCTAAACATATGTATTGGAGGATATCCTTTAGAGCAAGTTTCAGACTGTAAATACCTTGGAAGTATCATAACAAGAGAAGCAATATGTACGGATGAGATCAGGACTAGAATAGGAAAAGCAAAAGTGGCTTTCAGAAGAATGAAACACCTACCTACGGGGAATATATGGCAAGATATCCGCAAGAACGTCATAAAATGCTATGTATGGAGTATAGTATTTCACGGAGCGGAAACGTGGACGCTAAGGAAAAATGACATCATATACTTGGAAAGCTTTGAAATGTGGACTTGGAGGAGAATGCTGAAGATAAAATGGACAGATAGGATGAAAAACAATGAAGTGCTACGAAGAGTAGGAGAGAAGCGAATGATTATCATTATATATCGACGACTCTTACAGAGGAGGATATAACATACATATAACAGGAGGATACTAATGTTTAGGCACTTCCAGATGTGCTGTAGATTCGAAATTTTTTTATTAGTTAGGATTTTGTGAAAAACCGACTAGAAAAAATGAAAATCTTGAAAAAGTGCAACAATGCGGCCGCTAAAAATTCGCAATTGTTTAAACAAATTTTCAGGGTTTATGTATTTCCGCATGTGCTACGGAGTTTAAATTTTTTTTATAAGTAGAATTCTTAAAAAAACGAAATAGGGATTATACAAATTTTGATATTTTTATTTGTTTGGCAGTTAAAAATTCTTAAATTTTAAACAAATTGATAACTGTTTAGGTACTACGATATGAGCTAGGAAGCTGAAATTTTCAAATTATTTACAGAGTAGTAAATTTGCACAAATAAACATTTCAATTTTACCATATATGAATTGCGGCGGCCGTTAAAAATTATTTAAATTTAAACAATTAGAAAAATATTATTTTACTTCTAGAAGTGCTACAACTTTTAAATTTGGCTAAAATGTGTAGCATTATTACCTTATAATGAAGAAAGTGTAAAACCTTTAAAATTGCAACATTTGGGATTGTTTTAATCAATTATTTTTACATGTGGGAAAAACGGGAATCGCTGCGGAGGTGAAATATTTAGAATTAAAAATATATGTGTAATGATGAAAGATGAATAATGAATGTTTTTTTATGTTGAGATGAAATGCTTGCAGTATGCAAGCACCAACTACTAGTACAGACTATCAGAAAGAGGAAGGCAAACTGGATTGGACATTACCTGAGGGGAGAGAGTATGATTAAAGATGTGTTAGAAGGAAAACTAGATGGAAAATGGGAATGAGGTCGGAAAAGGTTTCAGCTGATAGACGATTTGAAAGGGAAAGAGAGTTACGGACAGACTACCTATGATGATGATGATGAGGGTAAGGGCACTGCTGCATATAACTTAGTTGTTATGTTATAATTTTACTCAACAAAAAAGTGAAATTAACCCTGTATATAAGGGGCATGGTACTGCTGCATAACTTAGGTGTTTTGCAGGATGCTTATTCATAAAAGACTTAATCGCTTATACTAAGGACTATACCTATATTTGTTTGCTTTATTTGCATCATTCTCTTTTATAAATCTGGAATAGGCCTCCATGCCTCCTTGGAGGGAAAGTCGTCCATTCACATTTTATTAACATTCCAAAGAATCAGCAATAACTTTTCTGATCTTCTGTAGATGTAAAGACTGGAATATTCTGCATGATTATATAAGTATGAAAAACTTGGATATGCTCGAGTTCTATTGTAAGTATGTTTCATTTCCTCAATTGATCGATTAAGTAACGATTGTGTAGTATTTTTAATTTGAATTTTTAGTGCTTTTTAGTGCTTTTCGTCATTGCTGAAAAGCACTATTATCTTCGTGATGTTCGTCTGTCCGTCCGTGCGGCTTAACCGATTTCAACCAAATTTGATACAGAATATTTACATAAATAAATGACCGAAAAGGCATATTTGGACCAGATCGACACAGCAGGGTCCACAATTACAAAGTTACACTTTTCGGTAATTATAAATTTGGAAAAAATTTCAATTTCAATGAAATTTTGTTGGAAGAAGGCGCGTAACATAAAAAACAAAATCAAGATGTATAATGTAGATATAGAATGCAGGGCAGTAACAATACAAGAAGTAAAAAACATTCTTTTACACATATTTGTGTTAAAGTGTCTGCATCAATTTGAATGAAATTATAATATTTATAATGCACACATGTATAGAAAACCATAATAGCATATTTAAACTGAATCAACCAACAGGGGTGCCACAATTGCAAATTAAACTCTTTCGGTAATTAAGTATTTGGCATAACGGATTTCAATAAAATTGTGTATATAAGATTTGTAATACATGTCATAATGAAATCAAGATAGTTAAAACGGAGCTAAGGAGCAGGACTACCACTGTAAAAAGTTAAATAATATTTTTTTACACGTAATTCTAGAGAACCGACGACATGAATTTTAACCAAATATGATGTATATAATCTTTATATAAATAAATACCAAAATTATTGTTCAAACCCGGTCGACTAAATAAGGCTACCATAATATCGAAGTTGGAATTTGTTTGCAACTATTAATTTCGAAGGTATTGGCTTAACGGATTTCAATGAAATTTCTTTTTTAGGGAGAGTATAGAATGACAAAACGAAATGAACATGTTTAATACGGATCTAACAAGCAGGGTTGCCACAATATAAGGAAAAATAATTTTCTGATTTCAAAGCAAATACATTAGTATACGATTATACTACGGCGAATTTGACGAAAAGCTATTTTGTACCACGGGAAACCCGTGCGCATCCCTACTTGTTGGAATATAGCAACCCCTATTATGTGAAATGCTTGTGTATGGATTTCATTATTTAGCAAAAGCCGAGGTATTTATTGGTTTTTATAAGAATTTTGGCTTTACATCGCAAAGAATAACAATTTAGTTTCCTTTAAGTTATTGTATTACTGGCAGAACAACCCGTTCTTTACCCGAGGTTTTTGTGATTAATATCTTGAATAGGTATCGATGATCTTTCAGGACTTTGAAATAATGAGTTATCATTTTGGACTTTTGGAATTTTAAAAAATACATTGAAAACCCTTTAACAATACTTCCTTATAGACTATGCTGGCAGTCTTGCCACTTTCCAAAGGAGTATATAAAGTGTTTTGGTTATTTATTTTTGAACATGCTATGTAAAACTGACCATATGAAATTTAATGTGCACGTAAATCGACCCGACAACTTTTAGCAATTGAAGGGGTCAGGAGAAAAATGGGCTATCCAATTTTTGGCGATGTTTGACTAACACTTCCCTCTTATGTATTTTTTTGTGAACTACGCGAATAACTTATCAGAATTGACCAAAGATGGCGGCAACTACATGAAACTCAGGATTGAAAATATCCCATAGAGGGTAAGAAGGGGCGAGACCGGTGAAAAAGGGGCCAAGTCTTTCTTGTGCATGTCTAAGCTCTTCCCGCGTTCGTGTCTATCTAAAATCTGTAGGTTACAGAAAGTAACTGTGTTGTTTGAATGTTCTAATGGAGAAGAATACCAAGAAACGAAAAATTCACGTAATGCTAACTGATGTTAAAAAGAAGATTAAAATTCAAAGCCACGAGTTAGGTTATGACTGCCAATGATCCAAAAACCGTTTTAACAATATTCTATGTTGGTTAATTACATTATTGCCAATCAACCGTAGAAGGCCAAGAAATAATACTCATCCACGTGATGCCACTTATAAATATTTCGTTTGACGAATGATTAATTGGGAGACACGTAAGTTAATGGTAGCATTACTAAGTATTAGAATATTCTATTGCAGCTAATCTCACGAAAGGAAATTGTTGTACATTTGTATTCCAAACCTGCTACCTACGAGTATATTATTGTGAATTAAATGAATTTTGTAGCAAGTTTGTCGCGAGACCGTCATGTCCATCCACATTAATTAGACTGTAAAATACAGGAGAAAAAGGGGCTTAGACCGTGGACATCTTGTACGACCCGCAGTATTTCCTATACGACACCCTTGGTACTTAAGTCTAAAGTCCATTATAGTATGGACTAATTGATTATCCTCAATAAATCCACCAAATTATACTCATTCTGAAGTTACAATTCTTCAAACACTAAAAACGCTTTCCTGCAAAATTCACAAATTTTGACTAAGCCTTTTCCCCTTAATCACTTCAATTGATTTTGCGCCTTATTACCTAATTCACTGTAAAACAAACCTTTACCGAAAATTGGAAACGTCTGAATGAAAGGGGTAGTCGATAGGAATGGTGGGGATACGTGATATTACAGCATTATAATGTGGCGTCATTCAAATTAAAAACAATGCAAAAATAAAAAATGTTTTAATAACACCGACCTATTCCACATGCCAATATATTACAACTACCGGTTTCGATGAATAATCACCATCATCAACTTACAAACATAAAATATAGGCTTTTATACGAACAGGAGAGAGGAGAGGAAGAATGAATTGTGGAAAGGAGACAAGTTCAAGGAGAGTGAGGGGGTGTGGATAAAATTAGGAGTAAAAGGTGAATAGCAGCGGGTGGGGAGAAGTTGGGATTGGTTGGATTAGCCATGGACAGATGATAAAAGGGAGCACTATGGGAGGGAGGGAGGGTGGTCACTAGTTAGGGAAAAACTGCATTAGCAGGGGAGGGGAAGTGCTGACATGAGTAAAGGGGAACAGGAGAGGAATATCGGGATTATGTTCATTGTGTAAAATTGCCATTTTTTCAAGAATATTTAATCTGAAACCTTTATCAGCTATATGTGTCGAATGAGAGAGAACAATTGTTTTTAATCCAAAAAAGGGAAAATTTTTCTGTTTTTAGGCGTTTTTCACGAGCGAAGCGATAGCTGCGGAACAACTTATGGGCGCGTCGTCTTCGTCCATCCCTATGTTTAATATCCAAAACTACTTGGCGGATTTTAATGAAATTAAGTTTTAGTAATCCATATTAAAATTTATCGTGCACTGGTGATTTTGAACTGTATCCATAAATTAGAACTTCCACTTTATATAAGCACTTAAATAAACATATACCCGTATCTAGTCATAATGGCATTCGTAACGCAACATTAAAATACCAATTTTTTTTCTCTGTAAGATATAGATTTTTATTATATTATTGGAATAGACGAAAACATTTACCACAAAAAGCTCGCGAGACCATATAATTACAACTCATAATTTCTGATATAAAAATTCGAGAAAATCTACAGCATAATATCACATTTTATTTATGTCGATGGCTAAGACGGTTCTTTCGACAAACAAAAATTAAACAAACCATAATTTTCTCTGCCATTCTCTTATATGATCTGTGAGGTAAACACCAAAAAATTCATTCGAATACAGCAGGGGTCGGCAACCTTTTGTGCATTGCGGGCCACATTAGTAATGTGAATACTACGGAGGGCCGCATTTAAATCCAAGAGTACTTCGGCGGGCCACATGAGTTTTTGCATCCGAAGTTTTTCAGACATCCTGTGGTCTCATATTAGTATAAGTAACAATATAAAAAAGAATATTTGAAATAACTTTTATATAGATAACGACTTTATGCGCATTAACGTAATGTTATTTTCAATAACCTAGGTCACATTATTTAAAATATTTACATTGAAATTGTTTGAAGCACTTATATATTCATTCAGCACTTGTAGGTAAGGTAACTCGACCCAATATGGCATATCTAAGTTTTATTAATTTTTTAAGCATCTTTCCCAAATGCTGAAAGTAAAACTATAAAACTAACATAATGTACTCTTAGACACTTCATTTAAGTAAACAGGAAAAATGTAACTACTATAAGGCTTCAACATGGAATTACTGGTTAGCATTTTTGCAAAACCTCGCTGATAGGTCATATTAGGAACATATGATCTCAATATGGCCTATTAGGTTATCGTTCAAAAAATAAGAGAACAAGAATCTTAAATACTTATCAAGTACTTGTATCAAAATTCTAATGCTTGATTGCTCAAAAATGGTTACAATAAATTGTCGGTTGGCAAAAATAACTAAAAAATGAAAGAATAAAAGTCATGATTCTAGTTTCACTCGGGTCAAAATAAAAAAATTTTACCACCAAAGATTTAGGCAGAGGAGGTCAAAATTTAATTTAAATCAAGAAATGAACAACAAAATGAGATATAAAATCAATCAAAAAATTCATTGTCATTATGTAATGATCATAAAATGGGCAATATGGCCTACATAGGGCGTATTGGGGAGACTTGTACTAGTAAAACATATTCCTTTGGAACCACATGACATCTCAATGAATTGCCAAACCAATAACACCACTATTAGTAGAGATAATTATCTTGAATAATTCCGAAGGTCCAATTAAATCATTAACTTTTACCTGTACAAACAACGTCTTGAAATTAGATACACGTAACCACAAACGCTGGTCTCAAACAAAACACTCCAGCAAATTCAGCCAACTTAGTGCATCCAGCGGAATTCCATATAAACACAGTTGTTAGCAGTCTACTGATATACTGCAACCACAATCTATCAATTTTGTCAAGTAGTACGTTCGATACGGCGATTAGGCCAAATTGGGGGAGAGGTCATATTAGGTCGAGTTACCTTATATTCACACTTAGTTCAGTAAAAACTTACTATCGGCTTTCACAAACTATTTCTCGTTATCCATATAATTCAATGAAGTTATACTATAATAGAAAATCATAAGTTTCTTGTCCGGACTGATTGACTGTCGAGAAGCATCAGCCCTGCATCTGGCGACAAGGAATCGTAATTTTAAAATAAAAATTTGATTTGTTTCTGAATTGAACCAATTTTGCATGAATTTCTAAGTCAGATGACTCTCTTAGAACATATCCTTGCGATCAATCGTATTTGCAAAATCTAAGATAAAATGTACGATTGGTAGAGACGAATGAA
Organism: Tanypteryx hageni; assembly: GCA_028673005.1. Taxonomy (NCBI): domain Eukaryota; kingdom Metazoa; phylum Arthropoda; class Insecta; order Odonata; family Petaluridae; genus Tanypteryx; species Tanypteryx hageni. The sequence continues at coordinate 235,793,281 of CM054113.1, read as the reverse complement.
AATTACCGCTACAGAGGATATACACAGGTCATCTCACAACAAAATAACACTAAACGATACACAATATAAAAAAGCATGAAAATTTTCGGCGAACAATATCGTGTAACCACAGCTATATTGAGAATCAATCGCAACATAATTTTTTTATTATCTCATGTAAAAATAAAAATTTATGTTACCTTGGTAATGCCAATCAATGAATAACAGTGAAAGAAAACGTCTGTATTGTTGCCAATAAATAGAAATGAAGATAATCATTTATTTTGCACGCTAAATAAATAATTATATTAATGAAGTCCGATACAGAGATTTGAATTGATGAATAATTTAAGGACTTAGAGGACATTTTATGGGAAATATGCGTGTATTTTTTAAACTTTAGCTAAAAAGATTTTTTTAAATATTTAAATTTTTTTTATGAACCTATGTCTTGCATGCACTAAAAAGTAAATAAATCGCTATTTCTATTTTGAGGCAAAGGTAGATCCCACCCCATTAAGACTCAAATAGAACAGTTCAACCCTTTTAATACTCTTTTGATAATTGCCTCCACAGTTCAGTGGATATTCCTAGATCACTGATATATTTCGTAGAACTCACGAAGAAATATCCCGAAGAAATTTCAATTTTCTGCATATAAATACAAATGAATAGCTAATGGAGACTGGCAAGCATGGAAACTATTTTTCTGGATACAACTATTGCATCAAGTATCACCGATACAAAAATATTTAATAACATAGTCTTTTAAAATTTATCCACAGTTCACTGAATAATATTTCGTAAGACTTACATATTCGAATCTATGAGAATGCCAACAATAATTTGCTAAAACAAAATCAGTTCTTAAACTCACCAACAGATAGCAGATAAGATGATGCGTTTAAATTAAAATGGAAAGGGATTTAAATATTATTGTTAGCTTATGTGTGTTTTTGCATTGAAATACGTGTCTTGCATAGTTTTTTTAAATTCATTCCTTAACACTTATCGTATCGGAAGCTGAATTCGTTTATATTTTAACTTCATATTAAAAGAATGCTTGCAACAAAATATTCCACTAAGCTACAAATTTCATCGTGAAAATAATTTTTATATATTATAAATTAGGAAGTCACCTTTCTCCCTAAAATTTTTAATTGACCGGCTATTCATTGCACTACCGCTCAGATATCCATTGCGCGTAGGTCAGAGAGAATCAGCAGGACGTAAAAAACATGTTTAGAATTGATAAATTTTAACGGCCGCAACAACATATTCATCAAGATTTTCAGATGTTTATTTGGGTATGAGCACTAAGCTCTAAATAACTTTAAAATTTTAGCTCCAACACGACATTACGTTTTTTCACAATTCTCTAGTATTGCCAGTTTTTTGCATTTTGAGGTTATAATTTTACGCCGTAGTTTGAAATCAATTGCATTATAATACAATGCACTGATTTTCTTTTAAAACACTAAATTAAAGCTATTATTCATCAACCCACATAATTAAAAGGAGTAACGTTCTTTTATTTAATAGCATATATGACGTTTTAAAATTGTCTTCATCATATGTATACGTCTTTGGTTGAAATCAATAAGACAATAAGAATTTCCAAATTAAAAAGCATTAAAGTGATGCTATTATAATACGGATTGCCAATTCCAATTGAAAAGCATTGTCCTGGTTGTTATGGTAGCTGAAGTTCTTTATTGTTGAGAATCTGCTTTTTTCCGATAAAATACATATTTCTTCGTCAATTCGGCACAGATTTGAATATAGTCTTAAAAAATATGACAACTCATTCTTTTAGCTATAGAAATGTTTTCGTTTTGAGTTTCTATCTCAATTATAACTAATTTAAAAATGCAAATTTATGAAATTCTGCACAGATTTCCATGTTTTTCTTATGGGGTATCGAAATGAAACATTGGGGTAAAAAATATCCCAATAAAAATAAAAAAATTGGAATTTTAGATTTTTCTGGTTGGTTGTATCTAATAACCTATCATCCTGCTAAATTTCAGTTTCGTGGCATATCTAGAAGTACCTTAGGTTTTATATCATATATCCATATATAATAATAGGTATTATAGCTACTTGTGCCTCACTCACTCACTCACTGACACAAAACTCTAAGGTACTTCTAGAAGGGATAGAAATCTGAAATTTGGTATGTTGGTAGGTCATGTAACAAAACCGTCGAGAAAAATCGAAAATCACAAAAACTTTGATATTTAAGGGGTCTTTATAACTCCAATGTTCCATTTCAAGACCACACAAGAAAAGCATGGGATTCAGTGCAAGACTTTCTAAAAATGCATTTTTAAATTACTTTAAATTGAGATGTGAATTCGAAAAAAGAACAGTTATCTATCAGTAAGAACGGAGTTCTTAATTTTTGAAAGCAAAATTCAAATACATGCCGAATTGTTTTTAATCGAAAATAGTGTGAATATTTCCTCTTTTCAACAACGGAAAACTTTCAATACTATGGCAACTACTTCAATGCTTTTAAAGGGATCTGGTATTATACGTTACAATTGCAGTGATTTAATGCTTTTAATGGAAATTAATGCCGTCATAACGAACTTCCATAACTCGAATTTCAAGGGAAAGCAAAAAATATTCGAGCTATAGAAAATTCGAGTTACGAAAATATATGTATTCATTTTTCAATAATCGAATTAACATCAAGTTTATTCCCATAAGCATATAAGTTAACATATTCTAATTTTCAATATCATGCATATTATGAAAACATCATCAGTATTTTCTTCCGATTATATGTAAAATTTTACTGTATCCAAAACACTAATTGCATCACGCACTGTGCTTGAGGGTATCATAGATAATTGTAATTCTCACCTAGGTACTACTGAAAGCCCAAACACGTTGATTCAATTTGGGATATCGACTATAGGAAGGAGCCTACAGGTTTTTTTTTATTCTTTAGGACTATAAGGGCTCACATTAGCAGTGACGGTAAAACGCGAAAGGTATTTTAATGTTATGTTTCGTGGTTTTTGGAGGAATTTGAACTTTTAAATTGCTATATATAATGGCGATATTCGCGATATTTTTATCCAAAGACGTGTTAAAGGCACGAGTGATTATGCCATAATCTTAACATAAAATATCCTAATTTTTCCATAATTTTAGTTTATAGGGTATTGTCATATTAATGATTATTCTTATTGCTCATGCAGTGCGATCTGAGTCACAAACTTGAAATACGAAAACGTGAACACGAGCCGATTGCCAGAGAATTTGATAATCAAGGATAGTTGCCTTAATTTCAAGGAAAATTACAAATATACTGCTATTACTCATGGAATTATTATTATTTAATACACATAGGCTTCACGTGACTTGCTCTGGAGATCACGATTGTATAGTTACGAGTTTAGATCTTAGTGTATGGTGATTTTTATAAGCGCTTGCAACCAGCAGGATTTATATATATATATATGTATATATATATATGTATTTATTTATTTACTTATTTTTTATTTATTCAGTTTCAAAAACAGCACAGAGGCCCCGTTACATTGAATCATATAACTGTAACCAATAATATAACATTAAAATAAATAACTATAATAAATACGAGACAATAATATTAACAGCAATTGAAATTATCATAACAAAACAGCGCCAGAAATGAGGGAAATATAGGATTACGTAGTAAGTAGTTGATTACGGAAAGAAGTGGGTAAGAAAATGTCAAGATTCGGACGTGAATCCAGTAAGGAATTATATGCAAACGGGAGGCGGTAAGAAAGAGCGTTGGGAGACGGAAAGTCGACATTTTGGTAAATGAAAAAGATTTTGAAGGCGAGTGGAGCGGGATGGAACACGGAGAGAAAAATAGGATGAAAGTAAAGGGGAGCGATAGAAACCATTGATGAGAGAGTGAAGGTACTTAGGATCCGTAATAAGACGATTATGAGAAAGGGAGGGGATGCTTAAAGAGGGCGCTCTACCCCGCGTGCGATGTCGAACTATGGCGTAGAAGAACTTTAGTATAGACTCAAGTCGTTTCATGTTTGAAGGAGCAGCAGTGGACCAAATAGGAGAGCAGTAATTTCGTATGGGAGCAACACAACCATTAAAGAATATCTTAAGAGCTAACGGATTGGAAATTTCAGTGAATCTGTAGAGAGCACCAAGTAAAGACATCGCTTTCGCAGAAAATTTCTCGATGTGTTGGGAAAAATGTAATTTAGCATCAAAAATCACTCCAAGATCTTCATGGGATTGAATTATAGGAATGGGTTTACCTAGTAAACTGTAAGAGGAAGGGAAAGGTGAGTATTTAAGGGTCAAGGACAAATGTTTGCTTTTAGATGGATTTATTTTAAGTTTCCACTTGGAGCACCACTCCGTCAACGAGTTAAATGCAGCTTGGAGACATTGCTTGTCTTCATCGGAGTAAACCCTTTTGAAAATTTTACAGTCATCAGCGTTTAAAAGAATTTGGCAATCATGTGGGGCAATAACCTCGACTAAATCATCAATGTAAAGACTAAATAGTAAAGGTCCCAGGACGCTACCCTGGGGCACACCGTACAAGACTGGAGTTGTGGATGAGGAGTGGCCGTTAAGTACAACACGCTGTGTTCGGGAATCGGGATAATTTTCCAGGAGAGAGAGAAGAGGGCCATGTACGTTAAATCTATTGCTTAATTTATGAAAAAGAAGTCTATGGTCAACTGTATCAAACGCCTTAGCCAGGTCAATATAGCATACATCAACCTGGGATCTTTGTTCAATGGCCAGAATGATTTCATGGTGTATGACAGCAAGATTCGTTAAACAAGAGCTCCCAGGTAGAAAACCATGTTGGTGAGGAGAAATATAAGGATACGTGAAAGAGAGCAAATGTCTGTGTATTATCTTTTCAAACATGGTTGATAATAGAGAGAGGATTGAGATTGATGGATAGTTTGTGATATCTGCTCTGCTGCCACTTATTAAAATGGGTGTTACATTGGTTGGCTTCCATATGGCAGGGAAACGTCCACTGAACAGACACTTGTTATAAATAACTGTTAATGGAATACACAAAACCTACGAAGTATTTTTTAAAAAGACAGAACTTATTCCATCTGAGCCGGAAGATTTGTTTTTATCCAGAGAAGCAAGTAAGTATCTGACCGCAGAATAAGATGTGAAAATATTGGATAAGGAATCCGAAGAAATTGATGCAATAGAAGGAACGGAATCACAAAACATTCAAAGAGTATATGAGCTCATTCTCAGTGATAGGGACATATTGCTATGTGATTTAGCTGAATTTGTGAACATGAGTGTTGGAAGCGTTGAAAACATTATCCACAATGAGCTTAAATTTACGAAAGTGAGTTCCAGATGGGTGTCGAAGCAACTTTCGGATGAGCACCGAGAAAGACGTGTTAAGGTTTGCAGAGAACTTCTTCAGTGCTACGAAGTGGATGGCGAAGTGTTTTTGTCATTAATTGTGACCTTTGACGAGACATGGGTTCACCATTACACCCCGGAAAGCAAGCTGGCATGGAATCGCGACATTCAACCTCGCTGAGACCTAAGAAGTTCAAGACTCAGCACTCTGCGGGGAAAGTAATGGCCTCTGTCTTTTGGGAAGCGGAGGAACCTGTTTTCATTGAGTTTTTGGTATAGCAAAGAACATTGTATGCTGCTTATTACAGCAATCTGATAACAAACAAAGTCAAGTCAGCCATTAGGTCCAAAGGCACGGCCAGCTGTCCAAAGGGGTCATTCTCCTCCACGACAACGCCCGTCCTCATTCCGCACAGGTGACAACTGCTGCTCTCGCTGACTTAGGCTGGGAAGTACTGCCAAATCCTCCGTGCACTCCAGATTTGGCCCCGTGCGACTTTCATCTGTTTGGACCACTCAAAGCAGACAACGAAGAAGTTATGGAAGCGATGCAAACCTGGCGGCAACCGAAAGACTTCGTTGCAGGGAAACGTAAATTACACGAACTATGGAAAAAATGTGTTGGAAAGCAGGGACTTTATTTTGAAAAATAAGCAAGGTTTGAGAATTGTGCAGCTTGTGTGGAAAAAATAAATTCCAGGCCAAATTTGAACACCCCTCGTAATTTATGCATTTTCCATAAAAAATCCTTTGAAATCTCTGTGTAATCCATTTATGGAGTGTATTTTTCTGTCTTGTTAACAATGGGATATCTCGACTGTCATGGCAACGACACATCTGCAAAAAAAGGGAATCATTATTAAAAATCATTGATATAATCGTTTTAAAGGGAATTCATAGACAATATTATGAGGCCGTCGATATCAACCAAAGAGGTAATCTTACAATGACATCATATTCCTAAAACAAGAAAAAAGCGCATTATGTAGTTTGCTCTACAGTTCTTCCTTCGCTTGTTTTTTCCTTTTAATTTTGCGTTTTGAAAAATATAATTTCGGTTTTAGCTAATTTAAAATTTTGTTTTTATTTTTAGTATCTCCGATGGTGTAAAACAGTGTTACCCAACCAGGGGTCCTCGCGTTATTTCTCGGGGTCCGCGAGTTGAGTAGGACATGTGGTTTATTTTTATCTATAACTTGTTGATCCAGCGCAAAGATCTGATTAATGTTTCAAAGTGTCAAAACGAGACAATGAATGAAAAATACGCGCGCTTTTCATAGAGAGGCGGTCCGCAGAAATTGTGGTATTTCGTAGTGGGTACGCTGCTCCTTAGAAAGTCTGGTGTAAAAGATGGAATGCTGATAGTTTTAGCGTTCATTTCCGCAATAATGCTATTCACTCTTGGAAAGTTTTAAAAAATCAAATAAGAAAATCGCAGTTTATTTGAACGACAACTAAACTGTTTCCGTAGCAACTGAAGAAAACAAGATCTATTACAGATACGTAAATACATCCACTTTTCTTTCGTGTTATTTTTTCCTTTTGGGCGCACAAAGCCCTTTCTAAGTGAAAAAGAATGGACATTTTGCGATGAATGAATGAACTTGAACGTAGAGAATACGTTACAATTTCTCAAGTGAGATTTATTTTTAAAAAACTTTGATTGTTTTACGTATATATCCAACGATATTAATGAAAGAAAGCTGAGCCTTTTATTGTAAACTTCAACATTGATGTCACTTATTTTTGGAAAGTGTGACTTTTGAAAACTTCACAGAGGCGGAGAGGCAAACTTGCAAAATTTTAATTCGATTGCGTTCTAAACTTATATGTCACTTTGTAAGTAACAATTATCCAAAGAGTTATATTTTTACGTAAAATATTATGTACAGTGATGATGCCCAATAAAACGTTAACTTAGCTATTAAGCCTCTCTCATTTAAACGCTAACCCCACCTTCAAGGGATACTCCCCGTTATATATATAACAAACGAGGTTGTAGTGACTGAACATATTGATGGTATAAACGCATGAAAAATAAAAAAACGCTCTAATTTTATCAATCTTCATGGATAACACTCTACTTTCTTGTATGTAGTACTTAGATAATTAATAAGCACGTCCTACTTCTTTATGTAATTTGCATTACGCTACTGTCTTAAACCGACAACAATTGGGTTGTCATGAGTGCAAATGTTTTTTGTTTAATAAACCTGTTTTTTTAAATGCTTAATTAAAAAAAATTCGTCCGTATTTTAAAATATATAGATAATAAGATCTCACTGTAGCTTTGATCTAGATAATTTTGTAAATGCACGCCGATTTAAGAGTTACCAGTGGCTATGTACTTAACTTCAATAAGAATTTGCCTTAAAATTAGTAATTAATTGCCGCTTCCTGTTCAAGGCAGCGATAGAAATATAATTGCCCTGGTTATTATGATCACATTGGTTTGGTTAATACTGCCGCTGTATTTAAAAGACAAGACCTATTTTTTTCTTATTAAAACCATCCATCAGCGAATCGTCAATGCATCGAAAAAATATTTCCAATGCATTGTATTTATAACAGCGGTTTCCAACGTAGACAGTGCCCCCTCCCCCAGGGACGTAACTACACTTTTATTCTTGGGGGGGCAGAGGAGGGCCAATGAAAATTGAGGGGGGGCAGGGTAATTTTCAGTATTTCCAAAATAAACGAGAGAATGGCGAAACTAGTTAAATTTTAATTGCGGAATATATTTATTTTTCATGAGGATTGAATAATTTTAGAATAACGAATCTTTTTCATTGAATAGTTCATGAAAATATGATATATAAAGCAATAAATATGTTTTGCTTCATCTTAGGTATACTTTACAGATTAATTACGGCTATGCATTTTGGATGAATATAAAGATCAATCCATGCTTAGGAAACTTACGGTATATTTGGAATTTGGTCTGATAATAGAATTAGATGGGGAAAGAAAATCACATTTTTGTATTCTATTTTCAAAGATCAGACATTTTCTTATCGAATTATAAAGACCGAAATTTTCATTACATTATGTGAGATTTATGTATTGTAAACTCTTGAATTTATTTTTTAAAAAAAGATAATTTTAATTCCTCCGAAAATTTTGTCATAATGACGGATTTTAATCTACTACAGAAATGAACACATTTCAATTGGATTAAGTACCTAATGTGAAATGTATTTTTGATTTTGTAAAATACACATAGTCATTCCATCTTAATTACAAATCAATTACCAAATAATACAAACTTAGATTAAAATTTTTTTATCACATTTAACATAAAGTTATGAAAGTAGACAAACATGTATGTTAAGCATTAATACATTATAAAAGATTAATACTAATAAATTATTAAAAATTAATACTATGAGAATACATCCATGCCTTGTACAAGAATTAAGACTAGCATTTTATTTTAATAATTGCATTCGTCTACCACCAGCTTTTTGTGCAAATCCTTCTACAACTTGATCTAAATCAATGGATTTGGTAAGCTCTTTTTCTATGTGCAATACAGCTAAATGTGAAAGACGATCATTGGCAGTTTTATTTCTTATGTAAGTATTAAGTCGTCTTAAACACGAAAGCGATCTTTCGCACGCTGCAGTTGACATTGGTATTGTTACTGCTATTGCACATAATTTATAAACTTCATGAAAAGCTAATTTGAACTTCGTCAACATTTCTAGTAGTTGAAACAGATTTGTAATTTTAAGTTTGATTTCAAACTCATATCTTTTAATGGTTTTCGGTAAAATTTGTAATTCTTCATTTAAATTATCAATGTCAATGCTATAATTTAAAGCAAAAGCTTTCAATTGTTCAAAATTTAAAAATTTCTCATGCATCGGATTTAAGCAACATATACCTTCTAATATTTCTGAATTGTTTGTGAATCTTGCATGTAATTCCTCAACTATTTTATCTAAAACAGGAATATAAATTTGGGTACGAATTTTATCTTTCGTATTAACATTTCGTTGAAAATCATTTTCCTCTGTATTTACATAATTTGCATATTTAGTACAAAATTTGGAAATTCTATTAGAATTTTCATTATTTGTAATATTAAAGTTATTAATATTTGCAATTTTTAGTGATTCTTTGTAAATTTGGTTCAAGTTCCAAGCAGAGTATTCATCAGATCTCACGTTCAAGAATTACGTCTCCAAAGACTGTATTGATATTAATGAATTCGTTAAATCTGAAGTGACGCTTTGCAAGAAATCGCTAACAGATTTGAGTTTTCCCAGTATTTCCGTAAACACACACAAGTTAAATACAAATTGAAAATCAATTGCATCAAGCAAACGATTGGCTTCTACTCTACGTGCTCCCGCTTCATTTGAAATTACATTCAACAAGACTAATACGGCCTCAAAAGTATTTTTCATTGTCGAACATGCAGATGCCTGAGCCGTCCATCGGGTAAAACAAATTCTTTTTAGTTCCTGCAATTTGCTATTCGGGTTAATATCCCTTTGTAGCTTTATAAATCGCGCATGTACAGCTGATCCTGAAAAAAGACATACAATTCCTCCAACACAGGAAAAAACACGTCTATATGTTTTACGTTTTTGCAAACATCGACGATCACGAGATTCAGCCTGTGATTGAAACAGTGTACATATATACAATGAGGGACTTCATCTCTAATTAATTTTTGTACTCCATTCAATCTACCGCTCATAACGCTTGCGCCATCGTATGTTTGTGAAACGCATTTAGATAAATCAATCTCGAAATTAGCAAATATTTCTTTAATATAAGAAAATAGTGCGCTTGCATTAAGGTACTCCGCTTGTTTATAGCCTAAAAATCGTTCAAATACTCTACCATCTAAAAAATATCTAACTAAAACCGACAGTTGTTCACTCTTAAAAATGTTTTTTGATTCGTCTACCATAATGGAAAAATGCTCTACTTGGTTAATTTGATCCTTTATTTGTCGAATCACCAAATCCGACATTATTTTCAAAATTTCATTTTGAACTAAAGAACTATTATATTTGGCATTTTTTGGACCATCAAGAAATTTTTTTTTACTATATCGGGATGTTCAGATAGGATGTATAAAATTTCTAGAAAATTTCCGCTATTTAAGCTTTGGTCAAATTCATCATTTCCCCGCTGAGCAATATTTTGCATTGCTGTAAATCTTAATACCTGAGAAATAATTCTTAAATATTGCCTATTTTCACTTACTTGGCTAGAATGAGCATGATTCAACAAGGAAGTTACAGATGCATTATTTTTTGAAATTACCTTTTGCATATCCCATGATGTTTCACACTTTTTATGAGAATCACTATTGCCATGTTGCCGAAGTCCTGAGTCTTTTTCCATGGCTTTCTTCCAATTTCTGAATCCAACAGATACGAACGGCATGTTCGAATCAATAGAATTTGAAATAAACGACATGGGAAGTAATATGCAGCATCATCTAACACACTGTATTCTAACCATGGAAATTTTTCATAACAAATAGGGTTGAAACTTCTCCAACGTGTTGCAAATTTCCGACTCGGAAAACACAACTTCGGCTGTTTAGAGCCGTCGGTCACAATTTGAGACAAATCTTGAGGTCCAGGAATTTCTTTAAGTTTTGGCTCTGTTTCGACACTAGTGTACACACCATCTCTATCTTCGCAATCGGAATTAAGCATTAAATTCATTTTATCGAGTTCACAATCTTGGAATTCACTTTCAGAATTTGAACTCGTTTCCTCACTTTCGCTAATAATTGTTTCAAAGTCATCCTCTTTGAAAATAGCCGTTTCTTTAGGATTTTCTACTTTGATCTTCTTATTCGCATCTTTCCCAAAATAGTCCAATATATTAGTCCTTTTGCTACTCGTTTTGTTCAACTGCTCTGGGTCCCTTAAAAACGGAAATTTTAAACGATATTTTTTTCAAAATCGAAATTAGTGAAATAAATCAATTAATCATAGAATTTAAAATAAATTATTAAATACATCGAAAATTATGTATTGTCAAGTATATAACTAATTTACTCGATTTACTGTAAAGTTAAGTTACAGGAAAAAGCTTATAAACTAGATCAGGGGCGGATCGGCAGCAAAAATCGGCCCGGGAAAACCTTCAGACCTCGGCCCACACTTCTGAGTGAAATATTTCCCTATATAAATTGGGGATAATTGAATCGGAGACAACAATGCGGGACACCTTGGCAATGCTCGGAAAGAATACGAAAAATCCATAAAATTTCGTAAAGGAATGCGTACTTCTAAAGATTTCGAACGCCTAGCATCTAAGCATTGCAAGTACGGAATAGTTTACAGTTTTAGCTGTAGGATAAAGCAAACTAGAAGAAAATTGGTCCATATTTACGTATTTTTATGAATGGATGGAAAGAGTTCTTGCACTTTAAAACATTTTAATCCAGTGTAAGCTTTCATAAGAGCGTCACGCCCAGAGGGGGATTATGCTTTCTATATTGGGGCGATTGGCGGAAATTTATGTTTGTAAAAATTAATTTCTTCAAAATGAGGGATGGGACAAAACGGGAAAACACGTGTCTGCTTATTTTGGATAAATATTCATTTTTTACAAATTTCGTTAACTTCCGATTATCAATTTTCGCGACTTTTCATCGTTAGACTAATTATAATTAAATTTTTCACATACCTGAACTTTTCAAACATAATAGACGTTGTGCTTGGAATACCTCTCCGGGCTCAGTGTCACAAGTAGTCTTCAAACAATCAACCTTAATTAGGAATTAGAATTAAAATAGAAATATTTCTGAATCTGCTGAACCACTATAAAATTCCATTACGATGAAGTATACGAACTTTCTAGCGATAACGATATTTTGCATCACTGACCTTAAATCCTGCTGTTCTTAACTCTTCAAATGTTAGACTTCGACTGGACTAGGGCATTCGTATTCTCATCTTCGGTGGGAAATTCAGGCTGAGCTCGGGCAGTTTCCCACGGATACAATCCGATTTATTGTCTTCCGAAAAGGCCAGATGTATCTCGGCTTCGCATTCATAAGGCAGAGTGGCGATCCACAGGATGTTTATAGTGGACAAAGCGAGTGAGTATCCACTCGAGAAATAAACAACGTCGAGAGCGTCGCCATCCGAAGGTAGATCTGAGCGTAGCACCCACGAAGCACAGAACTGATTCACCAATCGGCAATTTTTTAAAATCTGTTTAATTGGATAACACCAAAACAACAACAACAATGGCCCCATGGAAAATATTTTGTGACCACTCACAATCAGCCCGGGGATAGTGCCTATGAGACTGGTTGGCATCTGGAGACTGGAGACATCGTTTTGAATGATAAAAGGGTAATGCGAGACACGGTGATACAATACAAAGTAAGTAAAAGGTAATAGATCCTTCAGCGTAAAAAAAAGGAAATAGAAAACTCACGTACGCGCTGTAGGTCTCCGAAGGAATCGGCGGGACCTAATTCTTGTGAAGAAAACACACACACGCACACGAGTGCCTCCTTGGAGTGTTTTACTTACATCGTTTTGAATGCATCCTCTACTCAAGAGATTAAAAATAACTACATTGTAGAACCAAGCTTCTCGCGCATTTCAAACTACTATATTGTAGAAACCTATCTTCTTGCGAACGTAATGTCAAAATTACAGTAAAAAAATTCCGATAAAAATGGGTGGGGATGGTAATTTCAATCTGCTGATCAAATTCAGTGGAAGCTGGGTGGGCCAAGGGGGGGCCAAGAAGTTTTCAGGGGGGGCCTGGGCCCCCCCTTAGTTACGTCCCTGCCCTCCCCTCCCACGAGGGTCGTTGAGGAGAGTGTGGGCGCTTGATTTCTAGGGGAATTATTCAACCGGTGTTGCGTATCACTGCATTGGGCAGTGTTTGCGATCCTGGAATTCCGAATCTCAGGATCACGCTAAATATATGCCCCAAAATCAAAGAATTTTTATTGAGAAAATCCCGGGATTTCGGATTTTCCAAATATTCACTATTTCTTTTAATACGGCCCATGTGGTATCAAATTTAAAAAACTTAAGTTTTAATAGAATAAAAATAAATGAGAAATGAGTTTGAAGGTTAAATTTATCACACAGAGCCTGACATCAACAGACTATCTGCATCACGTCAACCTCAGGTGCATATTGAAATTGCAATACTTTCACTGTATTAAAATGCTCGAATGCACCAGTGTAATTCTTTCATTGCTTTCATTTTCTTCACTCCTATCAGACATTTATTATTTTTTTGCTTAGCGGTGTAGTATATATTAAAGAGACAAAATGTTTTGGAAAAGGTGGGCGTTACGTTGGAAAAGGTTGGGAATCACTGATTTAGAGCATCGACACAATCTAGTGTCCTTTCATATTGTTTAAATCTTCAGAGAGGCAAATTTCCTTTTTAGGATGGTTTCCAAAGCAAACATAACCTTATGAAATGGTCCTGCCTGTGTGTATGTTTGTGTGTCCCCCACTAGCAACTTTTGCGTCAATTGACCGATTTTCTTGAAACTTGGTATGGGGCTCGTTCCTCCAGGGCCCACCTCCGGGCTATTGTTTATTTCGCGAAGATAGAAATCCGGGGTTCGATTCCATGATCGTTTTTTCCCTATTTGTTTTACATAGGAAATCTCAAATCCATCGTGCAGGGATGTTTTCATTAATACTTTAAATTAAAATTGTGATATTGGAGGGAGGTTTTTACTGTTATAAAGGGAAAAAAGTGTAAATTTTAATTCTTATCACCAAATGTTGATAATTGATCGTATTTTCTTGAAATTCTACTAAAATTGCGTTTTAAATCTCATTTTATCGGATTGTTGCCATGGAGACGATTATTACCGAGCTGGGCTTTAGCATAGACGTGTGAACAAATGGACAGTTGATCCATACATATTAGTGTACAAACAGAAACATTAAATTGTTTATTTCAAAAAATATACCCAAAATATAATGTCAGAAAGATTTTGACATTGCTTTTAGTGGTATTTTAAACCTGATAATGTTCTATTAATTTTTTTCCCGTTTTTCTCTTGATTGATAACTATGAATTGCAAATGGTATTTATGGTATGAGAATTCCTTGGAACGACAAACACATACTGAGACATTTCCTGTCAATATAAGTAATCAATATTTGGGAAACAAGCCTGTATTAGTCCAGGTTTGGACTTCTTTTTTTGTATTAGCGAATAGCTTAAGATCAATGGAAATGTATCAACCTATTCTTATGCCTAAAAACGAATTCACTAAATAATTATTTATAAATCAGTACTTACTCAGGTAGGTTTATCCATTAATCACAAAAAGGCTGTATACATGGAAGTGCGGAGTCATTATATTATCTTAAAAATTTCATTTCTCCGAAATATGTAGTATTTTACCCTAACCTAAACATCGGTGTAGAGCTGGGGTATTTAGGACGTAGATCGCCAGCTCTTTTTATATAGATCTCTGATCCATTTTGGCCAGGGTCCTGTGCTTGAAGTATGCCGCAGGACGAAAGCGAAGCGGGACACGAAGACCTTCTGCTACGTGCTGATGCGAAATTTCTCAGGAGATTTAGATTTTTTACCTGAAATCAATTAGTTGCTGGCTTTAAGAATTGATGAATATATGCAGCTTGGAGAGGAAGAGTGACTATTAGATTAGCAATTATGACTTTTAGTAGCAAAAATACGGTATCAATCCGATGGTTGCTGGCTGGGTGAGAGACTTCCTCTCGAATTGAGAGCATATGTATATTAGCCACCGGTGGGAAGTACTCGTCCCCTATTAATGTTACGTCAAGTGTTCCTCGAGGACTGCCTTAAAAAAATTAAAACAGCTCTTCGCACAACTGCAGCAAAGCGAAGTGAGGCTTTCCTAAATGTGATATCGGAGCTAGAACGCTAATTATAAGATCGTACAACTTTGGACAGTACTAGAAACGTAGATCAGGTGAACATGTTGATCAGTGACAGGTGCTTCCAAGAATTTTCAATGCTAGAACCTGTAACGACATTTATGTGCTTTCCGTTTGATGCCATCGCTGATATTCAAGAAATTGCGTTGAAAATTTCATCATAATTTAACATGGGCAATTGTAATGTTGAAAATGAAATTTTAACACTGCAAAGTTACCTACAAATAAAATAAGAATCATCATAATAATCAATTTGGACTCTTTTGATGACAGAAGAATACCCGACTACATGGGATAGCAATTGGCAGGTATAATAAACATTTGCACGTCATGCAGATGCCATGAATTGCAAATCATCCAGATACTATGTAATGAATTCAATTAAATAATTTACATTGAGCACGAGACCTGCATTTTTAAGGAAAAATGTCGTTATATGTGCATATAATTAAACACGGATAATGTATTGCTGTAAGATCACTTTAAGAAAAGGGGCAAAAAAGGATATACTAAATACCTCAATTCTGAGCACTCCTGATATAGAGGTACATATGTATAAAAATCATAATGGTTATCCACCATGGAACTGCATACGCATTTCATGTAAAATTATAACATTTTAGTTAAATAATTTTAAAAAACCTTTTAAAATCTCAAACAGCAATTTTCTACAAAATGGTCGGTTCGATTTCTCTCGATCTCTTTCAGCACTGCTGCTCCGGGCGGATGTGTTCGGTAATTATTTAAGCGCGGCCCGACACTTTTCGTGAGATGACATTGAAACGGAAAAAGAGGCGGAGCGAATATCTAACGTCCGCAAACAGAAAATATGAAGAATACCTCGGACAAACGTGTATTCATCGTTGTTCTGCTTCCACCGAGTCATAACAGATAGAATGAAATCCTTGGAATAAAATTGATTTCTGGGCTACCGAATGCTTAGCTCTCGACGTTTGCCGAGGCGATAAAACGGTCAAAGCCACGTTCACTCGTTCGCGAAGAGAGTGAAAGATTTGTCATTGCTTAGAGTAATCATTCGGAGATTCGTCCCAGGTGTCATCGTTTGTCGCTCGTTGCGTAAGGGGAAACGCGGCGGCGGGAATTTTTATCACTCGCACGCATCGAACGCCGCAAGAGAGAGAGGGGGGGGGGGGGACGGAGTGAGAGAGAGAGGGGGGGAGGTAGGGAGGAAGAGAAAGAGAGTCGCTTTACTCCGAAGAACGGACGAAATAGCTTCCCTTTATATCTGTCTCTCCCTCTCCCCCTCCCCCTCTCACTCCCACTCCCTCCCCCTCTCTCTCTCCCTCTCTCTCCTCTCTCTCCCTCTCTCTCTCCTCTCTCTCCCTCTCTCTCTTTCTCCCCCTCTCTCTATCGTTCTCGTTGTGAGTGGACGCTGCTCGCCTTGAAATGCCTACCAACTATGCTAAATGTTCTTTAGTAGTGAAACGTGGCTAAAACTCACTTTCATGTGGTCATTGCAAAGACGTTTTCCATCTGGCCGGTACGTCAATGAATGAAAGTGATATAGACGCAATGGATGAGCTTCAGACAAGTTGGTTCTGTGAAAGGTGCTCTGGCCAACAGGAGCGACGAGACCCATGTCAACGTTAGCAACCATCCGAATACTGTACCGCCCGCGCAGGAAGATGCATTAAGCAGCATGGCTAAAAAACTCATTCAACGTGTTATAGCACTGCAAGAAGACCAGTCGGAAATTTAAAAAAAACTATCCTTTTTGCAGGAAACCGTAAATGAACAATCTAAAGCGATTGATTCTATAAATAATACATTGTCAAAAATCTCTGACGATCTCGGTAGTGTAATTAGTGTCACTAATGCTCTAAAACTATTTTAAGTAGTATTGAAAATAGAATTAATCAAATGGAACAGAACTCTCTGAAAGATGTTGCGGAGATCCACGGTATCCCCATTATAGAAGGTGAAATACCGGAGGCTATCGTGTGTCAAGTTGGGCTTGCACATGGCGTAAATATAGACGTCAATGACATCGACTATGTTTACCGAGTGTGGAAAAAGCCAAACGCAAGTGAGAGCTCGGGTTCTTCCCCTATCCTTAGGGTGTCCAGAGACCGAGGGTGCAAAACCGGGGCATTTCCTATTTTGAGGATGAAAAATCCGGGGCAATCGGGACATATTCAAGAAATTACTGGGACATAACCGAGACAAATGTATTTTTATCATTTTCTGTAGTTAGGGGTATTAAAATATTTTTAATATACTCCTTGCTTCTTTTTATCTATTAATAATAACATAGGATGATTTTTTAAAATTTTCCTGTTATAAAATTTTGCTATTTTTATTTATAAACTTAAAATTAAATACATAACATTCTGTATTTAACATGTAAGGAAATTGAAATCATAATCATAAAAGAAATCAGAAATACAACAGATTGTTCAGAATGAGAGGTTACGACATAAAAAGCATCAATTATTCATACGAATGGAACAGAAATTTTGCACGTGAATTGTTATTTATAGCAGTGCGTTTCAACCAAGGCCCACGAAACTGTGGTGAAAGTTTAAAATAAATTTATTCATATTTTGACAGTAAATTGTTTAAAAAGTTGTGTGATTCTATTTTATTTTTTCTCTTAATGAAATTTCATTGAAGAAAACAAATGCAAAGTATGCAGTATGCTAAATTTTACCGGTTCTTGGTGAAACGTTCACAAAATTTATCAGTCCACGGAAGGTTTTAAGGTTGAGAAACATTGATTTATAGAGTATTGCCCTTTTTATCGCATACCATAATTACAATTAAAATTAAATATTACATTATAAACTAAAATTTATTACAGATAGGAGAATCATTACTGAATACAGCATGATAAAGCACGCTTATCATTATACAAAACCAATTTAAAATTCCATGAAAAAATGTAATACTACAAAAGATTCACATCAACTTATTACAAAATCACGTATAGATAAATATAATGTATGAATAAAGCATTCGTTACTGAATGAAGAAGTTCTTGATGAATTAAGTAACGATGAGTTATGAATTTTTAAGACGAAAAATTACTTTCGTGAATGAAAATCTTAAAATTTAATTTTGCATTCATATTTGGCTGACCCTAGAGCGGCTTTTAGTATTTCCTTATTTTCTTTAATGGAATTCATGAAATCATTGCAACTTAGATCTTTTAATTGAAAACACATGTGATTATTGCGTTAACTGTACTGATTTATAATTTGTTTCGTTTATTAATGCATTGAGCGTCTAATGCCGAAAACACCCTTTCACAGCCTGATTTGTGACCTGGAATTGCAAAAAGATATAAGAAAAATTTAATGAATTCATTTTTTTGTTCGATAAATTCGATTTTTTTAAAGACAGTCATCCATTTTTCATTGCAATTAATCATTTTCCAATTTTAATAGCTTTCAATTTCATTGCTGATCACTTTCCTAAAAGCACAAATTGTTCGTACAGAGTATTTTCTGAAAATTGAATTCCATTTCTCTCAAGCGATACGCAAGAATTTGCAACATCTTTCCAT
The DNA here is from genome assembly GCA_028673005.1 of Tanypteryx hageni. Classification (NCBI taxonomy): domain Eukaryota; kingdom Metazoa; phylum Arthropoda; class Insecta; order Odonata; family Petaluridae; genus Tanypteryx; species Tanypteryx hageni. The sequence continues at coordinate 235,774,489 of CM054113.1, read as the reverse complement.
TTTGGAAAAGATTTCAAACTCATCCAATTCAAAAAGGCTACTGCTCTAATGATTTAGTCCAATTTAGTAAATACTCTCTTGCAGTTGAATAAAATTCCATGACTTCATTGATAAATTTTTTTTTACCTCACATTCGCATATTTGCAAAATTTCTTTAGTTTTATTTGGCAGAAATTTATCAAAAATGTTTTTTACCTCTATAACAGTGTAAAATAAAGAGATTTGTTGTTATTACAAGTCTCTTTATTTTACATTATGAAGAAATTCCACCAAGTGACGCCTGAAAACTTGAACTCTATAACAGTGATGTTTGTTTCTCAATCTTTGATATTTGGCCATTCATGAAATGCAAGAAGTTGTGTACAGTACACAAATATGCTTCCCCCAAAGCATTATTAAAAAATTTCTAAATAAAAATGGGAGCTTTTACATCAGACAAGAAATAACATTTTAAGCCTTCAAAATTCGTTCAATGGCAGGACATAATGACAATCAGCTAGTTTTCGAGTGAAATAGCAACCTACTATGTTCTATATCAACAAAGTCACAAAACTCCTTTAACCTCTCCGTTCGAAGAGTGAACGCGTGAAAATAAGAAAATATTTTAATCGCTAACAATTCCACGTCTAAATCCAATCTCCACGCTGCAGTTTGAGCAGCATTGTGAAAAATGTGAGCCGGACAACCAACGTCTCTAACACCGGGATTTGGAGCATTCATCAATCTCGAGAACGTATTATTTTGACCTTTTTTGTTTACTGCATTGCAATTATCAGCTCCAAATGAAACTCACTTTTCTGAGGAAATTCTTTCAAAGAATTCACAATGTAATTTCTAACGGTCTCAGAAGTTTCATTTGGCAAGCAATCAACAGCGAAGTGTTTACCTGCATACCCTTTTCTTCATTGAAATGATGAATTAGTAGTGAAAATACTTTGTCAGATTTATGACTGTAAGCAGCTATCGTAACTCCAAAACTTGCGGCCTTATTCAAATCCGCTAAAACTACATTTATTGAGTAAGGTGCCAGAACATTTTTGATTAGAGTGATCGTTTTCATTCGTGCACAAGAAAATCTTTTTGCTACAAATGAGCCATGATATATTACACCCACCAGATTTGAGATACAATCAGCACCTTCACATTGCATTGTTTTGATTTGTTGACATTTTTTCACGACATATTGTTCCAAATTCGATTTTGAAGTTTTTGCCGTCTTCCTCCATGGTCAACGTTAATGAAACAACAGCAAATTCGTCATTCAGCTTCACTCTCGTGCCTTCCTTTTTCTATAAAACTCCATTCCTCTTCTTTGAAGACACATATTCGCTTTGGAATTTGTGATGGATTTAGGGGTTAAAATAGGTCAATTTTAATTGATTATATATTTTTTTAAATAAATAAAAAAACAAATTTTTTCCGAACATTTTAAAAATTTCCCTCTTTAGTTATGAAAACGGAAGGAGATGAAGTTTTCACGAAGGCATAGTAAATAGGCTACTATTAATCACGTCAGTATATCACAGAATTAAATTAGACAAACTCAAACCACGAAACATAACACTACTGAAATGTACCGCAGATTTTATGCACCGAGTCTCAGAACCAATCAACTCTATGGCTACAAATAAAATGAATATTCTTGCGCCAAGGCCCGCCTCTGACTAATCCAACTACATTTTAGTTACAGATTTTACTATTTGTATGTCATTTGGAGTAGGCAGTTACACTTTACCAGCCATATGCCGAATCAGTCGTACATAGAAGTGCAAAGAAATCTTTTCGTATGACTACATTTAGGTTAAAATTTATAATGCTCTCGCTCCTTTATCTGGGGAAGGGGGCCACATTAGCGCCCATACCGCAATGTTTATCGATAAACACGCAGTTCATTAATACGAAAATGCTTCCATTAGTTAATTGATCATTGATAACAACTCTGGAAGAGTGCTCCAAAAAAAACCGGGACATTTGGGCGTCCCGAAAATGTTTTTCGGGACACTAGAGACAGATGACCAAAACCTGGGACAAATCCCGGAAAACCGAGACGTCTGAGCACCCTACCTATAGTGGCGCGGTTTGTGAGACATATGACCGTAGCAGACCTTCTTAACGCCCGCATGGTTAAACGAAATCTGTGCACTCTGGTTGCTGGTTGGCAGGATATACTCAGCCGACGAATATTTATAAACGCACGCCTCGCTTTTCAAATTAGAATGTTATACTCCCGTGCATGAGAAATAAAGAAAGAAGGAAAATTCTAATACTTGTGGACAATAAATTGTTCCATTTGTATTCGTAGAGAGGATGGAAATAAGTGAATGACAATAGCCAATTTGTCAGATTTACTGAATTTTTTTAACAAACGTATTTATGTTCATCTCTCTTAAATTTCTGCCGTTGACTAATTAGTATAAGGGTAAAATATCAAAGGTCAACCTCAACTCTCAATTTGTTAAATACTCATGAGTTTTTCTGTTATTTTTGGGCGATGATGTCAATAAAAATAGCAGCTAATTTATTTACGTTTGTGGCTAGGAAATTTTTTCTGACTTAGTTATTACCAGGGAAAGCAATCAAACCGTGTCTACTTTCTCAATTTGGTTTTTTATTTGTTTATTAATTCGGATGTCTGTTGTCGCTGGTCGGTATTTGGTGGAATATCTCTGTTAGACGTGATATTTTTTATTGTCATATTGCTTTTGGGCTTTTGGAACCGCATCTATGGTATTTGCCTGCCCAGAACTACTGCATTGTTTAAAATAACTTTCCTTTTTCTTCCTTTTCCGTCTTTTCCAAATGGCTAATCTAAAAATATGCCACGTTAACGCGCAGTCATTAGTCGCCCATTTGATGAATTTAATTACATTTTAGCAAGAACTTTTTCCACCTTATAGCCTTATCTGAATCATGGCTTAAGTCTGTGGTAAGTTCAGAGGAGGTTGTATTGAATGACTACTGACTATACCGAAGAGATATGGAGGGAAAAGCAGGGGGTGGAGTGGAGGTATATGTACGTCATAGCTTGTCAGCCCGCCAACTCAGGGCTTCATCACCCATTCACTCTATCCGGCCTGAGTATTTGCCGTTAGAAATTAGTTGTGAAAGAAGTAAAGTTATTTTTATGGCAGCCTATTGACCACCAAAGATTGGTTTTTTCAAGGATTTGGAAAATGACTTGTTTCACTTCATACCACTCTATGAAAACATAATTATTGCTGGAGACTTTAATGTTGGCTACTACGGAAAGAATGCCGACCAAACATATTTATGTAAACTTTTCTTCTCCTTAAATTTATACGTAGTTCCATTTAGTGCGACTCACCACTTAGCAAGGAGCAGCGCATGGTTGGACCTGATTATCACAGGCGACTCCGAGAAGGTCACTTCATCTGGTCAATTTCCTCTTGGTTTCCTCTCCTGTCACGACCTCATTTATATAACACATGATATTAAAGTCCCCTTTAGTATGTCCTTTCCTTATGTGTCGTAATATTAAAAATATCAATACAGTAAGCCTAGAAAATAACTTAAAATCTCTGGCATGGAACTTAGTTTTTTCATTTGAGTGTATTGAAAATAAAGCCGAAATTAATTGCTACAATCTAATTGCGTTGCTTGATAAGCACGCACCAATGAAAATCCACAGGAGTAAATGGTTAACGACTAACATTCGCCTTTTAATGCTTGACAGAGACCGTACTAGAAGGGCATTCAATAGAATAGAAAATGTGGAAGTCCATGATCGGTATAAGTTGCGTAATAAAGTAAATTCACAGGTTAGAAGTGCTAAAAACAAGTTCCTTCTTGATAAATAATACCGGAGGTATGGAACAGTGCAATCGACAAAACAAACTGGCCCTACGCCACCAATAGAAGAATTAAATACCTTTTTGTAGCTAGACCTACTTCGATTTCACATGACCCACTGTCTGTGATTGATCCACTAATACCTTTTAATGACGAAAACTTTTATTTTACTGTCCCTTCTCCTGATATCGTATTAAAAAAATAAACAAAGTAAATCTAATGCCATTAGTCCTGACGGGATACCAATGAAATTCATAAGACGGTTTAAATGTTCTTTTCCCAGTCTTACATCATATATATGAGTACTCTTTGCAAAATTCTTGTTTTCCATTTCTCTGGAAGAAGGTCTATTCCCAAACAACCTAATCCCCAAAGTGGATCGGACTATCGGCCAATCTCCATTCTTTGTGCGTTATCCAAACCTTTAGAAAGAATAGTCTTCTCTCAGATCAAAGATTACCTAACGGAGTATTTTCTTGGCCCTTTTCAATCGGGTTTTCGCCTCTCCTATAGTACACAAACAGCTTTGCTTGACATAATAGACGATATTAGACAAAATATCGACAAAAGAAAGCTTACCATTTTAGGACTTTCTGACTTCAAAAAGCTTATGACACGGTTGACCACACTCTACTCATTAAGGAGTTAAAGAGCCTGAAGTTCTCTGCTAGTGCCATAAATTGGTTCCAATCTTATTTGAGTAAAAGGGAACAGGCGGTGAAGGCCGACGACGGTGTCATTTCCAGTTGGAAATCCATTCCTACAGGCCTCTCTCAGGGATCAACTTTGTCACCCTTATTATTCGCTGTTTTCCTAATGGACTTGCCTTCATGTCTGCAGCACTGCCAATACCATCTTAGGCAGATGACCTCCAGATATATTTCACTTGTACCCCTTCCACTTTGAATACTGCGATTGGAAAAGTAAATGAGACAATATGTTCATGGGCAACTATTAATAAAACCATTAACCCCTCAAAAACTAAAGTGATTATTGTGGGCAGCTTCTACTTTGTTAAAAATCTTGCTGTAGATATTCCTAAAATTGTCTTAGAAAATTGTTACGTTGACTATTCATCATCGGTCCTTGATCTAGGGTTAATAATAGACCAGACACTTTCCTAGAAAGAACATATCACCAGTGTTTCTAATAAAGTTTTCAGGACTCTACATCAATTAAAAAGACATCGAAAGAAATTACTCACTAATCTGAGGCTTACCCCCGTCTCCTTATTGATCCTTCCGCATTTTGATTATTACTGCCTTGTATTTAACGATATCACCGGGGAACTTCACAGTAAGCTTCAGAGGGCATTAAACTCCTGTATGCGTTTTGTTTACGATGTCCCAAAATATGACCACATGAGTGGCTTTTACTTTAAATCGAAGTTTCTCAAAACAGATAAAAGAAGGACATACTTCCTTCGAAATATTGTTTATAAGATCTTGAACACTAAGACACCAAGCTACCTTTACCAACTGTTTACTTACTAAATTCCCAAAGACCATCTGTACACTCCCAACCATCGCACTACTTCATACCACAATTTATTTGTAATAAAATCTGTAAATCTCTGGAACTCCATCCCAGGGTCTATACGTTGTGCTGCTTCCTTAGATAGGTTCAAAAATAAACTCTATAACTATTTATTGAATAACTGCAACCACGAGCCATTCAACATAAAGTAATGTGCAACATCATTAGTTAAATTGATGTATAGATGCATTTATAATTTTCTACGTTCTAAATTTAACTCTTCGCCTTTGTGCGTTATGGAAATGTATAATTATACCACTGTCATGTGACATGTGATTCATGTACTATTTATGTAATATTTATTTGATTAAGTGAAAATGTTATATTAAATCAGGTAATCATTGTACCAACTTAAGAGTACATATATACTTTTATGTTATCGAGCTGTTCCTCTATTCAATATGTTAACTTTATTTTTGTCAGTATGTAAAACTTTTTTTTCAACTGCTGTATGTCCTTAAAGACCACTGGCTTAGGATAATAAATATATTTATCTATCTATCTATCCCTCCCTCTCTTTCTCCCTCTCTTTCTCCTTATCTCTCTTCCTCTTCTCTCTCCCTGAACCAAAAAAGTCGTAAATCGAGTGGGTTGAGCATCGAGGGCTTCCGAGGAGGAACAGGATTCCGAGGAGGAGAGGGCGCGGGAGGCAGGAGTAGAGAGAGGCCTCTTTTTCGCCCCTTCCTTTCTCAGAAATAAAAAATAAACGAATCGCTTCTAGCGACAAACAAAAAAAAACTTGACCTTTCAACCTTTTTGAGAGGTTAGCTCGATTACGTTCACTCGCTCACACCTACACACAAACACGCACTCATTATGACACTCGAGTCGCCGGGAACCGGGCAGAGCGGGGGGCGAGAAGGGGGCGGGGAGGCATTTGTTCGACCACAATGATCTTTGACGGCGAAGAGAGAGAGAGCGCGTGCCCCCCACACGCCCTCCGGGGTGGTCCACCACCCGCACATCTTTTTGACGCAGCCGCCTCGCCCTTCCCCGCCTCGCCACATATCCTCGTCTCTTCGTCCTTTGTCTCGGCGCTGGCCTCTTCGTTGGGCTGCTGGGAAGCGGAGGGTGGGAGAGGTCGTAATTGAAGACGCAATTGCAATTAGCGTGCTTCGTTAAAAAAGTGAGGCCCTTCGGACACGAGTCAGCGTCCGGGGACTGCCGGTCGACCCCTCCGACCCTCCCGTTACACGCACGCACTTCTCTTTGAACACCCGCACTCCTTTCGCCTGCCCCCCGCATCCCGTCTTCTCCCGCGCCTCTTTCTCCTCCCTCTCCCCTCCAGCACCCCCTCTCTCCACCCGGCGGAGGGGGGGAGAGGGAGCTCTAGCCGTGCCGTTGCAGACAGAAGGGTCCCGCGCTGGGCGAGAGAGGAGGGGCCTGGGTCTAGGAATGGCAGGAGTGGGCGGGGGCACTAGTCCCGAGAGGGAGGAGACACGGTCCGGGGGCGTGGCTTTGGTGCGGGGAGGTTTTGGAGGGTCTAGGGGGTGAGGGAAAGTTCCTTGTGGCAGAGAGAGGAGCGAGGGGGAAGGGTGCTTTATGAGGGATCCGTTCCAGGCCTCGGCGGCGAGGAGAATAGAATGGGAAGCGGTGCAGGAATGGGAGGAGAATGGGGAAGGGAGGAATTTTTAATGGACGGGGATAGAGCGAAAAAAAGCTGCAGCTCACATAAAGAGAGAGAAGGGAGGGAGAGAAGAAGGGAGAGAGCAGGGAGACTGGAAGGGAGAGGGGAGGGAGAGTAGAAGGGAGGGAGAGAGGAGGGAGAGTGGAAGGGAGAGAGGAGGGAGAGTTGAACGGAGGGAGAGAGGAGGGAGAGAGGAGGGAGAGAGGAGGGAGAGAGGAGGGAGAGGAACGGAGGGAGAGTCAAAGGGAGGGAGAGTGGAAGGGAGGGAGAATACTTGAACCCGTAACCATATTCTTTCTAAGCCGCTTTGATCTACCCGGAAAAATTTTCCAACCCTTCACCCGTCTCAATGGGTGTGACAGGGCTTCGAACCGGAGACATAGGTCCCCGCAGAGCATAGTTGGCTACGCTGCAAATTGGTGGCCGTGGGTGAATGCAACCCAGGATTATGGAGGAGGAGATGGGGGAGGGGGATCGGGCGTCCGGTGCGAGAGATGCCCGTGAGGGGAGAGAGGGAAAGATATGACAGTGAGGGCGGGTGGGGTAAGGGAGGGATGGAAGATTTTCCTCGAGTGTGATTTTTAACTTGATAATCCAATGGAAGAGCTAGTAGAATGGGTCAGTTTTTACGGTCAGATCGTTTCTCCCACCCTCTCTCTCTCTCTCGCTCCCTCCTCCTTCCAAACCTAACTCTAGTCCATCTCTTATGCTTTTCCAGCCGTCCACAAAAGTGCATATCCGATGCTTTTATGAAGGGTGGCTGGAAGCTATGAGCTCAAGGTGGACGCATCAGAATGTCTCAACGTCTTCTTAAATTAAGGTTTTGACAACGCTCGAGATTTTTTACGTCTTTTCGCCTTTGAGATTGAGAACTAGTTCGATGAAATACATTAAAATTTCGCAGTTGTTTGTTGAAACACGAAAGAAAATGTCGAGACTGAAGTCGATGCCCTCTATTAAATCCAGCTGCGCTAACGAAGAGCAAAAGCGGAATTAATGTTTGAACTGTCGAAACCCATTGCTCGTGCCTATTTTTTAACTCCTCAACTCAATAAGATGTTTAAAAATTCCGTCTGCCATGTCGATGACGATGTATCCAGCTACAGTTTCCATGGACGAGCAAGGGTATTGGATAGAGATGGAGAGCTAAGAGTGGCGAGGAGGTAGGAGGGGGTGGGAGGAAATTCTCAAGATACCGGTCCCACAGGAAGGAGGTTAGCGTGTGCTGAGGAAGAGAGTGGAACCAGGGACTTCGTTGAGAAAGACAGAATGGCGGTAGAAGGAAATGGAAAGAGGGAGGGGGTGGGAGAGAGGGGGGGGGGGGGGAAGGGAGGCGGGGGGATGCAGAAGGGGTGGGGGAAAGGGAGGCGGGGGGAGGCAGAGGGGGTGGGGGAAAGGACCGGTTAGCGGACGGAGCCGCCGTCCTCGACCCCGATGATCATCGCTTCGAACCCCGGAGAGCGACAAGGAATCCGACCGAAAGTCCAGGGTGCATTCGAGCTCTCGGTTTTGCTTCCGCTCGAGGACACTTTCTCCGAAGATCCGAATCGATCGCGCTCGACGCGCGTCCTGCTCTTTCTTCCGAATTGCAAGCGAATGCCATTTTGGTTGCGCCTCAACTGAATCTGCGAGAAATTTTTACCGGCAGTTTGTTTGCGTTGGCAAAGTATTTCCAGATTGTTTTATTAAAAGTGCTTGCTTTAAGTGTTGCGCCATCGTATACAGAACTGCGAATGTTTATCTCTTAAACCCGTTTCAAGTACTGAATATGCTGGGTTTGTCCAGTCAAATACGTTTTAAAGATTTCAGCGAAATTGGATAGTTTAGATAAGATAAGATAACGTATTTAAACTCAACTTGTTAACTCACTGTAAATGAAATACATCTCGAACGCTTTTTTCACATATGATTGACTTGCCGAATCATAACTTCTATAAAACAGCCATGAGTGCGTTGTAAAGGAATTTAGTAATTTTCAGAATTATAATTAAGGAGAGCTCAAAAGGGAAAGAGTAGATTTTTATCAAAATGAGTGATGATAATTATCAACAAATACGAAACTGTAGAAATAATTGACGCACATTTGTAATTATTTCTAAATCTTCACATTTCTTGATAAAATTTTACCCCTGATATCAGCATTTTTCTGCATTTATTGCGATTTTACTAGTGTAATTTCCCATCAAAAATAACGAGTGGACATGAATGAAGTGTTAAAGTATTGTTAAAATGCACATTAACTATATTTTGACAATTTCTTCACTAGTTTAGAAAAATTGAGAGAAATGAGCGTTAGAGCAACAGCCACAGTTCGTTTCAACAGAATGAATCATTGCCCGATAAAAAGTGATGCTAAATGAAAATAACTAATGATATAAAAAGGAATTTTTATAAATAACCTTTATATAACCTGAAGAGTCGACTCTTCAGGTCATAGTTTCACTTGCCTTAGTCTCCTCTGTTATTTATAACTTTTATATAGATAATGACTTAGTGTACTAAATATTTTAAATAATATATCCTAAGTTATTAAAAAAATAACATTACGTGAATGCATATTAAGTCATTATCTATATAAAAGTTATAAATAACTACGGTGAGTGAAACTATGACCTGGGCTTGTTTGAAGCTCTTATATATTCATTCAGCACTTTTATATTCATACTTATTTCAGTATAAACATACTATCGGCTATCACGGGTGTATATTTACAAACTATTTCTCGTTTTGCACATAACCTAATGAAATCATACAATAATGGGGGAAGCGTGAGTTTGTTTGTACGGATTCTGATTGAGTGTCGTGAAGAGATAGCCCTGCCTCTGGCGACAAGGAATCGTAATTTTAAAATAAAAATTTGATTTATTTGTTCCTGAATTGAACCAATTCTGCATGATTTTCTAAGTCAGTTGACTCTCTTAGAACTTATCCTTACTTTGCAAAATCGAAGATAAAACGATTGAAGGAGACAAATAAAAAGTCACCGCTACAGAGGATTTCCAAGAGCCATCTCACAACAAACTAAAACTAAACGATACACAATATAAAAATGCATAAAAACGTACGGCAAACATTGTTGTGTAACCAGAGATACATTCAGAATTAATCGAAACAAATTCATTTATTTTTTGGATTATCTCAAGCAAATATAAATATTTATGCTGCCTTGGAAATGCCAATCAATATATAACAGTCAAAGAAAACATCAGTATTGTTGCCAATAAATAGAAATAAAGATAATTATTTTGCAAATTAAGTAAATAATAATGTTAATGAAGTCTGATACAGATATTTGAATTGATGAATATTTGAAGGACATGGAGGAAAGATGCGTGTCTTTAATTTTTAGCTAAAAAGAGAAAAAATATTTAAATTTATTTTATGAAATCACGTTTGGCATTCACTAAAAAGTAAATTAATCACTATTTCTATTTTGAGGCAAAGGTTGATCTCACTCAATTAATACTCCAACAGAACAGTTCAACCATTAAAATAATCTTTTCATAATTGCCTCCACAGTTCACTGGATATTCCTATATCACTGATATATTTCGTAGGACTCACGAAGGAGTATCCCAAAGAAATATTCAAATCTCCGTATAGCAATATAAAAGAATAGTTAATGAAGCGTTAATAAAGCGTCAAAATGATGCAAATGAATATTACCGGCGTAATTTATTTATACCTTTTCTTGATCATTTTTAGCTGAATTAAAGAATCGCTTCTCAACACATAATAAACTAATAGCTAAACTGCAGCTACTGCTTCCTACTAGATGTAAAAATGAAAAGCCAGAAATTTTCCAACAGACCTGTAAAATTTATGGTGAAGACTTTGGAAGATTTAAAGTAGAATTTTAAATATGGCAGTGTAAATGGAATTTGCTGTCAGAAGTTGATTTGCCAAAAACCGCGTTAGAGGCGTCCAAAGTTTGCGATGATATGCTTTTTCCTAGTATAAAAAGACTATTAAAGATTCTTGCTACCTTGCCCTGCTCTACAGCAACCCTCGAAAGATGTTATTCTTCTTTAAGACGCCTTAAAACCTGGCTTAGGAATTCAACGGGAGATGGACGTCTAAAGGGGTGGCATTGATGAGTGTGCATCGCAGTGTGCCTTTAAATGTAGATGGTATTATATCCAAATTTGCTTTAAAAAATAGAAAAAAAGAATTCGTAATTAAGAGAATAATTTTTATTTAAAGTTTTTTATTTAAATAAAATGTATTTTTATGATACTTATAGTTATGTATTAAAATATTAAAACTTTGAAATATTTTTCATTAAACTAAACTGTATCCACGACCTTGAGTACAACCAACCAGAAAAATCGAAAATTCGAAATTTTTAATTTTTAGTGGGATATTTTAGACCCCAATATTCCATTTCGATACTCCATAAGAAAAACATGGAAATCTGTGAAGAGTTTAATGAATTAGCATTTTTAAATTAGTTTTAATTCAGATATAAAGTCGGGACGAAAACAGTTCTATAGCTAAAAGAATGAGGTTTCTTATTTTTGAAGATTATATTCAAATCGGTGCGGAATTGATGAAGAAATACGTTTTTAATCGGAAAAAGAATATGCTCAACAATAAAGAACTTCAGCTACCATAGCAACCAGGGTAATTGGTAATTGGCAATCCATGTTATAATAGCATCGCTTTAATGATTTTTAATAGGAAAATTTTTGTTGTCCCATTTCAATTATGGGGTTGATGAACTGTATATAATAATAGCTCTAATTTAGTGCTTCTAATGAGACTCTGTGGATTGGATTATAATGCTTTTCATTTAAAACTATTAAGACGTCAAAATCCATAATCAGGAAATAATAGAGAAAAATCTGCCATAAGTTAACATGGAGTAAAGGAATTCCAATGTGTAGACCAATCTAAAAGATATACTGAGATGAAATTTTGCACGATAATAGGATTTTGCTCACAACCAATTAGAAAGATCGAAAATTTCAAAATTGTTAATTTTTAGGGTTTTTAAAAACCATTTGTACATTAAAGTTTATTAATTTTTATCACGGAAACCATAAGTCGTAGCTGCTAGCTTTTGCAAAACTTTTGTACCATATTCTATATAGAAATAAATCAATAATACTAAAATTTTTCAACAATGGGGCTGCTATAAATTTGTAGTTGTTTAAACAATTTTTCAAGAATTATTTATTTCTAAACGTGCGACAGAGTTAAAAAATTTTAAAGGTAGAATTTGTAAAAAACAGACGAATTAAGGAGTATAGAAATTTTGATATTTTAATTTATTTGGCTGTTAAAAATTCTTAACATTTAAACAACTAGATTAATGTTTAGGTACTACGACGCGAGCTAGGGAGCTGAAATTTTAAAGTTATTTAGAGCTTAGTGCAAATGCACAAATACATATTTGAATATCTCCATGAAGTTTTTATTGCAACCGTTAAAGATATTTAAAATTTAACCGATTAGATAAATATTATTTCACTTCTAGATGTGCTAAGACTTTAAAATTTGGCAATTAGTACACCACAATGCAAAAAGGACAATATTCTTAAAATGAAAATTTTAGGTAATGTTTTACTCCAATATTTTTCCATAAGGAAAGAACGAAAATTGGTACAGAGACGGAATATTTTGAATTTAAAAAATGTTTCTAATAATGAAATATCTCTTTGAATAATTAATGTTTTATAAGGTGAAATGAAATCCTTGCAGAATGCAAGCACCTTCTACTAATGTGTGTGTGTGTGTGTGTGTGTATATATATATATATATTTACTTAAGGAAAAGGAAAGGTGGCAACAAGGTGTTGAAGGAAGCCCAGCGGACACTTACCAAGTTGAAGATCAAGTTGGCAGCAGGCTGCTGGGGGCGTCGAAGAGACACGTACAAAACACGCACACAAAAAGACGTAAGCTTTTCGGGCATATGGCCTTCATCAGCGATGGAGAGAGAGTATATATACATATTTTACATCTACTAGTACACGAAATTTAGTAAAACTTGAAAAGTATTTTACTGCTATGTTTCGTAGTTTTCGAGAAATTTTAACTCATTTCAATTGCTAACTATAATGACGTCATACATATTTCGCGATTTTTTATCCAAATACGTGCTAAAGGCTCGGATGATGATGCCGCAATCTTAACTCAAAATATCCTAATTTTCCCATAATTTTGGTGTATAGGGTATTGTATTGGTGATGATTGCTCATGCAGGGCGGACTGAGTCACGAGACTTGAAATACGAAAACTTGGACACGAGTTGCCAGAGAATTTATAAATTACGGATAGATACCTTAATTTCACGGAAAATTATAAATATACTGATATTACTCATGGAATTTATTATTTAATACATGTAAGCGCCATGTGACTGAAGTGCTGTTGCCCTGGAGATCGCGTTTGTTTATTTCCGAGTTTAGATCATGGTCTATGGCGATTTTTTAGCGCTTTCAATATGCAAACACCGAAAAATCATATACTATAAAAATATAGTAGGCAAGTTCATATAAAAGCTATTAAAAGGAGCAGGAGGAGAATTTGACTACAGGTATGATGCAAGGAATGAAATATTTGCTGTGATTTGGAATAACAACAGCTCTGTAAATGTTATGCCAAACCATATTGTTCTGCGACCCCTTAAAAAAGAAAAGCGGTGGTCTAGAAAAGAAAAGAAAGAACTGGGTTCGTTATAGCACAGTACAATTGGGGCCATCCTTTACGATCGCGAGGCCCCAGGGAAAAACCAAATTATATAAACAGAGCAGTTATGCAAAGATTTTTTTAGCTGAAGTCGTAAAAAAGGATGCACATTTTTTAAAATGAAAAACAAAAGTTTAAAAGTTTAATGTCAGCAGATATAACTGTAAAAATAGGTACATTACATTACATAAATTTTATTTTTCTTGATTTTGCCGCAGCACAATCTTTTAGCAGTGAATAAAAATCACATTGGCAAACAACGTATTTTCTATTGATAAAATTGCTAATGCGACTATTCTTTCCTCTGTCATTGTACTTCTCAAATGAGATTTTATTAGCTTTAATTTTAAAAAACTTCTTTCTACACTCGCAACGATGTTGTTAACAAAATATGATAAGCAATGGAAGCATTAGGATAAATATCTGTATATTGTTGCTTAAATAAAAATTTCAAAATATCAGCGGTCGTTGAAGTCTTAAGAACTTCAGGGATGGCGATACTCAGATTCTCTAGTTCTTCATATAATCTCTCTCCATCTATATCTTTCATGCCTATATTTTCATTTGTTAAAAGCATTCTAAATTTAAGCATTTATCTCTGAGCTCTTTCGTGTTACAGGAATGAGTAATAAACAGAATGCCAAATATTTCATAATAATTCTTAAGTTGTGTAAATCCTTCTTTTATTTGAATCAAGGCTGTGTCTAAAACACAATTGAAAAATTCAATTTCAAATTTCTCTTCCCGCTGCATAACTGTTCTTCACAGCACTTGTTAGATGCAAGTCTTTTTTATTTCTTATCGTTTAACTAATAATTTGAAAGAGAAACCAAATACTTTTTGGTCTTACGTCAGGGAAGTCCAAAGAAGGTGTCATTGAGAACGAAAGCAGGGAATGTAGTTCACGATAGCGCGGAGGAAGCAAACCTGTTAACACTAGAACGGCCGATGGGATATTTTTGTCCCATTTTTAAGTTCGGATTGATGCCAAACAATTTTTTTCGAAGCGCGGCGAATCTTCATGACTTTCCATGATATTAATCTAGCTATGAACGGATAAAGTTTCGCCCTCCCCACTACTTCGGTTGAGATGTGACATACATTTTACGCTATAAGTGCCGATGGGACATTTTTTTTCCACTAGCGTAATCATTACTAATCTGCTACTTTGTTTCAATATAGTAGGGTGCGTAGGCCTTTCTGAGTTAACTGTTGAGTGGAGCTATGACACTGATGTCCCCTTCCCCAAACTCTCTGGTCGGAAATTGGGAATTGCCGTTATGTAATAAGGTCATCTAAAGGAGAGATACGAGAGATACTCACATTCGATGTCAAGCCCACCAGGTCTGAGCTGTTAAAAACTGACAGGTTTGCCATTATTTCACAAGTTTGTTATAGGTTCATTCAAAACTCTCAGACTTGTTACAGATATGGAGCTTACATATCAGTAGACGAGCATCTCTTTTCTACCAAAGCTAGGGACCGATTCATTCAGTTCATGGTTTCCAAGCCCGATAAGTACGGGCAGTAGTTCTAGGTTGCTGTAGACAAAGTAACAAAGTATATAGCGAATGTATTCCCTTATCTTGACAAAGATGAACTCTGATCAAATGATCAACGCCTTTTCAAGTACGTAGTAATGAAACTAATGGAATAATTCCTGAACAAGGGAAGAAATGTTACGTGTGACAATTTTTTCACTTCTCTGGCTTTTCCTGATAATCTAAAGGCTTGGTTGGTACAATTAACCGGAGGAGAAGAGAAACCCCATTGGCTGTGAAAAATACACATGTACAACACCCAGGCACTGAAAAATGGAGATACTACACTCACGGTTAACCAAGGTAAAATTAATAAGAATGTCATTATTTTAAGCACTACACCCTGAAGTACAACTTGGGACAGATGCCAAGAAAAAGTCAGAAACTGTGCCTTATACAACAAAACTAAGTATAGGGTTGACGTTGTAGATCAAATGGCTCATAAATATTCAGTCAAGGCAGCGTCCCGGAGGTGGCTTGTACACACGTTTTACAATATCCTTCGTCTAGCTGGTATAAATGCATGGGTAGTGTATAAGAATATTACCACAATCAAGGCGAGACTTCTTATTGAAACTGTCTGAAAAACTAAGTAAAGAAAACGCGGGGAGCAGGGCATCGAACGCGCCCGCTCAAATCGCTGACACTCATGCCAAAGGAGAACCTGCGGATCCCGCAACAGAGAGCAATCGACGACGTTGCCAGATTTAAAAAAATTGTAAATATGGCAAGTGTGAATAAATACTTATTATGAAGAAAGATACTATGAAAGAAGAGCATGGGAAAGGAAAGAAGGATCTTCGTCTTTTTAGACTGCGTGAACAAGTGATTGTGATTCAAAACCATGATTGTCTCTTTTACATTTTCTTATTCTTATAAGTATATTATACCTAATAACTTGTTGATTCATCAACAGAGGAAATATTTTTCACTTTATTTTGTTGATTTATCTGTATAAATGGTGTAAAAGGAAGTAAACCTTCGCACTTCGCAAAATATGTGTGATTATGAGAAAGGAACTTATATTTCTATAATTGATTATACTTGTTCATTTTTTCATATAGTGAAAGTACCTATCTGTTTGGTTGTCTAATGATTACCAAAATTTGTTGTATGTCGCTTACAAATTAAAATAACTTAATTTTCTAAAACAGATGTTAAATTTAAAAAATGACTGAATTATCTCTATATTACGTCATTAAATCTAATTTTGTATAAGACTGTACTTGCAAGAAAAATAATGTATACTTATATAAACCAGGGTATCGAACCGAAATATTTTTCGCTCCGGTTTTCGTTTCGGTTCACACAAAACAAAAAATTTCGCTTCGGTGCCGGTTTCGCTCCAGAAACCACCATTGAACCGGTTCGAACCGGTTTTTTTCGCTCCGAATTTGTTGGGGAAATGTTCAAGAGGATTCCAAAATAATCTTATTAATTAATGTTATTTTTTATTTAAGCCAAATACGTCTTCACTATCGCTAGTCAATATGACAAAAATAGATATTCACACACGTAACAACGAGAAATCGCCCCCTCCCACCATTACAGTAAAATATGAATTCCTCTTTTACATTTTTCGTTATTCAATTTGTAAAAGACTCTTTTTATACGACTCTGTCTAATATTGTTCTATAGGAATTTAATTTTTTTCGTTTTTAGCGCGTATGAAGTCTATAAAAATGTTATTTATTTTTTGGTCTTTAATTTGATGTAAAATCGTTGTTATTCCTTCAGAAGTCAATATTTATTTGATTTTAAAATTCCAATATTCCAGATTCCAATAGCAGATACTCTCAATATATGTAATAATGGATTTACTCCAACAGTACTTATGCACGTACTTGAACAGGTACAATAATATTAATTCACATTTGAATGTAGAATGTAATTCATAGAGAGTTGTTCAAAGAAGAGCTACTTAACTATTTTTAAATATAATAATTAAGATGCTAACATTACAAATACCATACAATATATAATATATAATTCTGCACTGGTGGTGTAGTGGTTAGCGTGTCGGCTTTCTATTGCAAAGTTCGGGGGTTCAAACCCCTCGAATGGAGGTTTTATTTAAAAAAACTATCATCAGTGCCTGGCAGTAGGCAGCAGTACTGTCAGTACGGTATAGGGCCGAAAACAAATGATGTTGGTTGGGTCTATATCCAATACAGCTGTAGGCGTGATCAGGACGATTTGAACGGCTACAGTACTGCGATGTGGAAAGCAACAGGGAAACTACCACATTACAATCCCTAGTAAAGATTATATGCTTGGACAATATGAGTTCTCTCCAGGTAAAACAATCCGGAGGTAAAATAGTCCCCCAATCGGATCTCCGGGCGGGGACTGCCTTGAGGAAAACATTTGTCGAAAGTAAATTACGAATAGGGACTTGGAACGTAAGAACTATGAGAAAGGTAGGAAAGCTAGAGAACTTGAAAGAAGAAATGAGAAGAAATAGAGTTGACATTATAGGGCTAAGCGAAACTAGATGGGAGGGAGAAGGACAGTTCGACTTGGAAGAATTCACGGTAGTTTATTCTGGAGGAAATAGTGGGGAAAGGGGAGTAGCTCTGTTACTTAGGAAAAATATGATGAAAAGCGTGACAAAGATAATAGCAACGAACGATAGACTGATGGCAATAAAGCTAAAAGCAGTCCCAGTGGACATGCTGATAATCCAGGTATATATGCCAACGTCAGCTCATGACGATGAAGAAATAGATGAGATCTATGAGCAAATTAATGAAATTTACGAAGAAGACGGAAGAGGAAAGGTAAATTGCATAATAATGGGAGATTGGAACAGCATAGTCGGAGAAGGACAGGAAGAAAATGTTGTCGGGCAATACGGACTTGGGAAGAGAAATCGAGGAGGGGAGAAACTCGTAGAATTCTGCATCAATAATGACCTTGTAGTGACTAATACATGGTTCAAAAACCATAAACGAAGGTTATACACATGGAAAAGCCCAGGAGATAGAATGAGATGCCAAATAGATTACATCCTTGTAAAACAAAGATTCAGGAACAGCATAAGGAACGCCAAGGCATTGCAAGGAGCAGACATTGATTCAGATCACAGCCTTTTAATACTTTACGTGAGTACAAAGCTCAAACAAATAAGAAAAACGAGAAGAGAAAGACAGACCTGGGACCTAGAAAAACTGAAAGAAAGGCAGGATGTAGTCAGCATGAAGTTGGAAGATAACCTAAGAAAGTTGGAAAACAAACCGAAGACCGTTGATATAGAATGGGATGAAATTAAAACCAGTATCAAGGATACCTTGGATAAAGAGATTGGAAAACAAGAGAAGAAAATCAGAAAACCATGGATCACGAAGGAAATGCTGGAGAAAATGGATGAGAGACGAAAATGGAAAAACGTTAACAGTGAAGAAGGTAGAGCCCACTATAGGCGTATAAACAATGAGTTGAGAAGGGTAAAAGATAAAGCTAGAGAAAATTGGATAAAAGGAAAATGTGATGAAATAGAACAAATGGAGAAGTTAGGACGGTACGATATGATGTACGCTAGGGCACTGGAATTAGAAGATAAGAAGTCTAATGGAATTTGTGGCTTTTAGGCAGGAATCTTCAAATAGGTTTTTCAAAATCATTAGACAATTTTTTTGTGAAAGGAAGTAAGTATTAAACCCATTAAACATTTCTAATATTCTGTCTATCGCAGATCCTACGGATAAAAATCTTGTGTTCACATGCTATTATAACTTAGACTAATATTCTCCTGCAAATTTACGAAAGTCTTTGAGCTCCTGACCTCTAACTGCATATATGTAAAAGTACTTGTAAACTTGAACCGCAAAGCATTCAACATCAAATGGCAAACAGTCAATAGCACATTGAAGGCAGTTGTGTATGATATGTGCACCGCAACCAATTCCAATAAAACATAATAGAGAAGATGTACGCTAAAATTCGAAACGTAAAACGTTTCCAAGAAGGAGAAATTCAATGATGTTGAAATACAGCAACTGCATTTATTATGTCTAGAATTGAATAGCATATTATATTCTCTCTTTCTCATTCTGCTTTATCGCTACTTTCACTTGCACATTCCTTGCAAGTCCTTTTTCAAGTTAGGCCATATATTATTTTGACCTTTTCTGTTACAACCGCCAAAATGAGTGCATTATCGGCACAAAATCCTATAATCTTGTTTTACAAATAATACTTATTTACAAAGTCAATTAGCAGGTTGCATTGTAAATCGGATGTTTCACCAGGTAAAGAAGCAAACTCTAAGATTTTAGTTTGAACATCATTTTCTGGTAAGAAATACCGAACAACAACAGGAAAAAGTTTGTTCTCTTTTTTGTTTGAAGCATCTAAACTAATAGTTACACCACTGCATTTAATTAAATCAACGGAAACTTGCTCTAATACATAAGGTGACAAAACATTGCAAATAATTGCTTCCGATTTGGTATGGGCAGATGAAAACTTAGGTTGGTAAATCTTTTTGATCAAACTAGACAAACAGTCATTTGTACGAAATCTCTGACCGTGACGCATTGTATGAAATGCAAAAAGAGCTTCACTGGCTGCAATTTTTTCACATGTTGAATCCTCTAGTGAAAAAATGAGCTGATACTTCTACAAGCCCCTGCTACATTTTCTGAATCTTTATTAGCTGATACTTCTACTAGCCCCTGCTACATTTTCTGCATCTTTATGTCTTCGGCTTCGCAGGTGTTGATTTATGTCACTCTTACCTCCATGAGCAACAGAAAAGTAAACACCGCAGATTCCACAGTACACCTTAGAATTCTCATATACAAAAGTGCTGTCCTGTTTAATAAATTTAAACTCCTTTTGCAGGTCATCGTCAAATGAATAAATTCTCTTCGCCATTTTCTTATTATTATGGGTTACTAAGAAATATACACATAAAAAATTATTTTAAAAGCTTGTAAATCTCAGTAAACTTATAAGAAAAGTAATTTACGAAATGAAAGTAAATAATATTTGATTAATATCGAGCAAGATAAAAAATGATCACTAAGACAATAATGTAATCAGACTAAGCAATTATATTCAAAAAGTGGTTTTTCATAGCAAATAAATTTTCTAATTCTCATTTATTACGTGTATGTACATTCTTATAAAAAAGTAATATGTGCTAATAATTCCGATGAAATTTCATAAGCATAAATTGCCACTAAATAAGCGAATTAGCAGTCTTACCTTTCACAGGAATTTCTTTTGATTTTATCCCACTATCACAATGCATACAACTACCTCTGTTCCTTCACTTCATCTAACACTGAACTTCGAAGATAATAATCAAAGCCTTACACAGACATTCTTTCTTTAAGCGAATTAGAACGAACCATTAATTCTGTGACAATGTTGATGCGTCGACCTTGATTTGTTTGAATACCTCGATTAACCCCGCAACAAAGATGCAACTAGCTATTCAGCTTCAACATTGAAAGATCCGGAACTCACGGAAACGAGCAGACAAATAAATCTGTGTACCTGTTCTATAAAGTGACAACTTGGCCTTATTCTCACTTTCCTAAACAAAGAAATATTCTCAGTTAAAATATAATATTATCCATATTTTGAGAAAATTGGAAAGTCTGAATTTTAATCTCGAAAAGCTTTGAAACGGGACAAAATGACTTTTTTTGGGGTGATTTGAAACGGTATATGCATATCTATGTAAGGAATTAAATGCACCTATATAGATAAATAGATTAAAATTAATTCCCGTTGCCGTCATTTTGGACGAGTTGTTGCGATATTATGTACATAATAGAGAAGATGTCCGCTAAAATTCAAAACGTAAAACGTTTCCAAGAAGGAGAAATTCAATGATGTTGAAATACAGCAACTGCATTTATTATGGCCGAGCCTAGAATTGAATAGCATATTATATTCTCTTTCTCATTCTGCTTTATCCCTAATCCAACTTGCACTCCCCTCCCTCTCCCTATTTATTCCGTCCTCCTTCACAACTCGGGGAGATTCATCAAAGACGATTAGAAGAAGTAGTTGGTTTTTTAAATGTTTGTATATTAAGCAGAAGGAGGATGACAACAATAAAATCCAACTATACCGGATATCAAGGACGTAAAATGATAAAGTTAATAAAAACAAATCTTTGAAGAAATTGAGAAAATGAAATTCGATGATAACAAAATTAATCTACAATATTTGATATTTATGGTCATGTAAATATCGCGACAATATCTTAGATATATTAAAATAATAACCACAGAAAATAAAGACGAAACAGAATTTACATCGCTGTACTAAATATTCTCTTGAAATCAACACCACACACAAACACAGACAGAAAGAAAATTAGAATTACATATTCAGCGCGTCATGAACTTTCTTCAAGCGGAGTTTCTAATGTGCGTTTTTGCAGTCGGCAAATCATTTCACCAAAAATAAAAAATTCGCATTAATCCTTAATCCCTCTTCAGTTTTAAGCAACGAATGCTAATCTGTGTGCACATTTTGTTTAAAATGCACTCTATAAATAGAATTTTACTAACCTGTGACAAAAGATAACAGAAGTAAGAATACCTCAAAGCACAACTCGGAGCGATCCTTCATGGATAAGTTTTAGAGAAAGACTACCAAAATATAAGGGTTCGGTGCATATGGAGATCGGATGAAAGTTTATGGGTGTTTAACAAGGTTCTGGGAATCTCAGCAGGACGTTTCCTTGACCCTCTCTCTCTGTATTGAGATGCCCATGGAAAATCCAATCATTAAACCGACAGTTATTATCACACAGATGCATCTCTCCCAAGGCTTAGGAGCACGTATTCTCGAGAAAACCATTAGCCCTTGCCTTATTCGGTGTTGAAAAGTGAGGCTTTCAAAAAAGACTCATATTAAAGCAAAAAGAAAAACCCTTCTTTCGCTCCCACTGTTTATGCTAGGGGTCGGCAGCCTATGGCACCCGTGCCAAAAGATTGCTCACGAAGAGATTTTGCATGGCACGATATTTCAAAGAAGAATTAAAAGGTATGTATTTAAAAGAATTTTTCTTTCATTTCACAAGCAATTCCTATTGTAATGGACCGCATTTTATTGTTAAAATGTAAGACTGACCTTTTGGTAAGCGTTATGGGTAAAACTATTTGAAGGGTGGCACGCGAGAAGAGCCATAGTTAGTGAATATTGGTTAAGAGTGGCACTCAACGGGAAAACGTGGGCGACCCCTGATTTATGCGAACCGAAAAAATGGAACGAAATAAATAACGGTTTTCGGTTTCGGTTCGGGTTTAGAAAAATATTTTTTTTCGATTCGGGTTCGGTTTGACTTCAGCTAAAATTACTTTTTTTTCGGTTTTGTTCCGGTTCGATGCCCTGGTATAAACATCTGATTCGTTCGTTTGTTTCAAAATAAAAAGCTTCCCACACTGATATTAACACACAAAACACTCATAATTCAATATGGGACATTTTTGTCCCATCGGCCATTTTAGGGTGGTCATGAGGTACGGCCGTTCTAGTGTTTAATAAACATTTTCAGAAAGCTTTCACTGCGAATAGCGATGAATGCGAGAAATTTTTTCCTATGCATCCGGACTACTCGATTAAGAATTTGAAGCTTTCGGTAAAAGGTATCGCGCACCTATTTGATTTAATTAAACAAAATAAATCTCCTGGGTCTAAGGAAATATCCGGACAAATATTAAAAGAGTTATCCTTAAAAATTGCACCTTACTGAAAACAATGTTCGAGAAATCCATTGTACAAGGTTATTGTTTATAAAGACTGGAAGTTGCCACACATCACTGAACTCTATACAGTGGAATGACGATAGGCCGCTAACAAGGTGGACAGAGGTGAAGCCCTGGCCGCCATATTGGGAAGAACCAATGAGGCATTCGAATTACGGCCACTGAACTCAGTTACGGCTCAACTTACGTTATAGTCAGCTATTCGACAGATTTTATAGTTACCAAAATGACGTAATTTCATTACCTCATATTCATTCTTTAAATAACTATCAAATATATGTCCCTGACATTTATATGCAAGACTAGAAATTTAAGACGTATTTCTTCAAAATTGTAATTTTTCCGATTAAGAGATCGTCAGAAAATACGATTAATTAGGCTAATTAGCTTAAGCCGTAACGCAGCTTATAATTTATTCTTTGAGTTAATAGAAAGAGTTATTATTAATATAAATCTACCTTCGTCGCGTACTGAAAATAATGGAACTTCAATTAAAAAGGACAACTGAATTGCATTTCCAATACATTAAGCAATTATGCAGTAAAAATGAAGGCAATGTAGTTTTTATCAATACACATCATTTATTACATAAAACAGTATGCGTCAATAAACTTTACAAAATCATTATAAAATTACAACTTGTCAAGTACATAACTTTACAAAAGAAACTATTGACATTGGTGAATTACAAGCCTTGAGAGCACCTTTCTCTTCTGCTCACCTATCATTGAGGCTGTGTGAGATTTACCTAAATGATACAGACTTATTTTAAAATAATTTTCGGTAATTAGTTTTATTAATCTATGCAAATGGTTGCACCCCAACTCTGTGTCAAACTTGTGCTGCTCCAATTCAGGAAACAGTGGTGTTGCTTTCATCAATGTTTCAGCTAGCACAGTTGAGGAGAGTATCGGGACAAATACTCTATTTTGAGGAGGTCGTCCACCATTTGCATTCAGTTGTTGCCTGAAATGCTTTTCACATGACAGACACACCATCAGACGGAAAATGTAACCCTCCATTATTTTTTCTTTGAAGAAGATAAAAATATTTTTTACCACTGTTGTCACTTCTGAGAGATTCCAGGCACACCAAACAATGTATTTGCTTTTGAATCATTTTCACAACATAACCAGCAATATATGAGACGATATTCTCAACAAATTCACCCATTTGTGTTGTTATATGTGGTAGATTTGCCAGCTCACTCTCATTTACATCATGAGTATCACTCTCTATATCATATTTCCTGGCATATGATACACCCATTTTATCTATTACCTGAAGTTCAGTTGACCAGGGACTGCTGTGAGTAACATTTAATATAGATGTGCCATCTTGAGGAACACAGTTACCTACATAGCCCTTAATTTCATGCCTGAGTAATAGTTTTTATAGGATGGCACAAAATGTCTGGTAGTAGGATTGTTACAACAACCTCCCCTAGATCTTAGTGCACAAAAAACAATTCCAAATGATCTTGAGTGAACTTGTAAGTCAGTAAGTATTTCATTGGTGCATCAACATGACCCACTAATGTTTCAAATAAAATCATAATACTAAGTTCACTGATATACATTGGAGTTCCTTGTAAATTAGTCATATGCGAAAGGGTTGAAAGGGTTTCCTCCAAAAATGGTTTCCAAGAAAAATTATTAGACAGAGGAGCTTTGCTACCTCACCCCATTGGGTTTCTTGAATTTAGCAAATCAAATAATCTGTCATTTTGACGGATAAAAGACACAGTTGCCTGGCAACCCTGAAACTGTTGTAATTTTAAGTCATTGCATAAAAACTCCAATGCATCAGCAATACTTGCACTAAATGTTTGTGCTACTAAATTTACTTTCATGATTCACCTTTTCCACTGAACATGGGCTATCCTTAATTTATTGCCAGCTCTGATTCGATTTGACTCAAAATTGTTTTGTAGATGAAAATTTTAAGTTTTTTGTGAATAAAGTATTTCGTTGCCAAGAATAACCAGAATTGTTGCCGTACTCATAAAATGAAGAAGGAAGAAGAGAGAGAAGAGAAAGAGATGGAAAGGGGAGGGAGGGAATGCCGAAGTTTGGGAAAGCGGGAGGTTTGATAAGAGGGAGGGAGGGGCATACGTATAGGGAAGTAGGGAGAGGGAGGGAAATGGGAAAAAGGGAGAGAGAATCCCGAAAATACGGCTTCATATCATTTTATATCTTAAATATATGCCGAAATGAGGAGGTTCACGGTTGCACAGGGATGACGCGCGTAGCGCGTAGGGGCCGAGCCCCTAGTATAAAAATAAAAATATAATTGGAGATTTCGAATACGCTATAAACTGAGCTCAAAGATCAATAACACACATAGCGATTATGAAAAAACTAAGTGCAAAGGAAATGTATTTTTTACTTTCTCCATATACGTAGTATGGGAGAGACTATTGTTTTTATGAAAAAGATCGACTTCGAAATTTCAACGGAAATACACGTTTTGAGGTCCCCTGAGCACGTTTTGACCATTTTCTCGATGATATCTGTGTGTGTGTGTGTGTGATAGCTATTTGTGGGTGCTCTAACTCATAAACTATTAATCAGATCAATGCGAAATTTTACATTTAACATTTATATAAAAGTCGCAAGAACTGATAAGTTTTAGTAAAAATCGGTCAACCGAAAGTGAGTGTTTACTCTTGTCACTTATCAGTTATTTTGAAATATTTGCTTTAATATTAGATAAATGTAAAAATATGTTTGCATAAAAGTTGTAGAAAGTTTAATTTTCTACAACCTTTGTATGAAACAATTTTCCATATTAAGCATTGTTTAAGAGGCATCTTATATTTTTAGCTGCGACCCCCACGCCACCTACCGACAACTATAGTTAACAATTGACGCTTAGTTACGTCTTAGTAACGCTTCTTTTTTCTTTTCTTAATTGTTGGAGCTTTGTGACTATATCCACTATAAGAAAGCTATGGTTTGAGTTTATTTCTATTCTTTGTAAAGTATAAAATCTTCTCGCAGTTTCTTGAAATATTTATTATCATGTAACCTATTTGGAATTTTTAGAAACATTACAGATATGGAGAAAGTCATGTGGTGGCCACATCAGATTTTCTTTACTTGGTTTGCGCTGCAATATCTCCCTGCTCCGTTTTATATGCACGAAGTGTCAAGTAGAACGGACATTGTTTTAATAAATGCTCCATAATTAAATCTTTCGCTCTGTAAAACCTCCTGGATGGCCACTCTTTTAAGTTTCATTTCACAACTTTGATGATTGATTTCTTCTACACAATTGGTACAAACAGTTTCCAGTTACAAAACAAATTCATTTAAACCCTACACCGCAACGGTAAGAATCGTTCGGTTGATGTGGACATTAACCAGCTGATTTCCAGGATGCCGATGTTTATACTACTGAAATGTCGTTTTCCGTTGAGCGTGGTTTATGCCAAGGACAGGCGGATGAAGTCGGTATTACACACATTTCATCTTTATGTGCTTATTTGCGTGTGCGCGTGTGTAAAAGGGAGGAACAGTGTGTGTGTACGCGCGTACGAGTATGTATGTGTACGTATACAATAAACACACACATATACATATGTATGGATAGGTTTGTATTACATTTAACTGATAAAACAAGTTCGATGTAGCGCTTTTATTTTCAGTTATTGTAATAGTACTATTATTTCGACTGAAACGCTGAAGATATGTAAAAGATAGATTGACGTCTTAAAACAGCTTTCCCATATTAAGTGAATAAAACAACTTAAGTTTTAACTAATATTATAGAATATTTGTTTATATATTGTTTTCCATGCTGTCCTAGTGTCTAGTAAGTAATATATAGTTAGATAAGTATACAAAATGTAATGAACGACGCCGACACTTCGTGGAATTCCACAATAAAATAACATGAACAGTACTTGATAATATTTTTTATTTAAACTTTTGCCACAAAATATATTAAGTAAAAACACGACCGGTTTTGGTGAATAATCACCATCATCTGCCTTTACAGAATCATTAAGTCAAATATTGACAAATATTATACAAGATTAATGTGAATAAACTTAGTTTCCGTGTGTCTTGTCTATAGGACATGTGGCGAAGTTTGCCTTAGTTATTATCTATACTTGTGAAAAGAAAAACTGTAGAAGTGTTTGCAATAACTACATGTCTCTTTTGTATATGTCGCGAATTTAATCGTTGCTTCAATGGCTTTTTTCTCCTTTTGAGGTCAATGAGGAAAGACTATGTTAGTAATGCTGCTGGATTTGTTAAACTGAGGCGAGAAGGAAAAATTTGTATTGCCCTGAACACAGAATAAGATAAAGAGGTTATGTAGTGATGGTAGTTGTAGATGAAGAAGAAGATTTAGTCACGTCAGTGGAGTGTCATGACTGCCCTTATTTAGAAAAAAAAATGGCCCTTCAAAATACCATGCTGTCGTGGATATTATGGGAACATATTTATTAAGATATTTAAATTACACAACTAACTTAATATGTAACATTTGTACATGTATTTGCTTAAAAACTTGGTGGGAATAATTTTGAAACGAGAAAAAAGTCTGCTATGACCGGGAATCGAACCCGGGTCTTCCACTTGCCGGGCTGATATTCTACCATTGAACTATCGTAGCAGAACACTTTCTCGTTTCTGAATGAGGATGTTTTCTTGGTTGGGACGGAACTAGCCAAGCTAGTATCAAACTGCCCCAACGGATGTCCTCGAAGAGATACACCGAAGAAAACTCTTCCCTCTCAAATGGTGAGATTGCCAAGTAAGAAATTGGTGGAATAAAGTGATCCGAAGATCCTATGCAGACAGGCATAAGCTGTAAATTTGGGAATAATTTTGAAACGAGAAAAGACGATTTAACAAAGAAATGTTCACAGGGAGTAATTAAGTCAATTACAAAGAATTTTTAAAAAATCAATTAAATATTTTGGCAGTCCCCCATTGTAATTTTATATCAAATATTCAAAATTTCACCATTTGCACCCAAACTTAATAACGCAACATTCCGAAAATAATGGCCTAATTTGGTACGAATTTCAACTGAGATGATATCTTCTTAGTTTAACGTATTCCACTACACTATCATTGTTCGTGGTTTATTGCCTTACTCTTTATTCATAGTGGCAGTCCACAGGTTTAGAAGTGTAATGTCACATGACCTTGGTGGATATTCACGAACGGTTTCCCGGTGATCTATCTGCAACCAAGGAAACTTTATTTCAAGAAATGCTCGAACAGCTCCGTGATTATATGATAGTGCATAATCTTCCTGTAATAAATATCATTATCACCACACAGATGGTTAGAGCAGCATCATTACCAGTTAACTATCACCTGTTAGAGCACAATTAAAATGAAGGACGCGACAATGTCACGAGAAGAGAACTAATTCTCGCTGAAACTCTCAACGGTGTCCTCCACTTGAGTGCTCGCAAGACACATGAGCAGGCATGCTACCAATTTTATCGATAACTCTGCTGCGGCTGAGAACAGAGAAAACACAATCACTTACCTGGTCTCTTGTCTCACCTTTCAGGACATCAAGTTCAAGAACTTTCCACATTAATTCCAGTATTTTCATGAAAATATCTTACTAGGATAGGAATAACTTTTCGATCTTTGGGGATAGATAAAAACATAGCTAGGAAACTCATATTACGGAGGGGCTGCACAAGTTTTTACAAAAACTCTCGTTGCCCAGGTCTGGCAACATCTGCGTGTGACGTCATATCAAAATTTGACGACCCATGCATTAGCACGTTAGCGTTTGTCCGCCATTAATGAGCACATGTGCACATTCTCTCCCGAGTGGTTACGGCTAAGTGTGTATCGTGTGTATTCATATATAAATACAAGTATTTGGTGCTTTCAATCTGCAAGCATTACATCTCAACCTGATAAACATTAATATTTCAGTGAGATAAAACATTATTAGAGATATTTTTTTAATTCAAAATATTTTACCTAAGCACCCTATTTCTATATTTCCTTATTGAAAAATATTTGATTAAAACAATACATAAAATTGCAATTCTAAGAATATTATACTTTATTCAATTTAAGGTAATAATTCCACACACTTTTGTCAAATTTGAAGTTGTAGCATATATATAATGAAATAATATTTATTTAATTGTTTAAAATTTAAAAATTTAATACAGACGCAATAACAATTTGTTGGAGATATTCAAATGTTACTTAGTTTTAATGCACAAAGCTCTACATAAATTTAAAATTTCAGCTTCCTAGCACTCCCAGAATTACATAAACATTTATCTATTCGTTTAAATTTTAAGAATTTTTAAGTCAAACAAATTAAAATATCAAAATTTTTATAATTCTTTTTTCGGTTTTTTACAAAGTAAAAAAATTTCAACTTCATAGCACATTCGGAAATACATAAACATTAACAACATGTTTAAAACAATTGTGAATTTTTAGCGGTCACATTTTTTAACTTTGTCAATATTTCCTTTTTTTTGTGTAATTTTCTACAAAATGATTTCAAAAACTCGAACCTACAGCATATAGTTTTCAAGATAAAAATTATTAAACTTTAATGTCCAATTGGGGTTAAAACAACCCCTAAAAATTAATAATTTTCAAATTTTCGATTTTTATAGTTAATTATGAGCAAAATTCTATAATCCTGCAAATTTTCAGCTTCCTAAAACTATTAGATTGGTCTAAACACTGGACTAACTTCTTTCCATGCTAACTTATGGGAGATATTCCGGGGCATCTGGAGTCGAACCCAGGACACTGTAAGCAAAAGTAACAATAATTCCTAATAGATATAGCGGCCATCTAGCAACGCTGACATTTCATTTTTCTAGCTTATGGGCATCTATAAGTGAAATAATATTTATTTATTGTTTAAATTTTAAAAATTTAATACGGCCACAGTAACACTTTGTTGGAGAATTTCAAATGTTTGTTAGTTTCAATGTACTAATATCTACATAACTTTTAAAATTCAGCTTCCTAACTTGATAGAGTAAGTTCAAAATCACAATTGGGCGATAAATTTTAAATTAAAATCCGTCCAGCGTTTTAGGATATAAAGGTTACGACGGACGGACGGACCAGACATGCCCATAAGGCTATTACCGCTTCGCTGGTAAAAAAACGCCTAAAAATTAAGAATTATTAACCCTAAATACATGTGATTTACTAATTTTTATTGTATATATGTTTGTATATGATTTTATGTGTGCTTGTATATAATGTTTGTATTTTTACTTTCTCCATATACGAAGTATAGAGAAAGTATTGTTTCCATGAAACCGGCAACTATTTTAAACCCTTTGTGCTTAGTTACGTCTTAGTAATGCTAATTTTTATTTTCTTAATTGTTGGAGTTTCGTGGCTATATCCAGTATCAGAAGGCTATGATTTGAGTTTATTTCTGTTCTTTGTAAATCTTTAAATTTCTCTCCCAGTTCCTTAAGATATTTAATATTATCTAACCTATTCGGAATTTATAGAAATTTTACCGGTATGAAGAAAATCATGTGGTGGCCACATCAGATTTTTTATTAAATATGTAATTAATATTAATAATGGTAAATAACCCCATTTCAATGTACATAATTTTCCTTTTTTTATTGTACACATTCATGTCTTATGAAATTGATGTTTTGTATTTTAATAATGTAATGGATATTAACATTGGTAAATAACCCATTTCAATGCACATAATTTTCCTTACTGTTTGTATGTACATATTCATGTCTTACAGAAGTGAAAATTCACAAGGAAAGTGGTTTTCAATGCTAAATGCATAATTCAGGGTAAATGGAAGGGAAAAGGACGTGAAGAAAAAATCACGGGACATCGACAGGATTTGAACCCGGACCTCCCGATCGCCGCTCAGAGTATGCTAACCATTACACCACGAAACCCTCATTCGACACAACCTAAGAGAGGACAAATACTTAACGTAAAGGCGCACTGCGAGGCGGTCACTTAAGACCTCCACAGAAGTGAAAAACCGAAATGAGAATGTTTGCATTTTTTATTCAATATGCCATGGATATTAGTAATGGTAAATAACCCATTTAAATGTGCATAATTTTCCTGTTTGGATGCACATATGTGTTATGGAAGTGAGAATGTTTGCATTTTTTTAAAGATATGCTATGGTTATTTTGAATTTCATGAGTTGCATAATATTTGTTTTTTAATTGGTGAGCTCCAGTTTTGTACGTTCAATATGCACATGTATTCTTTTAATTGTAAAATTTTATAATTGCTAATAAACGGATATTAATTTCAGCTGCCTTTCTTATCTGTCATGAACCCATTTACTTTCTCATATACCACGTAATACGAGTATATTGAGAATTATTATTATCGTGAAAAAATTTCGACTACGAGATTTTGATGAAAATACACGTTTTAGGTGTCCCTGAGTCCATAAATGGGGTTTTAGCCGTGCCGTCTGGCTGTCTGTCTGTTGGTGTCGCAGTCCTGTTTTGACGTTTCTACAGACTTATCTTCAGATTTTTGTTTGTTTAGATCTTTAGATTTTTTCCTCAAACACATAGACTAAATCTATAGTTTTTCAAAGCAAAGATTATATGTAAGCTTTTGATTAAAAAGTTAGGGCACTTCTGCAGTTTATCCTCCTTTAATGTTTATCTTCGGCCATTGCGAATTTCGATCTCCTTTTGTCCTCTGGTACCAACTAAATCTGATTTCTTAAAAATACGACCCAAACTACATCCAAGTAAAAACATTTGCAGTAAACCTTAACACAAATATAAGTGTAGTGTGTCAAGAAAGAATAATAATGATAATGTGGCTCTCAATCTTTTGTGCCTTACGTATTTTTATTTTAACGCTTACTAATTTCATCCATTCAATAACGATTTTCGGAAATATTGGAATTTTCGGGACATTTCGATGGTTTATGATTAGATTAGATATGGTCTTTATTTGGGGTGAGATTGAGACTAGGAAGTCCCATCTTCCACATTACCCCTTGACATGATACAAATATAATGATACATTATGGGGACAACGGGACAGAATCTTTGAAATCGGGACTGTCCCGAAAATTCGGGAATGATGGTCAGCGTACTAATGGGGGAGCAATTATACTGCCCTAAAAATCACCACATACACTGGTCATACAGATGAGCCACTCACAGAACTGTATTCTCGTACCCGGATCATCTTCGGTAAGAGCGTGCAAATGGTTAGGAATGTATGTTTTCACTTTTACTTGTTTACTTTTTGGAGAAGATAGGTACGAAATCATTATACTTTCCACATTTATTGTACATATTGGTGCAGCGCATTTTCTCCAACATTGGGATTTATTCGCATACTGTGTTCTTCAGATTTATCAAGTACGCGGAAAACTGCAGTATAAATAAACAAAATACTAGTTTTGTTAAAAAAAATATTCTAAAGTAACATTTTGAAAATATTTTTAACTCCGATACAAATTCTTTCTTTCGTTATAACTTACGCTAATAATAATTATACCGTTGAAACACGTCTAATTAATACACAAATGCACACATTACTATTTTACCTCCATCTGCACAACTCAAGAAATACCATTTTATGCCACTCATTAGTTGTTTAGGTAAATACGTAACGCTGTTCCATATCTAAATCCTTTTTTATTAATATATTTTCACAAAGATAGCAACAATACAGCTGCCATTAACGACGACAACGTGACAGAATTGCATACAAAAGCTTTGATTATAATAGGGATAGCGATGCACCATCATGCAGATGCTATGATAGTGACTATCTATGGTATAGAGCTGCGTTTCTCAACCGCCGGTCCGCGGTTAAGTATTGGCTAGTCTGCGATATTCAATTTTTATCATCAAATATTTATAATGGGCAGCACTTGTTAATGGCTGATGTGTTCAGTTGCCAAAGTGTAACATTGTCAAATGATTGGTGGTTTAATATTGATTTTACCGGTCCTTGGTCTGCGATGAACTTTTGGTTGAGAATCGCTGGTATAGAGTGAGTCAGAGTGCATTTATAACATTTGTATTCATTGTATACACAACAATCAGACAATTTCAGCACGAATATGACTAGGGTGAGATTAAAGAAGATGGCAACCTGGGATCTAGTTTAATTGAAAGCGAATTAGGAAAAGCTATTTAAGAGATAAGGAAAGGAAAAGCCACAGGCAGTGATAGGATACTGGCAGAAATACTTAGTCATGGAATCGAAAGGATTAAATGTGAAGACAAAATTGATGAAGAAGACTCGCGACATCGATTTTACGATTTTCTATAAGTAAGAATGATCCTTCGAAAGCCGAAGCTGAAGGTAGTAGATCATAAATACTGCAGAGCACTAAATCTCTGTTGCAAACATCATCATCATCCAAAGATTGCATATTAAAAGAGTGGAGAAAAAGACTAAAAAATTAATAGGGAAATATCAACTCGGTTTTAGGAATTAAAATTTAAAACTCCTAAACCGTAAATTTACCCAGAGAGCACACACACGTCAATAAGAAATAAGGAAAATTAAAATTATACTTACAAGTTTGCAGGACGATGATGGCCTACAGGGACCTGTTGTCAAAAACTAGCCTAAAAAGAAGAAAAAGGAAACACACACGCACAAGCACTCCAGAGTGCTTGTGCTTCGTTGACTGACAGAAGGCCTTTGATAAAGTTTTTGCGTAATTATAATGAGTATATTATAGCAGATAGGTGTAGAATGGAAACACGGAAGTCTTATTAGAAATATAAATATGAATCTACTTGTGAAAGTCAGATTAGAGGAAGATGACTCCAACGGAGAAAATATCGGTGGAGGAGTAAGGTTGTTGCCTACCGCCGGTCCTATTTAATATAAATTGAGAAACGCTATTGCAAGAAATGCTAGATGGAACGGGGGATTGAAGGATGAATTATCAGAACAGTAAAATAGTCTAATGACCAAGTACGTCTAACAAAAAAATCACCGAGAATATGACAAATATAATTTTAATATATGATTGAAAATATGGAATGGAAATAAATAGAGGATAATCGAAGATTATGGGAATATCGGGAAAAGAAGACTCAAAAACAAGAAATGTTGAAAAGCCATTAGAACAATATTTATGATGTAAGAATCATAGCACGAGGTGCAAAATGCGCTGATATTTACTGCTACAGACTTGTACTGCAACTATGTAAATGTAATGTGTCAATAAATTCTTTGCTGTTCTGTTGTGCTATTTTAATAACATCTAGAACGGTGAAAGCACAAATCGCCTTTAGATAGAATAAACTAAAAATAACTTAGCCACATTGTCCATTTCCGCCCTCTTCGTTTGCCACACCCGCTCGAAAATAGAGTTTAAAAATAATTTAAGAAAATAAAAGGGTGTGGTTGTGGATTGACAAAGAGGAGCAAAGGCAAATATTACGGCCCGCGGGCCACAGTGTTTTCACCTGGCCCGCCATGAGTTTTACAATGTAACATCAAATGAAAATAGAAAATTGTAAAAATAATATATTTTGCCTTTGCACCTCTTCTCCTATAATTGATAAAACATTTAAAACAAATCAAGTAATATCGATCCACAACCAAACCATTTAGTTTCTTTAAATTATTCTTATACTACATTTTCGACTGGGTGTGGCCCTAGATAACTTTGAGAGCAAAGACAGCTGTCAAGAAATGTTTAATACAGTGTAAAACAGTATTATGCATAGAAGCATAATCACGAGCCTGTCCAGAAACTGAAAAATTATGATAAATATACACACGTACATATGTACACTCATTTCCATAAGTATTCCAAAAAATTGAGCGGCCTCGCTTTCGTGGCTGACTGAATTTCTACTTCATATCTACGTAAATGTTATGTCAGTCGGTGAATATATATTCCTGTCGTGACGTCACCTCAGCCTTCAGGGTTTATTATTGTATAAAATACGACGTATTCTTGCGAGTCGACCGGAGTTAAAAAAGATTATTCTGCGTCTTAGGCGATCGTTTAAACGTATTAATATAATTCCCCATTGTTATTTAACAGTCATTCTTACGTCGTGGTGATAGAGTAAACAGGCCCATGTAAATGTTTTTTGTCCAAGTGAGGGGTTGTTGTTGGAGGGCTGAAGCAAATTCCCTGCGTAATTAGTTCTAATATTAGAAGTACCAGTGGATTTACGAATTTCGAATCGACGATTACATCGGTTTTATCAAATTCCCCGGATCGATAGTATTTGTAACATAAGGGAAATATCGAAAGTGACAAGGCACAACTCTAAACAACAGTCGAGATATATGCGTTTAAAAAGTAAAGAAAAAAACAATTTTGCCAAGTTTTTTCTACCATTACTTGCTACTTGATAGCATTTTCCATATATTCCAAGTTAAACACCGACGTAATAAGTCTGTTTGGCTGACGGAATGCACGAGATTGTAATGCTGTATATCTTTTTTATAATTCATTTAGTTAAATTGTTGTTGCAGCCATCATAACTTCGTTATTAAGTGAACCTCATTTTCACAGACGAGTCATAGGTAGTTGCAAGATAAATCAATCTCCGAACTTTGTGACTCCTCGGTTAAATATGCAGATTTCTGACTGACCTCGCAAAGGTTTTTGTGGGTACCACTATAGATGGGAACCGTACAAAATGCCCCTGGAAAAAATGTCCTCGGGCGTAATGTCCCGGACAAAATGTCTGCGGACAAAATGTCCCCAAACGCAAAGTAGTACAAAATGGCCCCACGCAACATCCCGACTCGAAAGAAATTTGAAATTTGGCAGGAATACTTCAATGCGGGTGCTTTGGGGTGGGATGCGATTATATAGCGTCTCCCACTCAAATGTCAACCTCACCTGCACGTGGTGCACCCTGCTTCACAGACGAGGCTCTGGCGTCCGAGTGACTCCCGGGATAAGGAGTCCCCCCTCTACCAAATGCCAACGGCCTATTTAGGGGCGGATGAGAAGGTGGAGGGGTAGGGCACCCTCTTGCCCTTGGGGCGGGAAACTGCCCCTAAAGGCGGAGGAACTATTTTGATAGTCAACGGCATAGGATGGAGAAGGCAACAGGAAACCACTCCATTAAAGATCCTATTGGATATCCCGAGGGTAGCAACCATGGAAGGTTTTAGAAAGGAAGTTGTTACTGATCATGGTATTCGGAACCCAAGATCCGGCAGGGGATGTAGCAGGGCTTCCCAGGTCGTTATCCAACGAAATCCCTGTCAAAACGTCAAAATAGGTACTTGGAACGTCAGAACATTACTAAAAATAGGTAAATTAGAAGAAATAAAGAAAGAAATGGAGAAAAATGAGATTGATATCTTAGGTTTATGTGAAACAAGGTGGCAAGAGAAAGGAGATTTTTACATTGATAAATTTCGAATAATTCATAGTGGAGGTGAAAAGAAAGGAAGGAATGGAATAGCAGTCATTATTAGTAAAAAATTGGCAAACAGTGTTTGCAATACATATCACATAAATGACAGGTTGTTGATGGTAAGAATGAGCACCGTGCCAACGGATACAGTGATTATACAAGCGTATTTCCCAACAAGTAGTGCAGAAGAAGGAGAAGTAGAAAAGGTGTATGAAGAAATAGAAGAACTTATAAAGATGACAAAAGATAAAGATAATGTAATAATAAGAGACTTTAATGCTGTGATTGGATCTAGTCGAAATAGTAGAATGGTAGGAAAATTTGGTTTAGGTGAAACAAATGAAAGGGGAGAAAGATTAATTGAGTTTTGTGAACAGAATGAGATGATGGTATCAAACACTCTCTTTGAAGTTCCCAAAAGAAGAAGATACACATGGGAGGCGCCAGACAGAAGAAGGTTTCAAATAGATTATATTTTAGTTAAAAGAAGATATAAGAACCAGGTAAAATCGTGTTATAGTTACCCAGGTCCAGATGTAGACAGTGACCACAAGCTAGTCATGGCAAAATGCAATATTAGGTTTAAGAAAATAAAGAGAACAGTTAAAAAGAACTGGCATCTACAGGGACTGAAAGAGTTACCAACGGCTAGGAATTACCAAGAAAAAACAAATGAGTTGATGAGAAATTATGAAGGACAACTTAGTTGGGAGGAATTTAAAAAAGGGGTTATTAAAGCTACAGAGGAAGTTATTGGAAAGAGAAAATTGGAGCCTAGAAAACCTTGGATGACTGAGGAGATACTGATTTTAATTGAAGAAAGGAAGAAGTTGAGGAAGAATGGAAATGATGAAACTTATAAAAAAGTTAAGAATGAGATTATTAACAAATGCAGAGAAGAAAAAGAGAGATGGACCAAAGAGATAGTGAAGGAAATTGAGGAAGATACAAAGGGAGGAAGGCAAGACAAAGCATACTTCAAAATTAAAACTCTCCAGTACAAACCAAGAACTAAATCGGCAATAGTTAAGGATAAGGAAGGAAATATGTTATGGGAAAATGAAAAAGTATGTGCTCGGTGGAAAGAATACATAGAAGAATTATATAGTGGAAGAGATGTTGGAGATGAATGTAGATTTATTGAAAATGAAGAGGAAATAAGAAATGATGAGCTAGGCCCAACAATAACCAAAGAAGAGTTTTATAAAGCTATTAATAATCTTAATTCAGGCAAGGCAACAGGTGTCGATGGTATACCTGCAGAACTTTTGAAGAACTTAGGGGAGGAAGCAAAAGAACATTTCTTTAAATTATAAAAGATTGTTACGAAAAAGGAAAATTACCTGATGACTTTATAAAAAGTAAAACTATAAGTTTACCAAAGAAGGGGAATGCAGTGGAGTGTAGTAACTACAGAACAATTTCACTACTTTCGCACGCCTCAAAAGTTTTAATTTATATCGTGAAAAACAGAATAAAAAGGAAAATAGAACACTATATTAGTGAAGATCAATTTGGATTTAGAAGTGGGAGAGGAACGAGAGAAGCTATATTAGCCCTCAGGGTGATAATGGAAAGATGTTTAGAAATGAACAGGACATTATATTTAACGTTTATTGATTTGGAGAAGGCCTTTGATACAGTTAATTGGGAACTGTTGTTTAAGACTGAAAAAAATAGGTATTGATTGGAGGGACAGAAGATTAATTTTTAAGCTTTATCAAAATCAAACTACAAGAATAAATATAAATTGATTAGAGAGTGAAGCAAAGATAAGGAAAGGAGTAAGACAAGGATGTCCGCTATCTCCATATTTGTTTAATATGTTCATTGAAGAAAGTATAGAAGTTATGAAGGAAAAGACAAAAGGCATAAAAATAAATGGAGTTAGAATACACTGCATTAGATTTGCAGATGACATTGTAATATTCAGCTATTCGAAAAGAGAAATGAATAAAATGCTGAAAGTATTATCGGACACGTTAAAACAGTGGGAATTAAAGATAAATATCAAGAAAAACAAATTGATGGTTATAGGCAAAAGTAATGCAGGGACAATATCAAAGATCAAAATAGACAATCAGGAAATTGAGCAGGTGAAGCAGTTTTGCTACCTAGGTAGTACAATTACTGAAGATAATAGATGCGTACAGGAAGTGAAAAGAAGAATAGCACTTGCAAAGCAAGCTTTTCAATGCAAAAGGAACCTACTGACAAGCAGTCATATGAATTTGGAAGTAAGGAAATCCTTTGCAAAAGCTTTTGTCTGGAGTACCTTACTTTATGGTAGTGAAAGTTGGACGTTAGGAAAGAGGGAGAGGTCCCGTCTGGAAGCGACAGAAATGTGGATATGGAGAAGATTGTTAAAGACAAGTTGGACAGAGAGAAAGACAAACCTTGAAGTTTTGGAAGAAGTAAAAGAAGAAAGGAAACTGATCAGAGGAATGGAAGAAAGGAAGGCAAAATTTTTAGGCCATGTGATTAGACATAATGGATTAATTGTGAACATCTTGGAGGTGAAACTTTTAGGGAAGAAAGGAAGAGGCAGACCAAGAAAGAAATACCTATATGACGTGGAGTCAGTGATGGGAGTTGAGAAATACGAGATGTTGAAGAGAATGGCAGAGGACAGGAGTTCATGGTTGCAGCGACAAGGCTTAGCCTTTAGATGAAGAAGAGAAGAAGATACTTCAATGACAAATTTACGTTAATGCTGATAAAATGATCTCCGAAACGGACCCGGATTCAACTCCAGGATATAATTTCTGTTTCCCGTAAGATAACACGTAAAAACCGACTGTTCGACATGCAGACTTCCATTCTTTTGCAAATTAAAATTAGAAGAAACTGACCATCGACCTTCGGACTAGGACTGCTTTAAAGAAGAATGGATAGAGATTCTTATTCTTGTCGTCTAATTTTCTCATAAATTTGAAATCACTGATGCAGGTTTGGTGGAGCCAGTCATTACCGGCTTCCTTAATCAGCTTACCAGCAAATCTATGAAGCTGTCATTAGCAATTTATTCATAAATTACGTTTTGCCCATCGGCAAGTTTTAGGCAATGAGGCAGGCTGCGAAGCAGTTCTCAGTTGCCTAAGTCATCTGAATTCAGAAGAGGAAGAGGAGAGAAACCCGGTGCCGGCATTAGCTTACTCTGGCGAAATACACCAGGGGGGTCTCCTCAATTTTTCTCGTTGTCTCATCCTCGACACCTAATCAATGCACAAATAGAGGGAATCCTCAAAAGGATTTATTCCTCACTCAAATGCGTATTTATATTGTCTCTGCCCAACCTTGGAGAGCTCTAATTGGTCAGGACATTTGTTGGGTTCTGATTGGTTGAGGCATTACTCATCGGACGGAAGACCAAAAGCAAAGGACCAACTCCCGAACACGATGTGCGAAGGGGTATATAAAGTACAATGTAGCTGTGGAAAATCCTACATAGGACAAACAGGCAGATCCATTAGTTGCCTCCACCGTCCAGCAGGCCATGGACGCTGCGATCCCGAAGGTGGTCGTGGCCAAGGGTATACGCATCACCCTGCCCCGTGGCGTCAGGGACACCATCACCTGGCGCAACAGCGTGCGGCGGCGGTGGCAGCGCTACCGCACTCTGGACCTCAGGATCCAGTTGAACTCCCTCAACAGGACCGTCCGAGACATGTTGAGAGACGTGCGCTCGGACGCGTGGGAGTTACATCTCTCCACGCTTTCCCTGGAGGATCAGTCCATCTGGAAGACCTGCAGGAGGCTATGCGTAACCCAACGGCGCGACCCCCTGATAGTTCAGGGGGACTACGTCGCGAGGTCTCCAGAAGAGAAAGCCGGGCTCATGGCGGAATACCTGGAGGTGGTATTCTGTCCTAACACGGCTACAGCTGAGTCGGATTTGGTGGAGGACGAGATTGCAAATGTGCTGGGGACGCTCGACCGCGGTCCCCTGCTGGAGTTCCCTCAGTTCTCGGGGGACGATATCATTGCAGTGATTCGTCGCCTCGAGACGAAGAGGGCTCCGGGGTACGACGGCGTCCCCAATATCGTCATGCGACAGCTTCCTGTTGCCGCAGTAGAATTCCTGGCCGCCATTTACAACGGGTGTGTCGTGATTCCATACTTTCCGTCTGCCTGGAAGAGGGCAAAGGTCATCTGTCTCCCGAAGAAGCCGGGGACGGAGGTTGGCCCCGGAGACATCCGGCCAATCTCTATCCTGGCCAGATTCGGGAAGACCTTTGAGCGTCTTATCCAGAAGCCGCTCCAGCACTTTCTCCAGGAAAAGAACATTCTCCCGGACGAGGAGTTTGGCTTCAGGAGTGGGCACTCCACTACCCAACAACTGGGTAGAGTGACGCACTTCGTCACCGACGCCTTCAACAGGAACCACGCGGTCGCGGGGGCTATCTTCGACATCTCGAAGGCCTTCGACCGCGTGTGGCATCCAGCACTCCTGTTGAAGATGGTTCGACTTCAGTTCCCAGCTTGGATGGTGCGACTTATTGAGTCGTACTTGCAGGGCAGGACGTTCCGGGTGTTTTGGCTCCGGGTCGCATCGGAACTGCGACGCATCTGCGCCGGCGTTCCGCAGGGATCCGTCCTGGGGCCGATACTCTTCCACATCTTCACCCAGGATCCCCCTAGGGATTTTGGGTGGAACACCAGTCTTGTCCTGTACGCTGACGACGCGGCGCTCCTGTCGCGTTCCAGCAAGAAGTACGCGGCTGTGGAGAGGTTAAAATGCGCCGTCGACGATCTGTCCTCCTGGTATCGTCGAAGGCGTATTGCGGTTAATCCCGCCAAAACCAGGACCGTCGTCTTCCATCCTGGAATGGGAGCGCCGCCTGGAGTCGACCTGTCGGTGATGGGGACAGTCGTCCCCTGGAGCCAAGAGGTCACATACCTGGGAGTTGTGCTGGACCGGAAGCTTCTCTGGAAGCCTCAGGTTGAGAGTGTCCGCCGCAAGGCACTCGGGGCGTTATCAAGAATCCGTCCGATTCTGCGCCCGGATGTCTTGACGGCCGACACTAAGAGACGCCTCTACCTGAGCTGCGTGAAGCCCATCATCACCTATGCAGCTCCGGTCTGGTCTGGAGTGTCCAAGACCACCCTCTACAGGCTGCAGGTAGTGCAGAATAATGCACTCCGGTTGATACTTGGTCGTGGTAGATACGACCATGTCGACCGGATGCATTTAGACGGAAACGTGGAACCCCTGGACATCCTCTTGCCGAGGATGTGTAAGGAATTCTACTCCAATGCAGCATTATCGACGCACGAAGAGGTGCGAATGCTAGGCTACATCAGGGCTAGGTGGTGGGATCGTTACAAGCGGCCCATTGCCAGCCTTGATGTGCAGGATGCCCTCCCTTCAAACAAGCGTCCTCGCTTGTAGGGAGGGATATATGCCCATTTATGGGCTATCGAAGTGCGCTAAGCTAGTTCTTAAGAGTAGTCTCGCATTAGCAGCTTAGCTGGAAATGCGACGTGGCCAGCCTTAGGCTGGAAGATCATGACATCTGGCATTAGTTGCCGGATCATGAAACAACAAAGAGCACTGAAGAACAAGCAGGGCAGACTCTCTGCCATCGCAGAGCATGCCTGGTCTGAACACGGACTCAGGATCAGGATGGAAGACGCAAAATTCCTCGCCAAGAAATCCGATACTACGAACGGTTAATTCGAGAAGCCTTAGAGATAGCCAATAATCCGGCCAATTTCATCAGAGAGGACGGCTACACTCTCACCATGGTATCTTCGATCCCAACGGCCTCGGCGGTTGGAATTCTCGCATTTCCCGCTATAAGCATTAATGCGAGCTCTTGAGTTCTTCATTGTTGGTTTCTGAAATCCATTTGTGGTGTAGCCAGTAGCTACACAGAGTCCCTATCCACCCTTGGACGTTTGTTTGGAGGGAGGGATTCGATTTTATCCAGGCTGGCGATGAGACGTGTGTGGCGGTCTCACCACAGAACTTGGCTATCCCTGAATCTGTGGACTTCTTCGTGTTTTGAAAGAGCCTTCGTCATGAAGTATGCCCTCGTCGCAGCAGGCAGCAGGACATCTAGGGGCTCAACGTTCCCAAGGCGGTGGATCCGGGTGTTGCCGTTCAGCAACGATCAATTGAGCACCATCCGGTGCGCCGCATTCTGGACCATCTGGGGGCGGTTCAATGTCGTCCTGGCGACGCTGGACCATACCGGCGAGGCACAAGTCATCACTGGGAGGACAATAGCCAGGTATAGTCGCCCCTTCGTTTCCATGCTGAGGCACCTCGACGTTATGAGGGGACGAATCCTCCTGAGCGCCTCAAAGCCCCTCTGACGCAGCCGATCGATCTGCAGTCTCCACAGCAGGTTCCTGTCAAGTTGGACTCCGAGGTAGGTCACTTCGTGCTCCCATGGGATGACATCCTCCATCACCGACAAGTCGACTCCTGGTGGAGCGACCCACCACCGACGGTGCCACGAGACCTAGTCGTCTACGGCCTCCTGCAGTCCTAGTGCTGCTGCATACTTCTGGGAGGAGCGGCGAAGTATCGCCTCGTCGTCCGCATATAGGCCAATTATCGCTCGAATAATTGGAAAAGGGTCTTCCGTCCGATGAGTAATGCCTCAATCAATCAGATATAAATGCCACGCACTCCCGAGAACCATCTGATCGGAGGACGCCGACTGCAACGCTGGCGGAACGTCTTCTTAAAACAGCCGAACAACGCGGTGAAACTGAAAGCCATGCAGCCTACAGAATAACGCTGCAAAAGCCTTCGCACCAACCCTGTTGTTGTCTAAACCTATTATAAGAATATTATGATTTAACTCGAGAACATTTAAATTTATGTCCCGTATTTTTGACTGGTTATGAATTGGTTTACTACAACTTCCAGTTCAGGAAATATTTAATTTACTCATAATTATGAAAAATGTTCTGGAAACAAAATGAAAAAAAAAAACAAATAATTTTACATCAAGGGGCAACATCGATAATTGCTCAGATAATCATTTTGATTAATGATTGTTATACAAGAAAAATGTTCAGTGATGAAGTTCTTAATAGATCTTGGCTGGTTTACTCTTTAAAAAGTGAAAGCGTTTTCTGATTTTTCAGACAACGAATGAAAGATGCATGTCGCCCTCGTATTTCGGACCTTTTAGCATCTATGTGTGAAAGAAGGAAGAGGAAGCTGGAAATACCAGAGCGATAGAAAAATTTACTTCCGAACCCTCACGATACGTATTCGCATTGCTCTCCTCTCAGAAATAGTCACATAGAGGTAAACGAATATCGGAGCGTTTAAGGTGTTAGGGACCAACGAGATGGATATCTCTCTCTCTCTTAGGTTTGGTAAATAATTTTACCACATATATAGGCCGTTCCTAGTGGTAACACCCACGTTCCCAGCCGGTCAGTAAGTGCTCAATACATATCTATCTATATATATATACCTATCTATCTCGTTGGTAGGGACGCTGCCCCTCTAATTGTTACCTCCACTCTAGCGAGGCCCTGTATGCCGTGGCGGTATTTTTCGCATAGTAGGGATAACCTTCGTCGCTATAATTCTTTCCTTTGAAGAATATAATGTATTTTGCCCGAACAGAAATTTGTAGAACACATGTACTA
Organism: Tanypteryx hageni; assembly: GCA_028673005.1. Lineage (NCBI taxonomy): Eukaryota > Metazoa > Arthropoda > Insecta > Odonata > Petaluridae > Tanypteryx > Tanypteryx hageni. The sequence goes on along the minus strand of CM054113.1, from coordinate 235,730,567 downwards.
TTCTCTCAAGTTTGGCAAAACTTCATAACACATATCGCACTTTTTCTAACTAACTGAGATTGTATTAAATACTAGCGTCATTGCCCTTCAAAAATGACGGGACTTGAATTTAAATATTCTTGAGATAAATCAAATGCACTCTTTCTTACGTATAATAGAAATGAGACGAAAATAGAAGGTCGGATTTTAGCAAAAATATGGTTTCCAAAGCAGAAAACTGTTAAAAGGCAATTTTTTTCAAAATATGCGATTTAAACGATATATTTGAGCGATTTCGAATTGATGACAAAATTCGATGGCAAGAATAAGAATCTTTAACCATTATTCTTTAAAGCCATCCCCGTCCGAAGATCGATGGTCAGTTTCTTCTAATTTTAATTTGCATGAGAATGAAAGCCTGCACGTCGAGCAATCGGTTTTACGTGTTATCTTACGGGAAACAAATAATATATCCTGGAGTCGAATCCGAGTCCTTTTCGGAGATATTTTTATTCTCATTAACTTACTCATCAACTTTCTGCCAAATTTCAAATTTCAACGTAGTTTGGATATTTGCTAAAAACAAGTTTTATGTAGAAACGTCTATATGGAGGATAAATACAAAATAAATACCGAAAACTGTTAAAGCGTTATAATTAATCATCTGACTGAATTTTAAAAGTATAACAACGTCTGAAAGGGAATAATTAACATTTATTCCGGTGCGTGGGGACATTTTTTCCCTACTTTGCGTTGGGGACATTTTGTCCGAGAACATTTTGTCCTCGATCCACCACTAGATAGTTAAATTTTTTCGTGGGAAAGAAATATATGGTAAATGAAGGAAAATGGATTATCTATGACGAAGTAATGAACGTAAATACGTATATTTTCTTTGCATGTACACAACGTTTGTAAGTGAAAAGATATGAGCAATTTACGACGAACCAGATTAAATTTTTTTAACGCGGATACTCAAAACCTCGATTGGCGAAGGAAAGTATATGAAGTCATCATTTCACATGTAAACGGAAGGAAGAATTTCGTCATATCTAACTATTCCTTCTTTCGCATAAGCAGTAGTTTATTGAGGTAAAAATTACTTGGTATATGATACTCTTAATGTTTGTGAATATAAATATTCAAATTATAATTGCCTTTTCTCTAATTTTTTTGGGCTTTTTACAATTCCACGATGTAGCAGTTGAACTAGAAATTATCCTAGATTAATTAATTTACTTGTATTCAGTCAAAAGCACCCTTGTATAAGGAAGCTTAATGATGTTTCAGGAGTAAAGTTCTTTTTTATCAATTGAAACGGCAACAACACTAACGAAAGTAGCAGAAGTAATTATAGTGCAACTGTTTCGATCTTTAACTTTGAATTATCTGTCGCATAAAATGCCATCGCTTAGTACCAAGTTCAGGATCTACTGAAACGGGAGTGAATGTTATTTATGTATTTGTCATAAGCCGTCAACTGCTTTCGAAAACTATGAAAAAGAAGGAAATGGTACTGAGCCTCTGTGAATTGACCCATCTTCTCACAAGTGATTCATCCATCCGTCGATCCCTGATCGATGCTGTTTAGACCATAAGAGACGCTGATGATGATTTTTAACTCGTTCGCTGCTTATTTGATCCTTGACTTATTACAATGTTGTAAAATAAATCCGAATCATCATATATTTGTTTTTAATATTGTGTTTTATATTCAATCCACTGCCTGCGCCCCAGAATTATATTAAAAGTTCACGTTCTCTGATTGGATTATAATCTTCCGCTTATTATGTTTTTCAATTTAGAAATTATTCGTGAGGTGGGTCAGCGAGAATGATTTTGCAACTTCGTTGTAGAAGTTTCTTCGGTTGCAAGTTATATTTGTGGAAAAGGGGGGTTCCGTGAAGATTTGTAATGCATCTATGGCTTGTTCGTTGCCCGTGAAACTTTCTCGATTGATATGATTTTTACGATCGGCTAGTGGTCTTTTTGATAAAAGAGATTATTTTATGTATTTTTTATTTCAGCTGTTATTCTATAATTGAAGTCAAAGTGACTGTGTAAATTTTCACTTTAATTTATAATCGCGAATGGTTTCACAGTGACAACTGCATAGTCAGGTGCTTTGAAAGATTTACTATGACAATATATATAAATAAGAGTAAAAGGAAATAAGAGGAAAGGGGTGGGGAAGGCTAACGGGGGCTTATAGTTAAGGGTTTTTGGAAGTTTGTGTTTCGCCGGTGCAGAATTGGTTAGGGAGGAATCCACAAAGTAGTCAACTTCGTATGAATGCATATACACTCTGCAATTCACAAGACAGGTGCAGCGCATACGGTGCAGTGCAACAAATTCCGTAAAAATCTCTAATTTTTCTAGGAAAGTAATATTCTTGATGCCGCTCCGTTCTACATTTCATCTCGCGCATTTTATCGTTGTGATCTTGCCTTCCTGTATAAGTGGGTGCTTCAATTATTACTAGTACTTCCTAAACTAAGCTTTGCAATCTCTAAGAGTTTCAATATAGCTTTCGGTAGGTGGTTCTTTAGTGATAATAACAATGCGGTGATCACTTACATCGGGGTAAAACCGACTCTACTCCCCCAGATGCCGAGACGACGGTACGGCATTGCGTCTCCAACCAGCTCGGAAAACGACCTCAATTAAAGCAACTCATAAAGAACAAGGCGCCGACAGCATTCTGAACTAAGCAATAAGGCAAATGCCACGCTACGCAGGTGAAATAATGCTTGCTACTAACGCGGCCATGAAATTGGGCCACTTCCCGAAAAGCTGGAAAAAGGCAAAAATTATCTGCATCCTCAAACCACAAAAGCCGCCGACAAGCCCCAGCAGCTACAGGCCAATATCTCTTCTGCCCGGACTATCAAAGCTTCTGGAGAAATTAATATTCCCTCACCTGAAGGACCACGCCTACAGCAAGGGAATCATCCCCCGGAACAATATGGCTTTAGGGACGAACATGCCACCACCCACCAGCTTGTAAGAGTCATCGACTTTATTACAGAAGGGTTCAACAGGAATGCACAGTCAGTAGCGGCATTAATAGACCTTGAAAAGGCTTTTGACAAGGTCTGGCACGATGGACTCATTCACAAACTAAAAATACAAGGCTTCCCGGAATGGCTAGGGAAACTTACCAAATCCTACCTCCAAGACAGAACATTCCATGTAAACTGGAATCAAGCAGCGTCGCAGCAGAAACAAATCCGAGCGGGAGTACCACAGGGCTTGGCATTGGGGCCCCTGCTCTTCAATCCTTCCACAGCGGACCTGTCCACGAAACATGGGCACAACACCATTACCGGCATCTTTGCTGACGACGTTGCAATCATAGCAAGATCTACCAAACCTGAAGTGACAGAAGATTACGCTAAGAGAGCCATAGACCACCTAACCAAGTGGTATAGGCAATGGAGGCTGGGGGTAAACTCCAGCAAAACCGAAGCAATCCACTTCACGAGGAAAACCAAGCCACCTTCCGTGAGCCTTCTCGATGTGGACGGCACTGCTGTGCCCTGAAAAAAATAAGTCACCTACTTAGGAGTGACCCTGGACGAGAAGTAAAACTTCAAAACTCATGTACTAGGTCAAGTTAAAAAGGCAATTGCCGCAAAGATTGCACTTGCAATAATACTAAGAACGCCATCGGTAAAACCAAAGACAAAGGCTAACCTATATAAAGCCTGCGTGAGACCCATTCTCACTTACGCCTCACCAGCCTGGGCGGGAAGGGCCACCAAGATGAAGACCCTCCAAAACGGATGCCTACGTTGGGCACTGAGACCACCAATCGGCACCACCAGCACCGAGATAAGGGAAACCCTTGAATTCCCCACCTTCGACGAACTCGTGACCAATCAGAGCGAAAGCTTCTACGACAAATTGCTGTCCCCCTGCAGCAATCTCCAAAACATCTCCACCTCAGCCAAACTGTGGACGTTCATAAGCGCCCCAGGGCCGGAACAGACAGAGAAGAGGATCTCCCTATCCCAAAAACAAGGAGGACCTAAATGGGCGACGAAAGGCCCACCCATCGAACAGCAACGAGGGTTTGGTGATAACCAATTCAAATACTGTAATAATGTTGTAGCATTATGTATAGGGCCCTCTATCTGTTTCACGAAACAAGCTACCCTGCGATGCTCTCTTTCCAACTCGAGAATGTGACCTTTATCATGTGGTCCCCATATATTATGCTAGAAGCGTACTCGAGCAGTGGGGAGAGGGGAGGCATGCAGTATGGAAAGGAGATTGGGATGGTTCGTGAATACAATATCGTTCAGAAATATGTTATTATTGGAAAAAACAACCAAGAACATTTGTATTATGTTGCTCCACTAAGTGACACATTCATTGTTTATATATGTTAATCTTCATTAAAGGGAAATGTAAATCCTTATCAGTTGCTATATTTTCGTAGCATGGCGGAATGATTTCAGTTGGAAGATGGGATAGAAGGAAATTATACGGCAAATAGAGGGGAGAATACTTGTTGCCGGAAGAAAAATTTGCTTTTAATATCTAACAAATTGATCCCTTTGGATTTTCATTTGGAATTTGTTCAGTTTATTTTAGCGATTTCGTAAGCACCCGCGCACCTTGCCCTGAATCATACGCTAGCTCATAATCATTTGCGAACCAGACTGGCCTAAATTTCCTTCTACTTTCACACCGGTTTCAGAGCCCATCTATATGTTTACCTGGTAATCAAAACAGAAAGTGTATTTGTATAAACAAGACAGTTTAAGCCATATATTTTCTGTTAAATCAAACTTCATTTAATATAAATTATCATTGCTATCCTAACGTATGATTATTTTGGGTCTGAAATGCATAGTGAATGGATAAAAAGTATTATGTCAACATTTCCTTGGAAACTTTATTCTGTGTTTAGCAATTGTATCTATACTATAATACACTAATGAAGATGCAGTTTTGTGGAACTGCATTTTACTGAAATCCGATACAAAACGATTTTGTAAAATTTCAACGGTGAAAATTTTACTAAGTTGTGTTGCTTCAGATTTGATTAGTTGGATTCTATTGAAACCTAAATATGAAGCACTCAATGGTCATCAGAAAATTCTTAAGACAAAATCTCGCAATATTGTTCACTTATTCTCGACGGTAATAGTCATTTCGCATTTTCCAATTAATTGGCAATTTGGTTTATTCTACAACTGAAATGAAATTAAAGTGCATACTTTCGTAAATAATATATTAACAAAATTAGTACACATATTGTCGGCACTTTAAGAATTATAGAATTAGTTTATTATTTAAAGTAAATGGTTAATTGATTTGCAAGTAACGCTTTTTATCATATTTTTGTTTACGAAATATATTTATATGTAGTTTTATTACAAAACAACCGAATCTATTTAAAAACTACTACCTTTATTTGCTTCTACTGGAATATCTTATTATATCAAAGACAGGCACGCACACATATAAACGCGCTAATGTAAGACTGTACACACACTAGGAGTTGTTGCCCTGGCCCCTTACTAACGTCACCTAAAGGCTTCCTTTGTTCGTCTATATTTCCAAAAATGCTTTTTTATTGCAAAAGTTAAAATTAAATTAAATTGTGACAGTTAATAATGGGTTCTCCAATTTTCAAATCTCATGCAATTTCTTAAATTCATATTACAAGCAGCTATCGCGCCCAACAGGATATAAGACAGCATCGACATATAGATGCGATACTTGGATCTGTGCGCGGAAATAAGAATTATATAATATAATTATATATTATATATATATATTTCACCTATTTAATTGCCTTTAATTTGTCTGAAAATTTTATTAGAAACCTACCTTGCCCACTAAAATATTCAGTCGCCGAGACAATACCATGCGGTGGTGGTCAGCTCAGCGACAATGGTTTAATCCAAGCTTCAAGGGGAAGAATTTTCACGAGTCGCATGGAGCAGGCGATTTGTGTCTTTCACCTTTGAATCAATTCGGTGGAGATTGCTATAATTAAATCAGAAGTATTCTCATTTACGTTACTAAACGCACGAGTCATCATCGCCTTAAAATAAAATCGAAGTAACTTTAATGTGCCATCCATCCGAGATCGCCAATCAATGAATCTGCACCGAAGACTGTAAGTCGTAGCGAGTTAGAATCGATCTCACATCCGGTTGGCGAGTGCACGGAGCCGAAAAAGTCGATTCGCAATCGAATACAAAAGATCAACGGATGCGACGAGCGCCGCCCTCTCATCGGAGCGGGCCCCTCACGAAGCATTCCGCAGGTGCGTGGGCCGTCCTCCTCCCAGGGGACCCACCGACCAGGAGGTGCGCCGCACGTAACCTCCTCGTCCGTTAACTTTCGATTCGCCGAACGGAGTCGAGGCAGATACGCAGACGAGGAACCGGATGTTGTGAGAAGAGAAGTGCGTTTCTGCGCCATATGCATCGGACGACGCATCCGTCCCTTTGGCCGACCTCGTTGCCGAATGCAATGGATGGAACACGTGACCTTGGAACGCCACTCTCGATTCCACGGCGATAAAGTGGACGATCGACCAACGGGAAGGATGGCTGCAGCGATCGGCACATCGGCAGCGACTTCGGCACGGCGCGCCGCGGCGGTATCGTATCGGCCGCCATTCCCATACTCACCTTCCTTACCACCCCTTCCCCCTTCCTTGCCACCCTTCCTCGTTTCTTTCCCTTCCTTCCCACCTCCCCATCCCCCTCGCTCGAGTTTTTCTTATGATGCCTTCAGCTCTTCGCGATTTCGAAACTATCTTTTGCGAAACTTGTCCAGTAAAGCTTTCCGAAAATCCTTTCCATTTTGAAGAATTTCATTTTTTAACTATCAGCGGACGGTAAAGAAGAGCGCAATGACTTCATGTGAATTTTCCGACCGTAATGGAACGCTTTGTCGCCATACTAATGAAAGATTACGGACGAAAAACATTTTGTATTAATAAATTGTAAGAAAAAAAAGAAATGCAGAATATAACCAAATTTATATTTAACGTTATTTAATATGCGTATATTGCACTGATGGTGTAGTGGTTAGCGTGTCGGCTTTCTATTGCAAAGTTCGGGGGTTCAAACCCCTTGAATGGAGGTTTTATAAAAAAAAACTATCATCAGTGACTGGCAGTAGGCAGCAGTACTGTCAGTATGGTATAGAGCCAAAAACAAATGATTTTGCTGGGACTATATCCAATACAGTTGTAGGTATGATCGGGACGATTTGAACGGCTACAGTACTGCGATGTGGAAGGCAAGAGGGAAACTACCACATTACAATCCCTTGTAATGATTATATGGTTGGACAATATGAGTTCTCTCTAGGTAAAACAATCCGGAGGTAAAATAGTCCCCAAATTGGATCTCCAGGCGGGGACTGCCTTGAGGAAAACATTTGTCGAAAGTAAATTACGAATAGGGACTTGGAACATAAAAACTATGAGAAAGGCAGGAACATTAGAGGACTTGAAAGAAGAAATGAGAAGAAATAGAGTTGATATTATAGGACTGAGCGAAACTAGGTGGGAAGGAGAAGGACAGTTTGACAGTTTAAAGCAGTCCCAGTGGATATCAGCTATGAACTCTCCAACCTTATGGCAGTTGGCTCAATCGCATTGCCAGCTTTGCTTCAAATGCGAGACTAGGCTGTTTACACTCGGCTCATTTTACTCTTCTTAAGCCCCTTGTTACAAAGAGGCACCAACCCCTCCCTACAAGCGGGGACGCTTGTTGCTAGGGAGGGTTTCCAGCGAGCTGGCGATGAGTCGCTTGTAGCGGTCCCACCACCTAACCTTGATATCGCCCAGCTGCTGCACCTCTTTGTGCCTCGATGCTGCTGCCTTGCAGTAGAATTTCTTGGACATCCTCGACAGGAGGACGTCCAGGGACCCCACATTTCCGTCTAAGTGCAACCGGCTGACTCTCTCGTATCGGCAACGACCGAGTATCAGCCGGAGTGCACTGTTCTGCACCAATTGCAGCCTATAGAGGGTGGTCTTGGGCACTCCAGACCAGACCGGCGCTGCGTAAGTGATGATTGGCCTCACGCAGCTCAGGTAGAGGCGTCTCTTGGGGTCAGCCGACAAGACACCCGGGCGCAGGATCAGACGAAGCATCGCCAGCGCCCCGAGTGCCTTGTGGCGGACGCACTAACCCTTAGGCTTCCAGAGACGCCTCCGGTCTAGCACCACTCCCAGGTATATGACTTCTGGGCTCCAGGGGATAACCCCCCCCCCCCCCCATCACTGACAAATCGACTCCAGGCGGCGCTCCTCTTCCAGGGTAGAAGATGATAGCCTTGGTCTATTCAGGGTTTACTACAATGCGCCATCGACGATACCATCGTCGACGGCGCACTGCAGCGTCTCCACGGCCGCGTATTTTTTGGAAGACCGCGACAGGAGCACCGCATCATCCGAGTACAGGGCAAGCGTAGTGTTCCACCCAAGATCCCTAGGTGGATTTGGGTGAAGATGTTAAAGAGAATTGGCTCCAGGACGGACCCCTGCGGGACACCGGCGCAGAGTCGCCGCAGTCCCGATCCGACCTGGAGCCAAAAACCACTGAACGTCCTGCCCTGTAAGTACGACTCAATGAGCCTCACTAACCACGCAGGAAACTGGAGTCGATGAAACTTCAACAGGAGAGCTGGGTGCCACACGCGGTCGAAGGCCTTCGAGATGTCGAAGAAAGCCCCTGCGACCGCGTGGTTCCTGTTGAAGGCGTGAGTGATAAAGTGGGTCACCCTATCCAGTTGCTGGGTAGTGGAGTGCCCCTCCCGAAAGCAAAACTGCTCGTCCGGAAGAATATTCTTCTCCCGGAAGATATCTTGCAGCGGCTTCCGGACAAGACGCTCAACGATCTTCCCAAAGCCCATCAGGAGAGAGATTGGCCGGATGTCCCCGGGACCAACCTCCGTCACTGGCAGCTTCGGGAGACAGATGATCTTTGCCCTCTTCCAGGCAGACGGAAAATATGGAATCCCGACACAACCGTTGTAAATGGCGGCCAGGAATTCTACTGCTGCGACAGGAAGCTGTCGCAGGACGATGTTGGGGATGGCATCATTCCCGGGAGCCCTCCTCGTTCCAAGGCGACGGATCACTGCAACGATCTCACACACCTCGAAGCGAGGGAGCTCCGCAGCATCGAGCAAGGGGCCGCGGTCAAGCGTCCCGAGTTCCCGTGCGATGTACTCTTCGACCTCTTCCGACTCTGCTGTGGCTGGGTTCGGGCAGAATACCCCCTCCAGATATTCGGCCATCATCCCGGCTTTCTTCTCCGGAGTCCTCGCAACGGAGTCCCCATGGATGATCAGAGGGTCCCTCCGCTGGGCAACGCAAAGCCTCATACAGGTTTTCCAGATGTAGTTCCCGCGCGCCCGAGCGCACGTCTTTCAACAAGTCTCGGACCGTCCTGTTGAGGGAGTCCATCTGGATCCTGAGGTTCAACGTACGGTGGCGCTGCCACCTCCGCCGCACGCTGTTGCGCAGCGTGATCGTCTGCTTGACGACACGAGGCAAAGCAATGCGTATACCCCCGGATACGACCACCTTCGGGATCGCAGCGTCCATGGCCTGCTGGACGGTGGTGGTGATTAGGTCGACAATACGGTCTGCCTCCCCGCACGTCCTAGGCGGTTTTGGGTCGACCGGCAGCCTTTCCGCAATTAACTCGCGGAAGTGCTGCCAGTCGGCACGAGCTAGGTCTAGACGTTGCGAAGGTGGTACTCGCACTGGCAAGTTCCCCAGAAGTAGCAGGGTCGGATTATGGTCAGGGGACATATCGCACACGGAATGCATGCTGAGGGACGCCCTGATGTTGTTTATGACAGCAACATCGAGGATAATTGGGCTCGGTCGGCGCGAGCACCGTGAGCCCCTCTTCATCGGCAAGATCTTTCAGCCTCAGGCCCCTCGGATTGGGGACTCTGGAATGCCAACTGGTGTGCTTAGCATTCAAGTCCCCAAGTGCGATCGAGGGGCATCCATTCCCGATGACCACCAAGACCTCATCCGGATCCCACGCCCTCCCCGGCGGATAATACACCGAGGAGACCCTGATCCATCCGGTACAGGTCCTGATGTCGACGGATACAGCCTCCATCGACCCGTAGTTCCGCGTCGGAAGCGGACGATGTTCTACGGATCGATGAACTAGCAGTGCTGAGCCGCCGCGCCCCGCCCCCCTGGCGGGTTGGTTGACCCTGTCTGCGCGGTATATTGCCCATCCATGTATCTTCCACGCATCCGCCGGGCGAAGGTGCGTCTCGTTCATGGCGGCGACGATGGCGTGCTACTCTTGTCCCGAAGCTCTTCCGTCTTCCCCTTGACACCTCGGGCGTTCCATTGTACAAGGACGCTGCACCCCCTAGTCCCCATTGTTGGGGGCCGAGATGTCCTTGAGCAGCTCCTCCAGGAGAGAGAGGAGGAGCTGGCCGGTCGTTGAGGAGATATAAATTCTCAGCGCCCCACATATCATCGCCAACGTCCGCCAGAAGTCGGGGCCCTCCACGGACCGAACCGACTCTGGCGCACTGCTCTGCGGCTTGCTGGTCTTGACCGAAGCTTCGGGGCCCTTGGGAGGGACCACTTCGGCCGATGCGGTTGGCCGACTTACGATAACCCGCTTCTCTGATACGGCCTTTTCGACTGCCAGAGGGGCCGCGGCGGGGCCTTTCGAGGCCTCATTCTCCGCTGTTGCTTCCTCAGAAATCTTCGCCTGCTGGGCTTTGGCCGCCCTGCGCCTCTCCTTCCGTAGGGCGGAGGCTGATGGCTTCTATTGTTCCGTCTCCTCCCGTCTGACAACGGGACCTGGAGCCGGTGCGATTGCGGCGGGTTTAGGGTCCGCCTGCTTATCCGGCTCAGCACCTGCCTGCTGAGTCCGAGATGGGGCACTAGTCGAAGGTGTCGGCTTGACAGTGCCCCAAGCCACCGCGGCATAGGGACGGGAGGCGTCCACTTTTGCCGAGGGGGCAGCCTTCATTTTGAGGGTCGGTGCAGTCTTCGAAGCCTTCCCCGGCACCGACTTCCTTACCGACTTCTGCTGCCCCTCCTCATATCTTGCAGTTTGCGCATATTGCAGGCTCAAAAAGCGGCTTTGGGCAGTCGTCCCCCTTGTGGGGACCGGCGCACCTGAAGCAGCGCGTGTCGCACCTGCAGGCGAGCGACACGTGGCCGAACCTCTGGCAGTTGAAACATATCAACGGCTCTCTGTTTCCTCTATACTGTTCGATCTTCACCGATCAGTGACATACAGTTATAATAGCCGACGCTGGAGGGGCCCGTGGAGTCCTCTCCAGGTTGGCAACAAATCTCCCTATTGGGATCCGCTTCCCCCCCCCCCTCCATCGCAGTCATCTGCCGGACGCCACGGACAATAAATCCCTTTGCCGACAGACCTGCTGCGATGTCTTCAGGGGAGTAGCCCTTCCCTACATTTTTAATCAGCAGACGCGTCCCCTGGACCGTCTGCAGTAACTGAGTATGGTACTGGACCTTAGCATCGTCCAGTACCTTCGTCGCCTCCCGGTGGTGGTCAGGCGTGTGGACGACTATTCGAGTGGAGGCCCTATGGACCTCCAGCTCAAACTCTCCCCCCCCCCCCTTGCAGGGGAACGGGAAGGTTTCTGCCTCTTGGCTCTTATTTTGGTAATTTGGGTCAACTCACCATCCTCGTCCGTGCTGACGACTGCATCAGCACCGAGAATGGGGGCGGACCGGTCTGCCAGAGAGACAGTGGAAGGGGTCATTTTTCTCTTGCCTAGTACTCAGCCCGTTGAGTCCATAGACTCAACCGGAGTAACGGCGGGCTGATGGACCTGTTCAGGGCCTGAATTGCCGGCACTGGTGGCTGCGGTTGCGGGCTTCGAACGACCAGAGGGGGGAGCAGGGTTCCCTCCCGGGACGTCGAGGCGACGTATTTGCCTTCTTTCGAGGCGTTCTCCTTGGTAGGCCTCGGTTTGGATACTACCGCGGGTGTGACCCCGCTGGCGCCTACCGAGGATGTAACATGCTGGCCCTGGGCCGGAGTTGAGGGAAGGGCTTCGAAAGCAACCGGGGCAGCAGCATCCGGTGCCTTCTCGGCACACATCTCCCTGTACTCCGCTGGGGTAATTCTCCCAAAGGAGGAGTCGCGTGAAAGCGACGACGACCGGGGACGAGCGGAACCGATATGGAGGCTCCCTTCCATAAGGGCAGCCGGATCAACAGGCCCTTTCGGGTCACTTTCCATGGGAGGGATTATCCTCTCCATGGGGAAATTTTCTAGGCCCTTTTCAGGGAGACTGACCTCAGAAGACCAGGCTCCACCGTACCCGTACACGACAAGTGCAGGTGAGCAGAAGGGACTCGTTAGCCTTCTCCTGACTTGCCGACGGCCGTACAAGGCGGAAAACAAACCCGAAACCGGAGTTCTGCGGAATGGCAGAAGCGCCATAGTCGCGAGTGGTAGTCGCAAGTACTAAAAAGCACGTAATCGTGCGAAGGAGAGATATGGATATGCCTAAGCTACCAGTATCGAATTAGTGCTCTCGGCGAGCATTCCCCAATGGATATGCTGATAATTCAGGTATATATGCTAACGTCAGCTCATGAATATGAAGAAATCGATGAGATTTATGAGCAAATTAACGAAATTTACGAAGAAGACGGAAGAGGAAAGGTAAACTGCATAATAATGGGAGATTGGAACAGCATAGTCGGAGAAGGACAGGATGAAAATGTTGTCGGGCAATACGGACTTGGGAAGAGAAATCGAGGAGGGGAGAAACTCGTAGAATTCTGCATCAATAATGACCCTCTAGTGACTAATACATGGTTCAAAAACCATAAACGAAGGTTATACACATGGAAAAGCCCAGGAGATGGAATGAGATGCCAAATAGATTACATCCTTGTAAAAGATTCAGGAACAGCATAAGGAACGCCAAGGCATTGCAAGGAGCGGACATTGATTCAGATCACAGCCTTCTAATACTTGACGTGAGTACAAAGCTCAAACAAATAAGAAAAACGAGAAGAGAAAGACAGGCCTGGGACATAGAAAAACTGAAAGAAAGGCAAAATGTAGTCAGCATGAAGTTGGAAGATAACCTAAGAAAGTTGGAAAACAAACCGAAGACCGTCGATATAGAATGGAATGAAATTAAAACCGGTATCAAGGATACCTTTGATAAAGAGATTGGAAAACAAGAGAAGATAATCAGAAAACCATGGATCACGAAGGAAATGCTGGAGGAAATGGATGAGAGACGAAAATGGAAAAACGTTAACAGTGAAGAAGGTAGAGCCCAATATAGGCGTATAAACAATGAGTTGAGAAGGGTAACAGATAAAGCTAGAGAAAATTGGATAAAAGGAAAATGTGATGAAATAGAACAAATGGAGAAGTTAGGACGGTACGATATGATGTACGCTAGAGCACTCAAGTTAGAAGATAAGAAATCTAATGGAATTAATGGTATGGGAATTATGAATACAGATGGCAAGATATTCTCAGAAACAAAGGATATAGCACAGGTATGGGAAGAATACATTAAGGAATTATACAGCAAACAGGCAGGACCGGCTAAAATTGAACTGGAAGATGAGGAAAACATTGAAGAAGACAACTTAGGACCAAGTATTATGGAGAGCGATGTAGAAAAAGCGATAGTGGAACTAATGAAGGGGAAAGCCACGGGCAGCGATGGAATACCGGCTGAGATACTGAAAGTCATAGAATCAGAAGGACTAAAAGCGATCACGAAATTAATTAATAAGATTTACGACACGGGAGAGTGGCCTCAGGATTTCCTAGAAGTAACAATGATCCCTCTAAAGAAGAAGCCAAAGACAATGCAGTGTAAATATTACAGAACGATAAGCCTTCTGTCACACGCATCGAAGATCATCAAGAGGATTCCTAATAAAAGGCTGGAGAAAAAGGTAGAAGAAATAATAGGGGAAGATCAATTCGGTTTCAGAAAAGGACGAGGAACTAGAGATGCTATAGGAGTAGTTAGAATCATATCAGAAAGGGCAATAGAATACAGCCAAGATATCTGCGCATGTTTCGTAGACTGGCAGAAGGCCTTTGATAGAGTAAATTGGGTAAAGTTGATGAAGATATTAAAGGATATAGGTGTAGACTGGAAAGACAGGAGACTGATTAGGAATGTATATGAGAATCAAGTTGTAAATGTCAGGTTTGAGAATGTGGACACCTGCGGAATAAATATCGGTAGAGGAGTAAGACAAGGCTGCTGCCTATCGCCAACCCTATTCAATATATATGGAGAAAGTGTAATGCAAGAAGCTCTAGAAGGCACAGGGGATTTCAAAATTGGAGGAAGGATTATAAGAACAGTAAAACACGCAGATGATCAAGTACTTCTAGCAAGAAAGGAAGAGGAGCTACAAAAAATTATAAATAGACTATTGATAACAGGTAGAAAATACGGTATGGAAATAAATACAGAAAAATCCAAGGTCATTCGAATATCGGGTAAAGAAGAGAATCTGAACATAACTATTGGGGGAAAGCCATTAGAACAAGTTTCAGAATATAAATACCTTGGAAGCATCATAACACGAGAAGCAAAATGTACGTATGAGATCAGAACTAGAATAGGAAAAGTAAAAGCGGCTTTCAGGAGAAAGAAACAACTAATTACAGGGAATATAAGGGAAGATATCCGCAAGAACGTCATAAAATGCTACGTATGGAGTATAGCATTGTATGGGGCAGAAACATGGACGCTAAGGAAAAATGACATCAACATTTTAAAGGTACAGGCAGATAAATTTGCAAAACAGTTAGGACATGAAAACTTCACATGCAATAATGGGTGGCTCGATCGTTTTAAAAATCGGCATAACATTGTTTATGCGAAAGTCAGTGGAGAGGCCCTGTCAGGAGATTCAAAAACGGCAAGTGAATGGGTGAAAAGTGTTTGGGAGGAGTGTCGAAAAGGTTACAGAGAAGAAGACATCTACAATGCCGACGAAACTGGACTGTTTTACAACATGATGCCTGATGCAACGTTTAAATTCAAAGGTGGCAAATGTGTTGGTGGCAAAAGACCTAAGAATCGTTTAACAGTTTTAATGTGCGCAAACATGAATGGGAGTGACAAAAAAAAACTTTTTGTTATTGGTAAGTCACAAAAGCCACGTTGTTTCAAAAATGTAAAGAAGCTTCCCGTTGAATATGCAGCTAATAACTAAAATAATAACTTCCAATATTTTTCAGCAATATGTAAGTCAGTGGAACAACGAGTTACGGAGGAAAAATTGAAACATTTTACTCCTTGTCGATAACTGTCCTGCGCACCCACATACGCAGGAGTTATCCAATGTAAAACTGGTGTTTTTGCCTACAAATGCGACTTCTATTTTGCAGCCAATGGACATGGGGATAATTAAAAGTTTTAAGGGCCATTTCAAGCGATTTTTTGTTCTACAGTTGATTGAAAGGAGGGAAAGAGGTTTAGATGGCAACGTCTCTGTATTGGATGCAATTCATTTGATGACAGATGCATGGGACAATGTTTCACCTACAACGATCATAAACTGTTTTCGGAAGTCTGGTTTAATATCGGGAGAATTTTCGATTGATAACCATAACGTTGATGAAGATGATCTACCTCTGTCAGAATGGCTTAAAGAAAATGGAATTGCGAATTTTGACCATGTAAATGACATTGACAATTTTGTTCATGTTGATGATGATTTGATTACCAGTGGAATTCCTACGGAGAGTGA
Source organism: Tanypteryx hageni (assembly GCA_028673005.1). Lineage (NCBI taxonomy): Eukaryota > Metazoa > Arthropoda > Insecta > Odonata > Petaluridae > Tanypteryx > Tanypteryx hageni. The sequence continues at coordinate 235,714,825 of CM054113.1, read as the reverse complement.
AATAATAGAGACAGTACAAAACACAGCAGACAGTGATGAAGACATTGTTGAATGTGTCGAAGACACAATCCCGACGAAAGCCGTGCCAACTTACTCTCAAGCTCAGGATGCTGTGGAAACATTAAATGATTTTTTTGAAAACATTGACATTTCCGATGGTGTTTTTAGTGCAATAAGTGTAATAAGAGGAAACTTAAGAGACTTCAAAGTGAAATCTATGAAACAGGCTACCATTCAAAGTTATTTTTCTAAAAAGGGGAGTGATTAAGGATGCAGCTGTGAGTAAATTTTATATGTACAAATGTTTATTTTAAATTTTCTAGTTTATTCTCATTTTTATGTTTTTCCATAAATTTACTAAATAAACTTTCTGTTTATATATTCACTTTTACTTCTTATGTCTTATTTCACCATACGCATGCATGCTTTTGCCTTCACGGATATTAAGTTTAACGGCTATAACGAGCAAAACTAGACGGTCCCGTGGCGCTCGCTATATCCGAGTTTGACTGCGTGTATATATATATATATATATATATATATAATGTTTTAGAGCTGATGGTAGTCCTTAACGCAGGGGTGGGCAAACCACGGCCCGCGGGCCACATGTGGCCCGCGACGGCATTTTATCTGGCCCGCGATGCCATTATGAAAGAGAATATAAAACAGAGATAATTTCATGTTTTTATCTGAAAAATATCGCCAGAAAATCTTTCCAGTCATGTTATCGGGATACCATATTATTTATTATCGATTTTCACTATAACAGGATCCCTCGAATTATCTCGAATAACTTCCAATATGAACCCTAACGTGGCCGAAGCATTTTCATCTGTTTATGCGGCCAGCCTAAGAAGCACAACTGTCAATGTAAAAACGTAAAAAGTTTGCCCACCCATGGCTTAGCGGCTGCCGATGTGGTCCCGGGTTCCACGAAGTCCCCACCCTACATCGCCATATCAAGCAGTCCCGTATTTCTCCCACACTCCGTCGATCCACATGAATATTGGATAGATATGGCAATTAATCGTGATATACACACATACAGTAACGGCAATAACTCCATAATCTAAATACGAGTTTTGGAATCTTTTTCTGAAAGCTCCTTCGATTCTTGGAATGGGAGTCCCCGAGGAAAGTAGTTCCATTCTTCCATAGTTATTTTAATAAAGGAATATTTAACAATCATTTCTTTGGAATTTAATATTTACCTGCGCTTGCGATCGTTCTTCTCTATGAAATTCCTACATCTACATGATACCCAGCAAGTCACCTTTTTGATGGATGGCAGTGGATGCAGTGCACCAAATGTCCCTAGTTTTCCTACGTTATCTTTTCCTATTATGTTCTTTTACTGTCCTAGGTAAAGACGATCCTCCATATCGCTCCGTTCTACAATCGATTTCGCGAATCTTATCCTCGCTGTCCTGCCTTCCGAGATACGTCGTGCTTCTGATAAGACATATTATCTCACTCGCTAGTCCCTACGACATAAATTTTTCCAATAGTTTAAATTTAGCCTGCACCCTACGTTCCTCTAACGATGTCCATTTCAGATTTTCTATTAATGATGTTACGTTTTGTTTACTATCGTAATTCCTCTTTACAAATTTAGCTGCTCTGCACTGAACATTTTCTATCTCGTTAGTGAGTCCCATTTCGTAGGGATCCCACACAGCTGACGCATATTCGACCAGCGGTCGAACCAAGGATAAATAACATTCTTTCACTTTTTCCAAGCTATTTCGAACTATTCTCCCTATAAAGGGCAGCTTTTTCTTAACGGCAACTATCAATCAGCAAATATAGATGTCCCACGAGAGATCACGATGGATCGTGACTCCTAGATATTTAATCGAGTCTGAAACTGAAATTTCTACTCCGTCCAACGAATAATTAACATCCAACGAGATACTCTTAGTTCTCCAGATATTAATGACGCAGCTTTTCTTTTGGTTCATCTCTAACTGCCATTCCTTACACCATGCAGAAATAGCTTCTAGATTATTTTGAAGATACTGATGGTCTTCTGGATAGCTTATTTCTCTATAAATCGCACGCGAAAAGCCTAATTTTATTTCTGACTACTGAGCTGATATCGTTTATATAAATTAGAAATAATAACGGACCAATTACACTACCCTGCGGAACGCCAGAGACAACCTCCACTAAGTTCGAGGATTTCCCATCTATAACAACCTTCGGCTTCCTATGATTTAAAAAGTTAACGGATCCAAAACAATTTTGGAAATAACGTCTAAGGTTTCTAATTTCGTTATTAACTTCCTGTGAGGTACCTTATCAAAGGCTTTTCTAAAATCTAAGAAGATGGCATCGACCTGCCAATTATTTTCTTCGCTTCTCAGTATAAAATTCACAAAAACACCAAGCTGAGTATCACAAGACTACCTTTCCTGAAGCCGTGTTGACAATCATCTAACAATGAATTACTATAAAGAAATAGCATTATGTTGCTATCTAGTATAACCTCAAGAATATTACACGGTATTGAAGTTAAGGAAATCTGCCTGTAATTTTTTGGGTTTTGTCGCCGCCCTTATGAATTTGAGTTGCGTGCGTTAACTTCCAGTCGTTAGGAACCTCTCCGCCGGAAATGAATTTCTCGAATATGTATTATCGGAAGAAAAGGTGCTATTTCTTCAGCTAATTCTTTTAAAACGCGAGCAGGAATTTCTTCGGGGCCAGTGGCTTTGTTAGGTCTAATGGAACTTAATTAATATAAATAATATGGAGCGTAAAAATATAACAACCTTACCAATGTAACGAGATTATGCTAATACACAATAACTACTATGATATATATATATATAGACTTAAGGAAATGAAAAGGTAGTGATGAGGGTGGCAACAAGGTGTTGAAGGAAGCCCAGCGGACACTTACCAAGTCGGAGACCAAGTTGGCAGGCTGCTGGGGGCGTCGAAGAGACACGTTGAACACACGAACACAAAAACAAAAAACACGCAAGCTTATCGGGTCTATGCCCTTCTTCAGCGATAGAGTAATATATATATATATATATATATATATATATATATATATATATATATATATATATATATATAAAGTATTTCTTAATGGTCACGTACCCCTTAGAGCAGGGATGTCCACCCTACGGCCCGCGAAGGGTTTTTGTATGGCCCGCGAAGCTACGATGAAAATACAATCCGAAAAATGTAACACAAATTCAAACGCTTTTATGACCATTTTTGTAATAATCTTTTTATGAGTGAAACTTTATGTAGACTTGATTTTCGCTTATATGGCACCTAAAAATGTGCATGTAACTTCCGATTAAACTCTAATCCGGCTCGCCGAAGAATTGGCAAATTCCAATGCGGCCCGCGTAATGATTCATTGAATAGAGATTAACCTAGATTCGCTCGTCAATTGTTTTCTCTCTTCACTAACTGAAGTGTACTGAAGGGAAATTTGAAGGGTGTCTCCAGATGGGCCCTCCGCGGAAGGGTGCCAGTATTAATCGTCTTGGTGAATGAACGGAAATACATAATTTCATCCACATTAAGGAGGAATCTTATCGTAACTCCAGTTAGTAAATTATTTAGCCGCAGATACAGTTTTCATCGTTAACTGCAACCGGTTTGAAGTCGTTTTTCCATGTGCTAACGTATCATCTGAAAAAATTGTCACATTGCTATTTATGTTCTCCACCAAATCAATAATATAAATCAGGAATAACGGTTGATATATTTCTCTTCAGAAAACCGGACCACGACTGATATTACCTCGTCAAAAGCTTCAAGCTAAGTTAAATCAGAGAAGAATGAAACATTCGAATCGGTAATTTGTTTATCGATGGAATCCGCTTTCAATTTTTTGGAATTTTTGCAAGAGAAACTGAGTCGAAGGAAAATGCAAGATTGATGCCTTTAGGCTTTTTCGGTTATCTGCTGTCTTGGCCGGCGTTGCATCGAAAAGGCGATAGTATTTTAGGAGAATGAGGCATGAAAATTTTCGTTTCCTGAAATCCAACCAAAGGGTAAAACAATAATTATCTGCTAGTAAAAATGGCGAAATAATAAATACAAACATATTGACGTAAACTTTGTATGTTTGGGGAGTCATACTCGCAATCCACCTTCAGAGCGCATTCGCACCCTTTTTCCTAATTCATCGTCGTTAGTTATTAAACAAAATTTTTTTCTTCAATACTTTCATTTGGTTTTACATTATTTTAACGTCGCATTAATTTTGCCATCGAATGTTCAAAATTTTGTGAATAAGTGGGACGATTTAACGAGTAAAATAAACTTTCTGGTTTATTCCGGAAAATTAGCTGTGCCAGATTAATGGTTGAAATCGAAAACAGCATATCCACCAAAATTTAGAGAGCAACAAATAATTAGGCATACGAGATCTAATGTTATATGCACACTTTTAGCCAAATTTTAGTAGAAGGAATTCAATTTATATATTATTCTAGGTAAAAATGTATTTTTAAAAGTCGATATTCATCTTTCATTTATAGAAAATATAAACTCGATATGTCGCTTTTTAATAAATTTAAACGTGGAAAAAAGCCAGGCCTTATCAACTGCATTAAAATAAACGTCGATTTTCGTCGTAGATTTTTTACTTTAGTAATCGATTTTTAAGAAAAATATACGTGGAAAACTACAGAGCCTAGTTTTAATATACTGTAGGAGTAAATTTTGATTGAGTCTTCCTTTATGATTAACACATATTAGGTCCCCGTTCTTTCATAAGTTTCTGCCGTCTTTTTTGAAGTTACAGTGTGAACTACTCATGAATATGTTAGGTATATTCTGAGAGAATAGGGTCACAAAATAATGGGTGAAAAGGAACAACAAAATGCATACGTATAGATAGTTATTTATATTCGGTGCTTGAAGGAAGCGGGGTTGTTTACCGAAACTAATCTTATCAAGCCAAGTTTAGGTTAGATGAATCTACGTCTAAATAATTTGATGTGTCCATCACATGACTTTCTCCATACGCAAGTGGTAAGCTAAAATCAAATAAATAGCTGCTTACCTTTGCCGTCACTACCACGCGCGCGAGTCGCCAACTAACCGTCATTTTCGAAAAAATTGAATATCTCTTGAAATATTCCTTATATAAAATTTTTACAAACAAGAGAGAAAATCAATTTTAATCTAAATATTTAAGAAAAACTAAAATTTGAAGGGAGTAAACCGCTACTGTCGGTTTACCGATCGTAATCAAAATATTTTAAAATATTAAGAATATATATAAAATAAAAAATATAATGCTGATCTGATGAATAGTTTTTGAGTTAGAGCGCCCACAAAATGCCTATCACACACAGATACACATGCACAACACACACACAGACATCATTGCAAAATAGTCAAAACGTGTTCAGGGGACCCCAAAATATGTTTTTCCGTTGAAATATCGAGCTCGATTTTTTTCATGAAAACAATACTTTCTCCATATACTGCGTGTATAGAGAAAGTACAAATTATTAAATTTTGATTAAAAATCATTTTATTTTTACCTTAGCGGAGTTTACAGTTAAATTATAAAAGTACTTCCAAAAATGTTTCCAGATATGTTCGTGTCATTTCTCTGCAGGAGCACGAGCAGGACTAGAAATGCATCACGCCGTCTCTTTCCCAGTCACAGATTAACATAATTTCTCAGATTCCGTTTTTTCTTCTTTTTTAATATCGATAGTAACGAGTTTTCTTTTTTTCGAATTCAAGAGCCATTTATCCATTTTTATGAGGGTTTTTAGTTACATAGTTTTATAAACAGCTCTTGGACACACACACAACAACATATAAAGTACCAAAGTACGCACAATAGGAACAACAAAAGTTAATAAAACTAACTAAAATGTCAAATGTGAACATTGTTTATTTCAAAGAAAAGATATGCTCAAAATGACTTGGTTCGTGTTTATTAAAGTATACATCATAAAATATAAATTGTATTCCATTTAAAAATGATTATGGTTGCATATTTTGGCATTTAAAATGAGCATTGTTAAATACTGGCATTAAAACATCAAACTCATTAATTCAGTTAGCATTGTTTATCTATATAAATAAAAGCCTTGCTCTGTGTGTCTGACACTGTGTGGCACTTTTAACGCGTTTTTAACAAATTTCCCGATTAGGTGAAAGGTTGACATTTCGCAGTAATGTTTGATTCAGATATAAAAATTATATTACGAAATTTAAATACGAAAAAAGACCCGGATTCGAATCCAGGAGGGCGATTTCCATTTCCCGTAAGATAAAACGTAAAAAGCGACATTTTAAAGTGAGGGTTTTTTTTCTTTTGGAAATTAAAATTAGAATGAATAGACCCACGATCTTAGAATTTGAACTATGTTTTAGGGAAACTAATGACATTTCTTATTCTATTATTTTTTCCGCCTACCTTTCTAAATCTCTCATATAAAACATTTAAATAAAATATTTCGGGAAAATATCGGCTTTTAAACGGGATGTTGTCCCGCCGATCACGCCATTGTTAAAATTCGAGGATCAATTGTTGTCTCAAAACGCATAGATTGCCTTAAATTATCGTAGGATTTTTCGCGAAATTACTAATACTAATGGGACTGGTATGTAGTTTGGTTTCTTTTGCTTATCTAAACGACTATATAAATGTAGAGTAATAGAGAGGGGGGGGGGAGTGTAGAGAGGAAGATAGGAAGGAAGGGATACAGAATGAAAGATACATACATAGAGAGCAAGGGAGGTATAGAATTAGAAAAGGACGGGAGGAAGGAGAGATAAAGAGAGAGACGGAGAAAAAAAGAGGGAGAGCTATGGATTGGGACAGGAGGGAATGAGAGAGGGTCGAGGTGGGAGAAAAAAGAGGTAGGGAGAGAGGAAGGGAGGAAGACAGAGGGAGGGAGAGAAGGAGGGAGGGAATATTATTATTACTTTATTTTTGAAAAGGGGCTCATCATTGGAGAAAACAATGAGAAAGAAATTCTCCGGAATCTCTATTTTGGCCAATTTTATACCGGCTCTTACTCAATAATTACAGCTGTTATTATTTATTTATAGGTTCCCTGTAGAATGTCAACGAGAAATTACACTAGAAACATCAAAAATCCCAATAAGTTATATTTCAGGAGTATTTTTGACCCCAATGTTCCAATTTAAACGCCCATAAGAAAACGTACATACTAATTACGTAAGATGTATGGTTTCAGCAGGGTTACCGGTCTTACGATGGCGTATTCAACCATATAGTAACTGACACCCGTCAAATGACGGGCATTACACTAGTATTTTTAACAAACTGGCACACAATAACTAAAACAAACAATGGCATATCGCTATGGCGTGCACACCTGACTGCCCCGAGAATCAGGTCAGTCGAACAGTTGTTTCCTCCTACGAAAAAACAAATTCTAACTGAAAAATTTTACTGCAACTGTAAGATACATAACATTTATATTAAAATATGTAATGATATGTACTTGGAAGATTAACAGGATTAAAAAATAATACCGGGATCTTTTTCAGAGGGCGAAAAGGAACTGGGATGGTTTGTGTAATTTTTAAAATACTATATATATATATATATATATATATATATATATATATATATATATAATATTAGTAGAAGGTGCTTGCAGAATGCAAGCATATCATCTCACCTTGAAAAACATTCATTTTTCAGACAGATATTTCATCGTTACAAATATTTTTTTAATTCTAAACATTAAAACAATCCCCAAACTTTGCAATTTTAAGAATTTTATACTTTCTCCATTATGGGGTACTCCATTATTGTTCCATAAGGAGAAAACGAAAATCTAAAGAAATATTTCTCATGGTGAAATATCTCTCTGAAAAATTAATGTTTTTTCATGGTGAGATGAAATGCTTGCAGTATGCAAGCACCTTCTACTAGTGTGTTATATGTGTTTTATCCTCCTCTGTAAGGAACGTCTATATGTTATGATCAAGGATGGCATCCCTCTGCATCCCACCCCACTGCAAGCACTGTTTATATTCATTAATCTGTCCAGGTGTCATCTGTCTCAAAATTTCATGCACATAGCTTCCGTCCAGCTGCCAATCAACCATATATATCGAAAGGTGAACACACAGACAGCATTCTCATCAGTCGCCTAACGACGAAGGAAGAAAAATGCCATCGTCACCACGGTCAATATATTGTCAAGGGTTGTTGCTATCTTCGGAAAAAGAAACAAAAGCAAGAAAGCGGAGGGCAACGGTTCTCACTTTCCCTCTGGGGAACAAGTTGCTCGAGAATATGAATACTGAATCGCCATGCAGAAAAAGTCTACATTAGAGGGAACAGTATTAAGAATACGACTGATCAGAAAAGAAATGCAGTCATTCCCATAATCTTCATCTTCAGAATAAAAGAGCCTTCTGAAAATGACAGTGACGGAAGTGTAACCTTGTGTGGGTGTTGCCATGCCAAATAATGCGAACTTATTTCAGTTAAAAGTTTAGTGCAATGTAAATGAAAAACCAAGGAATTGTACCACGAGGGTTATGAGGGTGCACAGGGCAAGAACAAATTCATTTTTGAAAAATATTCCATTAGAAAATAAAGCAGAGTGTGTAATAAATAAAATGTGTCATGTCAAAAATTTGAATTCCGGTGTATGTGAATTAAATATGCAAATACAATATCCACAAGAGGTCAGAGAAATATTAAATAATTAACAACATTTTCAATTTTTTTATTTTTTGATCCGATTCACCCTGACTTAGTCTACTGAAATTGATTGAAAAATAGGTTATTTTATATATTAGGATTGTTGGATCATCGTGTGACCCTTAAATAGATATCCCGATAATAGATCGCGAAATATGAATGAAGCTCTTGCATTATTTCAATCGTTAGAGATATGAACTTGGGGCACTCTTTTTCAAAAGTTTTGTCAAGCCAAATTTCAATTCGCTCGTTCAATTCTTTCATCTGTTAAAAAACTTCTATATTTTTAGAAATTTTTAACGACTATAGGCCATCTATTATGCTCAAATTAATATAAATAGCATATTTCTGTTTTAGGATTACGGTATCATCAAAAGATTTCGTCTTTGGTTGAAATCGACGGCCTCGTAATATATACTCTATAAATTCCCTCCAAAAGCATTATATCCTTGCCATGTAATATTTTGTTTCCCGTTTAAAAGCAGTCGACTTGTTACCATCGCAGACGTTATGGTAAATTATTAAAAACCGGAAATGTTTTCCTCCTATTATCAATTTTATATTGTCATTTCCCGATCGAATTCGAAACCGATCTACCTCGGTTTACCCATATTTAAGTCTGTTGATTTAGACCACTACGCCACTGATACAGCACACTCGAAGCCCGCTAACAGTCATTATCACGTGTGTGAAGATTTGTGTAGTTGTGTAGTCTTTATGAATTTGAATTAAAATTTAATATGAATTGCTTATCCTTTAGTAAGTAATGCGATTTTATGAATAGCTCAACAATAAAAATCCGTTTAAATGTAATTTATGACGATAAGATTAGTTTATATAGTTCCTATCCATTTTAATTCAATTCTTTGGAATAACTCAGTTGCCTAATTGCTATTCTGTTACTAAATAATAAGATATAAATTAAAAATTTTAACGATGAAAATCCTTTCGAAACTATTTTATAAAGAAAAGAGTGGTTTATATCTTTACTATCCACTTTCATTATATTCATTATTATAATTTAGTTGCCTGTTCGATGAAATCTTTCCGCAGGCTTGTAATAAAGCAGTAGATAGGAAAATTAAAGCTTCAGAACGGGAGGAAAGATAATCTTTTCTAAGGAATCCTATAATATAATTTGCTTACTGTCGCTAATGCTTTTTGAACCGCTATAACTCATCCAACACTTAATTGATCTATACCAAATGTTAAACATAAGCTAATGTTATGGCTAAATTTGATTTATTAAAAAAAGTGGCAGGAGGGAGGGAAAAGGAAGAGGGGGAGAGATCGAGGTAGAAGAAGGTGGGAAAAGGAGGCCAATTTTATACTGGCTCTTACACCATAAATATTTTCCTTTGTTTCTAAATTTCCCGTTGAAATTCAACGGGGATTTGCTCTATAACTAGGCTTGGTAGTTTTCGACGTTTATCTGTATATATAATTACTCAATGTCTGTCCGTCCTTCCCCCCTTTTATCTCTTGAACAGTTTGTCAAAGAGAAATGCTGTAAACGCCATTTTGTTTCTGCCAACCAGGAGACCCCGGGAAAACTATTTTTATTTACGGAAGTGTCCCGGGTTCGACTCCAGGAGGCAATTATATTTTCCCATATTACACAGGAGTTTTGATTTTTCAAGGTGCAAGGTTTATTTCTTTCATTCATTAAAATACGTAAATATGGACCGAATTTCTCCATTTATGCTTTATTCGACGATTAAAACTACAAAATATCGTATTCTTGCAATGTTTTGATGTTACACGGAATAATTTTTTAGAAACCAATTTCTTTTCGAAATTATATGGCTTTTTCGTACCCTTTCCGGGTGTTGCCAAGACAACCCGCATTGTTGCCTCCGATTGAATTAGAGTCTATTAAGCCTTCAAATAGACAAAGGAATTGCGTTATTCGCTTCGCGCTCTTTATGAAGCATCGGAATTATAGTTGTAGCAATGTCAAACTTAATAAATTGCAACGTTAATAATTAAACATTATTATTATTCAGTAAACTGCGTGTGGGCTGTGGGCATTTTTATCGATTGACCAATAGAAAAAAATCTTCTTTCATTATTTAAATACTGGAATGCGACTTTTTTCGTATGGGAGAGAAAATTAAAATTGCACATATAAATTATAAAAAGAAACACGAAATTCCAAATATCAGTTGCCTAATTTTATAAGGAGAAATTGGTTATCATTACTTTTAAACATGCAGTTTTCTTACTAACTTCGCAAAGATTTTTGTGGGTACCAATAGTTTTTCTTGAAAATCGATGACTAAAATTGACGTTTATTTTTCCTAAATATTGACGACGTTTATTCCAACGCGTTTTTCAAGTCTTGGGAGCTTTCGACGCTAACATTTTTTAAAAAGCGATTTTCCCTAAAAATCGACGACACACACACCGACGTTTTCTTATTGCATTAAGACAGCGGTTCCCAACCTTTTTCACTTGGCGAACCCTTTCAGCTGACCTATTTCTCGTCGCAATTCCCTTGGATTAACCTTCTATCTTCGCTAACCCCTGGAGTTGCAACAGTTTTGGCGGCGAACCCCTTATAATGGGGAGTAAATTTTGTGAAAACAACTCTTTCATGAAAAATAAAAAGTTTTACAGCACATTTTATGTAAACGTTCAAAATAAAATCAAAATCTCTGATATTGTCATCAGTTTCTAGTTAGTAGCCTGTAAAATTCAAATATAATTCTTGAAGCATAATAAAAATTTAAAGTTAAACCATGCAAATTTGAAAGAAACTAAAATATTGGCAAGAATTTTAGAACCAAGAAAGTAAAAAAGAAGCCATTACCAAAATATTCTCACGAACCCCTCAGATTTATTCCGAGAACCCCTAGGGGTACGCGAACCACCGGTTGGGAAACGCTGCATTAAAGCATACCGAATAAATTATCATTATTATAAAGACAGTCTTTTCCATCAAATTACATTTAACATAACTTATTTTCTTTGTTATATGCAGCTTCGAAACAACATGTAATAACCTGGTTTCCACAATAATTAATTCTGTAAGTTCGAATGAATGATACTGTTAGGAAAAACCTACTTCACATTGTCTAGAGCAGGGGTCTTCAACCCGGCGCCCTCAAAGGTATTCTTGGGCGCCCGCTACAAGAGCCATGGCAAGGCATTTGCAGAGAAAGTGCAGCAAGATACGATCGGGTTAGATTTTGTATTAAATTAGTTATTCAGCTGCGATAGAAGTCTGAGGTATTTTGCTATAGAGTAGCTATTTTGAAGCCACAGTTTAACACAAGATTTAGAGAAAAATATACAGTATATAAATAAATTACGAAACGTTTTACATTAGGTATTTCGATGAAGTACTATGTAAATTCTCTTTCTCCTCTAGCCTCGCCCGTCTGAATGCGCCTCCCCACCGTCATTTGGCAGTTTAGCGGTCTCAAGGCTTTTGGAAAACCCACGTATGTTACGCGGGTTTGAAAGGAGAATCTTACAAACAATTCCATACTACAAAGAAGACATTTTAACCTTTTACTTCTAGAAATAATTGGTAAGATACATAAAGCAATTTATGAGATATGCTTATCAACTTTTAATAGATATTCGGTGCAATTCGTTTTTTGCAGTTTTATTATATTTGGTTTTACATTTTGTAATTTTTATTCATTGAATTATTTTAAACCAGTGGTTATGATCATGGCAAAAAGCCAAAAAACGCATTTCTTACACTCTGACTGGGAGGAGCAATTTATCTTTGTACCAATGAAAAGCAATATTGAAAGATATGTATTAACGATTCATACAAATTTAAACAATGACTTCCCTCTTAATTCAGCAATTCGGAAGGGAAAATTAGAAGAATCGAAACGTAATTTAGCCTTGCAACGAGCTCTTTTCGTTAAGCCTAATGTAGAGTCTAAAAACAAAGCTATTGTATCAATCAAAATTGCTCATGTTTTAGCCAACGAAAAAACCATTCCAAGACGGAAAATGTTCAAAGAAACAATGCTATCTGCGGCTGAATTGCTATTTGATGTGTTTAAGAATAAAAGTTAAATAATTACATCCATCAGCAATATCGCCCTTTTGAAGCACAACTGTTTCAAGGAGAGTAGAAAAGTTTTCCAGGAATTTAGAATCACAGTTAATTCGGAATTTAAAACGATGTGAATTTTTTCGCTGTAACTAGATTTATCCATGGATGTTACGGGCATCGTTTTTCTAAAATTTTTGAAAAATGGCTTTCGACAATTTTGCCGTAAAGGAAGAAATACTGAAAAATACTCCCTCATCAGGGGCGGACAAGGGGAGAAGATATTTTTGTAGCTTTCAAGAATTTTACTCAGAAAAGTAGCAACCCTCTCCAAAAGTAAGCGGCCATTACAACCGATTGAGCAGCCTCAATGGATGGATGCAATAACGGTTTCCTCGCCCTGTTTCGTACGTATATTTCTTTACCTAAGTTATTATCATATCATTGCACCATTCATCAAGAAGCTCTGTCATTGTTTATTTAAATAACTAGATGAAGAAGATGTTTATGGGGATATCTTTTCGCACACAAATGTGAGTTGACTCAGCCGAAGAAAAGCGCTCAAGCGTTTACTTAAATGAGATTACAAAATTTTAGGTTAAAAAAATGAAATGTATCCAGAACTAGAAAATAATTTTTGCATATGTTGAATTTAGATTTATAGGGTAAAATCGTAATTTAAAAAAATAATTAGTTCAATGAATGCATTTAAATGTAAACTAAATTTATTAAAAGCTCATATCGCTAAAAATCCGTTGTGTATTTCTTCAATTTGAAATTAACAGTAGAAAATATAAAACATAAGAAATTCAATCCTCTTCTCTTCGTTAACCATATTGAAGATATCCTGCAAGAATTTGAAAAGGGATAAGGGTAGTTATGCGCATTCTGTTCTGCTACACCCTTGTTGAATCCTTTTATGTCTGTTAATGTCGCAGAGCTAATCAGATCAAGATTTCAAAGTGTAAATGTTGAAGAGATTGAGTTATAAATCACTGTTTTCCGAAACGATATAGCCTTGAAACTTATTTGAATGAGGAAGCCTTTTGGAATCTCATTGATAAAGTTAAGTTCCATTGCTCCGATGTATCTTACTGCTCTATAAATTTACTTTTGCTTTGGATCAACATATTTATGCGAAATATTGTTTTATCATATTAAATCTAAGCTCCGATTAGGCTGTACTGATGCCCATCTTGATGATTGCCTGCAAGCAGCCTGTTCAAATTAAATTCCTGATTACGAGCAGCTGCCCGAAGATGTACAAAATCAAGTTTCGCATTACAATATTTAAACTTTCTTGTCCAATATTGTTAATAAATTTTGTATTCAAATCACAATATTTATTTGCTTGAAAATAATGAAGGCATAGAAACTATTTATTAATGCAGTTTGGTATTAATGTGTACCCCCAATTGGCCCCCGCGATCCTTCTCTGAATTGGTCAAATGCGCCATCAGGGCTGAAAAGGTTGCATTAGAATTAATCTTTACTTATCCGATTCACCCTAGCGTACCCTATGACGAATATCGTGATTCGTATAGCCATTTGACTTTTTTATTTTTTCCAATCATTGAACGAACTGAACGAGAGAAATTAATAGTAACGCACTCTAATGATTAAATATGCAATTATACTTTTGAGACTACTTTATTTCAACCAAATGATAATTTAAATAATGATAATAATGAGCTAAATCGTCCTGTCACGCTTGGCTGTGGCAACGCAGGATGAAAATTACACTAGTACATGTAATCCATAAGCCACATTTAACATTTTTTAAAATCTTATTTAGCAAATAAAACGTAAGAATTTAAGTAAAATAGACTGATTTTGCTATCAAACTGTTTTATTGATTGATTAATAATCAACAATTAGTTGATTGGATAATTACTAATTTACGTTGTTAGCCTAGCTTGTCAGCAACAAGACAAGTATTGTTAGCATAAACAAGATCCTATAATTTGAGTTATAGAGAGTTGACTATAGTTAATAATATTACGTATTTATCAGTTAAAGTGTAAAGTTACGTTAAAATGGGTATTAATATTGAGGAGAAATCTGAAGAACATCGAAGACGATTCGCCAGGGAACGAACTCGAAGAAGATTATCTAGATTAAAACAACAATAGATGGATGAAAGGTGAGACTACAATCGAAAATATAACCTACTAGCCGAAAAGCCCTGCTTCGCTCGGGAAAGTTTTCTTTTAAGTAGTAAACGATTTTTATTATATATTATTTTTATTGATATATCACTTTTGATGTCATATTACAATAAAAATAATACAATAAATTTTGAAATTCACTTACTTTTGCTGTTGGGTACCTCAAGGTCTGAATTGCTGGTTCGGTGGTTTGGGGGCGGAGCCACCACACAAAAAGAGATCCAAACTTTACCAAACATTCCCCATTCCTTAATGACGCAAGCGATATTTACATTAACATTTACTATTTTATCTATTGTATTGTAAAGTTTTATCATTAAAAAAATTACACATTAACGTCTTGCTTAATATCCACATGGATAGATGCACCGAAGCCTTTAAAGAAGCAATAAAATTATGTGGATTATGTCAATAATATTAGCCAAAACGTAAACAATAAACATCACCTTGGTTACTGAAAAAATGTAAGTAGATGTATCCACTTATGCTGCGTTAAATCTTTCAATGTTAATGGTAAAAGATAGCAATGTTCTAACATTCCTTAGAAATCATTTGACTCACTTTAAATGTATTCATAGACTATGTTTAGGATTTAGGCATGAATCTATTTGTACCCTTTATCATGGCGTTGGCTATTCTTTCTCTACGGCGCGTAATGGCGTGGATTTTTCTTAGATTAATCTTTACATGGCTATCTCACTTTGAAGAGGACAACAATTAAGAAATTTAGCTTTGTTGCCGCCTGGAAAATGGTCATCTGAACCGATAAGTTTTGCGCTTAAAGGATAATTTCGAGCGATTTAACATGTAATACGACAAAACATGAACAGAATTAACATTTTAAGTCTTTCTAGCGTAAAGTAAGCCATATTCCATGATCCTAAGTTAATATTTAGATATATTTATATCCACATCAGTGAAGGGCTGCATGGCATTTTAGGGTTTCTCCACACCATTTCCCATGCATTCTTATGGAAATAGTATTTTGTTGACCCCATGGGGTGTAACGGACCCCACGTTCTGCAAACCTAAAACAAGTTCTTTCTTTGGTCCATAGGATGGCCCATGAAACTTTTGAATCCGATAGCTTCGACGGTGTAAAAACGTCTACTTAGACGGTATATAGGATATTTATCAAATAATTTTCAAAATTAAGTATGAACATCGTGTGATTTTGAGTATTATTGAGTTTAAAGCATCTTAATTAGGTTAAATGCGAAGTGGAAATTGAAATGTTGTAAGTAATCTTTCTAGAAAATCAAAATCTGTGCGTCATAATTAATATTAATATATTTCGTTCTTTCAATGCAGTTAAATGTTATTTATGCTCGTTGTTTTTAGAGAGAGAGAGAGACAAGATTGAAAAGGTGTACTCCATGTCGGAGTACACAGTTTCCAAATGCATTCTTTGGGATTTCACAATGTTCTCAATATTTTTCGCTCATTTGAGTATTTAACGGGAAGTTAGTGAGGTACGCTGTAAAATACATATAAGTGCTTACGTAAAGTTACGTTATTATGCGTTATTTGCACGAAGTGAACGCATATATGGGAGGTCGTTTCCGCCCTTCCATCCGTCCGTCCGCATGTTAAAATGCGGAAACCGCAGACGTATTTTGATGAAATTTGGTATTGGGGAGTTTTGCTAAAATTTATTGACCGATTTTAATTTTGGTAAAATTCGGACAACAATGATGACCTCTTTACATGAAGACTTACATGTCGTTTACAATGTTCCTTTGTTTCAACTCGGGAACCACTGGACGTATTTTGATGAAATTTGGTATTGGGGCGTTTTGATTAAATTAATTGATCGTTTTCAATTTTAGTTAAAATCGGACAGCAATTACGACCACCTTACACGGCCTAGATGTAGTTAACAATATTCCTTTGTTTCAACTCGGGAACCGCTTGGCGTATTTTAATAAAATTTCGTATTGGGAACTTTTACTAAAATGTTTCGACCGATTCCAATTCTGGTTAAAATCTGGCCACAATTACGACCCCTTTTCATTGAGCCCTACATGAAATTTACAATGTTCTTTTGTTTTAACCCGGGAAACGCTAGTCGTACTCAGTCGATCAATTCCAATTTTGGTTAAAATCGGACAAAAATTACGATCGCTTTACATGAACTACAAATAGTTGACAATGTTTCATTGCATCAACTCGGGAACTGCTTGACATATTGTGATGAAATTTTATGTTAGGTACCTTTGTTAAAATTAATTGAGCGATTCCAATTTTGGTTAAAAACGGACAATAATTACCACTACTTTAAATGAAGACCTACATGTACCTACAACGTACCTCGCTTGCTTCTCATTAAATTCTCATCTGAGCGAAAAATATTGAGAACATTGTGAAATCTCAAAGAACGCATTTGGAAACTCTGTGTACTCCGACATGGAGTACATATTTCCAATCTTGTTATTGTCCGATTTTAACGAAAATTGGAATTAGTCGGCAAATTTTAGTAAAACCTCATAATATCAAATTTCATCAAAATAATATCTGCGGTTTCCGAGTTCAAACAAGAATATTGTAAATTAAATGTAGTTCTTCTTGTAAATTGGTCGTTATTGTTATCCGATTTTAACAAAAATTGTAATGTTCTACCAATTTTAATAAAGCTTTCCAATACCAAATTTAATCAAAATTCGTCCAGCGGTTCCCGAGTTGAAACAGGAAAATTGTAAACTGCATGTAGGTCTTCATATAAAGTGGCCGTAGTTTTTGTCAGATTTTAATCAAATTGGAATCAGTCACCAATTTTAGCAAAGCTCTCCAATACCAAATTTCATCAAAATAAGTCCATCGGTTTCCGATGGACTCCGGATGGAAGGGCGGAAACGACCTCCCATATATGCGTTCCCTTCGTGCAAAGAACGCATAAAAATCAATTGTTTTTGAATTATTGATTGCATGTTAAGACGCATAAAGTTAATTTCATTTATTGGCATTGTTATTTAATATAAATTGTTATTGAAAGAAACTGAGAACTGCGAAACTACTGAAAAGTTTTTGCCGGCATTCATGCAATCTCAATCATAAATACGTAAGTATAATTTAAACGGAAATAATCTATTGAGTAGGATGAAAATTTTAAGGTGAGCCGTCACCTTGCTGCGTGCTGTTCCGAATTGTGATTCGTCCGAAAACGCCCAAAAATACGTTCGCACGATGAGGAGCGTCCACTGCATCACGAAGCGTCAGTCATTAAGATGTCGCTTACTAATGAGCAGGGTGAGTTATATTTATTAGAAGTCTTTTCTCCTTAAACGGAGGATAATGGCTAAAAGAAATGTGGACGAGTGTAATATTGTTAAAAAGAAAGTCTCTTGGTGAATTTCATCACTTGTTCGTGGATTTAAAAAATGATAATCAAGTTTTTTAATATTTCCGTATGAATTACGAAACATTTCAGTATGTATTAAGCAGTATTCAACAGAAGCTGACAAGACACTCAAACTTTCGTGAGACTACTTCACTTGAAGAACGAATGGCTGCAACTTTGAGGTTATTTTAATAGTGTAAAAATAATACTTCATTCGTACTATCAAACGTCATTTCATTTGTTGTAAAACTTTTTAAACATTACACTGCAAAACCAAGAAAACATCCGTGCTCAGAAACCAGAAAATTGATCTGCTACGATAGTTCAGTGGCAGAATATCCGCCCCGCTAGTGAAAGACCCTGGTTCTATTCTCGGAAATAGCAGACTTTATTCTCGTTTTAAAATTATTCCCAACATTGCACTGGAGAGAAATTTGTAATACGAGTTGTCGGTACTTGCATACTGCAAGCGCTTAAAAATCACCATAAACCAAGAACTTAACTCCTAAATAAACCAAAGCGACAGCATTTGGACTACCCATTTAAATAAGATAATAGTTTTCAATTTCTTCAAAATTAAGGCACCTATCCGGAATTTCTGAATTCTCTGGCAATCGGTTTGCATCCAAGTTTTCGTATTTCAGGTTTCATGGCTCAGATCGCATATTTTAAGCAATAACTATAATCATCATTAAGACAATAGCCTATATGTTACACTAAAACTTACGTAAAATTCGGATATTTTGTGTGTTATGATTATGGTGTCATCATCCATGCCTTACAGTACGTATCCGGATAAAAATTGATTTAAAATTATCACGTCGTCATATGTATACGTCGTTAGTTGAACTTAAATGGATTATAATGCAGTCTAAGCATTAAATCAATGCTCTTGAAGTATGGTCATCCTGCCCGTCCGTCTGTCCGTCCGTCTGCCCGTCCGTCTGTCCGTCCGTCTGCAACAATTGACAGTTTTTTAATGTTTCTGTTTCTCACTCAACAAGTTTTAACCGATGCCTATAATTTCTGAAGTGAGGAAAAAAACGTATGATCTTTTCACTTTCTCTCTCCATATGAAATATTATTGATAGTAAATAATTAAATTTTATACACTAATTGTATCACATTGATTAATTAATTTAATTTGTGGTTGTGTATGAGACATCTGAACAAAAATTCTGAGAGCTGAGAAAAATTGAGACATGAGAAAAATAGATGTGTATGAAACATCTGACAAATTGAGGACTCTTCTGAAAAATAGTTAAATTATTACAGTTGTACTTTCATAAACTTTTATGTATTTATTATATATTTATATTAAAAAGTAATTATAATTTTTATCAAATTTAATTTGATATTTTGTTTTCGCATGCCAAAAATATGTTCACTATTTTTGACAGAAATATTGACTTAAGTTTTGTCAATTTTATTTTAAAATAATATTATTAAATATTCTTAAAAATATCTGTTATGTTTCTATTAAATTATATATATATATATATATATATATATATATATATATATATATATATATATATATGTGTGTGTGTGTGTGTGTGTGTGTGTGTGTGTGTGTGTGTAATTTTTTGTTGAAGAATGAACTACATTTGGCATGCATTTTCAATGTAATACTAATGGGGTTAAATCTACCCCGCGCGAGTATTCGTATTTGAAAAACTCGCGCAAGTACTGGAGGGTTAAATGTTCAAATTAAAAACTCTGCCTTCTGTTAGTTAGAATGTGTTTTAAAAGTGAAAAGGATCTCTCTACTTCCATGGAAGTGACAGGGGCGTATTTAAAGCAAGCTATATCTGCGGGACTCGCCTTAATTTCTGCCTTGTGCCCTTCTAGAATCTTCAGAATTATTTTCATTTTATCCAAATCTTCGTTGGTGCACAACATTTTTTCACACCTGTTTTTACAACTATACGCTGCACATTTCAACTTCAGTGAGTTGACCAGCGTCTCCCTTTTACCAAGTAATGTAATGGCGTCTGGCAACTTTGAGAAGTAGTCTGCAATGTATGCCATATCGTGGCTGACAGACTTCTTTTCAAGTAGTTCTTTGACGATACGTATGGAGTAGATGTCTTCTTCATCGAAAGTGCTAACAACTTCTTTTATCCTTTCAATATGGAAATCTGGCCATAGAAGACTCAATGTTATGGCGAAAAGTTGAGCGATTGTTGGGCCATTTGCATTTTCCAAAACTTCTGAAGTAAGTAAATAAATTTTAAATTTAAATCCATGGTTCCTATTATGACGTTTGCAACGAATCTTCCCACAGCGTTGGTAGTCTCGTCGATAGAGATCCAAATTTTCTTGTCCCCAACATTATCTCTGATTTTTTTGGATAACACAGCTGTACGCTTTATCTAAATAGATTTACCTCAATGTTGACTCACTTGGAATCTCTTTGTTCGTAAAATTTTCCATAAACGCCTTCAAACAACTGTTTTCTAATTTCCATCGACATTCGACAAAAGATTTACATAAGTTGAAGTAAAACTCCGAATGCCTAGAACAAACTGAACAAAACCATGGCAAAAGGGTTGTCTTCTTACAGCCGTCAGTCTCCTTATCAGCTGCAGTTTAATGTTTTGAGATACTTATATGCTGCGAGACAAAGTACTTTTTCTCCAAATTCACCGACTTTTCACAAAATTTACAAAAAGAAAATGATCCGTCTGTCGAGAAAATATCAACACCGAAGTCTTTAATGAAATTGTTCAGGCTTTGGAATCATTCACTTTAGGCATTGTGGCCACTAGAATGGAAGTGTCACGTTCACCGCACAAAACATTTGTTAAAAAACGACTATTATGAACTGCTATAAATCCACTTCCCGAGCCATGGGTTTCCCAAAAGTGAACTTAGGTCAATAGCAGTGGTCGGATTAAGATAAAAGCATAGCATAGCATAGCATAGCCAATGGTAAGAATTTTAATGATACCGAACTGAGGGTGAGTGAAAACCATCCTTGAAGAGTCAAACAAAACAGTATAGTGGCCAAATTTAAGAGATTTGGCAATAATTGAGTTAAATGGGAAAAAATAGGCGTTTTTGGATAAAAAAAGTCATATTAAAAAAAACGTGAAACAGGCAAAATAAAGGTATTTTTGCGGAACTTCCGGACTTGACTGATGGTGTTAGGCTCTACTTTGGATAAATTTAATCTAAAGTCTCTTTTCGCCCTCCAAATCTACATGATTTGTTTCCTTCGCCGGTTTTTAAATCAAGCCTTTCATTTTTGCATACCTCGTGGCGCAATCGCCCTCAAAGAGAGACGGAGAGTTTGGTCGCGCGTGAGAAAAAAACGAAGGCGTCGCCACAGCGACCGACAAAAATCGATCCGACGTCCAATGGCAGAGGTCCTTTTTTGCGCACTCGTGCCTTCGTCATCGCGGATCTTTCGCTTTCGTGTCGTCGCTCGGCTATCCTTGACCCACTATCGTGCCTTCCCACTCCCCAATTCCTTCACCTCCCAATCCTCCCCGAATACTCCGCCCCCAATCCTCCACCCCCCAATCCTCCACCCCCCAATCCTCCACCCCCCAATCCTCCACCCCCTCTCCTCCCCCGCACTCCGCACCTCCAACCGTCGGGATGCACTCCGATACTTGCTCGCGGGCGCACGCGGGACCGAGTGAAGAACCTCTGTTCCGCGAAAGAGTGCGCGGAGCAGCAGTCGGAAGGTGATTAGTTGGTCGCGCGGCTGGGAGTCATCCCGAAATAAAAGAGACTTTCTTTTATTACGGAAATGCTTTGAGCGCGTTGAATTGTGGTTAATTGTAAATTTGGCTACGGATTTTCCTATTAGTAGAAGTCCACGGCGGTTTTATTTCGCTCATACCACGTAATATATGAAAATAAACCCGATTATATAACTGCGTTTGATCAACGAACCATCATTTGTTATTTTAATTGATTTATAATTTTACTTGGTATATAGATGCTACAGTTTTTGCTATTTATTTAATTAAAATCAATCATTAAGTGAAAAGGTTCCCCTCACTTATTATGTGCCTCAAAGACGCTTATGATAGTGGCGTGGTCGGGCATCTTTATCCCGGATATCGAGAATCTCAGCATCCGTAACCTCCCGTTCTTCAAAACACATGTTTGCCCTGACATTGATTCGAGTCGAACGTAAAACTATAAAAATAATAACCGTGAATTTTCAAAAAATTACAAAAAATTCGAAATCTGATCGACTTTAAAATCAACTAGGGGAAAAAATGATGGCCAATATGAACCTTTCTTGAACGGAAAAGACCAATAAACTTCACTATATAAGTACATTTTCACAGAAACTCAGCCAATGAAATATTGGTTCGTTGTATAAGATATGTTGACTGATAGAAGACCTCTGATAAACTGAAGTGAGGAAGTGGAAAGACCGAATAGTTATTAAAAATTTACATAGGAATCAGATGGAAACAAAAAGCAAGATGACACCAGAATGAGTAAAGCAGGAACAAGGGACACCGGAGATCCTAAGATTGGAATATTATTATTACGAAGTAACTAAGGCAAAAATGAAATTGAATTCCAGAAGACGATTTAAAATATGGTTTTACCAGGGAGAAATTAAGAGATGGATAAAGTTAAATAAGAATCGAAAGTTAAGCCATGAAGAAGCAAACGAATGTAAGATTCCTCCGTGAAGCATTGAAGTCGCCTTCATTTCAATTCTGGATCGTTCTTGTTAACTCGCAAGGGAGATCGTCATCTTCAACCTAAGTGGGATTTTTATGCGTCCCTATCCGGCATCATAATTAAAAGGGACAAAACAGCAGAAAACCTTCTTTCAAAAATTCGTTTATATCTACAATCTATCAAAAGCTTAGTTGAAGGTTAGCTATTATAATTATTATTATATATTATATTGCACATTTAAAATATCAGCTATGAACTCTCCAACCTCCTGGCGGTTGGCTCAATCGCATTGCCAGCTTTGCTTCAAATGCGAAACTAGGCAGTTTACACTCGGTTCATTTTACTCTTCTTTAGCCCCTTGTTACAAAGAGGCACCAACCCCTCCCTACAAGCGGGGACGCTTGTTGCTAGGGAGGGTTTCCAGCGAGCTGGCGATGGGTCGCTTGTAGCGGTCCCACCACCTAACCTTGATATCGCCCAGCTGCTGCACCTCTTTGTGCCTCGATGCTGCTGCCTTGAAGTAGAATTTCTTGGACATCCTCGACGGGAGGACGTCCAGGGACCCCACATTTCCGTCTAAGTGCAACCGGCTGACGCTCTCGTATCGGCAACGACCGAGTATCAGCCGGAGTGCACTGTTCTGCACCAATTGCAGCCTGTAGAGGGTGGTCTTGGGCATTCCAGACCAGACCGGCGCTGCGTAAGTGATGATTGGCCTCACGCAGCTCAGGTAGAGGCGTCTCTTGGTGTCAGCCGACAAGACACGCGGGCGCAGGATCGGACGAAGCATCGCCAGCGCCCCGAGTGCCTTGTGGCGGACGCGCTCAAACTTAGGCTTCCAGAGAAGCCTCCAGTCTAGCACCACTCCCAGGCATATGACTTCTGGGCTCCAGGGGATAACCACCCCCCCCCCCCCCATCACTGACAAATCGACTCCAGGCGGCGCTCCTCTTCCAGGAAGGAAGATGATGGCCTTGGTCTTTCCAGGGTTTACTATAATGCGCCATCGACGATACCAGGACACCAGTTCGTCGACGGCGCACTGCAGCGTCTCCACGGCCGCGTATTTTTGGAAGACCGCGACAGGAGCGCCGCATCAACCGAGTACAGGGCAAGCGTAGTGTTCCACCCAAGATCCCGAGGTGGATCTTGGGTGAAGATGTTAAAGAGAATTGGCCCCAGGACGGACCCCTGCGGGACACCGGCGCAGAGTCGCCGCAGTCCCGATCCGACCTGGAGCCAAAAACCCCCTGAACGTCCTGCCCTGTAAGTACGACTCAATGAGCCGCACTAACCACGCAGGAAACTGGAGTCGATGAAACTTCAACAGGAGAGCTGGGTGCCACACGCGGTCGAAGCCCTTCGAGATGTCGAAGAAAGCCCCTGCGACCGCGTGGTTCCTGTTGAAGGCGTGAGTGATAAAGTGGGTCACCCTATCCAGTTGCTGGGTAGTGAAGTGCCCCTCCCGAAAGCAAAACTGCTCGTCCGGAAGAATATTCTTCTCCCGGAAGATATCTTACAGCGGCTTCCGGACAAGACGCTCAACGATCTTCCCAAAGCCCATCAGGAGAGAGATTGGCCGGATGTCCCCGGGACCAACCTCCGTCACTGGCAGCTTCGGGAGACAGATGATCTTTGCCCTCTTCCAGGCAGACGGAAAATATGGAATCCCGACACAGCCGTTGTAAATGGCGGCCAGGAATTCTACTGCTGCGACAGGAAGCTGTCGCAGGACGATGTTGGGGATGGCATCATTCCCGGGAGCCCTCCTCGTTCCAAGGCGACGGATCACTGCAACGATCTCACACACCTCGAAGCGAGGGAGCTCCGCAGCATCGAGCAAGGGTCCGCAGTCAAGCGTCCCGAGTTCCCGTGCGATGTGCTTTTCGACCTCGTCCGACTCTGCTGTGGCCGGTTTCGGGCAGAATACCCCCCCCCCAGATGTTCGGCCATCATCCCGGCTTTCTTCTCCGGAGTCCTCGCAACGGAGTCCCCATGGATTATCAGGGAGTCCCTCCGCTGGGCAACGCAAAGCCTCCTACAGGTTTTCCAGATGGACTGGTCCTCCAGGGAAAGCGTGGAGAGATGTAGTTCCCAAGCGTCCGAGCGTACGTCTTTCAACATGTCCCGGACCGTCCTGTTAAGGGAGTCCATCTGGATCCTGAGGTTCAACGTACGGTGGCGCTGCCACCTCCGCCGCACGCTGTTGCGCAGCGTGATCGTCTGCTTGACGACACGAGGCAAAG
The DNA here is from genome assembly GCA_028673005.1 of Tanypteryx hageni. Lineage (NCBI taxonomy): Eukaryota > Metazoa > Arthropoda > Insecta > Odonata > Petaluridae > Tanypteryx > Tanypteryx hageni. The sequence continues at coordinate 235,689,711 of CM054113.1, read as the reverse complement.
CAATGCGTATACCCCCGGCTACGATCACCTTCGGGATCGCAGCGTCCATTGCCTGCTGGACGAAGGTGGTGAGGAGGTCGACCATACGGTCTGTCTCCCCGCACGTCCTAGGCTGTGTTGGGTCGACCGGCAGCCTTTCCGCAATTAACTCGCGGAAGTGCTGCCAGTCGGCACGAGTTAGGTCCAGACGTTGCGAAGGTGGTACTCGCACTGGCAAGTTCCCCAGAAGTAGCAGGGTCGGATTATGGTCAGAGTACATATCGCACGCGGAATGCATGCTGAGGGACGCCCTGATGTTGTTTATGACAGCAACATCAAGGACATCCCTCGAAGGAAGATAAGTGGGCTCGGTCGGCGCGAGCACCGTGAGCCCCTCTTCATCGGCAAGATCTTTCAGCCGCATTTCCCTTGGATTGGGGACTCTGGAATGCCAACTGGTGTGCTTGGCATTCAAGTCCCCAAGTGCGATCGAGGGGCATCCATTCCCGATGACCTCCAAGACCACATCCGGATCCCACGCCCTCCCCGGCGGATAATACACCGAGGAGACCCTGATCCATCCGGTACAGGTCCTGATGTCGACGGATACAGCCTCCTTCGACCCGTAGATCCGCGACGGTAGCGGACGATGTTCTACGGATTGATGAACTAGCAGTGCCGAGCCGCAGTGCCCCGCCCCCCTGGCGGGTTGGTTGACCCTGTCTGTGCGGTATATTGCCCATCCAGGTATCTTCCACGCATCCGCCGGGCGTAGGTGCGTCTCGTTCACGGCGGCGACGATGGCGTGCTTCTCTTGTAGGAACGCCCGAAGCTCTTCCGTCTTCTCCTTGACACCTCGGGCTTTCCATTGTACAAGGACCCTGCACCACCTGGTCCCCATTGTTGGGGGCCGAAATGCGCTCCTTGACAAGCTCCTCCAGGAGAGAGAGGAGGAGCTGGCCGGTCGTTGAGGAGGTATAACTTGTCAGCGCCCCACATATCATCGCCGCCGTCCACCAGAAGTCGGGGCCTCACTCTCCGCTGTTGCTGCCTCAGAAATCTTCGCCTGCTGGGCTTTGGCCGCCCTGCGCCTCTCCTTCTGTAGGGCGGAGGCTAAGGGCTTCCTTTGTTCCGTCTCCTCCCGTCTGACAACGGGACCTGGAGCCGGTGCGATTGCGGCGGGTTTAGGGTCAGCCTGCTTATCCGGCTCAGCACCTGCCTGCTGAGTCAGAGATGGGGCACTAGCCGAAGGTGTCGGCTTGACAGTGCCCCCAGCCACCGCAGCATAGGGATGAAAGGCGTCCACCTTTGCCGAGGGGGCAGCCTTCATTTTGAGGGTCGGTGCAGTTTCGAAGCCTTCCCCGGCACCGACTTCCTTACCGACTTCTGCTGCCCCTCCTCATATCTTGTCAGCGCCTCCAAGAATGCCGGACATTCCCGGTGCGAGGCAGGGTGATCGCCCTCGCAGTTTGCGCATATTGCAGGCTCAAAAAGCGGCTTTGGGCAGTCGTCCCCCTTGTGGGGACCGGCGCACCTGAAGCAGTGCGTGTCGCACCTGCAGGCGAGCGACACGTGGCCGAACCTCTGGCAGTTAAAACATATCAACAGCCCTCTGTTTTCTCTATACTGCTCGATCTTCACCGATCAGTGACATAGAGTTTTAATAGCCGACGCTGGAGGGGCCCGTGGAGTCCTCTCCAGGTTGGCAACAAATCTCCCTATTGGGATCCGCTTCCCCCCCCTCCATCGCAGTCATCTGCCGGACGCCACGGACAATAAATCCCTTTGCCTTTGCCTTTGACAGACCTGCTGCGATGTCTTCAGGGGAGTAGCCCTTCCCTACATTTTTAATCAGCAGACGCGTCCCCTGGACCGTCTGCAGTAACTGAGTATGGCACTGGACCTTAGCATCGTCCAGTACCTTCGTCGCCGCCCGTTGGTGCTCAGGCGTGTGGACGACTATTCGAGTGGAGGCCCTATGGACCTCCAGCTCAAACTCCCCCCCCTTGCAGGGGAACGGGAAGGTTTCTGCCTCTTGGCTCTTATTTTGGTAATTTGGGTCAACTCACCATCCTCGTCCGTGCTGACGACTGCATCAGCACCGAGAATGGGGGCGGACCGGTCTGCCAGAGAGACAGTGGAAGGGGTCATTTTTCTCTTGCCTAGTACTCAGCCCGTTGAGTCCATAGACTCAACCGGAGTAACGGCGGGCTGATGGACCTGTTCAGGGCCTGAATTGCCGGCACTGGTGGCTGCGGTTGCGGGCTTCGAACGACCAGAGGGGGGAGCAGGGTTCCCTCCCGGGACGTCGAGGCGACGTATTTGCCTTCTTTCGAGGCGTTCTCCTTGGTAGGCCTCGGTTTGGATACTACCGCGGGTGTGACCCCGCTGGCGCCTACCGAGGATGTAACATGCTGGCCCTGGGCCGGAGTTGAGGGAAGGGCTTCGAAAGCAACCGGGGCAGCAGCATCCGGTGCCTTCTCGGCACACATCTCCCTGTACTCCGCTGGGGTAATTCTCCCAAAGGAGGAGTCGCGTGAAAGCGACGACGACCGGGGACGAGCGGAACCGATATGGAGGCTCCCTTCCATAAGGGCAGCCGGATCAACAGGCCCTTTCGGATCACTTTCCATGGGAGGGATTATCCTCTCCATGGGGAAATTTTCTAGGCCTCAGAAGGCCAGGCTCCAACGTACCCGTAGACGACAAGTGCAGGTGAGCAGAAGGGACTCGTTAGCCTTCCCCTGACTTGCCGACGACCGTACAAAGCGGAAAACAAACCCGAAACCGGAGTTCTGCGGAATAGCAGAAGCGCCACAGTCGCGAGTGGTAGTCGCAAGTACTAAATAGCACGTAATCGTGCGAAGGAGAGATATGGATATGCCTAAGCTACCAGTACCGAATCAGGGCTCTCGGCGAGCATACATTTACAATAAATTTTCATATTGGTATCCATGCTGGCGTACACTCATTCTGTTTCGTTCCCTCAAGCTTCTCCGTACACGTAGCAATGTTTGCGGTGTAATTTCTGCGCATGCTGCACAGATGTTCTCCCGAAGTTCTTCAAGGCTTCTTATCCTGCTTAGACAAACAAAATCAATATTTCTCACGAAAAATAGCCTATTGCAAACAACTTTGTACTCTTATTATTTTTAGATATTCTGCAAAATAACAAAGTTGTCCTATTTGGCCGGACTTCTGGGACAGTGTCACTTAACCATTGATGATCCAAGAGAGTAGCGGTCGAACGAAAGGCCCTAGACGAAAAAAAATCAATATTTCTCCCGAAAAATAGCTTATTGCAAACAACTTTGATCTCTTATTATTTTTAGATATTCTGCAAAATAACAAAGTTGTCCTATGAGGCCGGACTTCTGGGACACCCTGTATAATATATATATCTGAATTTGTCTCAACTACCTCATTCACCACCTGCCGCGACGCCTACAACTCAAATCCCATGAACCCAACACAGGTCCGACCCGTGACACGAATTTCCAGGTATCATATCGACACTCAATCTCTCCTTTCCAACGAACTTAAACCACATCCTCGCTCACTAAAAATTATCTATATCAACGCCCAAAGCATTCAGGCTCACTTGGACGAACTTCGTTTAATTTTATCTAAGACAAATATTCATATCATTGCCGTGGCTGAGACTTGGCTTAAACCTGAAACTGACTCCTCGCACGTAGAAATTCCTGGCTTCAAGCTTTTTCGAAATGACCGCTTAGGCAAAGGTGGTGGTGGTGTAGGAATTTACGCCAGAAATGACATTCAATGTAATATCCTCGCTCATAGTGAACCTAAGTACTCTAAACGTCCCGAATTTCTTCTACTTGACGCGCGAGTTAACTCCGTAAAAATCCTCATAGGAATCGTTTATCGACCACCTAAAATAGGACACCTCTCCGATATAGAAGAAACTCTATCCAAACACATTCAAGACTTTCAACATTTAATAATCACTGGTGATTTTAATGCTAATTTACTCGTACCCAACCATGAAAGTAACTTTCTGTTACAGTCTTTCGAGTCCCTAGGGCTAAACGTCTTGCCACTCCAGCCAACGAATCATACGGCAACCTCCGCCACTTGGATTGATCTTGCGATTACGGCAAATCCCGAGAAAATAATTAAAGACGGACAATTAGCAGCTCCCGGTATCTCTTCGCACGATATGATTTACATTGCTTACTCCCTACGTTGTCAAAAACTTAAGCAGAAATTCATAAAGGTTCGCGACTATAAATCTATTAATGAATCACTATTAACATCAGAGGCGGCGCTCCTACCCTGGCATTTAATCGAGCACCTAGAAGACATAGACGATAAAGTTCAGACTTTTAATTTATATATGTCTCAGCTACTTGAAAAGTTTGCCCCTCCCAGAATCATTCGGGTCTCAAAGCCACATGCTGCATGGCTAACTCCAGAAATAAAATCGATTATGTCCCGCCGTGACAGCATTTATCGTGATTTTAAGAAATCTAAGGATCCTGATTTACTATCGCGGTATAAATCATTGCGAAATAAAAGAAAACAACTTATACGCAACGCTAAAATTAAATATGTACACGATTCAACCAACTCTGCACGAACACAGTCCTCGATATGGAAAAAATTACGGAACTTGGGTGTTGGTAAAAATAAAGATATGCAACTTCCACCAAACCTGTCCCTTGACGAGCTTAACGCTCATTTCACTAAACCTCCCACGACCATAGATGTAGGCCTAAAATCTGAAACTATTGAACATATCCGTAGCCTCAAACCCAATCACACCTCAAATACAATCTTTGAATTTACACCACTCACACAACCACAGGTAGCTAAATCACTTCGTGCAATTAAGTCAACTGCAATAGGAGATGACGGCGTATCTATAATACTAATAAATAAATTAATTCCTATCATTCTCCCCATTATCACTCATATCTTTAACTGGTCTATTCTTCAATCTAAATACCCTACTTCATGGAAATCAGCTCTTGTCCGTCCTATCCCCAAGAAAAACAATTCTCACGAAAACGCTGATTTCAGACCAATTAGTCTCTTGCCTGTTCTCTCCAAGGCGTTTGAAAGACTTGCACATGAGCAAATAACTCATTTCCTTTCAAAAAATAATCTCATTGACCCGTTCCAATCTGGTTTTCGTAAATCGCATAGCACAGCTACCGCACTATTGAAAGTAACGGACGACGTCCGCAAAGCAATGGATCAGAGAAAAATCACCATTCTAACACTATTGGATTTCAGTAAAGCCTTCGACTCCATCGACAAAGACATCCTACTATGCAAACTTGAACTTTTGCACTTCTCACTCGCTTCTCGAAACTGGTTTCGCTCATATCTAAATGGCCGCTCTCAAAAGGTTATTACTCATGATTTATCATCTCGTCCCTTAAATGTAAATAGAGGCGTTCCGCAAGGTTCTATTCTTGGCCCCCTGCTATTCTCTCTGTACATTAATGATATCTCAAATGCCCTCACTCACTGTAATTATCACCTATATGCTGACGATCTCCAAATCTACTATCACTCTCGCGTACCTGAATTTCCCGATGCTGTCGCTAAAATCAACTCTGATCTAGCTTCTCTCTCTCTTTGGAGCTCAAATAACTTTCTGAAGATCAACCCCGCAAAAAGTCAATCTATTATTATCGGTTACCCCAAACTATTGGCTTCCATAGATCATAGCGAATCTCCTCTTCTATCGCTTGAGGGGTCCACATTGCATTTTAAAAAATCAGTAGTCAACCTCGGTGTCATAGTAGATGAAACTCTATCTTGGGCTCCTAACACCAATAAAATCTGTAGTACCATCAACTCCTCCTTGCACTCTCTCAAAAAACTCAAAAACTTATTACCTAATTCCTTACGTAAACTCTTAGTGACCACACTCCTATTTCCTCACTTTGACTATTGTGATGTTGTTTATAGTGATCTCTCCTGTGAATTGGCATTAAAACTTCAACGCACACAAAACTCCTGCATGAGATTCATCAGTGACCTTAAAAAGAGCGACCACATTAGCGAACATTACAATAATCTTTCATGGCTCAAACTTGACGCTCGAAGGAACTTACATACCCTGATGCAAATGTACAAAATCCTTACTTATAACAAACCTGACTACCTCTCTTCCCTCTTCAATGAAATCAACACAGTACACAAGCGGGATACTAGAGGCAAGAATAACCTCCTTATTTCTCATCACAGGACGAATATCTACAATAAATCCTTTCAAGTCTCCGGTTGCCGACTCTGGAATAACTTAGATGAGAATTTTAAAACATCTCCCTCTTTAAACTCATTCAAACGCACCTGTGTCACTCACTTTCTTAAACAACAAAGTAAACCTTAATCATCTCTTTACACTCCCCATAAATTATCCTTACTCATGTTTTTTTGTATTGTCTTATATTACTTTGTATTTCTTAATATAATTTTGTATTGTTTTTATATATTTTGTGTATTGTTTATATGTATACATATGTATGTATGTGTGTGTGTATGTGTATGTATATATATATATATATATATATATATATATGTGTGTGTGTGTGTGTGTGTGTGTGTGTGTGTGTGTGTGTGTGTATGGGTGTGTATATATATATTCTTTCTTCTATTGTTTGTATTTTTTTGTGTTGTTTTTATTTTTTTTGCTATTGTTTTATATTATTTTATATTGTATTATATTATTTATGTATTTTATATCTTTTCCTGCTTTCTTATAATATGCATGCCCCAACAACATTCTTTATATTCATTCATTGTATATATTTCATCTCATTCTGCATACTTGTATATTTCTTGTTTACATTACGCTATTACCTTTACGTGTACTTTTTTATGACGGTATATAATTACGCTGTATATACGAACTCTCCCACTGTACATACTCCTTCCTATTTAATGTTGTAGTTTTGTATTACCATATGTACACTATCTAGGGTTTTCGCAGGTTTTTCACACCCCCCTTCTTAGTGGGTGTTTTCCTGCGTGGGTTTTGCTAGGGAGGACATGTCTGTTTTTACCTAGATTTTCCCCACAAACACAAATCTGTATTCAATTTTATCTTTTTAATTAGTATGATTTAGGTACATAATGTTTATATAATGTATTTTGTTATACCTTATTTTATTCATTTTCTTGTGTTTATTATATTGACGAAGGGTTAAATGTAAGAATGGACCTTCTGGTCTAAATTTCGCCCGAATAAAGACGATTATCTATCTATCTATCTATAATATATTCACCACTCGCCACAGTAGTTCTTGTCATTTTCATAAACCTTTCTCAGAAACTGATCCGCCAAATATACGCTGCAGTGTTCCCACATAGCAGAGAGCAACAATTCTTTTTATCCGAACCACTCTCATCATAAAATTGACTTTGCTTAAAATTAACCTTGGCCGTAGAACAATTTAGGTCGTTACAGCGACTGGGCTGAGCGAAAATTATGTAATTTGAGTCGGATATTTATTGCGTCCAAATTGATTCAGTTAAAGAAGACTTTTTTATTAGATTTAAGAATTGAATGAACTTATAGCACATGACTGGTTCATTAATCCATTTGCGGACGATGTAGAAAGCCTTCATCAAGATTTGTAGAATGAATTTACCGATTTTCAAAATGACTTATATATATAAATGCTTACGGAAGAGGAAAGGTAAATGGGATAAATGGATGGCAACAAGTTGTTGAGATAAGGAAGCTCAGTTTATATATATATATATATATATATATATATATATATATATATATATATATATATATGAAAAGCGAAATCTGTCTTTTATCTCAGTGGTTTTGGACCTTTTCTCATCCCCGCGGACCCTTTTTTTTAGTCCGAGAACCCCAACTTCAGATCCGCTGCTCTGTCTCAAAGTCTACCTCTCTTTCGGACCGTCTCAATGCGGGTAAATGCACAAATTACATTGGGACATTTTGATATTTTGAACATATATTACGGACTCGCAATGCAACCTCGGTCATGTCCCTTTCCCGAGTTGGACCTCCCAACATTTTCGCTACCGCGGACCGCTTTTAGACCGAGGACCCCAAGATGATAACCGCTGCTTTATCTCAAAGTCTATCTCCGCCCCTCTTTCGCGTCGTCTTAATGCAGGTAAATGCACGAATTACATTGAAACCATTTGAAATTTTGAACACAGCTTATGGCTTCTCAGTACTACCTCGAAGTTGGCTTCCCAACATTTTCGCCGCCATCGAGCTCTCATAGCACGGAGACCTCATGTTGGGAACCGCTGTTATATCTTCGCCCCTCTTAACCCTCCCTCCTCTCTCTCTCCCCCTCCGTTCATACGCGGTCACATAAAAAGTGAAATAAATAAAACGTGAAATAATAGAAATGATAATTCTTTTAAAATACAAGTAATAAATAATAAAAAATTTAATACATACAGTAGAACCTCAATTTTCCGTCAGGGTTTGGGACCAAGAGGATGATGGATCTGAGAAATTGACCGATAATAGAGATAGATAGATAGATAGAAAGATGGATAGATGGACGGATGGGCGGAGGTGTAGATCGTATAAAAAATCTCGAGTAGCAACTGTCAAAGCTTAGATTGATTAATCAAGATAGAATCATTATTGTCGGCGGTGACTTTAATTTACCCTCAATCGACTGGGAAAACTTGTTTCGACGCTAGAGGTAAAGAACGCGAATCCTGTGGGGCATTAAACGAAACATTCTGCCAGCATTCTCTCCTTCAATTATCCAGAAAGCCAACGCGATCGGGAAATACACTAGATTTATTAACAACCAACGTTGCAGCGATGATAAACAAAGTCACCATTGAGGATGGAGTAAGTGATAATCTGGCAGTGTACGCAGAGTGTGAGTTAAAAATCTAGAGACACTATAAGCCTCAAAGAAAGATTTATATGCCGTAATGTTCCGATTATATTACGTAATTTTTTCCTCAAAATATTGGCAAAACTTAGGGTGCGTATTACACATGGTAACAAACGCATATAACTTTTTCTAGTAAGGAAATAATTTTATTTTCGGACATGACTTTCTAAATAAATTGTAATTTTCATTGCATTCTGATAGCATTTATTTAAAATATTTCAAAACAAAACTGAGAATAATTATTTATTTATTTATAGCCGTCCTAATCACTAAAATCTCTGAATCACTGTTTTCAAATAGTTCATCCTCGATCTTGAGTTCACTCTCATCGTCTGCGTAAATTGCATCGCCGAGAACGTCGTCTTCATCCGCGCTATCCACTTCACCGAAATCATAATCCCATACGATGTCGTCTTCACGTCGTTGAGACGTATTTTAATACATTGTGTCGATCCATAATAAGTGAGTCAAAAGGTAACGTGATATCCTCGTAAACTCTCTCGCACGTATATCGGCATTGGCGGCATAGCGAGAACTGCATCGATTCTCAGGGCCGGCGGAACGGGGTAGCAAAACAGGCAACTGCCTAGGGCGCCAGAGATTGAGGGGCGCCATGAAGAGCTAATGTTTTGATTTCACGGCACTGTATATGTGTGTGTCTGTATTCTTTTTGAAGTAATACATACTTATCTCTCATCTTTTATTGATTCACGTTGCACGTGCATATGTGTTGTATAAACCTTTATATTCAAAATTATTTCAATTTCTCTTCAATGCTGTGCATTACCCCAATCCTAAAAGTATAAGAAGTTTAAACTAGCGATCTGAGGAAGATTTGGAGAATGTGTAATTCTTGAAGATGTTGACGTACCAACTAACTTGCGAGTCTAAATTTATGATTTTCTTATCTCTTGCTAAAAAATATTATTCTTAATGCCCATTTTTACCTCTATTACTTACCATACAGTTTTTTGATGTGGAAAAACATTGTTTTTACTAATTATGAAAAAATTATTTAATAATAAAAAACGATCTTTTATTAATATTATATTTAAGTAATACCGGTGCTTATAGACGTCATTGTGTAATTACTATTAAAAATAAACTGATGTGGGCAACACGTGACTTTCTCCATATTTATATGGCTAATTACATGTTGTTAGCTCTGGGATCGTTGTCAATATTTACTTCCGGTTGACAATTAAGGAAAAAAAGCAGCGTTACTAAGACGTAACTAAGCGTCAATTGTTAACAACAGTCTTCGGTAGGTGGCGTGGTGGTGGCAGCTAAGAATATCAGATATCTCTTAAACAATGCATTATATGGAAAAATGTATCAAACAAAGGTTGTAGAAAATTAAACTTTCTACAACTTTTATGCAAACACATTTTTATATTTATCAAATATTAAAGCAAATATTTCAAAATAACGGATAAGTGACAAGAATAAACACCCACTTCCGGTCAACCGATTTTAACCAAAAACTTTTATAAAAATGTTAAATATAAAATTTTGCGTTGACCTAATTAATAGTTTTTTAGTTAGAGCGCCCACAAAAATCTATCACATACAGACAGGCAGACACACGCAGACATCGTTGAGAAAATAGTCAAAACGTGTTCAGGGGACCTTAAAACATGTATTTCCGTTGAAATCTCGTATTCGATTTTTTTAATGAAAACAATACTTTCTCTATAATTCGTATATGGAGAAAGTAATAATTCATCTATTAGATTTTTACTTTCTCCATATACAAAGTAAAGAGTAAGTATTGTTTTCATGAAAAAAATCGAATATCGAGATTTAAACGGAACATGTTTTAAGGTCCCCTAAACACGTTTTGACTATTTTCTCGATGATTTCTGTGTCTGTCTGTCGGTCTGTCTGTCTGTATGTGATAGATTTTTGTGGGCGCTCTAACTCAAAAACTATTAATCAAGTTAACGCAAAATTTTATATTTAACATTTTTATAAAAATTAAATGATCTTATTAGTTTTTGGTAAAAATCGGTCTACCGGAAGTGGGTGTTTACTCTTGTCACTTATCCGTTATTTTAAAATATTTGCTTTAATACTTGATAAATGTAAAAATATACTGGAATAAAAGTTGTAGGTAATTATATTTTCTACAACCTTTGTTTGATACATTTTTCCATATAATGCATTGTTTAAGAGATATCTTATATTTTTAGCTACCACCACCACGCCACCGAAGCCTATTGGTAACAATTGACGATTAGTTACGTCTTAGTAACGCTCCTTTTTCTTTTCTTAATTGTCGACCGGAAGTAAATATTGACAACGATCCCAGAGCTAACAATATGTAATTTTCCATATAAATATGGAGAAAGTCATGTGTTGCCCACATCAGTTTATTAGTATAATTTAGATTTGAGTAGGGCGCCTAGGGAGCCAAACTGCCTTGCGCCGGATCTGTCGATACTGTTAATAATCTAGTGAAAAGTTACACTGATCCTTATTCAGAAAAATAGGTGCGTATTATGCATGGTTTTAAGAATGTTTTCACATTTCATTCGTAAAAACATGGGTGCATATTATATTGGGTGCGTATTATAATCGGAAAATTACGGTATTTGCTAAGGCAGTCTTTCCAAGTTTCAGGTCGCGCGTATGAGAAATTTTACTTAACTTCCGTGATATGACTAAACCAGTGGGGCCCAAACTTTTTCAATGGCGGTCCGCATCAGAGGATGCGAAACCCTTGGCAGGCCGCATCAGTGGATTCGATTCTCTTGGAAGTTGCCAATTCTTCGGCGGGTCGGATTAGAGTTTAAATCGGGTGTTTTGTATATACTGAGGTACCATATAAGTGAAAATCCAGTCTAAATAAGGTTTTCATGTATAACATTTCAATATTTAAAGTTTTACTATCAATATTTTCAAAAAATGTATGAATTTATGTGATAAATTTTTCGAAATACTTTTTCGCCATAACTTCGCGTGCCGCATAAAAACCTTTCGCATTTGGCCCGCGGACCGTAGTTTGGGCACCACTGGTTTAAACGATAAGGTGTGAGTCATCACTTATTCAATGATATAATGCTAGAGGGCATCGATAGATACGTTCCAATTAAGTTAAAGATGGACAATAAAGTGGCTCGTTGGTTTAATGAGCAAGTTAAGAGTGTGCTTAGGCGTTGGAGAATAAATAGGAAAATATGCCGTCTACAGCATCCGACGAGTAGAGAGCAGGCAAAGTTCAGAAGTGTAAGGAATACCCCGCCAAAGCGAGAAAGACTAAGGCGAGTTTTAAATACTTATTCGAAGGGCCAATGAAAGCGTTTGGGTCCCATGTGAGACAGGTCCAAGGTCTAAAGGCCTTTAGACCTTTAGATCCCCCCATGCCTTTTCTGCGTAATGGTTTGGGTGCCGTTATTCATGATAACTTAGAGAAAGCTAACCTGTTGAACGGTCATTTTGTAAATGCATTTACAGCCGTCAACTATCAATGCGTACATTATGCATTATGCTATAAGGAGCGACCTGATGAACGATATAGTATTTTCAAAGGTGGAAATAGCAAAGAAATTAAGTTCAAACAGACATAACAAAGCCACTGGCCCCGAAGAAATTCCTGATAGCGTTTTAAAAGAATTAGCTGAAGAAATAACACATTTTCTTCGGGTAATATTCGAGAAATCTATTTCTCGCGGAGAGCTCCCTAACGACTGGAAGTTAGCGAGCGTTACTCCAGTTTATAAGGGCGGCGACAAGGAAAATCCAAAAAATTACAGGTCGATTTCCTTAACTTTGATATCCTGCAAGATTCTCGAGCACATACTCGTTAGAAACATAATTTAATTTCTTGATAGTAATTCATTGTTAGATTATTATCAACACGGCTTCAGGAAAGGTAGGTGACGCCAATTCATAAAGGTGGCGACAAAGAGAACCAAGAAAATTACAGGCTGATTTCGTTAATTTCGATATCGTGGAAGGTTCCTGAGCACATATTCGTTAGCAACATATTGCGTGAATTTTTAAATCATAGAAATCAGAAGGTTGTTTGTCATACATAGAAGGTCCTCGAGCTTAGTGGAGGTTGTCTCTAGTGTGTCACAGGATAGTGTAATAGGCCCGTTATTGATTCCAGAGAAATAAGCAATCCGGAAGACCATCAGCATCTCGAAAATTATCTAGAAGCTATTCTGCGTTGTGGTATAAGGAGTGGAAGCTAGAAATCAACCAAAAGAAAAGCTGCGACATCAGTTTATGGAGAGCCAGAAATAGCTCGCTTATTGGTTCGACAGTGTAGGAATTCCATTTACGGATTCGGTTAAATATCTAGGAGTCACGATCCGTCGTGATCTCTCGTGGAACACTCACATTCGCCGGGGGATAGGTATCGCTAACAAAATGTTTGCGTTTATAGGGAGAATAGCTCGAAGTAGCTCCGAAAAAGTGGAGGAATTATGTTATTTATCCTTGATTCGACCGCAGATCAAATATGCGACAGCTGTGTGTGATCATTATGAAGAGAGACTCACTAACGACGAAGAAAAGGTACAGCGCAGAGCAGCTAGATTCGTAAAGGGAAATTATCATAGTAAACAAAGCGAAACGTCATTAATAGAAAATCTGAAATGGGCTGCGTTAGAGGAGCGTAGGATGCAGGCTAGATTTAAACTGCTGGAAAATATGTCGGAGGGACTAGCGAATGAGGTAGTAGGACTTATCAGAAGTCCGACGTATCTCGGAAGTCAGGGCAGCGAGGATAAAATTCGCGAGATCGATTGTAGGACGGAGCGATATAGAGAATCGTTTTTGCCTATGACCTAGGACAGAAAAACATAATGTAGGAAAACTAGAGAACTTTGGCGCACTGCACCCTCTGCCATCCACCAAAAAGCTGACTTTCAGGGTATCATTTAGCTGTAGATTAACTAGATTAAAAATACTTTTCAAATAATTACTTTTATATTTCGCACTGAAAGGGAAGAAATACATTTAATAGCTCTCTCAAAATCAATATCTAAGTTATATTCCATTTTAAATTAAACCACTAATCTTTGTGCTGTATGTATCTAATAGCTCACTATGCCATATAACTTCTATATTGTTTTGTGAAAGTTATTAAATTTATTTCTTCTCTTCAGTGTAAAATATAAAAGTTATGGACTGAATAATATTTTTAAATTAGTTAATTTATTTTTCCCTTTTAGTATTCAATATAGAGTTATTATTTCAAAAATATTTTTAATATAACTTATTTTAGGTTTGGTAAAATATTAATATTGGCAACAGAGATAAACTACGCTTGCCGTTATATTTAGTACATCTAATTGTAAGATATACTCGTATATACAATAATAAATATCTGCTGCTCATGTAACAACTTACGAAAGTCGCGTATAGCAAATTAAACTGGTAAAATTCGTCAAAAGAGAATTAAGTTTAAAAGAGACTTAAAGCGTGTATATAAAAAACAATAAAAATTGTGCAAATGTGAAAAAATAAAATAAAAATTTTCATGGTAAACTTTCGTAGAATTCGCTTCAAGGAAGGCACGTCTGAATATTTTATTCACAGATCATAGTAGTGAAAAGTTGACTTACCAAAGATATTGCTCATCCGAAGATGTTTTCTCAAGATAACAGATCCTTTGAAAAATATTGTTTGATTATATTACCTTATGGAATCTTTAAATCTGTAAACAAGGGATAATATATCTCCCTAACTCCAGTAATTAGCGGCTGAAAATATTTAATATCTATGGTGCAGTGCAGCAGAGAACGGTTCAAGATTTTTTCAATTACAAACAGGGTAAGTGGGGGGAATATACCATTGTGGGGAAGATGCCATAGATAGTATAGTGCACTATGCTAAACATCTTGATTTTGTTTTTAGCCTACTTTCTAGAATGGAAATAGTTTATATTTTCTTCCTTTAGTCTGCCTCTCTGTCAGTCTGTCTGTATATCTTATCTTTCCTACTAACTTTTGAACCAATTTATCGATTTTCATGACATTTGGTGGAAATCTCTTGCTACTGGGGCCGAGTTCTCGAGGATAGTTTTTGTTTCGAAGATTTTAAGTCCCGGGTTCGATTCCAGGAACTATCCCTTCTATTGGATTTACATGGGAAATTTTAAATCCATCGTGAAAGGTAACGTTCTGTTGCGCATTGAAATATCTTAGAATGGAGGACTGTCAAAATATTTAATAATGTTTTTTTAAATTCTTTGTAATTGACTCAATTACTCCCTGTGAACATTTTTTTGTTAAATCGTCTTCATTATGCAAAAAATATTTAAAATAACTCTTTTAAATATCCCGCGAAAACAGCATCCTGGTTGGAGATAGAGTAGTAAGGGCTACGTGAGGTCATCGCATGCCTTACTACCGTACTGAAAGCACGCGGTTTTGATACTTCGTCTTTGGTTCTCCTGATATAGTAGCTAAAATGGAGAATATGGAACTTAAGAAGGGTTATAAGTATTGTCTGGTGCCTCACTGCTTAAATACAACGTTTAAAACCCCGAGAAAATTGTTCTTCACGCTACCGACCTCCTTGGAAAGAAATAAGAAGCGGAGAATATTGTGGTTGAAAGCCATGAGGAGATACGCATCTGATATATTGGAACGTACAACTGCATTTGTCTGCGAAGATCATTTTAATCTAAGTAGTAGTTATATGTATGCATGTAATTTTATTGCTCCGTATATTAGTTTATAACTTATGTCGGCATTACATTGACATGATGCATATATTTCTGGAGAACGTTGAAAGAGTAAATTATATTTTTATGTTTCAAAGATTAGCATATATATTTTAACAAAACCTCCATAATCTAATATACCTATTCTAAATATGTAAGATCAAACTTACGGAAATCGTTGGGCTCCGGGGGTTTATTAAGCAAATAATTACTGTTGCAGTGCATATATTTAAGTACCAAGTTTTTAAGCAAATACTTTTACAAATGCTACATATTAAGTTATTTCAGTAATTTAAATATTTTAATAAATACGTTCCCATAATATCCACGACAGCATGGTATTTTGAAGGACCATTTTTTTTTCTAAATAAGGGCAGTCATGACACTCCACTGACGTGACTAAATCTTCTTCTTCATCTACAACTACACTCACTACATAACCTCTTTATCTTATTCTGTGTTCAGGGCAATACAAATTTTTCCTTCTCGCCTCAGTTTAACAAATCCAGCAGCATTACTAACATAGTCTTTCCTCATTGACCTCAAAAGGAGAAAAAAGCCATTGAAGCAACGATTAAATTCGCGACATATACAAAAGAGACATGCAGTTATTAAAAACACTTCTACAGTTTTTCTTTTCACAAGTATTGGTAATAACTAAGGCAGATAGACACTTAAAACAACGAAATTCACCACATTTCCTATAGACAAGACACACGGAAACTAAGTTCATTCACATTAATTTTGTATATTTGTCAGTACTTGACCCGATGATTCTGTAAAGGCATATGATGGTGATTACTGAAACCGGTC
Organism: Tanypteryx hageni; assembly: GCA_028673005.1. Taxonomy (NCBI): domain Eukaryota; kingdom Metazoa; phylum Arthropoda; class Insecta; order Odonata; family Petaluridae; genus Tanypteryx; species Tanypteryx hageni. Next base: position 235,673,349 of record CM054113.1, on the reverse strand, counting down.
GTGTTTTAATTCATATATTTTGTGGAAATTAGTAGAAGTTTAATATAAATAAAAAATACTATCTAGCATTGTTCATGTTATTTTATTGTGGAATTTCACGAAGTCTCGGCCTCGTCCATTACCCTTTGTATACATATCTAACTATATTTTACTTACTAGATACTAGGACAGCATGTAAAACAATACATAAATTAATATTCTATAATGTTAGTTAAAACTAGAGTTGTTTTATTCATTTAATATGGGAAAGCTGTTTTAAGACGTCAATCTATCTTTTACATATCTTCAGCGTTTAAGTCGAAATAATAGTACTATTACAATAACTGAAAATAAAAGCGCTACATCGAACTTGTTTTATCAATTAACACTCGGAGTACGGACCTCGGGTCTCAGGAGACCCGAAAGGTATATTTTCAAAAATATTTCTTTAAAATTTTTTTTGCCGAAATTGATACTTTATGTATTTCTAGTGGAACATGTTAGGAGTTTAAAATCAGTAATAAAATTATATTGTAATTTAATTAAGTCATCAAAATCACGGAATGTATAAATGTGAGGGTCTTCGGGGACCCGGCTCCGTACTCTACGTCGTTTAACTTTTATATCTCTTATGACCGGACAGATCAAAATCCGGAGAAAATTAGCTCGCTCAGCACGACATTGTAATGCATGTTAGTTATTATCGAAGTCTCGACGTCTCGATTTCCAGTTTTCTCTTGTGTCTCCGTTATTTACATCGTTCTGTTTGCCTCCCGAATCATTTTGTAATATACTTTTTATTTTTTGTGACTCTATGATTCTAAAACGGGAGATAGAATATTTAGGCTTTGGAGTTACGTTGCTCCACAACCTGCAAGAACAAGACCAGAAAATATAGTTTGAAATATTAGTAAAGTTTTTATGTATTAATCACTTCCAACTCAGATGAATCAAACTAACTGAATTTACCTTCAAAAATAAATTTTTTGGTATTGTTAGATGTTATCCTTAAAAAAAGAAAATTATTTCATTTTTATTTATATGCGTAATTATGTATTTAATTTTGCAAATATATACCATTATTACACTATTTATTGTATAAATCATTATCCTTATTCAATTTTCATTCATTGATTACTTGGATGTTAAATATTATTATGAGAAAATGATTTTAGAAGCTGGGTCCTCTAGGACCCGGGTCCGGACTAGGTGTAAAACCACTTAGGTCCGTACTCCGAGTGTTAAATGTAATACAAACCTGTCCGCCTTCACTCCACACATTTCTACATCTGAATATTGCTCCCTACGACTTCCAATGTAAACATTGGGCAAATTATCAGATCTGGCTACACAAAACCCTTCATATGCCATTTTGCAAAACACAAAGCAAAATAAATGCAGGAAGGTGCAGTACTTCTACCAATATTTTTTCTAAGACGGCGGATAAAGGAAAACAACAGAATTATGTCTTTCAAGCTCCTACTTCTATATCGGCGCAATGGCTTCTAGAATCGGCTAACACGCTTGTATCATGCACTGACGTCACTAAACACTCGGCAAACTTCGGCTACCGATCGGATGTGATCTGGTTTGGCATTAACTCGTACGTTTTAAATTGCTATTTTTATAAATATCTCTCAAACATTTAACGAAAAAACTTTTTATTTGCCTTTAACAATAGCCATAAAATACAACTTCATATAATTTTCGTTAATTCCCGATATTTGACAGTTCCCCGTTGTAATATCGGAGAGAGATTTGTACTATTCTCTTAGGAAAGGAATAAAGATTCTAATTTTTTACGTGGAATTTTGCTTATCGGTTGTGTTTTTTTAAATTTTGCGTAAATACTGACTTTTTTCTGTTGCCATTGCAACGGCTTTTGTTGGACTCTGATTCGGTGTAGTCTAGTAATTCAGACACTAATCAATTCTGCGCTAATCAACCTGCAAAAAATATTATTTTCTGTAAATGATTGGAGCGTACAAACATCTGATTCTAAAAAGTAATGAATTTACATTCATTTAATTTAAAATAAATATGTGTAAATTAGGCATCATATGTTCCGTTGGGATCATCTCTTTATGAAAAAAATTTTGGTGGTGAATTATTAAATAAATTACATTTGATATACTTTACTTTGACAGCTAAGATTGTTTGGAATTATTTCTAATCGTGGCAACTTACCCCTTTGGCAGTGCATATTTTCCGCAGTACTGAGAAAGATGCCAGTTTGAAAGGCTTTTACTAATTTCATTTTTTAACAAATTTGAAGCAGTTTGAAAAATTTACCGATTATTGATTATATACAGCGTATGATGTGTATATGTACGCTTTTGTCTGATATGTGAAGTAGTAGGAAAAGTTAAACCTTAAGTAGAGCATCTTCTCCATACTCAATGCCTTATTCGTACAATTATTCTGAAATAAAAACTTCACTCTATTGGCCTTTACTTGGTGGTATTCCATCTTTAAAAAATCACAAAAATGACATATTGTGCTATTTTTGTGATTTTTTATTCTAAAATATATTTTTAGATATTTCTTCTAATCTATGCATAGAAATTCTCTGTCATGATGAGACTTTAGACCTATTCGAATTGGGCAAAAGATGTTGTTCATATTTCGATCCACGTTGCAGATTATTTCATACTTTATGAACGATTCCCTTAGTCCTCCACACCATACAGTATAAACTATGTATTATCTAGACAAAGTGCTATTACTTTAATAAGGTAGATTTGTTATAAATGGAGGTGATTTCAATTATCTTTCAATTGATTGGAATAATAATTGCAATGAGTGCGGTGAAGCTTTAATTATGACCTTTGAGCAATAGAAAAGTATAATAGATTTGTCAGTGACAAGTAAGCCATAGCGTATTGCACAAGTCTTCATAAAGAAATATTAATGTATCATAAAGATGCGAAAAGCTTACATTCAAAATTGAGAAACAGGTCAAACGCGCTATATCGTATATAATAGAATTTTTTCCCAAAGTCAATTTTTGTAATCTTATGTCTCGTGTAAAGAATATCGAAAGTAACGAAAAACAAAGGCGCTGAAAGATCCTGGCGGGCATTTTGAGATATAGTTGGAGAGTGTCGATAAACTCATTCTAAACAAACTGAAGCGTAATATGTGTGATTTAAACATAAAGTTGGATGCGCTTTGAGTTGTCAAGGAAAATGCCACTATTGTTCATCTCTAATCGTCACAAACGAACGCAAATAAAGGACAACATAACTACAAAAGGTGATAGCAAAAACAACACGTACTGCACCTCGATAAGTTTTTAATGATTTATTTGAAGGAAAAGTCAATGCCTCGTAAGAGAAGTCCAAGGCAGAGACCTTAGCATTGCGTCTCCGAAGAAGATACTGTCCGATAATGGGAGAAAGCTAAATTGAAAACATGAAGCCGTTGCAGCGATAATCGACGCTTCTGAAGGAGTAAATATGTATGTATATGCACCTTTTTTGGACTTGGAGGAGAATGCTGAAGATAAAATGGGCAGATAGGATAAAAAACGATGAAGTGCTACGAAGAGTAAGAGAGAAGCGAATGATTACACAGACTATTAGAAAGAGGAAGGCAAATTGGATTGGGCATTACCTGAGAAGAGAATATGATTAAAGACGTTTTAGAAGGAAAACTAAATGGAAAAAGGGAAAGAGGTAGAAAAAGGTTTCAGTTGATAGAGGATTTGAAAGGAAAATAAAGTTATCAAGATATGAAGCGGACAGCGGAAAATAGGAGTATGTGGAGAACCAAGCTTAACCATGAATAATCTCTCTACGGACAGACTACCATTGATGTTGATGATGCACCTTTACTCGATTAAAAATAATATAGCTACGGAAGAAATCATCGCCGCAATGCTAAAAGAACGGCAAAACAATGCGTAATAAGAATTATGTAACGCGACAGCTTCTTCTAAATAATTAATCTAGCATGATATGTAGAATAAGATATGACAATTTACGGACTGCGGTTCTAGATTTTGAATTCTTTACCTTCTTTTGTTTAAGGGGGTCGATTCCCAAGCAACGGCCCTAAGAATAACTTTCGATTCCAATAATAAGTTGAATGTATAAATTTCTTGAATACCCACTAACTTCAAAAATATTTTCTGCCATCCATCTAGAACCAGATTAGGATCTTGCAACCTTTTTACGTGAAGGGCCGCCTTTTTAGTAGCGAATGCTATGGCCGGATAAGGGTGTGTCGATAATGCCAGAACGCCGAGTTATTTAAAAAGTAAGTATTAAAGATTGAAAATGGTATTGTAAATAGAATACCGCTTCTTGACTAATACATAGAATACATAGAAAACCTTTCCGCATCCGTCGTGGAAAACACAACAACACCGAGCCAATGACTGGCGAGGGAATAGGACACGAGACAACCTTGACTCCACTCGACTCGACTCGTGATTGCTCGGTGCGGACGGACTCAGTTGCTTTCATTACAAAACTCATTCCAAGGCCCTTGGCGAGTCTGACTTTCCAAGACTCGCTCGAGGCCTTGGAGTAAGTTTTATTTGGATAACAATTGAATCCGTTTACACCGAGTCGAGTTGCGGTTCTCTCCCGCCATATGTTTTTCATCAGTCACAGCGGGTCATTGGTCTAGTGTTGTTGTGTTTGTGCGGTGGATGTAGAATGGAGAAGTGTGCTAGAACTTTTATGAATTTTATCAGTATTTATGAAACAACTTTTGCCGATGAAAAATCTAGACATTTGCATATAAATACAACAGGCAGTCCGAAGAAAGTCCTTTCTTCGTCATCAGCAATATTGACAAAATACAGAGTATATTGTAGCAGTTGCCTCTTCTCTATCGGATTTCCATTTTACAAGTATATAATTTAAAAATTTTGTCATGTAATAAAGGATACATTTAAATTAAATAAATTATTGCTCTTGCGTAAATAGCAAATATAACTTCATGACCAATTTATATGCAATTTTCCGAATACCATTTTCGATAAATGATATTAATTTTTAAAATAAAACTGGACATATTTGAAAATTCTTGTGGGTTATGCTGTTCAATCAGGATATAAATGAACAGGCATTTCAAAATTTGTTCATATTTCAATTAAAGGATGAACTCATAACCGATGCTTATTTCTGCGACGTATATTATATTCAAAATATTAAAGTTGATTGTCGTCTATTACGCACAGTAGTTGAACATGAAATGATTGGTAACTTAGACTCGCCAGGGCGTCAGTTCCCAAATCATAATACTTGCGAGTCAAGTCTTGCAGAGTGACTCTCTAAGAGTTTGCATTGAAACTTAGTCAAGATATTAAGAGCTATTAAAAAATTCAAATTAAAGACTAAATGTAAAATTTCGTGTACGCCACCGACGACTTTTTCATCGAAGATTCGCAAGCCGCATGCGGCCGGATGCAGCTTCAAGGATAGAAATCGATCGAACGTTTTTGTGAAAACTTTCGTTTTAATATAAAACAAATGAACGACCGCGCTAAGAAACTCCTAATCAAAGTTGGTAACGGTTACAGCAACATATATATTATATATAAACTGGAATTTTAGCTAGTCGGTATGACGGGAACGAAAATTGTGTTATTATCTAATTTTATGAACCCGGTCTTATTGCTCGATTCGATTTTAAATCGGTAATCGGTCATTTATTTTCCGAATGACACAATACAGCAAAGAGATTTCTAGGGTTTGTTTATTTCTGTTGCTACATATAAATCCTATATTCTTTCAAAATGAAAGCGTATAACTGCTGAATTCCGGTGAGTAAATTGTTTTAATTTCCCTTCATGCACATACTGCGTTTCATAAGAGAAAAGAAGCAGGAATTTGACACAAATGAAAGCCAAAACTAAGGAAGAATATACGTAAATCAACATAGTTTTAACTTTCTAAATATTTTAAGTAGTAGGGACTCCGCCACTACGCCCTATGCGCGTCAACCCCGTGTCTTGCCCCGCGAGGCGAATTTGTCCGTTGCCCGTGTGCACCCTTGAACTTCCTTCTTTCGGCTTCTATTTAAGGTAGGAAATTGCATCTAGCCCTATTTTCGTGCTTCTCTCTTCTTTCCTCCCGCCTTCTCCCTCTCTATACTTCCCTCTATTCCTCCCTCTCTCTACCTCCCTCTATCCCTCCCCCCCCACCAAACCTCCCGCTTTCCCTCATTCTCTCCCTCTCCTTTTTCTCTTCTTTCTCTCTCTCTCCTTCCTCTCTTTCACTCTCCCCTTTCCCCATACTCCCATCTTTCTCCGTTATACCAATACGGTCCAATTTAATTTTATGAGTACGGCAACAATGCTGACAAAGAAATATTTTGTTCATAAATAACTTTCGTCTTCGAAACAGTTATCTGAGTCAGTTGGAACCGTATTAATCGACGATAGGTACCTACATAAATTTGCGTTTCTTTGCACGTATTATGGTTTAGATTTCTAATTCCTATGACAATTATAAGTAATTTTAAAAAGCAAATGAATTATGTCTTACACTCTTTTACGTGTTAATCAAATTGCGAATGGAAACTGTCCTGGTAACAAACACATGCTCTTATGTTAGACAAATTCACATATATCACATGCAGAAACTCAGTTCGAGTATTATAATTAATATTTCGTCGAGATCGGACTGACCTATTGCTATTTATTTACCTAGTACTCTACTGCGCAGATACCGAATTTGAAAACTTAATTCCATCTGAAAGTCCTCCTTAGAAGCGTGCTAGACAGCAACAATGCTCCAATGATAATTTTATGGGAATTTTTCTAATTTTCAAATTTTTTTGGGAAACTTAAACGGAAAAATTTCTCGTTTTCGCAATTTTTCCTTTGTTTATAAGTCATGAACAAATAGTTTGTAAAATTTCAGCTTTCTAGCTCATACGGAAGTAATAAATAATTTTAACTTAATTTTCGTTAGGCGACATTATAATATATAGAGATATAAATCAATATAGTTTAAACTAGGGCATCAAACCGGAACCGAACCGAAATCCGAAACCGAAAAAAACGTTATTTTAGCTGGAGTGAAACCGAACCCGAACCGATAAATAAAATATTTTCTAAACTCGAACCAAAACCGAAAAGGGCTACATATTTCGTTCCATTTTTCAGTTTGCAGAAGGGTTTTCTATGAATTACTTTCTACATTCAAATGTGAACTAATATTATTGTACCTGCTTATATTGTAATCTGGAATATTGGAATTGTAAAATCAAATAAATGTTGACTTTTGAAAGAATAAAAACGGTTTTACATCAAATTAAAAACTAAAACATAAATAACATTTTTAATAGATTTTATACGCGCTAAAAAGGAAAAATAAATAAATTTTAAATTCCTATAGAACTGTATTAGACGGATTCGTATAAAAGAAGCCATTCACAAATTGAATAACGAAAAATGTTAGAAGGGAATTCATACAATGTTTTACTGTTCATTACATGGTGAGAGGGGGCGTTTGCACGATGTTACGTTATATCTATTTTTGTCTTTTGGACTTGATATAGTGAAGACGAATTTGGTTTGAATAAAAATACATTAATTAATAAAGATTATTTTTAAATTATCTTGAAAATTTTCACATAAAATTCAAAGTCGGAGCGAAAAAAACCGGTTCGAACCGGTTCAACGGTGGTTGCTGGAGCGAAACCGGAACCGAACCGAAATTTTGTTTTGTGTGAACCGGAGCGAAAAAATTTCGGTTCGATGCCCTGTTCTAAACCAAATTTCAACTTAGCGGTGAATTAAATTAAAACTAAAATGCTAATTAACGAATAACAGTAATAATGCTTAATTGCTCTTTTACTTAACCGAATGACGAAATGCATCAATTAAAACGCTAAAATATTATGCAAATGAGTTAAGTTTCTAGGGTTTGCTTGTTTTCGTTTCTACATCAAACGGGTAGGCCAGGGAAAAATACAGAAGTAGGCTTGTATGCATATTATTATATTACAAAACTAGTATTTATCCTGTATTAAGAATTAGCATAGCATCTATTTATTTGAAACGGATAATATCTTATAATAATTTGCCAATATCGTAAGTTCGGTCGCAAGTTTGTCCGACAACAGTCAATTTTAAAAGGGAGGGAGAAAGAGAGGGATTCTAAAGCTTGATTTCTATATTGATGTATATTATCGTAAAAAATTACACAATAATGCTTCTCATTTCTGACGACCGAGTTTGCGAGGCTAAAAGCGAGGCGCGTAGCGCCAAGGCCTCTGAAGTGAGCGGAAGGCTGGCTGAGGCGTGTGGCGCGTAGGGGCAGAACCCCTAGCTATTATCAATTATAATAAGAACTCCGTTATTTTAAGATTAGAAAGTTAAAAGTGTTAATTTTTAGCTCAAATGAATTTTATATTTTATTTCACTCAAAATTAAAAAACAAGTATTTGGTGAAAATTTCAGGAATTTGCGTTATAAAAGTTTTCTTGCATTTTTGCCCAAGTTATTATCATTTTTCAATGCACTATCTAGATGATAAAGATATAAAAGCCAAGTAAAATAGTTCTGAAGATCTTTTAAAATTAAGAATCTTAATTTTAATTCACTTTTATTATAAGGTGCAGATGGATTTTGACCAGTTTCCATGCATTAAATTCATCGGCCAGCTGGAAAACAATGGTATTAATCAGAAAATTATGATTTGGGCTAAAAATGTTTCCTATGATGGTGAATAAAAAGTAGTTATCGAAGGAAAGAGTTCTTTTTCCTTGAAAGTAGGTAATTCATTTCTTAGATATTCCTTCTTAATAGAAATGGAACAAAATCTAAATATGTTATATCTTTTTCAATGATAATTAAATTTTCCATTAAATTGGAGTTTCACTACACTATTCATAGTTCCAGACGAAGCACTTCGTGCACCGTACGCACATTTCTCCACTTTTGCCCCCGGAGAACATCTTTTCGCAAATATGGCCCTGAGCATCGTTATCATCATCACCTTCATCCTCGCACGAGACTTCATCGTATTCGCTTTCACTACAGGAATCGGAAGATGACTCTTCATGCTGTAGTTTCCTTTTTCTCCCAGCTGCTTTTCTTTCATTCTCCGTTGCTTGTTTAAGAGCTTTCTCATTTTTTTCTGATCAGCTTTTCCAACAGAATTTTGTGCGGCGACCCTGTTACGAACACATCTGACCCCATTCGTGCTGATGTGCTGGGCTCAATAACCGGAACACACAGAGCCCTATCGTTATAAAAACACCGGTTTAAGTTCAAAACCGTTACATTGGTTGCCTCGATGGATATAATTGTTTAATAACTTAATGTCAACGGGACTATATCTGGACCCATGAAAGTGACCATAACAGGAGATTTAACAAAAGTTGATGTCTTCCACTTCCTTATGCCACGTTGCTGCGACAACCTGAATAGAATAATGACCATATAGACAATTAACTGCGCTGTCCGCGCTTCATAAATCTACACCCTTCTTAAAACAATAATGAGATAAAATTGATTCACTCACTTTCCAGAACTGCCATTGATTGCACAGAGGTTATCAGTCGGATAATCTTCACAAGGAACTGACTGTTCTTTACTAAAGCATTTCCTTGCATTTTCGCGTGATGGCTTCATGTGCATAACGAAATAAGTGAGGGAGCCATATTAGGAGAGAGGCCATATTTGGTGCCTTAATCTTATGGTTTATTTACCGTTAGTTTCAAAGTGTTATTTTTCGAAGAGATTATGTTTCTTATGATAACTTCTGCGTTGACAACTTGCACGCATAGCAAGTGGATGTTTGTTCCAAAATGGCATTTTTTTCTTTCAAGCATCCCCAGCCTCATCTAAATTCTTCCATTTACTTCCAGACTGATGTTTCTATCGTGAGAATTTTTTTCGATTTTTTTAACAAAGTTGATTCCTCCACTTCTCTGTCATCAACTTAATTCGGTTCCTTAATTTCACTTGTGTCTCAGATACTCAATGTTTTTTCTAGCAGCAGTCATTTCGAGGGCGACATCCTTTGCTCTCCTTTAGCTCGGGCAAGTAATTTAATGTCTTTTACTAAAAATTTTCGTCGTTCAAGGAATTGTCTTCATGGAATTCTATTCCCTGAGGATGATCGAAATAGCTGAACCTAACTTTAATCTCGCTTTGTCGCGGTTTGTATGCAGTCCCTCCGCAGCTAATATCTTCCAAGTTCATCGGTGCTCCTTAAAAACTGTGCGTCCTGCTTTGCCATTTTACTATGGCAAAGTTTTTAAAAGCCTCCTGTCTTCCCAATATTAAAATTTTTAATATATTTAAGCATTTAGAATGTTTAATAATACATGGATAGATGTATGGGAATAGTTCTGGTCCGAATTCTGTTGGGAAAAAAGTTTGCGAAAATAGTTAAACACTACATTTCAAATAAATAATGTGGCTAAATATTTTTTCTTAAACGTAACTGCGGAAGATGGAAAATAATACTCCTTATTCCGTTTCCAAGAAACAAAAGATGGTTTAAAAGTAGAATATTTTACATAAAATTGATAAATGAATGTATTACGTTATGTATTACGCTTCCATAATCCTTTTTTCTTCTCCTTCATTGAGATAAAGAATAACAAAATGAGCGCTCGCAGTTTGCGGTTATATTTATTCGCATCCACCCACTTTTTTACTATTATCACCATTCGCTTATCTTATTTCGCTTACTCGATATATACAAATGGCAATGGCCGTGACCAAAGATTGGTAAATACGTCCCTAAAGTCAGTAAAATTATTACAAATAGAGATCAGGGCTACGGAAGCTAACTGGCAAGCCGCTCACTAAACGGATGCGTTATGAGATAGAAGTGAAAACCATGCTATATTATCACGTTATGTTCAGAATGAAACAACTTCATGGTAATTAATTTTCTACACGGATTCACGAATATGATTAATTCATAATTTGCCTTAGAGCTTCCGATGAGCGCATTGATCGCTATGTCGACGCCACGATTTCTGCTATGAGAATAGATGAAAACACTCTGTAATAATTGCAAAATTTTTGCAAAGCATTTTCTTTGCAACTTTATAAAAATTTTGAAATCTTTTCCTTTTTGCTCATTTAGGAATGAATATGTGTCGCAGTTGAGCCGAATGTTATTAGTTTCACTTTGATTTCTTTCCTCTTGATTTTAACCATTGCTTTCCTACCCTTTAAAGCAGTTTAAATGTTTGCTAATCAATCTTTAATCAAAGAATAACCATAAGACTAATGCAGGCACCTTTCAACCTGGTGCAGTTGACATTTCTACATTTAGTAAATCTAGTTGGTACTGATTGTTTCCATTTGTGGAGACATTTTTCTATCTCGTTCGTTTAATAAGGAAAATGAGGCCTTTGTACTGATTTATGCTCGATAAAAATTGGTCTCTTTATATATGACAGAGTGAATTAACACGGGCGTCATTATACAATGAGCAATATTATGACGTGAGTTTTACATAAATCAATTACCAGCTTCTGAAATACTTCATAATAAATAATCAACTTCCATTTATGTGGATTCCTTAAGTAAGAAATAAAACTATTTAAAACACTATTTAAGGTTAATCTAGTCTAGAAATTTCTTTGGCGCTGGTTTCTTGTGCAATTCTATAGAATCGGTCCATATTAATTCGTATAAGCATTTGCATTGTTGCGCTAGAAAAACAAAAGATATATCGTATATAATCAAAATTTACTATAAAAATAAAATACTGAAACACGACTATCATGCAATATAACTCTACTAAAACAAGTGATTTGCTAGCAACACCGAATTGAAGCAGGTTTCTTCGTGTTAATAGTATGAATATGACTTCATACATTTCTGTTGGGTTTCAATGATTGATGCGTTGCATCTTTAATACGTATTTCACGTGGAATGTCGAGTCATATTATTTCGATAGTCAAGCTCTCTAACGTGAAATACCACCCACGTCTTTTCTAGCCATTACCATCCGAGGTTTTTCCCTCTTCTCCCAAACAAAATTTAACTTTATCTCAGTCATCATCGAGTGAAATATTTCAATTGCGATTTCTTTCATTAATCCAAACACCATTATTAAGATAAGAATTTTTTTCAGGCGAAATTTGGTGCATATTAACAAAAGTTACGGTGCGATTTTATGGGTTCGAGTACCAGCTTCACAAATATCTTAATGGGATAAAGTCTTGCTTATTTGGAGTCATTTTCTGAAACATATCCCTCGCAAACGGTGAGCGATTATCTTTTCATTGCCGAAGGAATCGGATTTCAATTTTTGGAGTAGCGTCATCTGATGAACAATGCTTCGGAAAGATACAGGAAATAAGAGTCAAAAAATAAAGATTTTGGCATTAACTACGTTAGGAGTTCACAAATTGTGGACTGCGAGAAGGTTGTAGACGGTCCCCGTTAATGATTAAAAACAAAGTTTAAATCCAGGGGCGATTGTGATGAAGTTAGCACTGTACCCGCGGTTTGAAACGCGTGACATCTGCAAGTCGATTATAGTTCCAAGCCACAGAAATAAGTCCGATTGTGCCCCGTGACAAACTTCTGTTCTTGTAGTTTGACCATGGACTCGAAAATATTGAGAACTGCTGATAAATATAGACGGCTGCAACGAAGACTATATTAGGGATTGCTTTAGGAAAAAGAACGTTGGCGGGGAATCCTTTTTTTTTTAAGAAATGTTACAGATTAAAACCTGGGCACATCATCACACATTTTTTATTTGGTGTTTTGAACCCCATGCCAGCCAAAGCACTCTTAATTATGAATTTTTTATTTATATTAAATATCATGATTTTAGTAGCTGCTTACGTATTAAAAATCTTTTTGGTTCTGAGGAAATTGATTCTGATTTTTTGTTCTGATTAAGTGTTTGAAAGACAGAGAGCCTTCCCGCCTACGAATGTGTACCTCGTCAGTTCTTCGCAGGTTTAATCAGACAGTTTCAAAACATGAATCCTTCCTAATAATATGGGATTTCCATAGATCGTACGTTTACAGTTGTATGTTTAGTCGGAAACTTTTATTGTTATATGCAGCTGCAAAATTTTGGCTATTTCACTGGCGCGATCTAAAATTTTCTACATATTCAATGTGTTTTATTTGCCTTGAATGTTCACTTTATTAATATTGAAAGATTTTTAAATTAAATTCTTTACCTTCGTGATAGTCAACATTCGTTCTTAAAGTGTCGGATATAGAACAAACAGTAATTGCCGCTATTCATTCAAAATCCTTATAAATATACCAAATATTTCTCGCATTTCGAGTTCGTAAAGGGTTCAACCGCCGGCAGCAAGGATGAATTTATAATATTATTTTCTTAATGTTAATATTTTTATATATTCAAACTTTTATCCAAAAAAAACTTCAACGTCGCTTATTCAGACTGCTCAATCGAACACTTACTAAAAACTAGAGATTCGTTTCAGTTTTGCAACTAGGCGATTCATAGGATGCAACGGAATCAATCATTATTTTTATTAAATCACTTTGTCCGCAAAATAAAATATGACATCCGATTTATTTCTGAGCGTCAGGGAAACAGCAAACAAGTAGAGTCCGTGGAATAAAATACCAACGAAGAGCAAAATCTCTTCTTTCGAACTCCATACGTTCGTTCCTCTCAGTTACCGCGTCTTCCGAAGCTCGGAACAAGAATCACGACCGAAATAAAGTCAGCGGTTTCTGCGAAGCCACGCGTCTTTTCCTCTTTCTCGTCGCGGGAGACCTCCGTCCCCGGAAAGAACGCCCGGAGACGCAGTGCGGCGGGCCCCTTGGGTCTACTTTGCCTCGCTTCGAGGCGGGCTCGATGCCATTGCGAAACGGCATCGTGACTATGTGTCTCTTATCCGCGGGGTAGCGAATGATAAAGATCGGTACACCATGCAAATAAAAGGCGTTCCCAATTAGACGAGACTCTGGCGATAGAGCGGATTGCGAGCGACAGCGAAATCTCTTTTTCCGGAGGCTACGAACGGAGGATCCCTTGCCTCCCGGAAGCCTCGGCCTCCGCCGCCGGCCTCCTTTAATTCCCGAATCCCCTCGACCGCTCCGGCGGCAGAGCCGCGCTCGCGGCGTCGAAAAGCAGAAAAAGAGGAGGGCAGCGCCGCTCTCGGAAGAGGGAGGAACCGCTCGGAATTTGGACGCGGGAATACGGAGTGAGAGAGAGAGAGCGGGCGGCCATTTGCTAAAGGAAGATATAGAGGAGGGAGAGAATGGCAGGAGAGGAGAAAGATGGGAAAAGAGGGCCAAAGAAGAGTGGAAAAGGGGAGAAGATATGAGTGTCGGATGGAAAAGGGGTTAAGAGAAGAAAGGGGAGGAAAAAAAGGAGAGAGGGGGAGGAAGAAAAGGAGGGAGGAGGAGGAAGAAAAGGAGAGAATTTAAGGAAGGAAAGGAGGGAGGGGAAGAAAGGAGAGAGGAGGAGGATGGAAAGCAGGGAGGGGGAGAAAAGGAGAGAGGGGAGGAAGGAAAGGAGGGAGGGGGAGAAAAGGAGAGAGGGGGAAGGAAAAGAGGGAGGGGAAGAAAGAAAAGGAGCGAGAGGAAGAAAAGAGGGGGTGGGAGGATGGAAAGAAGAGAGGTTGAAAGGGAAAGTGGTGGAGGAAGGAAAGGAGAGAGGGGAAGGAAAGGAGGGTTGGGAAGAAAAGGAGAGAGTGGGAGGAAGAAAATGGGAGAGGGGAGGATGGAAAGTAGAGAGGGGGAGGAAGGAAAGGAGAGGGGTGGAGGAAGGAAAGGAGAGGGGTGGAGGAAGGAAAGTAGGGAGGGGGAGGAAGGGAGAGAGGGGAGGAAAGAAAAGGAGGCAGGGGGAAAAAAGGGAGGAGGGGGAGAAAAGTAGAGAAAGGGGGAAGAAAAGGAGAGAGGTGTAGGAAGGAAATGATGAAGGGGAAGAAAAGGCGAGGGAGGGAGGAAAGGAGGGAGGGGGAGGAAAGGAGAGAGGGGGAGGAAGGAAAGGAGAGAGGGGGAGGAAAGTAAAGGAGGGAGGGAGAGAAAGGTAGGGAGGGGAAGAAGGAAAAGGAGTGAGGGGGAGGAAAGAAAAGGAGGGAGAGGAAGATAAGAGGGAGTGGGAGGCATGAAAGGAGAGATGGGGAGAAGAGGAGAGAGGTGAGATGGGGGGCGTACGAATGAGCTGGGTAGGTGCGGGAGGGGACGTAGGCAGAGGACCTCCGCGGTACGTAAATCAACGATTCTACCGACTCTTTCTCTCTCTATCTCTCTCCGGCGTATTCCTCCCTCCCCTCTCCCGGCATCTCCCTCTCTACGCACAGAGAGCATTACGCCCGACGTATATTTGGCAACTGCGCTCATTACCCCTTCGTCGTGGAGAGGGGGGTAAGAAAGGGTGATTGGGAAGGGAAGTGGGGAATGGGGGTGAGAAGGCAGCGTGCGGAGAGTAAAAAAGAAAAAGAGCAGGAAAAAACGATTGGAGTGAGTGGGGGAGAGAGTGAGGGGGTGAGAGGAGAGACTGGGTTCATGTCCGGTTTAGCGGAAAGCTGGCCCCAAGAAGAGGGGGAGTGATAAGAGATTGGAGGAGTGGGATGGGGTGGAGTGGAGTTGGGGAGTGGAGTGGGGGTGGAGTGATGTGGGGGGTGGAGTGAGGAGGTTACGGAAGAGGATCGAGTCGGAATGGAGTGAGTGAGTGGTGTAAGGGGTGGTGTGAGACGGTTGAGTGAGATAGACAGATATCCGTCTTTATTTGGGCGAGGTTGAGACTAAGCAGTCCTTTCTTCGATCTAACCTATTGTCAATTACAGAGAGGAATAAAATAACAAAGAATAAAAATAAAATAATATATTATGTAAAATAAAGTACTACATAAATACAATCTAAAGTTATCATTTTAGGAAATGAAATGAGATGGAGATTTGTTTGTTTGTGAGGAGGTGGAGTGAAGAGTTGGAGTGAGAGAGTGGGGAGTGAGAGAGTGGGGAGTGGGAGAGAGGGGAGTGAGAGAGAGGGGAGTGAGAGAGTGGGGAGTGAGAGAGAGGGGACTGAGAGAGTGGGGAGTGAGAGAGGGAGGACTGAGAGAGTGGGGAGTGAGAGAGGGAGGAGTGAGAGAGTGGGGAGTGGGAGAGTGGGGAGTGAGAGAGAGGGGAGTGGGAGAGAGGGGTGTGGGATAGAGGGGAGTGAGAGAGAGGGGAGTGGGAGAGTGGGGAGTGAGAGAGAGGGGAGTGGGAGAGAGGGGAGTGGGATAGAGGGGAGTGGGATAGAGGGGAGTGAGAAAGAGGGGAGTGAGAGAGAGAGGAGTGGGAGAGAGAGAGGTGTGAGAGAGGGAGAAGTGGGAGAGTGGGGCGTGAGAGAGAGGGGAGTTGGAGAGAGGGGAGTGGGATAGAGGGGAGTGGGAGGGAGGGGAGTGGGAGAGAGGGGAGTCGGATAGAGGGGAGTGAGAGAGGGGGGAGTGGGAGAGAAGGGAGTGAAAGCGAGGGGAGTGAGAGAGAGGAGAATCAGAAAGAGGGGAGTGGGAGTGAGGAGAGTGAGAGAGAGGGGAGTGAGAGAGAGGAGAGTCAGAAAGAGGGGAGCGCGAGAGACGGGAGTGGGAGGGGGGAGAGAGGGGAGGAGGAGAAATTGTCCTTAACACTTTAGTTGCGAACGACATCATGATTTCGTCCCGCCCAAGCACAGTTACGGGCGACATCATATGATGTTCTCTCTCAAATCTTTTCTTCCTCGCTTCTCTCTCTACCATGGTGAGAATTCAACTTTAGGAAATAGGCCTCCGGGTGTTAAGACTCAGTGCCTTGTGGATTTTCGAATGGTGTGCTTCGTTTTCTAGTCGAATGCACCGTTCATTAGAAATCCAGTTTTTGGATTTTTTGTAGGACATTAAGCCATATTATTTTTTTATACACATTGGTTCTTTTACAAACTTCGCTAATTAAATGTAGAAAAGCGAGTTACGCAATTTTCTCATCTATTAAAAGGCTTAATGGACTCTCATTTAATCGGAGGTAACAACAGGAAAGAATTCGAAAAAGTCATAAAATTCGAAAATAAATTTTATGACAAATGCTTCCCTATAACATTTAAATATTTCAAGAATAAGATACTTGATAGATTATTCAGTTGAATAAAGCAAAAACAGAGAAATTTGGCTGGTTCATATTTTTGTATATTAATGGATGATGGAAAAAAACTTGCGCATTGAAAAATCGAAACTCCTGTGAAAATATATGGGAAAAACATAATAATCTTCTGGAGTCGAACCTGGGACACTTATATAAACGAAAATATTTTTCTCGAGGTCTCCTAGTTGGCATACACAAAATGTCGTATTTCTCTGTGACAAATTATTTCAGAGATAAAAGGGGGGACGGATGGACAGACAGACATTGAGTAATTATACATAAAAGATAATAATAATTATGAATAATTGAATTTCTCGAAACAATTAGTTATAACGGAAATTGTAAATATTATTTTATATATTAAATAATATTGTAAATTGTAACTTTTATTGTAAATTGTAACTTTTATGGTAAATTGATACTATCATTGTAAATTGTAAATATTAGTCAATTTTAGTAAGAATAATAGTAATCAATAATTGCGATATAAATATTAAACATATTTATTATAAATAAAATTTTATGAAAGGGAATTCCAACACTATTACTGAAAAGTAACCTATAAATTTTTAAGAATTTGTTTGAATATAAGTCGCAAATTTTTTTCTAATTCACATATCTTGAAATCAACAAATTATATTCGGAATATTTTGCTTTGGTGATATTTAAGATGGAATAAAAGGGTTAGCCTATCTTGGGACTATCCGCGGGGGGGACGACATCATATGATGTAGTCGTAATGTTTTTTAATAAAAAAAATTGATTGAATTTTACATAAAAATACATTATTAATTTAAAAAACAAAGCTATATGATGTTATGAGTCCGAAAGTTAAACTCATTTGCGATAATTTCTTAGATTTGTGTTCCGCAACGAAAGTGTTAATGGTGGCCGGAGTCGAGGCCAACGGCTCAGAGATTAATGACGAATCGGTGGAGATTATAGAGTAAGAAGAGCTCTCGTTATTAACGAGGGAATGACGATATCTCGCTCTCGTGACTTTATCCACCGAATTAAATGTCATAGTAGGACGAATGCCGAATAGAGCGGCGAACGGTCTTAAAGGACGCATAGGCGATGGCAGGCTCACTTCCTTCGGGAGAAGCAGAACTGAGGCGAGAAACAAACGACGTCAGCGCGTGCGTCTAAAACCACGCGACGCGATCTCACCCCTCGAACTAAGGAAGCGACGCCGCGACGAAACATTCGGCCGATGATGCGGGTTATTCGGATGAGGGTGCGGGAGGGGGGGAGAGGGAGGGAGAGTGAGGAAGAGAGTAAGGAGGAGGGAGGGAGTGAGCGAGAGGGAAGGAGTGAGGGGATGGGAGGGAGTGAGAGGGAGGGAGGGTGTGAGGGGGGAGGGAGTGAGAGGGAGGGAGGGTGTGAGGGGGAAGGGAGTGAGTGAGGGGGAGGAATGGAGTGAGGGAGTAGGGAGGGTGTGAGGGGGGAGGGAGGGAGTGGGGGGAGAGGGAGGGAGTGGGGGGAGATGGTGGGAGGAGGGGGGGGTAGAGGGTGGATGGGGGAGGGAGGGGAGAGGGGAGGGCGAGGGGTAGAAGGAGAGGGGGATGGGGAGAGGGGATGGGGAGAGGGGGTGGAAGAGGGGGATGGGGAGAGGGGGATGGGGAGAGTGGGATGAGGGAGAGTGGGAAGGGGAGAGGGGGAGATGGAGGGGGTATGGGAAGGGGGAGGGGGTGGTGAGATGGGGAGAGGGGGAGGTGGGGGGGAAGGTGGTGGGGGGGCAGATGGTGGGGGGGGCAGGTGGTGGGAAGGAGGGGAGGGAGTGAGATTGGAGGGAGGAAGCGAGGGAGGGAGGGAGGGATGGATGGGGGAGGGGGCGGTATGGGTGTATGTGTATGGAGTGAATCGACATTGGAATGCGCTTCCTGGAAGCGGTACTAGGATCAGGAGCAAAGGGAATGAAGGGTGAAGATCAAGAACGAGTAACCACGGCGCAAGCGAGTTAAGGTGGCATTTATTCTTGATTAATCTTTATCTTTAGCTGGTTATTCCTAATTGTATTTTACTATATCGGCCGCTGTTTCGTTTTGACCGCAAAAAACAAATTAGCAAATTGTTGTTGGTGGACGAATACCACTTAATTAGAGAGAGAGATAGTGAGAAAAATGTGTCATGCCAACGGAATATATGGAGTTCGAAAAATAATACTTTATCGTCGATTTTTTTAAGATGTAATCTACGGCTGAAGTTTTGGGTTAGAAATTTTCTATTTTTTCGTTATTTTATTCAGCCACCAATGACAACAAAATCCTCTCCCTCTTTCTATAATCTCTTTTACTACAATATGTAGTCGGGAAAAAGATGACACGAACACATCTATACGTACTATTATGTTATTGAAAATAGCAAAAAATGATTAGAATAATAATTCTAGTAAAAGAACAAAAATATTCTCACCTGCTGATGATGACTGCCGAAATACATACTTAGGGCTCTTGCTAATCGTGATATCAAGAAACACGGGATGCATAGCATGTCATGAGCAGTGGCGGCCGCTGGCATAGGGCCATGAAGACATGGCCCTACCAAAATTCACAGAAAGAAAAAGCACTATAAATAACTGTTTATGAATAAATTGATTTCATTGTTGAGTCTAGAATAAGTTTAATTTGTCGTGAAGCAGCACAATACTCCCGTCGGTAAAAGAATTTACGGGAGGAGTGGGCGGCGAGTCCGGCGGGGAGTTCCCCCACTCCAACGGGGCCACCGCCTAGCTGGCTCGGTCACAAGACGTGGAACGCATGCGCAGTTTGGCTCGGCTCAGCCGCTCGAACGGCCTTCGAGCTAGCAGTTCGATGTAGAATTAGTGCGCGTGAATGCTTCAATTCTCCGCAATGAATACGATAAGCGCTTTATTTAAACAGCCGTTTTCGTCGTTGTCTTACGATGATAGACCCGAATTAAAACGAATGGGAAGACCCCTCCCTAATATGAATTTTGTTAAAAAGTAACAGTATGCCAAAAAACAGGAAAGGGGTCGTAAATTTAATGCCTTATTTTATGAACAATTGGCTCAGCGGGGTGTGTGACGAAAAAAATGTGTTTTTTTTTTGTTTTCCTTGTGTTCTTTTCCAAGGATATGTCAGCTGGTCGAGTAACAGGATTTCGGACTTGGTACACATTTGGGGAAAAAATAGGACTCACGAAAAATCTAAACAACATATGAACAATGTTTTCAGTTGATCGCTGCTGTTTAAAACAAATATTCAAAGTCAGTTTAATTCACCGTATCGGCTAGCTATATCTAAACATAACGAACAAGTAGATAAAAATAGGGGCTTATTAAATTTGATTATAAATTGTATTCGTTTTTGTGGAGCATTAGAATTAGCATTGAGAGGGCATGATGAATCGGATGAGTCACAAAATAAGGGAGTTTTTCGTGAGTTAATCGAGTTTAGTTCTGAGTTAGATAAAGACTTAAAAGTTCACCTTAGTCAATCAGCTGTTTAAAGTTACGTCTAAAATTATACAGAATGAGTTGCTGGAATGCATGTTTAATGTATACAACGAAGAAGTTCGCAAAGAAATTAAAAAAGCAGATTATGTAGCATTGATAGCCGATGAAACTACTGACGTGTCATGTCAATCTCAGTTAGTCGTTGTATTGCGCTACATTGTAGGCGGAAAACCAGTAGAAAGGCTCCGGAATTTCGTTTATCCTGACGGACATGATGCTCGTGCAATCGCAGATTGTATTTTAAAACAACTCGATCCCCTTATTGGTGACAGCCCGAATAAGCTTATAGCAGAATGTTTTGATGGTGCTTCTGTTATGAGTGGACGTTTAAATGGCGTTCAGAAACTGATAAAAGACAAGTATCCACTTGCTAATTTTGACCATTGTTACGCCCTCCATAATCAAAGAAATAAAAGATAGATTTCAATTTACTGGACATCTCGTGGCTACGAATCTATTTATAGTCGAAGAATTTGATAATTACAGCTAAAAATTCCCTGACACGTAACATAGTAAAATAATTGAAAAGTATCTTTTTTGGAAAAAAGAGACTGAAGTGCGAACTTCAAGTATTTTAAGTAAGAGATGGATTTAGAGCAGTTTCTGGTGCAGTACCACTTCTGTCGCTAATTTTAGGTGATGATTTGTGTGAAACATTTCAAGAGACAATAAAGCTTTTAAAAGTGCTGATCACGATACCAATGTCGACATCAGAAGCAGAACGGTGTTTTTCAACGACGAAAAGAATAAAGACTTTTCTTAGGAATGCTATGAAAGAAGAAAGACTAAGCGCAGGCATGCTATCGTGTGAAAAACTTTTGTAAATAACATGGATAGCTTCAACAGAAAAGATATTGATTTATTTTCTAACAAGAAAGATCGCCGAATAGACTTGGTTTAACGCTCATTTTAGCTGCAAGACACTTTTTTCATCTACTCACTACAGTACATTTTTCGGTAAGAAAAAATTAGATTCTTTTTTGTATTATAAGTTTAGTTTTTTTAACATATGTTGGCCCTACCAGTTGAAACAACCTGGCCGCTATTGAGTATGTTGGTGTCTTTGAATTCCCTGCAGCGGTTGAAAGACGCTCAAACAAAACAAGTAGGGGTGTACACGGGTTTCCCGTAGTACAGAAGTGTTTGTCATATTCGCGGTAGTATTACCGTATACTACTATTTGCTTTAAATCAGGAAATCATATTTTCATATTGTGGTAACTCTACTTTTTGATCCGTTTTTAAACACATTTATTTCGTTTTCCTATTCTATACTCGCACTACAAATGAAATTTCTTTAAATCTGTACAGCAAATAACTTCCAAATTCATAGTTACAGACAAATTCCAACCTTGATATTGTGGTACCCCAGTTTAGTCGACCCGGTTGAAATATGCTATTTTGATTATCTATTTATATGAAGATTACATATACCATATTTGGTTAAAATACATGGAGTCAGTTCTCTGGAAATTCGTGTAAAAGAAATATTATTTTACTTTTCACTGTGGTAGCCCTGCTCTTTGGCTCCGCATTAAGCATCTTGATTTCATTATGGTATGTCGTAAAAACCTTATAAACATAATTTTATAAATCTATATTTTGCTTTTTTATGTTACACACCTCCTTTGTATAAAATTTTGTTGAAATCGGTTAACCCAATTCCTTCCAAACTCATAATTACCGAAATGGTTAACTTTGCAATTGTGGCACCATTGCTAAATGGATCCGGTCGAAATATGTCACCTTGGTCATTAATTTATGTGAAACTTCTACGTACAAAACTTTGCTGAAATTGGTGTAGCCAATTCTTCCCTGATGCATGCCTACGGACGGACGGACATCACGAAAATAATAGTGCTTTTCATCATTTACGAAAAGCACTAAAAATGAGTGAAATACAGGGCCCCGGCACGGAATGACCTAAATCAGTGGTGGGCAACATTTTCTGCTTGGTGGGCCGCAGAGTTGGCAGTGAAGCCTTCGGTGGGCCGCATTGGAAATTGACAATGCTTCGGCGGACTGAATTCAAGTTAAATCGGAAGTTACTTAGAGATTCCTAGGCACCATACGAGTGAAAATAAAGTTAAAATTTGGTTTATAGGGTTAACATTACAATATTAAGAATCATGATAGAATTGAATCTTAGATAAATATGTCTGAAGAAATATCTAAAACAGAAATACGAAGAACTTATTTTAATTGAGAAATATTTATTAAGAGATCTCAATTTAATGCTATACCTTTTAACAGGTTTTGCTAGATATAAAACAACATTTGGTGGGTAAATAAAAATAAAAATTTTTGAAAACTTGGAAGCGCTGGTGGTGGGCCGCATGAAATTGCGGATCGAAGTGGGGCACCCCTGCCCTACATCAAACCTAGATGGAATTGTCCAGTTTTCTCTTCCATCGATAAAGATTTCGAATGAGCTATTGCGTACTCTTTTTATTGCTTTTCGTCATTGCTGAAAAGCACTAATATATTCGTGATGTCCGTCCGTCCGTACGTATATATCAGGGAAGAATTGGCTAAACCGATTTATACCAAATTTGGTACATAAAATTATCTCATAAACATAGAACCAAAATGGCATATTTCAAACAGATCGACTAAGCAGGGGTGCCACAACTGGAAAATTAAAATAATCGGTATTAATAAATTTGGAAGGAATTGGCTGAATCGATTTCAACTAAATTTAGTATGAAAAAGGTGTGCAACATTAAAAAACAAAATCAATATTTTTAATGTTGATATATAAATCAGGGAGGCCACAATACAAGTAATAAACAAATTAGTTTTATAAGTATTTATGTTGAACTGTTAACATCAATTTTAAACAAATTTAAAATTTGTAATGTACATATATATATATATATATATATATATATATATATATATATATATATATATATGGATGTCAACAAGGTGTTGGGATGAGGAAACCCAGTGAGCACTCACCAATCAGACGACTTCAGGTTGGCGAGGCCCCGGGGATGTCGAAGTGACACACGTAAAATAACACAAAAACACAGAAACATCACAAACGTAAAGCTTTCGGAACTACTCCTTCTTCAGCTACAGAGAGAGCAAGCAAATACATTAATATATGATTACACGACGGCGAATTTGACGAAAAGCACTTATGTACCACGGGAAACCCCTGCACATCCCTACTTGTTTATCTATAGGATCTTTGCCGCTGTCGAAAAACATACAAATACCCTTAATAATATCGAAATTTTAACAATCCCGTCACTACAGTGGAATAATTTCTCGTATACCAGTATATTTTATGCTTTCCTTTATCTCTTTTTGGATATTGTCTCGATTTCCTTATCTAAACAACGATTTTTGATGAGTTCTTTAGCAACACTGTATTACGAATATTATAATTTATGCAGTATGAGAGGATTTTAAAATTTTTGTAGCCATTTTCCTTATCCAACTCGATACAAAACTCTACTCGTTGAGACACCGTTTGAATAAAATTAATTGACTAGGCTGAGACTTCGTGGAATTACATAATATAGGGGAAGTTTGGCGTTGTAAAATAAAAATAAAAAAACAGTTTTAATAACATTTCGACTAATTCCACATTACACAATATAACAACGACCGGTTTCGATGAATAATCACCATCATCTACTACTTACAAACATTTAAAAAAATATGATTTTATATGAACAGGAGAGTCTATAGGTAACTTCCGATTTAACTAGTCTAGTCAACTGAAGCATCAACAATTTTCAATTCGGTCGACCGAAAGATTCACTGCCATCAATGTGGCCAAAAACGCTGAAAAGTTTGCCCACTCTTGGCTTAGAGTGTAAACTTTTCAATTTGAGTTCACTTTTATTAAAATATGTGGTTTAATGGTTTATATATATTTTGACAGGCAACTGGATTTGTTTTTAAACACCTTGTATTCACTTATGAACTAGTAACGAATCACAATCTCAATTTTCTTGGCCTTTCTTTAACATCTTTTAAGATCAAAATTAATTTTTCCATTTGTCGTAAACCTAGATAGACCGATCATATCATACCTGCCTCCTGTAATCATCATCACTCTCATAATTCCGCCCCCATTCAATCTTTACTCAATAGAGTATCTCCAGAAAACTTGTCCAAAGAACTAAATATATGTTCTCATATATTGGCTTAAATTAAATTTTATAGGCAATTTAAGTTACACAACTGCTAATGTGTTCCCCGAGAATCAAATTAGTCCCGCATTTTATCGCAAAGTAAACCTAAGACTACTTTTCTGCAACAGTAAAGATAAATTTGATAAGATGAAGAAATCTGGTGGCTGCCACTTAAAACCTATAATGGTCAAACGGGTAGAAACTTTCAATTCAGAGCCAACGAATACTTTAGTTGTTTTAAATCAGGCTCATTCGACTCTCATTTAGATAAACACTTACTCATCTGTAGTCATTCATCCTCTTTCACTCCAAAAATCTTATACATAGCTGATAAAGGTTTCGGATGAAATATTCTTGAAAAAAATGGAAATTTTTCACAATGAACATAATCCAGCTATTAGCTCAGTTAACGAACACCATTTCCTCTCCAATCCCCGTTTACTCATGTCAGCGCTCCCCCTCCCCTCCTAATGCAGTTATTCCCTAACTAGTGACCACCCTCCCTCCCTCCCATAGTGCTCCCTTTTATCATCTGTCCATGGCTAATCCAACCAATCCCAACTTCTCCCCACCCGCTGCTATTCACCTTTAACTCCTGATTTCATCCACACCCCCTCACTCTCCTTTAACCTCTCTCCTTTCCACAATTCTTTCTCCCTCCCCTCTCTCCTGTTCATATAAAATCATATATTTTTTAATGCTTGTTACCTGATGTTGGTGATTATTCATCGAAACCGGTCGTTCTTATATAATTTTATGTGGGATAACTCGAAGTGCGATTAAAACTGTTTTATTTTATTTTTGTTTTTACTTTAACAACGTCACATTTCCTCCACACCGTTTTTGCATAGCTATAACAAGACAAGGATTACTCCAAATATATAATTAACTAAATAAGACGTTAATTTATGGAAATTCGTATTTACTAGGGGCCTATTTAAATTCTATGTGATAATTTTGGCTATGAGAAAATATAATTGCCTCCTGGAGTCGAACCTGGGACATTTCCGTAAACGAAAATAGTTTTCCCGGTGTCTCCTAGTTGGCAGAAACAGCGTTAACAGCGTTTCTCTATGACAAATTGTTAAAGAGATAAAAGGGAGACGGACACACGGACGGACAGACAGACAGATGGACGTACAGACATGGAGTAATTATATATAAAAGATAGTTACCGATAATCAAATGAAACATCATTGCATACAGCATCTATGTGAAATTCATTTAATGTTATAACGTAAGACTCGTTTAAATATTAACTGAAATTAATATTTCGTGTTGCATACATCGAATTTTTTTCCGATTTATTAAAAGAATTATGGTTTTAATTCTTACCGATACATAAATGAAGCTTTAATGTGTACATTGTTAAACGAAGCGAATTTGAAAGTTTATTTACTAACATTACTAACTATATATTGTTGTTAGTAGCGATATCAACTCTGTAAACAGAACGGCGTTTCATCTTGTGTAATATAATAAAAATGATAAAATAATACATAGAAAGAACAAAATTTGTTAAGATCTACGGTTTACATTCCAAATGATAATGTGCCACGTCGTCACTCGGCAGCTCTTAAAATAAAACACCAGAATCTTAAGTTGTTTCTTTTTCATTTTATTCTTCGCTCGTAAGTTTATGAATAAAAGGATCGCAATTTTAAATCGCATAGGCAAATTGCTCCCTATCGCATCACCGACGTCCTCCCGCGCACTGGAGGGCTTCTTAGGTACTACAAGCAGCGAAGAGGGCGAGCGGAGAGCAGAGGAGGGGGAGGGGGAGCAGGTGAGGGGGAGGGGGCACAGAGGAGGGGGAGGGGGAGCAGAGGAGGGGAAGGGGGAGCAGGAGAGGGGGAGCAGAGGAGGGGAGGAGGAGCAGAGGAGAGGGAGCAGAGGAGAGGGAGGGGGAGCAGAGGAGGGGGAGGGGGAGCAGAGGAGGGGGAGCCGAGGAGGGGGAGGGGGAGCAGAGGAGGGGGAGGAGGTGGGAACGAGCATAAAAGGGATGAAGCGTGGCATCGCAACGTAGACTGAAAGAAAGAGAGTTTTGGCGTCCCTTTCTTCTAAGCTACCCTTGTCTCGACCTCTCTCTCTCTCTTGACAGAAAGGGTAGTATAGAACGGCGATGGGTCCGTCGACCGGGTCTCGAACCCGGGCTGTCGGAAGGATTATGTGCCAGACGTCCGGCCGTTCCGGCAAAGCGTCATCTTCAGGCGAGAGACGGGGATTCGCAGGGATTAGATGTAGGGTGAGGGGTGACCGACCAGTGGAGGACCCTTTCTTAGGGTCGTCGAAACAAAAACTTAATACTCTATCCATAGGTTGGTTTTAAGGAAGCGAGCGTTTTTAAACTAACATTCGCGTAGGCGGACTTAATTTGTGTTTCGATGGAGTCAGTCGCTGCATGCTTAAGTACGCCACCTGAAAGTGGAAAGGGGTGGGAAGAAATTAGTGGCGAGTGCTCTCTTCTCGCTTTCCATCTATAGCCTTAGGATTCACGAAAAGAGACGATGGACTATCGTTGACATGTTTAGTGATTAATGAACTCGATTTATTTACTTTTATTTTACAGAGAATTAGTGAATTCATTTTTTAAATGTTTGTAAAATTCTCATAAGGCTGTTTGAAAAGTTAAACCAATTGATTTTTTATAATTTTTCTTTATTTTGCACTAAGCTTTTTCAAGAACAAGCAATCTTAAAAGTGTACTTGCCTTAGGTATCTCCAATAGTCGGAGATACCTAAGGCAAGTACATTTTTAATTCCTTGTTCTTGAATTTGTTTCAGCCATAAGACGAGTTCGATTGTTTCCTGTTGAACTATGCTTTTTAGCAAATCTCCTTTTTCTCTCTTTTCGGACTCTTTCAGACTAAGCACTTATCTGGATTTAATATGTGCGCTCTTTATTATTTCTCTTTCATTATAATGCTGTTTAGTCAAAATCGTACAACTATCAGTCGAGTGCATAATTACCCTTAACTGTACTTATTATTGAAGTGAACGAATTTTTACAGTTAAACCTGAATTGAAGTGAGAAAAAACTCTGCGTTTCTGAATCAAATTAAGTATAAGAGGTGCGTACTTCATTGAGGAACGAGTTCTATTTTCAAAGAAAAGTTGAACACAAGTAGAGTGATTTCTACCAATGACCTCTACACGATAGAAATTAACGGAGTGTCTTAAAACGAGTGTGTTGGCCGATACGTCCTGTCAAGCCGCGCCACCCGACGTTGAATACGCAAACATGTCTGTGGTGGCAATTGACGCCGCTCAAAAAGGACGCAATGTGTGTCATAACATGCGGTGCGTTTGCACACTGCACGGGTAATTGGGGGTGACCACGTGCTCCGTGAAATAAGCCTCGAAAGAAATGAGTTTTTTCTCTGCTTTTACATTGCGTTTTATCGGGACTATTTTTTTTAGAATTTAATCAAAATTGATACTACTAATCGCAATTTGTGTGTTCTCGTGCACACGAGGACTCATTTTAGCAATCTGAGGTCGTTAAAAGTAGTTCTTCCACTACAATCCGCAATAAGTATATTAACCTAAATATTTTAAGCATACAAGAAACTACGTATAATCCGATGAAATTAATCAAAAATAAAAACTTCAAGATTTTTTATAAATGATAACATTTTGTCTATCTGGACACATTTCAGATTTAAAGTTACTTATCAGGGAAAATAAATGAACTACTCACCAAGTTGGTTCTAACCATTTTGCACGATTGTTAGGCATTCCTTCTGCTATAGAAACCACCTGAACGGTTCTAACCATCAACATCATTGTTTTTATTAATAATTTAATCCATAGCTGCTTAAATATGACTATTGCTTGTGTCGCTTTACCTGAGAGGGAAGAAGGATAAAAGAAATGGGAGGAAAAAATGTCGGAGAGATGAGAGGAGGAGGGATGTAGCGTGAAGGGAGCGCAAGCCAAGGGTGAGGAGTAGACCGAGGGGGGGGGGGGAAGAGGAGGAGGTCGAGGGGGTGGGAGGAGGTCGAGGAAGGGAGGAGGAGGCCAAGGAGGGAAGAGGTGGCCGAGGGGGTGGAGGAGGAGGCCGAGGGCGGGAGGAGGCCGAGGAGGGAAGAAGAGGCCGAGGGGGGGAGGAGGAGGCGAGAGGGGGAGGAGGAGGCCGAGAGGGGAGGAGGAGGTCGAGGGGGGGAGAGAAGGCGGAGGGGGGAGGAGGAGGCCGAGTGGGGGAAGAGGAGGTGGAGGGGGGAGGAAGAGGGCGTACAAAGAGGGGGAGAGATAGACGGGCCGAATGAAGTGTTACTCGCCGATGCCGCGCTGTGGGTTGAAGCAGGTGTGTGCGTATTTGCGTGTGTGCGTGTGTGTGCTTGGCAGAGGAACTCAGACTCCTAAGTCGGTCGAGGACAGAGGGAACCTTTAGCGCAATCAAAATGTAATGATAGCTCAAGCAGATGATGTTGGAAGTAAAAAACTTCCTTCATAAAAACAATCTTGACTGCGCTCGTTTGAAATTTTTCCTCCCGATACGTGATGAAGGCGAAGGCGACGAAGCGTTTGATTCTGAGCTTGACTCGAGGAACACGAGGAGCAGAAGCGACAAAAAGAACGCTAGAGCGAATTTCGGTTTGCAGGAGCGTCAAAGCACTCGCTAGAGTCACGTCCAAGATGTACGGTTGAAGTTCGTTGCTCGAGCGTTTGTCTTCGTAAGGAAGGTCGGATATTTGTTTAAATAATTACTGTTTGGTTTAAAGAAATTGCCTCCTTGTTTTAACAGAAATTTTCATCAACTTTCACGCAAAGCGTATAATACGCTTGTGAATCTGTAGCATTCCTCGGTGCCGTCTGTTGGTTCGTTCAAGACAATAAAAATGGCAAATGCACACACCCAAAAAACAACCTTGCGAGTAACATATCCAGTTTCATTATTTATGCCAACTTTTCTGTGCTGTAAATAAACCCACAATTGAATCGTTAAGAATTTTGTATGAGTAGATATTTAAACCATATTGTTGTGCCATGACGTTTTATCGTTCGATTCTAGGATGGCAGCGAGAAAGGAGAGGAAGTGAGAAAGAAAGAGTGATGGAGAGAGCGAGAACGAAGAAGGGGAAGAAAAAGGAAGTGAGATTGGAAGAGGAAGATGGATAGAGAGAGAGGAAAATAGAGGGAGAGAGATGGTGAGCGGAGAGAGTGAGATGGAAAGAGGGGAGGGTTGGAATTGGCTTGGAAACGTGGGTTGACCACTAGGGGGAGGCTAAACGGGGGTGGGGGACGGAGGGGAGGGTACAGAGAGGTAGGAGAGGAAGAGGGAGAGTAAACGTGAGGTTTCGAAAGGGTGGAGGAGAGGAGGGCGAGTTGATGTCCTGGTGGGGATGTCTGTATGGTAGAAGTAGGGGCGGGGAGGTTTGGCGAAGGGGTGAAAGCACAGCCTGGTACTGAATAAGTGCAGCCTAAAAAAGGGAGAGTAAAATGAAAACCGGAGGGAAAGAGGGAGAGAGAGATGGAGCGGGAGAGAGAGGGGAAGAGGG
This sequence comes from Tanypteryx hageni, assembly GCA_028673005.1. Taxonomy (NCBI): domain Eukaryota; kingdom Metazoa; phylum Arthropoda; class Insecta; order Odonata; family Petaluridae; genus Tanypteryx; species Tanypteryx hageni. Next base: position 235,643,201 of record CM054113.1, on the reverse strand, counting down.
GGAGAGAGGGAGAGAGAGGGAGAGAGAGGGAGAGAGAGGGGGAGAGAGGGAGAGAGAGAGAGGGAGAGGGAGAGAGAGGGAGAGATAGGAGGAGAGGGAGAGAGAGGGGAGAGGGAGAGAGAGGGGGAGAGAGGGGGAGAGGGAGAGAAAAGGAGGGAGATAGAGGAAGGGAGAAAGACGGGGAGAGGAAGGGAGGGAGAAAGCAGGCGTAACTGCTGTTATTCCCGTCCAAGCTTCTCGAGCCGTCTGTTTTTTCCTGTCTCTTTCTCTCTCTCTATCCTTTTTCTTCCCTTGTACATTCCTCACACTTCTCTTTATTTCTCTCTTCCTTTAGTATCCTTCACCCGTCACTTATTTCTTTCCATTTCTCGCACACCCTTACCTCTTAACTTTTTTGTAACTTAAAAACGGCTGCGCGAAGCGCATTTCTCCAGTTGTCATTCTCTCTCCCTTCGCTCTCTCTCTCTCCCTCGCTTCGTCGTATCGTTCCGTCTCACGCTTGTTCTATCTGGTCCAATGTCCTATTCAACCGATAAAAAGTTCTTGAAAATGAGATCCACGCGCGGAAAATGAAATCTTCTGAGATAGTCCTCCAGACGTAAATATTTTGAGAAAGTCAGACGCGTATTTCAGCTCAAGTAGCCGTCCTCGAATGTAATACGCCCATCGCAACCTGCTCTTTCTGGAATCGATAATCGATAATTTTGTGACTGCAATAATTACATGCGTCGGCACCTGTTGGATTAGATTCATAAAGAGAGCTGGGAAAGTAACATTTATTTTTCAAATTAGAATTTTCCTACTGCTCAAACTCCGCAGCACTTAAAAAAAAATCTCCTAGTTCGCGTGTCTATTTGCGCGGCACTTTTCTTTCGACATGCTTTTCTTTGTATTGCAGCTGTGTATTTAATGCATGAAGGCATTCGATATGGAGGTGTAAATATCGGCAAGTGATGTTCTATGAGTTATAGGTTTATGAACTCGCGAAAAGGTTCAAAACCATGATTTTGTAGTACTGCCTTTGAAATAATATAAATACATAATAGGTTCATCTCCTTGGAGGAAAGTAACGACTTCTTATTTTTATTCTTGTACCTATACTGCGAATGCAATTCACACGCAACATCCTTCGATATTTTATATGCTAACGATTGATTTATCGCGTGAGATGGTATTTCATAAACTATTGCTAAATTTAAATAGAACCAATTAACTGCATCCAAAAATATATTTTTCAGATATATTTTTTTAAACGGTATAAAATGACAATTTTTTGTGTTTTCCTTGGAAGACGTAATGTTGTGAATTCTAAATTGTCTACTAGCTATTTATAAGGGAAAATCTCTCATAAAACGGCGATTTCATTCATTTTCACAAAAACATTCGTTGTCATATCTCTAGCCTCCACGGTGACGAGAAATAGCGAATCCTACCGCCATTACAAGGTTTACTTCATTTTTATTTTTTTCGACCTGCTGATTCCCTCTTGACTACGCGCAATGGTTATATAAGAGGTAGTGCAATGAATACCAAAATGGATTCCATCCCAAATTCCATTCATCACTTGCGTCGAATGAGAGAGCCTTTGGTTCCAAAGCAGCAGTTATACAACGCACACGAATGCAGGTGGCGTCGTTTTACTTATCCTCTTTTTATCTTTTTGTCTTTTCTTCTCGAGAAATATCTGTACACTTTTGCCCACTGTTTTAACCGTTTGCAGCGGATAACGTGCCCCTTCTTTTCAAACTACCTCTTTCGCCCCCTCTGTCTCCAGTTTTTTCAACCATCGGGCGTTTACCTTCCGACTTTTCCCGCCTATGCAGCCCTGCGATTCGAATCGACCAATGGGGGCGCCTTATAATATATATAGCCGTATTCGCAGGCCCTTCTCGGCTTCACTGCGCCGAGTTGCTTGCCTCACGCGTTCCAACGTCGCGGAATCCGCCATTTTTCTTCGTTTGGAACATCTCTCGCGGGGCACGAATGCATCTAGTGCGCACTCTTCCTCTCGCTATCACACAATTATCGATCGGAAAACATTTGACCGCTTCCTCGAATTGCTCATACGTGACGTCACCTAATTTTTTCTTTTTTATTTCCGTCCCTACTCTATCCTCGGAAATTTTATGTATTTCGAACGGACGTTTTTCTCGGGCGTACCGCATCCATGGAAAGGAAGGATATGATTCCGATGGTTTCTCTCTCTCTAAGTCGTGTTTCTTAGCGCGAATTTCCTGATTCTCCCATCGATTAGCGAATCGCATCTCGGCGGCGGCACAATGGGAAGAGAGAACAAAATGAAGTCGCGTTGGCCCCGTCGAGGGGAACGGCATTTGAGAAGGCGGCGGCCAGTGGTCTGTTCCCGACGAACGATTCTTCGCCGACGTAACCTATCAATTCCAGAAGGAAGGCGTTCTTGTTTTCTCTTTCGTTCTTGGGATAGGAAACGAGCGAGAATCTTATTATTATCGAAAATCTTTCACGAAACAAAATAAAAAAATACAATGGACAATTTTCTCGCAAAGGATATGTTTTCCCGCTATTACAAAAAGTTTAGACAAAGCAACTCTCATTCAATACTAAGTTTGCTGTGAAGGGGTTAGTCGTAAACGTTCACAGAGTCATTGAAGTCATGTATTTCTTTTAGGGCTATGATAAATAACTAAAATATATGTTTAATCGCAATGTTTAATTATTTATTGCATATCCAGCAGATAATGGTGAGCTGCCTATGAAAATAGTTCACGTAGATTTTTCTTTGAATACACTAATGAATGAACTTGAAGTGGTGAGTGGTATCCGTTTTATAAATTGCACACTCCTCGTGCAATACCACTGACTTCAAGCGGAGGTCGTCTCTGTACGCTTGGCAACGCTGCTAGTTTAACTGTTTGGTTGACATTAATAGTGAGCGCTGGGTAGCGTTTGTCGGTCTGCTGGATCAGCATGTTGTCTCACGGAAATATTACAGATTTCAGCGAGTGTAAAATCACTAATACTTTCCGAGTAGTTTTAATCGATACAAATAGGCTAAAACTTTAAATTCTACCCATTGCAAGAATTAATTTAGTACTTTCCATTGCAAAAAATAACAACATCAACATTCTGCACTCTCATAAGGATAGCTGGAATGCAACTATATTTTCAATTTGAGAAAAAATATTCACCTTGTTCATCCTGTGCAGTTTTCCAATCTTCTTGAGACTAATACATATCGTCGGTTGCACGATTACCCCGAATAGGATATAGCGATTAACAAAAGCGATTGAGGAAACTCCTGACAGTAGTGAACTAGGCTCAAGTACGGAAAACCGGACAGATTGAATATTTTTTGTGATGTTGCGATAGAATTTTTATTGTATGATCTTAAATGCCATAAATTATTCGCGGTAGTTTTAATGAGTATTTCAGTTTAGTTGTACCTCTTACGCGCAAGAAAAAATCTCTTCCTGATTAAATTCAATGCTAATATACTATATCTTTTGTTATTTCTTTCAATTTACGTATTTCACACTATATATTATCGTTTCATAATAGGAATTGGTTCTACAGTCTATGCAACTTGGTGTGAATTTTGCACTTTTTATATCTTCCTTTTACTCAGAAATCTTGTCCCTTCACTCGCAGCCCTGGTATCTTTTTCTTGCTCCCTTTCATGGTCCACAGCACAACCGCCATTCCTCTTCTCTTCCCACCACATTCCCTCCTCTCTCTATAACTCTTCGTCATTTTTACGTCCACTCTACTGCGGTTTCTTCCTCGTCCTCTCTCTCTCTCTCTTTCGCTCCCCTAAACCTCTCCTCCCGAACTCTGATCAGTGCACGCATATGCATCAATGTATACACGCCAACTTCTTCGGTTTGGTGGGATGTTGATGCTTACACACTTTTTTGGCCATATTTCCATCTCATTTCATTTTTTAATCCTGAAGTTATAGCTCCAACATAGCTTGAAACGATTTTGATTTACATGGTAGTAACCAAAAAACACCATTCTTATAGATATTGGTAAAAATAGGAATGCCTTCGATTAGAAATTTTGAGTCACCCCGAAAAATCTTAATTTCATCTTTGGTTTTCTTTGGTTTTCTTATCAGCAGTACTAAGGCGCCAGAGACTCGAGCCTTCCGATTTATGGAGTAGAAAAGAAAGATTGTTACGCGAGTAATTATAGAATACAATAATAATAGAATATTGAGTTTCTGTAAAAAAAGGTGAAGGGTTATTTTAGAAATAACCTGTCGTATCTTTGGTACTGTATAATTTCCATCAGAATGATTGTATCTGTAATATTCGTTTCGTTCTTTGAATGGCGATTCTTGGATGTTTATAATTCTGGAAAATAAAAAAGAAAGATTTAAGGTTTAAAAGACATTTCAAATAAAATTTGCCTACTGTTATCAATGTAAGTATGTAAAAATTATTCATGATCAAAAAACAGAAAAATTAACCCCGCTTGAATTCCACTTTTTACTTTTATGTTATTTGCTGCTTTAGAAAGTCACCGCCCACGTAAAGATGTTAATTTTTATTTTATTAATTTATTATTTGAATATTAAACAGTTATATCTTTTGAATCGTTTAAAATAGAATTTAGTAAATATTCGAGATTTTTATAAGGCATTTTATTATGGCAAATGTTTTTCGTTCAATTTATTGGAAAAATTAATTTTAAGGGATAGCCAGGAAAAAAATTGGAATTGACTGTGAATACAGAAAATTAATTACTCAAAAGTTACGAAAATACTTCTCATTTTATGAAAAGACCGTTAATTAAACGGATATAAAATAATATACGGTCTCTTCATAATCTTTTACAGCGCTCTAGCATGACTCCCCCTTTGCGCAGAGTCGGTTTATTACACTCACTGGTTTACTTTTAAAATGGCATTGTTTTCTAGTTTATAAATTTTTAATTCAAATAGTTATTCTAGAAGAATTGGATTGTAACAAGGTTATATTTAAAATGGTTCTGAGTTTCATTTAGTATGTATTCTTCAACTTTGATCGAAACACCTTCAGTAATCGAACTGAAATAATTATCAATCAATATATTTTCATATCTTTGTGGAACAATTATTTTTTTATTTTACTCGATAAGTTTCACATACTATAGTTATGTAATTTATTTTACTCAAAATAGAAAATATTCCTACGCAAGGCAGCCAAGTTTTAAAAATGAAATTATGAAACTAAACAAAGCGTCTCGTAGTTATAAAGACATTTAAATTAAAAACATTTAAGAAAAATTCAGACTAGACCAATGTTTCCGAATCTTGGTGCCACATGTGAGAGTTAAGGAATTCTGCGAAACCCCTTTTAAATAAATAAATCAACGATTTGTAAGTGTTGATAAGCCATTAGGGCAATAGTCTTTTCTCTCATCAATTTATAATGACATAATGCCAATAGATGAATCCTTTTAAACATTGTGACACCAGTAAGACCTTGTTTCAAGATGGCGGTGCCACAAAAGTATGTTTATCTTTGGAAAGGCGCAGCGCCTACAAAAATATCGGGAACCCCTATACTAGACTCTAGTTCAAAGATAATACTAAAAATTCAGGCCAGAAAGAACATCAGACGAATTTTATCGAGTAATCGAAACGCCCATGGGATATCGAAAGGTACGACCATGAAGATTAATACGTGAGCATGGTTGGAGGAGAGATTTGCTCGTTTTCTGAAGTACTATTAGGAGCAACAATAGCAGACAACTAAGAATTAATAGGGATATTTCGGTGCATTTCCTCCCCCTCAATCCATCAATCTATTCGAATGCAGAGGAAAAAACCTTATAACATTGTAAGTCGCTAAAAGCGTCCGGCAGATTTAGATATAACGTAAAACTAGAGTTTTTAAAATTGCCAAAGCAATTCATAGTCATCAATTACGATTTCGCACCCTCATTAATAAGCATTTGATCAAATAATACAATTGCCTGTTGAACGCTGAATGTATTAAAACCTTGTGCATAAATAGGTATATATTTTCTTGCAGGTCCCCAGATTGGTTAATGGCGGGGTTCGCAATATAATTAAGTATTCCTTAAGAAAGGGAGAGAATACACCGAGCGATTATTATCCTCATTCGCAGCCTTGGATATCCTCTGATTATCCTTAGGATTCCTACTTAAAAACGACCTTCCGAGTCTGTGTGTCCATTTCCCCGATATTTTGTACTCGCAGTCGTTTCTTACAATATATCTTTGTGAGGTCCAAAAAATACGTCAGCCACTCCCTTCGCCTAGTAGCTAAGCACCGGTCTTGCGCTCCTGCGATAAATAATTTAAAACCTCTGATAATGAGGTAATGTTTCTGTCAGCAATATTTTTAACGAATTTAGCAATCCTGTGCTGAATTCTCTCTATTGTGTCATTGGAGACAACTACCATCTAAAGACTACGTGTAATAAGGAAAGTATTTTTTATTTCGTATCATGACAGTCACTATGAATTTTCAGCAAAGTCGAATGATCGGGATCACTCGAGTCCATTTACGGTGCCATTCTTTCCTCAAATCTACGTTATTACCCACTCCTCCACCACCACCCTCCTCCATCACCATCCCCCTCCACCACCACCACCCTCCACCACCACCTTCCACCACCACCCCCCTCCACCACCCCCCTCCACCACCACCCCAAAACACCCCTCTCCTCCCATTCCCAGAGTTCCTTCGTTTACGGGAAGACACCACCCCCTCCCCCATTCCTCGTATCTTGTCCACGGTTGCCCCTTCCCCGTTCTATTCCAACGATTCCCTCTTCGGGCCCACAACGGGAAACCGCGGCCCACACCTACCCTGTCCTATCCCCCTCCTCCCCTCTCCACCTCCACCCGGCCTCTCTCTCTCTCCTCCCTTGTCACCCACGACTGCATCCTCCCTTCGCCGCCTTCCAACCGACCTCCTCGACCCCCTCCCCTTCCGACACCTGCAGCGGCTACCTTCCTTCGCATTTTTTCCGCCTCCCGCACATCTCCGGGACCCGTATCGAGGCTAGGAGCTCTCGCCTCTATGGCCGAGAGGCACGTCGTCCGTGGACCGACCCAATCCGTGAGATCTAGGGGGGCGGTGAAGGTCCGAGGGGGCCGCCCGGCCTGCCTGCCCGGGTTACCTTCCAATCACGTTAGAGGATGAAGATGTTGTGTGCTTATGAAAAAAAAGGGAGACTAGCGAATCAAATTAGCTGCTGCTGGAAGAGAAGATTCGAGGGAGAGAAAGAAATGGGTCCGTTCAAGAATAGTTTCGGAGTCTTTTGCAGAATGATTTGGGATTTTTCCCGACCGACGGCTTCTCTCTGATCGCCGCTCCATTTCGTCTCTCCACTTCCTCGCCAAAGCCAATCTCTTGCGTCAGAAAGTAACGCCTGATCTTTATGCTGATGATTGGCGGAATTTTTCGTTCTCTCGGTTTATCGCCTTGCCATGGCTTAAGGAATAGAGCGCGGCTAACGTAGATGGAGGGCCGTCTCAGTCGATTCCGACTCGCATTTTAAGATCTTGAATAACTGTCCGGTGTTTGAACCAAATTGATCGTAGCTGAGTTTGCTGCATCGTATTTGGGAGTATGCGCGAAATGTAGGAATGCTCGATTTATATTTTATACGAATTTCTTGTTAAAGGTTTAAATGGAGGAAAAATGGGAATTCTATCCATATTGAGTGTTTCGTTTTTCGTTAAACCGCAGCAATACTGTAACATGCTGAGCTGTGAAACCTCATCACCTTGGAAAGGAAAAATGTATCGAGGGAATCTCTAGTGTCTCGAAAGGCTATCTCCGATTCAAGATGTGGACGTGATTGCAACGTTAGGATCCAATCATTGTGCGCAATCTTAGCAATACATATAACACTAATTTTCTTGATTTCCGCCTAACGAAAAATTTATTTTTTAAATATTGAAGCAATATGTCCACGTTACACTTCGACATCTTTGGTCGCTTATTATCGTCAAGGCTAGGGTGAGCAGACGTCCCGGAAGTTCCGAGACTCTCCCGGATTTTGACATAACGTCCCAGTGTCTCGAGAAAATTCTTCCCGGATTTAAGTTTCTGCCTTACAAAATCTGTTCACCTCTAAATTTCGTAAACTGGAACCATGTTAAATTGGAAAGTGCCAATCAAGGCGTGACTGCGCGTCTTTTATGAACTTTGTAATAAAATCAATTGTAACTGGTGTTCGCATTCGCAAAATACTCGCCTCCGACGCGAAGATGTCTTTGCCAGACCCTCCGTTGCGCTATTATCTCTCTTCGGCACAACATTTATCAAAATGTATTACCTCGTTGCTGCTCTCATTACTTGCAACTTGGCTGGGAAATCATACATACTTTATAATTCGCAATGCGTGATCCGTAGCGGATGCTGGTTACTATAGGGTGACCGGATTCATAGGAAGCAAAATCGAGACATAACACGATCTGAGCAGGAAAATCTGGGATATAATCGGGAAAAATCCGCTACAACCTGAATTTTCCTATCTTTTTAATGATATGTACTTAAATGAAGAGTAAATATGCTTCGCAAATATAGAGTACAATTTTGTTCAATGTATTAATAAATAATTTCAATTTAATGAATATGTAAAAAATCTTACAACACAATATATCACGATTTAAAGGTAACAATTACTTTATGGACAAATAATAAAGTTAAATATATAAATATCATAGAAGATGAAATACCACTATATGGCTTCTATGTCATTTAATATGAATTTATATAATTTTTGATAAATTTTTTAGATCACTCCTGCCTGTCTCATTCAAATTTTTATTATTTTTAATCATAAAAAAAACTTAAAAATTCATATTTAATTTAAACACACGTATTATAATGGTATTGATCGTCTTAATGTCAAGGCTGTTTTGTTTGTCAGATCATTCAAATTTTATTTTCGAAATATTCTTTCTATATGTGCATTATGTGCCTGAAACAACCAAAAGCCACACAATTTCTTCATCTCTGTGGTCTGCTCTTGAATTTCAATAACGAAAAATAGGAATACCACCGATCATAACAAGGTTTAATAAGCAATTTTTAGTCTACTTTCCAGAATGGAAATAGGCAATAACTATTGTTGGACTCAGATTCGGTATACTCTAATACGTACACGCGTTATTTTTGCCACACAAATACGCGTGATCAATTTAATATTCCGTTCGAATGCATTTGTAGTATCTATAACGCTAAATTATGAAATTTGGCAACAAAAAGAGCTAGATATCCGCGATTACGTTAAAGCTATTCAATCCAATATAAATCTTAAATAAATGATTTAATGGAAAGTAGGCATCAAAAGTTCTGTTTGGATCATCTTGTTATATTTTCCAATATAATATGATTCCGATTAAACACATTTATGAAATATTTGAGGCGAGGAGATTTTGTAAGGCAGAAACAAAAAGTTCCGGACAAATGGGTGTCCCGAAGGACTTTATCGGGACACCAATATTGCAATATGCAATATAATTGCTCCATTAGAAGACTCGTTGGTTATGTTGAACAAATGCTGAAAATATTTGAAGCGATAAAGTTTTTTTTATTTCAGAAGAAAAGCTGTCATAGTTTATTGTATTTTTTCACACAAGAGTACTTACATGTTATGCAAAGCATAGTTGTTTTTAGGCGTTCTTTACCAGCGAAGCGGTAATGGCGGAACTCCTTATAGGCACGTCTGGTCCGTCCGTCGTAACTTTCATCTTTCGCTGAACGGATTTTAATTAAATTAAGTATGAGTGATCGTTATTAAAATTTATCTCCCAATTGTGATTTTTAACTGAATCCGTAAATTAGAACTTCCACATTAATACATAATTATTTTAATAAACTTATACTCGTATCTCGTTAAATGGCATCCGTCAAGCAACAACGAAATACCAAACTTTTCTCGCCTTAGCTCTTATATGATCTGTAAGGTATATTTTAAATTTTTTTCGGATAGAGAACCACATTTACTACAAGAAAGTTTACAAGAAAACATAATTACGAGTTATAGTTTCGGAGATATAAATTCTAGAAAATCCCGCGAAAAACATCGCATACTTTGTTTACATCGATCTCTAAGGCGGTTCTCTCGGCAAACAATAATTTAAAATCCACATTTTTCTATCCCACGCCATTATATGATCCGCGAGATATAATTTAGAAATTTTATTCGGGTAGAGGACAACATTTACTACAAGATAGTTCCCGAGACCACATAATTACGAGTTATGGCTTCGGAGATAAAAATTCGAGAAATTTCCGAGCAAAACATCGCATACTTTGTTTACATCGATCGCGATGACAGTTCTCTCAGCAAACTAAAATTAAAAATCCATATATTTCTCGTCTATGCTCTTATGTGATCTGTGAGGTATATACTAAAAAAAATATTTGGATAGAGAACAACATTTACTACAAGATAATCCCCGACACCATATAATTACGACTTTCGAGGATGAAAATCTTTCGATACCGTTTTATACGTATTTCCCATTAAGAACGCCTTTGAAATCTGTGTATTCCATTTATGGAATATACTTTTTCATCTTGTTTAATGATGAAACACTCAAAATAAAAAATCATAAAAATAGATAATAGAAGTAATGATATGTGTAAAAGAGACGATTGATAATTGAATCGTTTTAAGATGAAGTATTCCAAAACTATCAAACAAAATTGACCTATCTGGAAAAACGGGCTGAACCCTTAACCTTATTCAAACAAATGAATTGGATGCTGTTAAAAAGCGTTCTATTTTGGGAAGAAATATAAACTGCGTGCAAATAATTATAAGCAATGGATCACATATAGATCACATTAAATCAACTTTAAATGCCGATAAAATGTAATTTCGAAAGATTAAATAAAGGAGAGTTAACTGGCATAGCAAATCTTTTTACGATCGGTTGACTTCTCATTTTTCGACATTTGAATTTCATGAACAGACCTCAAAGATTGAAAAATTGTGTAGCTCTTTGTTCGTGTTTTAAGTTTTCAACAATTTCCCGATGAATAAAAATTTGAATGAAACAATCAGGCGTAGTCTAAAATATAAACGAAAAAATATATAAATTGATATAAAATCAAATTGAAACCATATTTTAATATATTTTTTATTGTTATGTGAGTGTACCTCCTATACTATTTGAACGTACGTTTAACTTTATTATTTTTCCTTAAAATAATTGTTACTTTTGAATCGTGATATATTTCGTTGTAAGACTTGATTCGTATTCGTAAATTTGAAATTACTTGTTATTACATTATACAAAAATGTATTCTGTATTTACGAAGTTTGTTTATGTTTTATTTTAGTACATACAATAAAATAGATACGAAAATTCACGTCTGGGTTATGTCCCAGATTTTCCCGATTATGTCCCGGATTTTCTTCTTTATAACTCACTAGCTTTAAGTACCCGGCGTTGCTCGGGCTTCTAACAACAGTTTATAGAAACTTAGATCATCACGATTTCTGAAAATTTAAAAATCAAACTACAATATTATATTAATTCATATTTTTTATTCTTTTAATTCACATAAGTTAAAGAAAACAAATCAATATATGAGGACCCGCTGTATATCCGTCTGTCTGTCTGTGCGGGGTGGTTGTCAGGGTTCCCGGATACCCTATGTTATCCGTAGGGTCATAGGAAGTCACTTTGCAAAGTTTGGTCCTGATAGGTCAAAGGGTGTGGGAATGTATAGAGAACAGACAGACAAACAGACATTCAATAATATATATAATATTATGTCCCGGTTTTGCTGGTCACCCTAGTCTAGGGCAAAGTTTCTCGAACTGTGGTCCACATATTTCTTGTAAAAGGTCTTTTTAGTGATTAAAAACTAAGTTTAAAACAGGAGTAGTTGTAATAGACACACCAACCTTTTTATTAGCTGGAAAACTATTATGAATAACAACTACAAAAGAGTGATTGATGCTTATTCATAGTTACATTCTATTCTGGTACGTGGTCCATGAATGCGAAAAGATTCAGAACGCCTGATCTATACTGCTTGTCACTTAGACCTCAGTCATTAGATTACAACTCATATGATCGACCCCCACCATCATCTTTCATTTTAGCATTTCACCTAACAAAAGTGCACAAGAAGTGAAATAATTTACATGTGCAATATTATAGAACGATATCGATTGCTTTTATATTCTGCAAAGTAATTGAGCATACTATTTGCAATACCTTAATAGAATTTCTTGAAAGCAATTGAGCGCTTAACCAAAATCGACGTGGTATCCGGATAAGGCACTCAACTAGATTTCCTGCATCCATAATATATTAGCCATTAGCAGCGGAATCAGTGCAGCATTTTTGGATTTTAGGAATGCTGTCGACACCGTTTCATACAAAAATGTTGTACAATTTGAAAGCATGATTGAGTTATGAACTGGATTTCGTCGTTCTTACATGAATAGAATCTAGCGAGTAATAGTATCAGAAGTAGTCAATGTGGAATCCGGTTTGATTTATAAAAAAGATTTAGCAGAAAACATAAATAGTAAGCTCTGGGTTTTTGCAGATGAAACGTTAGTGTACAGAGAAATCACTCGACGCGGTTACAAAGGGACTTCACGTTCATGAAAAGTGATAAATTTGGTGCATTAGAGATGTGCTCCTAAGGTGAGGGAAATTTGTTTACTCCAATCGATATACATATAAGTTCGCTGTCCTTAGTCCTTTCTAGGCCTTGAAATGATTCAAGGTGGAGAAATTCTTCTTTTAAGGGCGACAGTATATTTTATATTAGCATAAAAGAACTTTTACGAGACTTGGCTAGGAAGCCTACGTGAATTAAGAAGTTGAATACAAACATTTACGGTTTGAAAAATTACTATATATTTCTGTATTCATATCGGATGACCCAATAAATATAACTGGCTCTCTATTCCAGATACGACAAGATACGCCAATGGAAGTTTTTATTTGAGAGTGTGTGTGGCGCGACCCATTTGTTGAGCTTCTGGAGGATTAAAGGGTAGTAATGTAAATTTTAATGGAAATATCAAATAGTTTTCTAGACGCAAAATTTTCACTTTGGTCGTTTCGTGCCTAAATCGAGCCTCGGTAACTCTTCGACTGGTCCAACTAGATGGACAGAGAGATCCTTCGGAAAACAAATTAAGAAATGCCTTTTCACGGTCCTCGAGGAAGTTTCACGGCCAAGACGAGGAAGTTATTCCCATAATTTAATGGATAAATTAAGCTTTTTTCGCTACTTGTTTAAACGATCCCATAACTATTGAAACGTGTGTGACCCTTTTAATCCTAAATTAACATAGAGCAAATTTAAATGCGTTTGCTCGGGTGTTTGGTGATTGCTATTCTAAGAACTGCATTTTAGAAGAATGGCTGACTTATGATTGTTATATGAAAACATAGGCACGAAAATTTGGTTATTGAGTAAAACTCAATTTTCTAAATTATAAAAACGACCGATCATGTTATATTATTAAATAAATCCATTTATTTATCTTACATTTTGTGTAAATAATTAAACGATAGACTTAATTAATCTTTTATTTAGCAAATATCTGAAACTAATTTATTATTCACTCGTTTACTGGTTTGCAGAAATTAAAACCAGACAGAACGTCTTAGCAGAGAATATGAAAAACAGTTTTTAAAATACATATCTGAATGTCTCTCATCTGAAGGTACGTTGAATAATTACATATGGTAATTTAATATACTGTGCAGCAATAAAACGAAAGCTGAGGTTTAAAACGTCGAAAATGAAGATATTACATTCCTTTGCACTTATTTTTTTAATATTTTAAATCGAGCCTAATCAGCATACACCCAAACTGCAAATTTGGCCATTGCTTGGTAACTATTAAAAACCTTAACCACAAACCCAATTGCATAAAATTTTAATGCGAGAATTAGCAATGATCGTGTCCCCGCCCCCGTCACACGGTCCCCACTTCAATTCGTCCTCGCAGCGACCGAGGGCTACGCGAAAGGCAGGGCCAACGATCGCATTTTCGCCCCACGACCTCCGTTTAGACCTCAAAAGCGAACCGGGAAAACCCGCAAAGGTGGGCGATGGAGACTCGCACGCTGGGTTTGTTTCTCGGCGTGTGACACAACAAGATGACGGTCTGAGCGATCGGTACATATTTGTCGTCTCCTGCGCCAAAATGCCATAATTGTTTACCAGTTCCTTCCTCTCTCCCCCCCCTCCCCTAAGGGCCCTTCCCCCAGGCACCTCTATCTCTCCCCCCGATGGGCCCCTCCCCGCAGGAGACGGCCTCTTTCTCCCCGTCGAGGCCTCACCATCCGCCCGGCGGATGGCAGCCGCGTCGGCCGATAAACATTCTCCCGTTCGCGTCGAGGTGTGACGGTCGGCACGCGGCTCGAGGGCCCGCAAAAGGCCATTCCGTGTCCGCCACGCATCACCTGCTGCCGTTCTCTAGCTGATTTTCGACGGAGGACCGGTAGATTAGAGCGGTGGCCGAATCGTGTCTCATTGCCTATTGATTTATTTCATTCGAACGTATTATTTGAAACGGGTTTAGACTCTCCGTAGTTATTTCGAGAAGATTTGATCAACCCGCGACCAAAATTTTGTGAAGCGACTAAATCGTTCCCATGAAGATTTTCTCGTAGCTACAAACTAAACTTTTTGCCCGAATTTCTCAAGTAAACGACGGCGAAATGCCTCTTCCCGCTAGAAGGAAAACGGGTCACGATCGGCGAGACGCGAAGGACAAGTCACTCGCGAGGTGCTCGCCGCCGTCCCCACGAGCTCTCGTCGGGAGCAGAGCGAGCGCGGTGCGCCCGCGTTGCGACTGACGCGGTTGAAGAAATCGCGCGGTGCACGCCTCGGGGCGTATTCGCCCTCGCTTCGCGGCGCGCCGTCGTGCGGGCGTGGGCGGACGTCGGTGCTCGCTCCGAGGCGACGCCCTTCGACTCGGGAGCCAAGAGAAATTTATACGGAAACCTCGAATTCTGCATCGCAATAATCCCAACCACGAAGTATGCGCAGTATGGATGAACAATCCTCTCGAAAAAAGTTATTTCGTGGCTATCAACGTCACTCCGCGCTTCGTCGTCCAAACGAGCCAATACTTGCGACTCTCGTATCAATTTTTCTCCGCCAATACGCTATATCAAGAATTTTTCTATGGTATTTTAGTTTTCCAGTAAAAGGCGAAGTAGTTAGCTACGTTCTGATTGCTGAATAATGATACTTTATGTTCGGTCGCTGCGAATTCTGAGATCGGTCATCTAAATTTTGCTATCTGCACGTAGAATATTGATCGGCTAAATGGATGGGACATTGTAGTGCACCGTGGGCCGTGGCTAGAGGTGCTGGACGTCGGATTTTCTCTTGGTATTTATCAGAATTTATGCAATTTTCTCGAATATATATTTCACCTATGTAGCCGCCACTACGTAGGACTCCAAAATAGACAAATCAGGGCCTCCATTTTTGGGTTGGTTTTTCGAAAGCTCGATGAAAGTCATCTCGTGCCTTGGATCTTAATTTCACCGAATAATTGGTCGGGACGAGCATATATTCTGAGAACATCGTAAGGTCCGCAGGATAGCTCTGCTTTTCCAGTGAATTCTCCATAATTTATTTTTATTTCCACCCCATCATTCGACGAACGACGTCATCCACGCCAAGTGCTTACGAATGAAATCGCCACTAGAGCATTACGAGATTGGATTTAAGCATATTTAGCAAGAAGTAACTTTTCCAGAGTTGGGTGTGCGTGACATTAAAGCGAATATAAATTTAGCACGAAATGATTTTGACATAGAGTTGGGTGTGCATAAAGTTAAAATGAATGTCTTATTTAGGTAAAGATAATGAGACTCTTGAGCACTAACCAATCGAATTAAAATTTACCGTTCACTTGCTAGATTCAAATAACAAGTGAGGAAAGAATTGCAAAGCAATTAGTATAAGGCGCTTTTTTACAATTTAAGAAAAGACGTTCTTTTGCTTTTTAAAAAATTCATTTTTCGATGATTTCTTAATCTTTAAACTGGAGGCTAAACAGAGATTCATTAATTGAGCTTTGTACATCGTAGGAACGAATTTTTCCGAAAACTACATTATCTGATTTACTATTATCATAGACATTTAAAATTTTCTTTGTTTTTTTGTTTGTTAACATAAAAATAAAAACCTTGTTTTGCAAAAAATATATGATGCGAGTTTTACAGAAATTATACTCATTAAATTTGGACACTTAAATTTTGTGAATAATACGTTGCTATTTACTGCTATTGTTGTTTAACGTTTGTTTTATAGAACGTGATGTTAAATGCGGAGCATATACCGCTGTTATATTGGCTGTTTTATTGAAACAAAAGGTTAAGTGAAGTTACGCAGTTCTAAAAATTCATTTTTCGGAATCGTCGATCTTAAAAAAAGATATATTCTTTTTCGAAAAAGAATTTTTTCGTGGATGTAAATTGGCTCTACTTTTGATATTTAGTGAAATCGAATTTGAATATTTCCAAAACGAAAGTTTCATTTTGCTATTTACTGCAATTGCTGTTGAAAAGTATCATAACTTAGTTCCAATTTACAAGAGTTAATTCTTTTCGAGTTAATAACAATGGATCTTTATACCAACTACTTCATTTCCAGCTGTTGGATAATTTATAAACTTTATCACATTTCAACCATACATTCTACACATCAAAAATCACCTTTCTAAAACGAATACCTTTCGGGTTATTAGCAATTGATTTTTGTACTCTCCAGCTATTAATTCTGGATCCACCAAGTGTTTCCATGTAACTCTAATGTCAAACTATTTCTTCTGGTGTTTACTTATTTAATTTATGACTTATTTAGTACAAGGACAGACGGACGTATGAACCGAATACATAGCGATTTTTTATAGAAAAAAGCGTTAAATAAGTCTGCGAGTACACTTTCCTAGGTGATGATAAAGCATTATTTCCTAATATGTTATCAATCATTATAATCTTAAGTTACTATAGTTTATACGAATCAATCAATTTGATATAGAAATGGAAAATACATACGTTGATTTTAATACTGTAAATTATTGCTGTGGCACTAATCAAAGGAGGTTAAAGCGCTAAAATATGTAAGTATGTCAAACGGACAGTTTCTCTTTGTATGAAAGTTACGTGGCCGTGCGAGTGGGCAGGGCCGCCCCTAGGGTAAGGCGAATCGCTCCTGCCCACGCGTCATTGGTCATCCCGCGCTTCGGCATCACCACAAGGGAAGTTTAAATTAGCTTGAAAAGTGCTCGACATGAGCCGATTTGCCCGGTACCCCTCTAGGGACATTACTATGAGTGACACCATTAAAAATCCAATCTTCACAGCACATTTTTAGAGTTTTTACCTTACGCAGGTGAGCAATGGCGAGCAGACCAGCCAATCACTCATCGAACATAATCTGATCACGTTAGAATATGTCTCAGGAACTGACTATGAGGAGGTATTATGAGGGCGTTTCAGTAAATTAGATAACGGCATTCTTCAGGCCATAAAAAATAATCCATTTATATTATTCTTTGGCTCCCTTTCATTGATAACGAATAAAAGCGCCATTTCATTCGCTAGCTCGCAAAAAACTATCATGTTTGATAAACGTCAGTTCCAAAATGACTGGTCGTATAAAAACGTGGCTTCAAGAGAAAATTCTGTGCAATTCAATATTTGCATGAAAAAGTACGCGACAAGTTGAATTACAGCGAAAAAAGATTCCAGTGCACTTATCTAATGTCGTGTCTCAATAACGTGCATGAAGGTGGTGTTGAGCATTCGACAACTGCAGCACAGATGTTCAAGATGAGGAACAACCAGGTCGGCCGTGGATACTGCCTCGCAGGTGACAACACTTGCCGTATTGATTCTGTCATCAGAGAAGAACGCCGCACAAAACATTATTATATTGCAAATTAACTTAACTTTTCACTTGCTACAGTTCACAATATCGCTCTGCAGTAACTTGGATACAGGAAGGTATTCCTACGTTGGGTTAGCTGTTATAGCTTGAGACCAATTTATTTGCAGTAGGGATCAACTAACTGTCGAATATGAAGGAAAATACTTATGTTAACAATAAATGTACTTACTTGACTGATCTTTACATTTTAAAAATATAGTTATTTATCTATAATTATTAATTAATTAATTTTCTTAGTAACATGATATGATATTGATATGAAACCTCAACTCTTTACTTTTACATTTAAAAACTATAATGTGTAGACAAAAGTGGGGCGAGATTGCACTAGGTTACATCCAAGGTAGTCATTGTAAGGATATGTAAAGCATCCTAGCCGCTTGCAATTATTTTCATGTTGTTATGGCCTTGCTTTTGCTTAAGCTTATCATTATTTAACCTATCGATTATCTGTTTGCTATTGGTAATCCGGCGTATAGTTTGCTCAACAGTTTTATTTCTATGAAAGATAACCCTCAAGTCTAGGAGTCGGCGATGCTTTTCTGTTGGGTCACATTCTCCACACAAATCCATAATCTTTGACCCTCCGCGCGTGCCATCCTTAAATTAAATTTGTCCATAATGCTTGCAAAGAGTGGTTCTTTTATTGCAAGGCATCATAAATATAACTCCGCATCATTAAAATAAGAAATAAAACTTATATAAAAGTAAAATTCTTTTAAAATGCAAATTTTGTAACCCTCTCCCTTTCCACTCGATGAGTCCTACGAAGCGTTTTTATGTATCGTTTTAAAGAAAACTTCGAAGCGATCAAATGAATTTTTTACATATACATGTATTCATTATTTTATTGGGTTATTATAAAATTAACTTTAATCCAAATTAAAACTTTCTATAAACATGTTGTATAATTGAATTTCTCTCGCTAAAATTTTACTGTTCGGTTATTACGAATCAGAATTTCGATTGCTCGTCGGAAGAGGACTGCTCAACAGCAAATAAAATGATACGAAGTCCGATGACTTGCAAAAATACTCATTAATCATTGTTTTATACACTCGTATGATCTCTTACGTTCCTCTGCTGCTATCGACAGGTCATCGTGATCTCATCGGCCGTTCATTTAAGTAGGGGAAATTATCGTTCCCAGTTAATAAAACTTCTGGCCTAAGACTATACATAAAAATCTCTTATTGCGAATTATTTTTATAACTCTTAATGGATCTTGTGACATATTTTGCATTTACAACCTTTTATCGGCTGCCTACCTCTCCCACTTGGATCGCCTCCCACAGTCTCCCTCTCTGTGACCCTCTCTCCGTCTCCCACGTTGGCCCCCTTCCTCGCTGCATTCAGCAGTAACGGGGCGCGCATCCAGGCGTCCTTGCTTTGCTGCCCGCGGCCAGTAAGAGCAGTGAACTCTCTCGAGAAGAACAAGGAGCATCCTTCCCTCCCTACCCCACCGCCACCCCTACCTACAGTTGCTCCCCCCCTCTCCTGCGTAGGCGTCATCTCTCTTTAACGCTTTTTATAACTAGCTAATGATTTCGACGTGCACCTCCGTTAGTTTGGTCTTTCTACTTATGAGCGACGAGAGATCGTTTGAATGCACATCGTGTATCAGAGTGAAATTCGCTCTTTAGTATGCTGGCCAATGCATGAATTGGGAAAAATATAAAACGAGGTTTTTTCTGTTATACCTTTTCAATCAATGGTTGTGAGTCGTCATATATTCGTGATCAAAAAATAAAAGTAGTGACAGTGATTATGACTAACTAGAATGGTTTAAATCACATTTACCGTTGCAACGCACATTGTGGTGAGACTTTCTAGAGACCCAATTTGCATCTTACGTCTAACATTAAAATACTTCATTTATTTGCACGCAAGCATGTGTCGCTACGTACCGAGGCGGATCGGCCTGCATTGGTGCACGTGTCAACTGATATGAGGTGTTGCTTACACACTGCGCAATTTTTTTCTGTAGCTCATGTAGGTTTATTCACGCAGGATAACTTCAGATACTTCTACAGATTTACTACGAATGGTGCCGAGTAATTCAAATTGTATATATATTTTTTTATTCACTCTGTCTCAAATTTTCATTTCGCTCTATCAACTAGGCATTCATTCAGCCTATTCTGTGATATGTTCAATTTTATCGACGGGAGTTTGGTTTGCTTTATGTCATACCATGCAATTCCTGGAAATTTTCGCTGGGACTTTCCCAATGTGACATACATTCCACAGTTCACAGAATTGACAGTAAGAGTGACCAGCTAAAGCAATGGGCAAAATGCATGGCAAGTAGACAGAAAGTGGACAATTTGTCGCCGTAGCTTTACGAAAGGGAAAAGTTCAGACCATGGCTCCCTTAATCAAAAGTAATCGCCAGGAGAAATTTATGTTTATAAATGACAGCGTCAAAAACATAGTTGGTTTTTCGACCAATGCAAACTTGGAACTTTTAGTTAGCATGAATACGATTTTCGTTGATGGCACATTTAAAAGTTGTCCAAAATATTTCTGTTAGCTTTTTGTCCACGGCATAACGGACGGCACTTATCTACCATTAGTATTATTTGCTTTCTAATAAAAGTGCTGAAGTGTAGGTAGAGGCTTTTCAATATTTACTTTCCGAAAGCTTTAAACTTCTGTTAAATTTTACACCAAATATAGTGTACGCGGATTTCGAGAAAGCTACTTTTAGTACAGACAGTGAAAAACAGTAAAAAATGGGAAGGAAAATTTTGTTTTCATGGTGGGACTGAGTTAGTATGTCCTTCCGAAAACTCTGGGACTGAGTTAGTATGTTTTTTCACCGCCGGACTGAATTAGTGTGCACCGCTTTCAGCTGCTTTGTCCTTTCTATCCCTAGATATATGTTGCTGTTCGGTCCAAGACAATTCACATATATACTTAATTACTATAAAAAAATGTATGTTTATTGGAGATTTTACTTTTCCGGAATGTTGGTTAATCGCCATATGTTACTTCTTTAATTCGTAATCATTAGTTCAGTATATTTTTCAGTTCGCATTGTAAAATCATGGAGTGAGGCTTACATTCATATGCATATTTTTCCTAGTACCAATATTGAAAAGCAATTTTGCGGCTTATATGCCAGTAAATAAGCTCTTTCAAAACACAATAGTGATAAAATAAACGTAGATATGTTTTCATTAAAGAATATTCCATATTTTAGACAAAATACTGTAGGGTTCGTTTGTTATTGTAGAAAATAACTTAGTTGCTCGACATACTGAGAAGTTTAGTGTATTTGTCCTGATCGACATCATCGTAATTATTTATCCCCTGTACTAAACTGTCATGAGGAAAGTATAAAATGGAATTTAGTGGTTTCTTAAATCCGCTAATATATAATAATTTTGTCCGTTCGCATTTCAGTAGGAAAGAAATTATTGTTTTTTACGTTGCTACAATAAAACAAACCCGCCTTAACTGTCTGATACATCAGTACCTACCTTATTTGTTAAACAATTTACATTTTTTAAGAAAGTTAATCAAATACCCATGAGATAAGATATTACAATAAAATCTCATGCCTTAGTTTCGTTAATAAGTCTTGAATAAATAAATAATTTATAGTTCTCATCCCAAGCAAAATTTAGCTAATCGATGCCTTTCACTAATATTCTAATCGCTTATTTAAGCACTCCATTGTCCTTATTTTCTGTCTATGCACATATTTCATTCTGTATATTCAAAAATGGATGCTTATTCAATCAATGTCAATGATCCCATATTTGCCTAAAACATATAGCGCGAAATGTGAATTTATGCTGCGTTGGCTTTGATTCCCATACTTTTGTCGGCAAATCTATGAATGCTGTGTTAATAACAAGACTAATCCAAAGCATTTAAGTAACAAAAATTGAAAAAAATATGCATTCACTTAGGTATCTCCAATAGCCATAACAAGGTTCAGGAATAAAACTTAAATTTTAAAAAGTTATCTCCAATGGCCCTAACAAGGTTATGAAAAACCAGATGCGCATTTCGACTACAATGCAGCCGTCCTCAGTGGTGGAAGGGGGCGGAGATTTGTGGGTGTCCATTGAAGGCGCTCGTGATTAAGGGATCTAGGGCGTGCGAATTTGAAACCTTAGGACAGAGGTAGCCTGAATGAAACCTCTAAGATTCTTTCTAAGAACTATGTCGTGTTTATCTATGGAATATATCGAAGAAGGCGGGATAGGTCCCAGATCGCTGTTAATGGAATTTCCTCCAGTTTTGAAAATGTCTAACAATAAGTTCTCCAATGCGATTTGTTTTCGATTTTCGTGGATTATTAATTTCAAATCTTTCATATTTACCGAGTTTCTAGTTTTTTAAAATATGTTCCTCAACACTCGAACTGTACCACGTGTTCTTTGAAACGTGTTTGTAGTTGTCCTTTCCTTTGTCCTATGCATATAATATTTGTGACGGCGTGTGCAGTTTATTTTATAAATTCCAGATATCTCGAAGTTTGAAATTTTGTCTTTCGTTTTTTCCCAAAATGTATATTATGCTGTTTTTTCTGGTGTTACCGATAGAATGATTGGTGTTGTTAAATATTTTGTTCAGCCCCTTAGTGAGCGGGAGAAATATGGAATTTTGACGTATTTCTTTTTTGTATCACTTTTGTTTTGTTTTATTTTGTCTATATTTTGTGTTTTTTTACCATTCGATCTATGATTTTTATCTCGTAACCGTGTTCTGTGTTGATTTGTTTAATTGTTCTTTGTGGATGTAAGCTTGATTGAGTGCTACGCTTCTTAGTCTCTATATTATAGTGTGGAAAGCCAGTGCCGTAACTAAGATATGACGATGGTGGCATTGCCATAGGCGCCAAACGTTCCCGCAGAAACGCCGAAAGAATATATTTCCAAAAATAAATGTTAAAGTCATTGTCAATAAAATGCTGTTATTCTCTATTAAAACGCAGGAATAAATAATATTCTTCTTAACTAAGGTGTATCCTAAAATTTTGCCATAGGCGCCTTTTCTTCCAGGTACGTCTTTGTGGAAGATAGCTATTTTTGCCTGTAACGTTGGAATAAGCATGTATGGATCTAGCTGTTGATGCGCGTTAGTTTTCTGTAAATGTCGAATTCTATTTTATCATCTTTCTTTGTTACATTTATGTCTAGAAATGGTAGAGCGTAATTGGTTTCAATTTCGTGCGTGAATTTGATCGTGGGATGTAGACTGTTTAAATCTTATTGTTGTTGTTCCATTAGTCAACGAAAACGGCCAAGACGCCACCGACATAGTACCTTATCCTTTTCGACAGGAAATATTTGAATTTTTTCTTACACTTCTCTTCAGAGTAGCTCATGAAGACATTTGGTAAAAATAGGGATAATGGATTTTTCATCGTAGTGCCTTTGATTTGACTGTAGATTTTATTATTGATTTGGAAATGTTTGTGTCATGCGTATATTGACAAGGGATTTGTATCCGTTGACGGTCGTTGTTGGTATTTCTTCTTTAAGGAGCCAATTTTCCGAGAATTCTAACTAAAAATGGAAATAATAGGATAGAGCGAAGGAACGTCGAAGGAGACTAATAATTATTTCAATTTGTCTTTCAATAGCAAGTGTTTGATTTTTTCATTGAATTCATATGAATTTTTGATGGAGTTTTTATTGTCGAGTTTTAGGTCAATGAATTGGTAGTTAAGCAATTTCAAAAGAAAGGAAGTTGGGGAGTTTATGGCTGAAGTTATGGGTCTCATTGAGCTATCATTTTTATGTATTTTAGCCAGGAAGTACATCTTTGGCATGGAAAGATAGAGGTTATGCAAAACCAGATGCGTATTTCGTTTACAGTGCCATCGTCTTCAGGGCCGATTCGCCGACAGTAGTTTCTAAAAAATAATGGAAGTAGGTTCCTTCCTTTCATCTGTTTCTTTATTTTTGAAAACACTATTCTTCCCAAAGATCACAATTCTCGGACAAGCAACATTAGTTTTGTCATTTACAAGAATTGAGAATAGCAAATCTTCATGTTTACTAATTTTCCGAAAAAACTCTTAGAAAACTTTTTTCTCAGCGGAATCATGTCTATATTGACGCCATTAAATTGCGTCACAATTTATTAACCAAAGATCAATTGCCATACATTTAAGTGATTCATCGAGAGAATTAAATTTTTAATAAAATGAGTTTTCTAATGCTCCCAGAATTTCAACTGTTTCTGCAGATCTTAAATATTCAGAGAATCGGCAATAAATTTTACATGCACTCAGGGCCGGGCATAGAAAGTTTGCCGCCTGAGGCAAGATATAATGTCACCCCTTCAATTTTTTTACTGAGCTCTTTTAATTAGACGTCAGTTGAAAAAGTAGAAAATACTTTGTAAAAGTTTATTTATTCATGTCATATAATTAGTTTAATTATAAAAACAAAGTGAGGTGAATTTTTTCTAACAAGTCCCTCATATATTTAGTTTGTCTGTCCGTCCGGCCGTCTCTACGAGCCATAGCTCTGGAACTCAGCAACTTATTGTTAGAGAAACCAAATCTTCAGTATAGATTTTTCTCTATAAGCGTTAGACATGGTATAAACTTAGTGGTCGTTACCAATGCTTCGGTGGGCCGGATTAGAGATTAAATCGTCACCTGGAGATTTTGCGATACCATGCAAGTAAAAATCAATTCTAAATGCTGTTTTTAGGGTTAAAGTTCCAATATTAAATATTTTATTATTATAACTTGAATAAAATATATGAATTTTTTTCTGTCTTTTACGGGTCTCTTGTTCATCGCATTAAAAGTTCTCAGGGGCCGCATGTGGCCCATGGACCTTAGGCTCTCCACGCATGCTCTAGGCCCTCGCAGTAAAGTAACGTAAAGGCGAACGGACATGCGGCATTGCGAAAACCACTTTTTTGGCTCACGGACGCCTAAAACGCGTATATCCGTCAAAATCTCGAAGTCGATTTTTTTCGCGATTACTACGTATATATGAGAAAGTAAAAGGAAAGACGAGAAAATTTAAAAAGCTAACCTGCGATCTTTCATTTTTGAAAATAATCTAAAGAATTCTCCTTCGCGCTTTCAATTGCTAAATAGCTATGAACAGGAAAATGTTTTTATAGTAATCATTAATAAAGCTTCGTGATAACTGTTGTAAACAAGGTAAGGTGAGCTGGTTGATTTCTACCAGCAAACGGTGGCCTTAAATAAAACGATAAGCTGAATATTGAAATTTATATTATTGTTTTTAAGTTGTCGCGTGGATTAACACTAGAACCGCCGTTGGCACTTTTTAGTGACATTTTCAACTTTAAAGTTCTGCAACATGTGCAGTTTTCAATGCACTGCTATGAGGCTTTTTGACTTTTCATGATTTTCGATTGGTGACACTCAGTCCAAATTTTGACTCACCCCCCTTCCCCCCACCCTCCGCTTGAATTCCATTATCAGTTTATACTAGAACCGCCGACTAATGCAACATTTTCTGAACAAAACAAAAGACGAATTGTAACTTGTGATAAATTTTTTACCTCTTTGGCGCTGCCTGAGAAGCCCAAAGCAAAATCTACAAGCTTGGTTGGGACAGTGAATCGAGCAAGGAAAGAGACCTGTCATTGTAAACTCACGTGAACCTTTGTACACCATTCATGTGCTGAAGAAGTTTGACATTACACTTACTGTCTATCCGGGTAAAGTAAATTGGGATGTGCTCCTACTCAGCACACTTCACTCTGATGTCCAAATAGATAACGACAACAAAACAAAGCTGGAAACTGTACCCTTCTAGAAAAAGTACGGTGTAGATGTGGTTGATCAAATGGCGCGAAAGTATTCAGTCAATGCAAGTTCATGCAGATAGTCTGTTTACATATTCTGTAATATACTTGACCTTGCTGGCATAAATGCGTGAATAGTCTACAAAACTGTCACTGAGAAGAGAATCGTGAGAAGAGATGTATAGCTAAAACTGGCCAAAGTCAGAAGTATGCGAAGAGTAGAACTGCGAAAACCCACGCTCAATCAGCTGGAGAATAATCTGATGATGGCGAAGAGGACCCTGCAGATGCTTATAAACAGGGCTCGACAAATTATGCCAAATCCTACTCGACAGATGAAAAATTGTATTCGTCAACCCCAAAAAATTTGATTCTTTAATGTCATTAACTGGTCGTTGCTGGTCGCCAGCTGGTAATATAAACTCGCCACTGGCGATCGGGCGACCGTATTTGTCGAGCCCTGCTCACACAGATAACACAAAAAGACGATGTCAGGTGAAAAGGAGCTGCAAACAAGACAGAAGCATAAATATGTGCCCCGCATGCAAAAAAGTTACTTCCAAAAAGTGCATTGAAAGTATTACCAAAACAATTGTGTGCACCAATTGCGAACAAAAATGTCACATACTTACAGTAGTCACACCATACCAGTAACGGCTGAAACAGAAACAGGTTCATTGTGTTTTTTAAATGTCATAGATTTTTCATTTTAGTATACCAAAATATAATTAATAATTACCTAAATTATTTATGCAAGTTTTATCTATTGTATCTGATTTAACTCATTTTTGCAGAGGCTCTACTATTTATTTTAATAAACATGTGTGTTCATCGTATCGAAAATATCTCCCTTTTCTTTAATAAACACATTCCTACCCTATTACCAACATTATTTTGAAGCAAAACACTTATTTTCAAAAGCGGCACTTTTTGTTCCATCGGCGGTTCTAGGATGATCGCCAAGTTCAGCGGTTCTAGTGTTAAAAACAAAGTGTATATGCGTGGAAGGCTCCCTGTGGCTTAACAAGTGGTGCCAGTTTAAATGTCAAATATGCGGGGCTATAATTATATATGTGAAAGCGACGTATTCCTTACAACGCCAAAACAACAGCTAAATGTAAATAGGATTTATTTAGTTCCATGTGCACGCTGCGTTTAGTAAGAGAAAAGAAGCGGATAATTAATGCAACAAAAAATAAATCTAACGTAAGATGAAGAAAGATTACACTACAACTGCTTAACCCCGGTGAGGTTTTTTAAATACCTTTAATTGATGTTGGGTTTAGCGCTTGGTTTTTAATGCTAAGTTTCGTATGAAAATATAACCAGTCACATTATAGTAACGCAGTTTTATCGCAAAAACTGAAAATTCAACATGCTTTCTTCGTTAATTATTACTCGGCAAATGTTTAAACTTTTTAAATTAAATTTTTACGGCATTGTCACATATTTGAATTTACAGTTTGTCAATGGCCAACTAAAGGGTTAAATGTCAAGAATAGGGGACAAAAATAAGAAACTTAAAATAATGATCGATGGCTAGACTGATGCTATTCGTAACAATTTTTATAACACGATAGCTGATTTGAGACATCTGAAAATTAAACTTTTCTTCCATATAACCATAAATTATTATTTCCAATCAATTCAAAATTATTAAAATATTTTTCTTCCCATTCGTTGAACCGGTATTCAACTAATATATATTACTAAAGTAATTACCCATCAAAGACTTCAGTAACTCGCTTTGGCTCAGCATGAAAATAAGAGAGTAATTAAAAATGAAGTGTAAATGAGCAGTAGGAAAATACTTTTACAGTACACCTCCGACTCGATGCCGTGAAATGAATGCTATAACTGGTTCAAACCCCTCTAGCACAGTGGTTATTAATCTTTCAACTGTCGCGGCCCCCTTTAAATATCATGCGGCCCCCTTTGGAACGAAAATAGTAAAAATAAGAAACTTTAATACAAATTTCATCATTATATATGACTATTAATAGTTTTTATAACATCGTATTTCCGAAAATTCTCTGATAAAATTATATTATACGTAAAAAGTTTTATATTTTTGGCATTTCACCTTACTTCCAAAATAATTTTTGGTTCTACTAGGGTGCCGCAGCTCATAGTTTGTTCGATTTTGTTAAAGCAGTGTTTCTCAGACGATCCACTGAAAGATGTTAGCACTTGAGGAGACCAAAAGAAACCTAAGCGCGAAAATAAAAGAAGTCGGGCGTGTACGAATTTAAACCTCAGGAAACGGAAGGTCGGACGAGAGGGAGGAAGGTTTGTAGCCAGCGTTAAACCCGAAAGATTTTTCTAAGAAAAAAATCATGTCATGTGTTTTGCTAAGAAATGTAAAGGAGTGCATAGAATTGGACCGAGATCACTGTTTATGTGTTTGTTGTTTTAAAGATGTTTAAGTTCTACGTTGGATTGAGTTTTCGATTATTGGGTATTATTTATTCCAAATCATAATTTTCGTTGTGGTCAAACTTTGGCGTCCCTTGCGAGAGGCGCCTGAGAGGCCTGAGGCGGTCGCCTCGCCGGCTCACCTATCGGAACGGCCCTGCGTGCACTTATTGCCCTGTGTTCTTGTCGCATCTTGTTCTCCTTTCCTCCCGCATTATTGCATTAAAATTCATATAAAAGACATTTGAAAAATGAAACTAGTTATTTTAATAAAAATAGGAAAATTAATCAATCCTAATTATCAGCCATTTTTTCAGACACTGAATGTAGGTTTTGCAGACTTTTTTTATTGAATTTAACGGTTCATAGACGTATCGTTCAAAGACACTTCTTCCAAAATATATTACGTCAATTTTCTAGTTTAAAGATTTTTCCTCCCAAGACATTTCGTCAAAGGAATTTCGTTCAATATTTTTTGTACAAAGATATTTCGTCCAATTTTTAACGTTTGTTAATGCCCGTTTATTTTATTTTGGTAAGCCTAGGATAAGAGTAAGTTAACAGGAGATGGGGGATGAAACTTCTCACAAAATACAGTCAGTTTGAGTGTCTATCGACTATTTTCCTCTCCCCCCGACCACCATCTCACTGATTCGTGGGTCACCAAAATTAAACAAGCGGATTTAAAAATAACGGTAAAAATTGGAAGAAAAACTTTTGGGCGAATTTTCTTTGGACGAAGAAAATTGGACGAAATATATATTGACAAATAATTGGATGAAATGTTTTTGGTCGAGATGCCATTGGGCCAAATGTCCTGGAACCAGTAGCGGATTTGAAATTAGGCCAAAGTAGGCGGCGAGATTACGGAGCAGTAATGAAAACGGGATTTCGGAGCGGGATAAAAACATTATTACTATGCAGACTATTGATGAATTAAACTATGATGATCCGCAGATAGACAGATGGATAGACAAACGGAATAAAGAAGCGATTCTTTTAGGAAAAAGCGCCAAAAGAGGGCGAAAAAATAATTGGCCTGTGGGGCGGAAAATATCCATTTCCGCTACTGCCTGAAACCAATTTAACCCTATCGGTAAGGAATTTGCGAATGAGAGATGTTTACATTTGCATTATGAGCTAATTTATTGTGTTAAAATTTTTGGTATCAAGAAAAATCCGCAGGGAACCATATTTTTGTGAATTTCCAGGTAAAAATAGAATGAATTCCAAAAATCTGATATAATGTGTGTTTTAGCTGACACTGACTGAAAGATTAATATCATTTCATCACAAAACACTTCTTTATTTAACGATGAACATTTGATTGCAACGATCACAATAAAATACTTCCAGGCAGGATCATATATGTGTCTGTGTGTTGGATGGCGAATCAGCCTCTTGGACTCTTATTGACGGCAGAGACAAACATGGGAGCTCCATAAAAGGAGGCTGTTACACTACCCAACCCTCTGTTATGCCAGTTACAAATGTTTACTTAAGTAACTGCTGTATCCATAACCCGACTAGTTAAACAGTATGTAAATTGTAATAAAAAGGATGCAATGCCGAACATTCTTATATATGTGCTACATGACAATTCTGAATAGCAAAATTTCAAACCGTTAGCATTTGAATCTCAACAACCATTCCTAAATATCTTGAAATAATATCGAAAATTCATTTACCAGTAACGGATTAAGTACGTAAATATATTCCACTGTTATTGAAATAAGTTTGCTAATTAAAATCGCTTGTTACAGCTATGCTTATACGACAAATTATGTGAATTTATTAATACAGCTAAATAACCTATTAAAGATAATTTTCAGGAACAAATGATTACAACCTGCTGTTAAATGTTAACTTTCTATATAACATTTCATATCGAGTACGATAAAATATACTTTTCTCTCAAAAATGTAATCTGTGAATTGAAATAGAATCATTGTAAGTTTAATTATCGTCAGATCTTCCTATTCTAATCTTAGCGTACCTGGAGTGGTTTGCTACGGCTCTCACTAGTAATACACAAAATCAATACGCTGCAACTCAGCTTGCCGCTGCAGTCTACACAGAGCTAAGAATAGAAACCTGCCGGCTCCAATATTCAAATTTTAAGCGTTGAATTTAGCGTTCAATGAAATACAAAACAAAAATATACCCTGGAATATCATATAACAACTTGCGTAAATTCCCGTCAAATATGACGGATATGTGCAGATTAAATATTAAAATTAAACTACTTCCATTCTTCTTCATTTCTCTCTTTCTCCCTTCGTCTCTCCGATTCTTCCTCCCTCTCTCCCTCCTATACTTCCTCCCTCTTATTCTCCCACTCTACCTTTATTCTCCTTCTCTCCCTCCTATTTTCACTCTCTTCTTCCCGTCCTCCATCTTGCACCTACCCGTTCTACTCCTTTTTCCTTCAAATCTCTCTCGCTCTCTCCTTACTTTCTTCTCAAAAATCTAGCAATCTCTCTCAGCGTGATATAGGTAGATGCAAATCTTACTTACAAAATAAATATTCATTTGTCATATAGTACGCTATACAACATTTATATGGCCAAAATTATTTCAACTCTCTGGAATATATTATAATGTGAATTATATATTTTTTACTTTTCAGTCCATATAAAATATTGTTTAACACTAGAGTTTGACCTTCCTAGAAAGGCCAGAGCAATCATTTTGACAGTTATGCAAAAATGTTTTTCAAGTTCTATTTCTGAATTCTCTGTGCAATAGATTTGATCAAGGAAATACAGGTAACCCTCGGTTTGCGCCGGTCCCAATGCGCCGATTCACAATAACGCCGATTTTGATATTTGAGTTAAAAAAGAATTCAAAATTTTCAAATTAGTTCGTCGCTCTAGGTTGCTGACGTCGGCTGCAGTGACTGCTGCCTTGAGCAGTCAGCCGCTGTTGCGACCGGTGCGCATTCACATTGACAGAAGTGACTTATATTAAGAAAAATGAGTGAGAAATTTACTCGCGACGAAGAAATGGCTAAATAAAATTGTGTCCTTCCACAAATGCGTACATGACGCTTCTCATAATTTGCTAGTACAAAGTCAAACTGACTCTTTGTCCACACAACTAAGCCAACAGAAGGAGGAAGGAGAGGATGAAGTGCTTCCTATAAGAGAAATGAAGACGAGCGATCTGTGCCGGATCCTTTCAGTCATGGCGAACCTCACTGAAGAGCTCTGCGAGATTGGCCATGGCTGGGGGCGTAGTGCCACAGTGAAGAGGAGCGTCATGGCATCCATGAGCACTTATTATGAGATTGTGAAAGAAAGAAAG
Source organism: Tanypteryx hageni (assembly GCA_028673005.1). NCBI lineage: Eukaryota > Metazoa > Arthropoda > Insecta > Odonata > Petaluridae > Tanypteryx > Tanypteryx hageni. The sequence goes on along the minus strand of CM054113.1, from coordinate 235,611,808 downwards.
AGGAAATCACGACAGTCAACACTGCGTGCTTTTCTCTAAAAACGTGACGATCCTCAACCAGGAACTTCGTCAGAGAACTAACGCCGCTAGGCATATTTTTAAAAATTAAATTAACTTAATTTTATTTAATCTATATGTATGTACTTGATTATACTGTTTTTACATCCATAACCATTATTTCAGAGCTTTAAATATAAGAACATTATATTGCTTATATCAACTTTCGGGGGCCTGGAACGTAATTCATTGACTTCCATTATGAAATAGTTTACATTTACGGCGATTCCAATTGCGCCACTTCCTCCAGGAACACAACCCCGGCGCAAACCGAGGGTTACCTGTATTACAACACAAAGTTGAAAAAATGTTATAATTGAAATCACTATTTATTAACAAGTTTTAATAATTACAAACATATTAATGGTGGTTATGAAATTACAATTATTCTTCGCCTCCTTAATTATTTCTTAGTGTCGCAAATGACGCACACAGAATTTTAAGTACCTTCGCGGTGCACTTACCGCAAACTGTTTCACTGAAAACAATGCATTCTTTCAGTTGTTCTGTTATTGTTACAAACAGCTACCTGTCACTGACGACATTTGGGAATTTGGGACGGTCCAGCTTCTTATACTTTTTCTTCAATATTCTCGGCTATTGTGTCTGTCTTATGTACAAAATTCTTTCTGAGTTCTAAAGCTAGTTTCAATATAAAGTCTATCCTTTTAATTTTAAACCCCGTTACTTCCCTGAACAATATCCAGTCGTTGATGTCTAGTAAATTATAAAATACCTGTAGAGGCCAGCGCCGGGAGGTTGCTTCGGTGGTGTAGCGGCGTGCCATTTGATCGACCACGTCGACGCCAAATTTTGTCGTATTATAAAATCGGACAGTGTCTGGAAGCTTTTTATGTTCATTTCCGATGGCACCTGACTGATGCATCGAGCTCATAAGAAGTACATATTTTTGTTTTTCCCTTGGTACATTGAAAGTGTGCAATTACCATGCTTCCGGATATTGGATACATACAATTCCTCGCTAGCATTCTTTACCGCAAGTGGCATTTCTCTCCTAGCTCTCTTAACGGTGCCCACGATGTTTGTTCGCTCTTTTGACAATTTCTCTGCTAGTTTTAGGGAAGTAAAAAAATTGTCGACTGTAATGTTCCATACCTTTCCCAAAAGCGGTTGAACTAATCGAAGCACGACGTGTTCCGAGAGGCGCTGATCGGAGGGGCGTTGTTCGTCCTTTCCGAGGTATGGGAAACTATTGAGTATATACTTGGATTTAGCATCCACGGCCATCCAGAACTTGATGCAAAATTTATCAGGCTTGTTTGCTATATATTGTATGAAGCAGCATCTCGCTTTTGTGGGAAACAGCTGTTCATCCACTGTAATAAATTCCCTTGGTTTGTAACAGAGAACGCAGTTTTCAATAATAGGATCCTATATTTCGGACACTCGTGCAAATTCGTTGGTTTGCAGACGATACGCTCTAGTACTTTTCTCATCAAAGCGAACAAATTTTGGAAGTTCTTTGAATCTTGTTCGTGACATTTTTTTTGTAAAAAATCGATGACCCCATTCTCGCGACCACAGGCTATCTACCGTTAAATCTTTAGCGCTATATGCTCCACGAGCGTACAAAATCCCAATAAAGGCGTCAAGCTCATCAAGTAACATAGTCCAAGAGTCATCATTAAGTTTCTGTCGGACTTCTGCAGTAGTGCACTTTTGAATATGACTAAGAATTCTATCATCTACAAGAAGTCGATGTGCATTCAAAAGGCTGTGTTCAACAACATACCGTTTTGCAGTAGAGGAAGGGCATGGTGATTCTCTCAAAACATTCTGCAGTAGTATGCGCCCTGAATAATTACCACCAGCGCTGACAACTTCCCATTCTGTGCCGTCTTCAGCAACTTCCTTACTCTCAACTGTGGCAATCGGCGCTGCAGCACGACCCCTACGAAGCCCCGCTGAAGTGAGCACATTTGCGGTACACGAAACAGCATTACTCCTCCGACATCATCTAAGAGCCGTGGCCGTCTCTGGACCATCATCGGAAGATCCTCTTGCAGCTCTTCCTCTTTCACGTTCAACAGATTGAAATTTTTGAGCAACGCGCGCTGAGAGATGTGATCCACGGCGCCGCTTTCCTCGGTAAAGGTTCCCCGATGTTCTGGGCAAGGAATATACGACACAGGTTGCAAATACATTGAATAATGCAGCATGGAGAAAGACCATAAATTAAGAATAAAATGGTATTTATCCTACTTAACATTGACAGGCGCCTCTTCATTGACATTTTGGAGAATATTGTATTACTTTTCTGACAAGGAGGTATGTACTCTCATCACTTTTGAAACCGCAACTCGCAAACACTGCAGAAATTCTTCATGACGAAGAGCACGGGGGTAGCATAATTTCGCCGTAAAGACGTCTAGTGGTGTTGGTTTTCTTGGGAGACAGGAGGATTGCACACTCCACACTACACAAAAGACTTCAACTTGTAATTGAGCGCATGCGTGCGGTCCCGTTGCAATATGAGTAGGAACTAAAATTGTAAAATGTGTTCCATGTAACAATTGTGTTCATCACCTCTCTATCCTCTCCTCTTTAAAATAGTTCATATAAATATTTTTTTAAAACTGCAACAACATTGCTAGACACAACCAAAATAATATATTTTCAAATATCAATTGGACAAAATAAATTTTTAATCGTATACTCACTTCCTTTACTTCTGCAGTCAAAATGACTGCTTTGACTATTCTAGGTATAACTCAAATTATATAACATAGCAACAAACAAAAATGTTTCATTATATTCTGTGGACATATGATCTATATTTAGGAAAAGTCACAAAATGGTTTTGAGATTCAAGAGAAACTGCGTTGACAGCAACGAAAAGAAATATCAAAACAGTCAAAATTACTGCCTCGGCCGTTCTAATGTTAATTAAATTTAAATTTATAAATTTTGTTATTCTGTTTTAGTCAAAAATTAAAAACTTACTCAATTTTTGCAGAAAATGTACTCAATCTTTTTAAAAATTCAGCAATCTTTATATATGGCTTAGAAATCCTCATTATCATAATATCAATAAACAATAGAATATTTAATTATGTTCGTTACCTTCGCATTGTTTATGGTAACCAAGGTATTGTTTCAACTTCAATGTAGCGTCGAAGTTTCCTGAATTTGTGAAGAGATACGACGGGTGGACCATGGAATTATTATCAAGCGGCATGATTATAATTCCAGTCCTTCATAAGTAATAACGCGAGACCTGCAATGATACACCTTAACGACGACAGACTTTCGCGTAAAAATAAGTCAGATTTTAGCGTTAAAAACTAATTTGTGGATCGATTCGACGCGTATTCAAAACTCGATGAAAATAAATAAAAATTAGTTTTTTAAGGCGCTTGTTGTTTTAAGTCTCGAATTCTTATTATGATTTTAAGCAATTTTAATATGCAAAAGATTAACATGCTACACTCATTCCCGTATTAATCAAATGGAGAACCCATGACTTCAATATTAACGATGAGCTGCTTAAAATTTAAAAGTAGTGTTGCCATGTTATTTCTGAAATTTTCATCGAAAAATAATTGAATGATTTTTAGATATTAGCTTTTTTATTATTCTCGCAGTTCATCGACCTGCTATCTTACAGCGTCAACGAATTTCTTAGTTCATTATTAAAATAGATTTAAATATAGTATATTCATCACACTGCACCTAAAATAGTCTTGATGTCCTGACTGAGCTAGTTTACCTAGGATTGTAATAGAGTATTTTTGTGTACTTGAGTATTACTCAAATTCTCCTTAAGTAGCTATAGCTTTGCATTAAAGAATACTTTTTTCGTACCGAATACTTAAGTGGGCAGAGATGTCATTATAATTTATAAACTGCCTTCTTGCTTCAGTCGCCAATTTTATGTATAATGCTATAATTGCATCTGCATCTTCATGATGTCCTGTAAGTCACCTTTTTGGTGGATGGCAGAGGGTACAGTGCACCAAAATTCCGTAGTTTCCCTACGTTACCTTTTCCTGTTATATTCTCTTATCGTCCTAGGGAAAAAGATCCTCTATATCGTTTCGTTCTACAATCGATCTCGCGAATCTTATCCTCGCTATTCTGCCTTCCGAGATACGTCGGACTTTTGGTAATACCTACTACCTCATTCGCTATTCCCTCCGACATATATTTTTTCAGCATTTTAAATCTAGCCAGCAGCATAACGAAGCCCACTACAGATTTTCTATTAATGACGTTACGCTTCGTTCACTAACGTAATTTTTCTTTACGAATCTAGCTACTCTGGGATGCATCTTTTCTATTTCCTTGGCGAGTCTCTTTTCACAAGGATCACACACAGCTGACGCATATTCGACCTGCGGTCGAACCAAGGATAAATAAAATAATTCCTCCACTTTTTCGGAACTACTTTGAACTATTCTCCCTATAAAGGCAAGCATTTTGTTAGCGGTACCTATCTTCCAGCGAATATGGGGTTTTTCACGAGAGATCAAGACGGATTGTTACTCCAAGATACATATTTAACCGAATCTGAAATTAGAATCCTTACTCCGTCGAGCGAATTATTAATATCAAGCGAGCTATTTTTGGTTCTCCAGAAACTGATGACGTAGCTTTTCTTTTGGTTGATTTCTAGCTGCCGCTTCTCATAATAGTACCGCGCAGAAATATCTTCTAGATCATTTGGGAGATACTGATGGTATTCCGGATTGCTTATCTCTACTAATAAAAGGCAATGTGTGAGAGTGTGTTTGTAAAGCTTGTCTCAAAAACCAAGAAACTTGGAGAATTAAAACTTTGTACAGTTACTAATGGGACCATAAGGATGTGCACCTCGGAGCCAGAATTTTTATTTTTTGTGGGAGGGGAAGAAGGGGAGGGGGGTGCCATTTCCCATAAGATAACACGTAAAAATCGCCCTTATTCTTATCGTCAAATTTGGCCTACGATATAAAATAGCTCAATTTCTACGTTTAAATCATATTTATTAGAAACTTTTAAGCTTTTTAACGATATGTTGACTTGCCGACCGTGCCATTGTGTTGGCATTCTAGGATCCCCAATCCGAGGGGTGCGCGGCTAAGAAATTTGGCCGATGAAGAGGGGCTCACGGTCCTCGCCCCGACCGAGCCGACCTTTCTGCCGTCCAGGGATGTCCTCGATGTTGCCGTTGTCTGCAACATCAGGGCATCCCTGAGTATGCATGCTGTCTACGACATGTCCTCAGACCATAATCCGACCCTGCTGCTTCTGGGGAACTCGCCTGTGCGAGTACCACCATCGCAGGGCCTGGACCTTCCTCGAGCAGACTGGCAGCACTTCCGTGAATTAATCTCGGAAAGGCTGCCGGTTGTGCCTACACCGCCCAGGACGCGTGAGGAGGCAGACCGAATGGTTGACCTCCTCACATACACCGTCCAGCAGGCCATGGACGCTGCGATCCCGAAGGTGGTCGTGGCCAAGGGTATACGCATCGCCCTGCCCCGTGGCGTCAGGGACACTATCACCTGGCGCAACAGCGTGCGGCGGCGGTGGCAGCGCTACCGCACTCTGGACCTCAGGATCCAGTTGGACTCCCTCAACAGTACCGTCCGAGACATGTTGAGAGACGTGCGCTCGGACGCGTGGGAGGTACATCTCTCCACGCTTTCCCTGGAGGATCTGTCCATCTGGAAGACCTGCAGGAGGCTATGCGTAACCCAGTTCAGGGGGACTACGTCGCGAGGTCTCCAGAAGAGAAAGCTGGGCTCATGGCGGAATACCTGGAGGGGGTATTCTGTCCTAACCCGGCTACAGCTGAGTCGGATTTGGTGGAGGACGAGATTGCAAATGTGCTGGGGACGCTCGACCGCGGTCCCCTGCTGGAGTTCCCTCAGTTCTCTGGGGACGATATCATTGCAGTGATTCGTCGCCTCGAGACGAGGAGGGCTCCGGGGGACGACGGCGTCCCCAATATCGTCCTGCGACAGCTTCCTGTTGCCGCAGTAGAATTCCTGGCCGCCATTTACAACGGGTGTGTCGTGATTCCATACTTTCCGTCTGCCTGGAAGAGGGCAAAGGTCATCTGTCTCCCGAAGAAGCCGGGGATGGAGGTTGGCCCCGGAGACATCCGGCCAATCTCTCTCCTGGCCGGATTCGGGAAGACCTTTGAGCGTCTTATCCAGAAGCCGCTGCAGCACTTTCTCCAGGAGAAGAACATTCTCCCGGACGAGGAGTTTGGCTTCAGGAGTGGGCACTTCACTACCCAACAACTGGGTAGAGTGACGCACTTCGTCACCGACGCCTTCAACAGGAACCACGCGGTCGCGGGGGCTTTCTTCGACATCTCGAAGGCCTTCGACCGCGTGTGGCATCCAGCACTCCTGTTGAAGATGGTTCGACTTCAGTTCCCAGCTTGGATGGTGCGACTTATTGTGTCGTACTTGCAGGGCAGGACGTTCCGAGTGTTTTGGCTCCGGGTCGGATCGGAACTGCGACGCATCTGCGCCGGCGTTCCGCAGGGATCCGTCCTGGGGCCGATACTCTTCAACATCTTTACCCAGGATCCCCCCAGGGATTTTGGGTGGAACACCAGTCTTGCCCTGTACGCTGACGACGCGGCGCTCCTGTCGCGTTCCAGCAAGAAGTACGCGGCTGTGGAGAGGTTACAATGCGCCGTCGACAATCTGTCCTCCTGGTATCGTCGATGGCGTATTGCGGTTAATCCCGCCAAAACCAGGGCCGTCGTCTTCCATCCTGGAATGGGAGCGCCGCCTGGAGTCGACCTGTCGGTGATGGGGACGGTCGTCCCCTGGAGCCAAGAGGTCACATACCTGGGAGTTGTGCTGGACCGGAAGCTTCTCTGGAAGCCTCAGGTTGAGAGTGTCCGCCGCAAGGCACTCGGGGCGTTATCAAGAATCCGTCCGATTCTGCGCCCGGATGTCTTGACGGCCGACACTAGGAGACGCCTCTACCTGAGCTGCGTGAGGCCCATCATCACCTATGCAGCTCCGGTCTGGTCTGGAGTGCCCAAGACCACCCTCTACAGGCTGCAGGTAGTGCAGAATAATGCACTACGGTTGATACTTGGTCGTGGTAGATACGACCATGTCGACCGGATGCATTTAGACGGAAACGTGGAACCCCTGGACATCCTCTTGCCGAGGATGTCTAAGGAATTCTACTGCAAGGCAGCATTATCAACGCACGAAGAGGTGCGAATGCTAGGCTACATCAGGGCTAGGTGGTGGGATCGTTACAAGCGGCCCATTGCCAGCCTTGATGTGCAGGATGCCCTCCCTTCAAACAAGCGTCCTCGCTTGTAGGGAGGGATATATGCCCATTTATGGGCTATCGAAGTGCGCTAAGCTAGTTCTTAAGAGTAGTCTCGCATTAGCAGCTTAGCTGGAAATGCGACGTGGCCAGCCTCAGGCTGGAAGATCATGACATCTCTGCCATTGTTAAACCACGAGATTGTATTGTCGCCTTAATCCTTATACTATTTGCGTAAGGAATGTGTGCTTTGAATGCTTTAATTAATTCGAAAGAGAGAGGAAGAAAGAATGAATGAGAGAGAAAGAGAGACAAAATTAAAATTTTCATAAATTTATTTTATATTTTGAAGAGATTGTGGGTTTGTGCAAAATAATGTCATACTACCCGAATAGCTGCAGATACCATATTTTGAATAAAAATCCAAACCCTAAAATTAGCTGAATGCGCTAATTTTTACACCGAAATACCTTATGTAAAAGGTTTAAATTATTATTTTCGTTTATTACGGGAATCATTTATTGCTGAGCGCCATTAAGATATGCATGACAACGCATGTTCTTATTTGTTTACTTATTTATTCTTTACGTTCATATTTGTTTTGTTATTTACTTTTTATGATATATATTTGCATTTTTACCTATTAAAAATCTTTTTACTTTTGTTCCTGTTAAAAAAGCAGTAGAATGGGGGACTGGCAAAATATTTGATTATATAAATTTTTTTAATTCTTTGTAATTGACTTAACTACTCCCTGTGAATATTTTTTGTTAAATCGCATTCATTATGCAAAAAAATGTTTAAAATAACGGCATCCTGGTTGGAGAGATGGTAGTTAGAGGTACGTGACGTCATCGCATGCCTTACGACGCTTACGACCGTACTGAAAGCACGCGGTTTTGATACTTCGTCTTGTTGCTTGATATCGTAGCTAAAATGGAGAATATGGAACTTAAGAAGGGTTATAAGTATTGTCTGGTACCTCACTGCTTAAATACAACGTTTAAAACCCCGAGAAAATTGTTTTTGAAGAAATAAGAAGCGGAAAATATTGTGGTTGAAAGCGACGAGGAGATACGCATCTGATATATCGGAACGTACAACTGCATTTGTCTGCGAAGTTCTTTTTAATCTAAGTACTAGTTATATGTATGTACGTAATTTTATTGCTTCGTATTTTAGTTTACGACTTATGTCGGCATTACATTGACATGATGCATATATTTCTGGAGAACGTTGAAAGAGTAAATTATATTTTTATGTTTCAAAGATTAGCATATATATTTTAACAAAACCTCCATAATCTAATATACCTATTCTAAATATGTAAGATCAAACTTACGGAAATCGTTAGGCTCTGGGGGTTTATTAAGCAAATAATTACTGTTGCAGGGCATATATTTAAGTACCAAGTTTTTAAGCAAATACTTTTACAAATGATACATATTAAGTTATTTCAGTAATTTAAATATTTTAATAAATACGTTCCCATAATATCCACGACAGCATGGTATTTTGAAGGGCCATTGTTTTTCTAAATAAGGGCAGTCATGACAATCCACTGACGTGACTAAATCTTCTTCTTCATCTACAACTACACTCACTACATAACCTCTTTATCTTATTCTGTGTTCAGGGCAATACAAATTTTTCCTTCTCGCCTCAGTTTAACAAATCCAGCAGCATTACTAACATAGTCTTTCCTCATTGACCTCAAAAGGAGAAAAAAGCGATTGAAGCAACGATTAAATTCGCGACATATACAAAAGAGACATGCAGTTATTAAAAACACTTCTACAGTTTTTCTTTTCACAAGTATAGGTAATAACTAAGGCACATAGACACTTAAAACAACAAAATTCACCACATTTCCTATAGACAAGACACACGGAAACTAAGTTCATTCACATTAATTTTGTATATTTGTCAATACTTGACCCGATGATTCTGTAAAGGCATATGATGGTGATTACTGAAACCGGTCGTGTTTTAATTCATATATTTTGTGGAAATTAGTAGAAGTTTAATATAAATAAAAAATACTATCTAGCATTGTTCATGTTATTTTATTGTGGAATTTCACGAAGTCTCGGCCTCGTCCATTACCCTTTGTATACTTATCTAACTATATTTTACTTACTAGAGACTAGGACAGCATGTAAAACAATACATAAATAAATATTCTACAATGTTAGTTAAAACTAGAGTTGTTTTATTCATTTAATATGGGAAAGCTGTTTTAAGACGTCAATCTATCTTTTACATATCTTCAGCGTTTAAGTCGAAATAATAGTACTATTACAATAACTGAAAATAAAAGCGCTACATCGAACTTGTTTTATCAATTAAATGTAATACAAACCTGTCCGCCTTCACTCCACGCATTTCAACATCTGAATATTGCTCCCTACGACTTCCAATGTAAACATGTACGAATCAACGTTGGGCAAATTATCAGATCTGGCTACACAAAACCCTTCACATGCCATTTTGCAAAACACAAAGCGAAATAAATGCAGGAAGGTGCAGTACTTCTACCAATATTTTTTCTAAGACGGCGGATAGAAGAAAACAACAGAATTATGTCTTTCAAGCTCCTACTTCTATATCGGCGCAATGGCTTCTAGAATCGGCTAACACGCTTGTATCATGCACTGACGTCACTAAACACTCGGCAAACTTCGGCTACCAATCGGATGTGATCTGGTTTGGCATTAACTCGTACGTTTTAAATTGCTATTTTTATAAATATTTCTCAAACATTTAACGAAAAAACTTTTTATTTGCCTTTAACAATAGCCATACAATACAACTTCATAAAATTTTCTGTAATTCCCGATATATGACAGTCTCGCATTGGTTGTAGCTATGCTTTCCAAAGCTGGTGTCAATCAGTTTTTGTTAATTGAATATTCTAATTTAATTGAAGTTTATTCGGAGCAAAACTATTTTCTATTTGACAATAAATTTTATAAACAAACGGATGTTTTCGCGATGGGGCCCCCTCTTTCCTTCTCCTTGCCGACATTTTTCTCATTAATTTAGAAGTTAACGTTTTTAATTCTGGCCACCCTTTATTAAGTTATTCGGAATTTTGGGGTAGGTTTGTGGATGATATTTTGTGTGTGCAGGCAACCTCGCGTCCTTTGCACAGAATAGCGTCAGATAAATGACTCGTAGACGCGATTTATACTCTGACGCGGTTCTCGCCGAACTCAATAACATCCTCGAGGATTTGTCGGACGGACATTTATAACATTCCTGATTTGTCGGCAATAAATGCTGTCGTGATATATACAGCTACCACTGGTAAGAAAATTACGTGGAGAAAGTTCATCAGACAACTTGCAGAGAAGCAAGATTTACTAAACATAAACATAACTTATTATTGCTTATATGATTAAAATAATGTATCGCTTTTAATCTCGCAATATTAAGCTATAAAAGCTGATATTTCATAGTGCGGGTCAAATTGATTCGGTTGGGCGTTCTAGAGGGTGAGCTAAGCCAGGGCGTCCGAGTGTTAAACTTCAACCATCACAGTTCTTTCAACCCGAAAATCCTCAACTTTGAAAATAAAGGTTGCAAATTGGATGCTCCAGAACAGCTAGAGATTTGTAAAGACTGGCTTCTCTTAAATGAATACCTTTTCCACAATCATTCTCCTCTGTTAAGCTTTCCTAAGATTTTGTAAATACTTTGTAACTTTGTTGTCTTTGGCTCTTTTCACCAATTGTTTTATATATTTTGTAACTTTGTTTTGCTTCCGCCTTCCTTTTCCACTATCTTCCTTTTCCTAACCGTTTCTTTAATTATCATCCAATCTCTTCCTGTGTAACCCCTCCTTTCTCCCTCCTCCTTTTCCCATATACAGTGAAGCCCCGATTTAATGTTCCCGCATTTAGTGAATTCCCGTATTTAGTGAATATTCTTTCTGGTCCCGGCCAAAGTCCTTTATAAACAATGTATTATTTTCTCGTATTTAGTGAATCTCGATTTAGTGAATAACCCACATTTAGTGCAAAAATAAATTGACCTTTCAAAACTCATACCTCGATTTAGTGCGAAAATGATGCCAGTCTAACGGAAACACGCCGCTCACACCACCAAAAGGTAGGCTCCCACTGGTGCACGGCGCAGTAGAAAATATTCTTTCCATGTTATCAAATGAACTCGCTTCTACTAAAGCCGGAGCACGGCATGGCTCTGCAATATTTCTGCAGCGGTATGTGTGGAAACAATATTCTCTGCTACCGTGCAAGGGCATGATTCGTCGTGCTTCAATGTGAGTGGGTCTTGCTCGTGTGCCCACGTTTGTGGAAGAAATTCCACTCATTGTCAGTAGGAGTCGCTTACTTCCGTCATCGCATGACTCGTTCCGTTTTCAGGATTCTAGTCAGTTCTTTGCGCTCGTCGTCTCTATGCTTCTTCGGTTTCACGTCGCAGTCGCTTTTCTCCTTCCTCGCACAACAGGGCATCAATTATTATTTCTTCATTAAGCATTGCCACAAGCAAGCGTACGTCTTTCGCAATGTCACAGAACTCACTGCTTAGATAGCGCCGCGAACCCTCCTGTAGCAGAAAACGCGCACACGCGTGCACGAGTGTGAATGGGTCGAGTCATCCGGTGTCGTTCGTCCTCAGTAGAAGGCCATCATCCGCAGTTTCATCGCTGAGGATCTTCCGTGGGAACGGGAGATTCATGCGTCACTCTTTGGGAGGAGCAAACCTGAGGCTCCGTTAACGGCTCCTTCTCTTCGAGGGAGGCTGAGATCCTCCTCGAGACCGGTCGAGGTGCGCGGGCGTTTGTAGATGTCCCAGGGGCCGGCTTCCGTGGCAGTAAGCAACTGGACGGTGGCAGGAACATTCCCGTGCAGATGTTCGAAGATCAGCCGTGCCGATTCCCGCATCCTGTCTCCGACAGAAGTGGCTCAGGTCAGCAGGTAGAGCACTTCGTCGGTGGTGTTCCATCCGAGCCGGAGAATGGAGCGGAGACAGCTCCATTCTGCCTAAATAGGTCGAAAAATCGTGCGGAGTCGAGCCGTGCCACGGCGTGCAACAGTGGGAGCCTACCTTAATGCAACGCCACCTCGCGCTACGCCGCTAATGGCGGCTTTTGAATGAACCAGTTCCAGGAAGCTGCCAGTTGCTTAGCGTGGTCGTCCAGTTTTGGCGTTACTTTCTCTTCATTTTGTGCACTCTACGTGTTTCGTAAGTTTCATCAACGGTATTTCTTTAATGTGTTATTTCACTTGTATTTATTGTTATCCCGTCATTATGGCTACTAAAAGGAAGAAGCTGATAATAATGGAAAAAGTGGAAATTATTCACGAAGTGTAAAATAATCCAATCATGCCAGCGATAGAGATTGCGCAAAAATTTAATCTTCCATCGTCATCTTTATCCTGCATTATGAAAAATAAACAAACCATTCTATATGAAGAAGTGAAATGCGGAGGTGAAGCAAATTAAAGAAAAAACAAAATCTTCTCCTTGGGACAAAATAGAAAAGGTGTTGAAAGAGTGGTTTGATGGAATGCGTTCTGCCAACATCCCGATCAATGAAATATAGATGAATGAGAAAGCTATCAAAGTGGCTGCTAGGTCAAAACTTGAAAACTTCAAGGCTTCAAATGAATATTTGGACAGGTTTAAAAAGTGTCATGGGCTAGCATATAAAAATCTTTGTGGGGAAAGTGCTAGTAAGACAAAACTAAGAACCTAAACATAGTTCTAGCTATTATAAATAACAAATTTTGCGAATTACCAGTGGACAAGAAATGAGTAATGATATTTAAAGATGGAAATAATTTCATTGAATTGTCTAAGCTTTTATAAAGAAATTTATGTATTCCCGTAGGCAACTCCTTTGTGGAAAGTGTTTTTCTCTTATAAACAATATATGGAGGGATGAAAGGAATAGGATGAGAGTAGAATTAGTAAAAGCGCAAATTTGTACTTAATTAAATTTTAAGTAGTGACCTGTTGTAGCAATTGCTGCAATTTGAGCAACAGAAAAATTGATTATTGTGTATTGTATGTTTTATTGAAGAAAGTTACTGGTTTATTAAACAGAAAGTTGCTAATTAGATAAGCATAGGCTTTACGACATATACGATTCGTAGGGAACTACACAAAATGAGGAATTGAAAAGGTAACAAACATGTGAAGGTGGGAAGAAATGGAAAGCAACATAAAACCTCTTTGTACACAACGTTCTTAGTGTAGACACAGTCGTCGTTTCCTATTTTACCTTGGTGGCTTGTTTCTAGGATTTGCAATTTTACATCGGCGGCTGCCTTTGCCCGACTGAATGCCACGTACAGCTGCCCGTGGCTAGATACGCATTTCGAAAGGAAAATCCCAATCTTTTCAAATGTTTGCCCTTGTGCCTTGTTAATTGTCATCGCGATGGACAACCTGATAAGAAATTGGGTCAGAATCAGGCGGAAGGGCATCCGTTGAAATCAATTTGATTCTGAATTTTCTAAAACAGCCTGAGCAAGCTGAACTTTTAAAATATTTTCCAAGTAAAATAAAATATACTTTTAAAAAGGATAAAAGGCACAATCATGTAATAACCCTATTCAACATTTGCTATTAAATGTTTGGAGTTAATTATCTATTCATTTATATTCTGTGACTATATTTTTATGTCCAAACTTTACCATTTATTGTAAAACAGACTATTAAGCATTAAATATAATATGTATTTTTAATAAATTAAGTTTGTTCTTTCCTATGCTTTGTTCAATCTCCCATTATTATTGTAATTTTTGTATTAAATACTAGGAATCTCCCAATGTCACATCATCGGTGTGAACTCTGTTATTAATGAAGACCACGCGAAACGATTGACTTTGAACGTTCCATAAGATGATATCGATTTGTGTTCTTATACATACTTAGATATATGTCCCAGGCGCCTCCGTAGTGAATTAAAACCAGCCTTTTCGAGAATGTATGATTGCTTTGTTATAAAAATCTACACATTAAAAATAAACACCACACATTTAAAAAGTACAGTATTTTCCATTCTCCTTGTTGGCCAATAACACGTGCAATTCAGATGTTTATGATGACGAGAAAGGCAATGTGAAATTACGCACCAAAATGTTTTATTCACGAATTTCTGATGTCCTCCTCTCTGTCTCAGAGTCTCGATTTTTTAAAACACGGTGCTTCTCAAATGCACGTTTGAATATGGCGAATAAGCTTTATCTAACTGAATATACGCACCAAAGCAGTGTTTAAATATTTGAATGCAGTCTCTTGACTGACAAATACAATGCAGAAAATGATATTCGATGTCGAAACGAAATGTACGTTGTAGCTATGGTCACGGCATAGATTTCTGTTACCAAGTTGTCAAGTCTTCTACATAGCCTTACATCTACCTCTACGTATTAACCTGCAATTCACCAAACTCGTGGTTGGCATGGTTTGCAATGCACCGAGGCCTAACTAACAGTTATTACTCGCAAATTTATCTTCCCTCTTATGATCTTGTGTTGTTCTCGGAAAGAATGAGCTTCTATAACAAGCCTTGGTAGTTTTAAACGTTTATTTTTCTTAAAATTCGACGATTGAAATCGAGGTTTATTTTTTCTAAAAAACGGCGACGAATATCGATGTTTATTTTAATACATTTTATTAGGCTTTTCCACGTTTATATTTCTTAAAATGAGACCACTAATATCGTTTATTTTTCCTAAAAATCGAGGACGAATGTCAACGTTTATAAATACATTTTATCGATTTTTATCAATAAAAATTACGTAAAATGGATTCTTCCAATTAAATTTTACTAAAATTTTATCATTATTAAAAGGTGCTTCCTACATATATAGGATATACGATATAGGATATATCATGTAAAATCTAGGTGCTACAGAGCTGAAATTAGGTATGACGATAGGTTATTGGATACAACCTCTGGGGAAAATACGAAATTACAGTCAAAGTTATATTTAAAGGGTATCTCTGACCCAAATGTCCAATTTTAATCACCTATAAGAAAATCATTGAAAACGGCGCAGGTTTATATGAAATTGCGTTTTAAAATTATTTCAAATTAAGATACAAAACCGAAAAATGCACCATCCTCTGTAAGAAAGAATGTAGTTAACTTTTCTTGCAGAGAAAATTCCACTCCATACTGAATTTGCGTAAAAATTTGAATTGAATCATAAAATTATGAAAAGTTTTTCGGTTCAACAATGAAAAACATTAACTACCATAGCAACAACTCCAATGCCTTTTAATGGTAATAGATTTTCCATTTTTCAAGAGCATAGATTTAATGTTTTAATGGGAATTAATGGCATATCTATACATATATTTCTCCTACTCCGTCTGCAACAACTTCCATGCGCCACCAGACCACGCCACTGCCTGATTGTAATGCTATTTTTAACAAACTTTCTGAGTAGGTAGAAGATTGAAATTTAGTGTGAATGTTTGATTCTTATAGGAAAAGCCATTTACGAAACAAAATCCCAAAAAAGACCCGGGTTCGACGCTAGTAGATAATTTGTGTTTCCGATAAGATAACACGTAATATAAATCGATTTTTCTACTTACAGCCTTTTATTCTTTTGCAAAATAAAATTAGAATGAATTCGCCTACAATCTTCGGACCTGAACCGTTTTAAAGAAAAAAAATTAAATTTGTCATTCTTATCGTCACATTTCACCTATGGTTCGAAATCGCTGATGTAGTATGTTTGTTGAACATTAACGGGACCTTGTAGTGTGATTAAAATATTACTTCTGAGGTGCGTGTGTAAAATTTATATATATATATGGATGTCAACAAGGTGTTGGGATGAGGAAACCCAGTGAGCACTCACCAATCAGACGACTTCAGGTTGGCGAGGCTCACTGGGTTTCCTCATCCCAACACCTTGTTGACATCCATATATTCATTTTACCTTTCCTTTTCCGTAAGTTGTTATATATATATATATATATATATATATATATATAGTAAATGTAATTGTTTGATTAATTAATAAATTCCTGACAATCATTTAAATTCTCCCAGAAAATGAAGCGCTTGAAATTTATTACATTCTGGTATCTATATACGACTTGATTTGCCACTCTTTGACTCCGTTATTCTTCCTCATCGTATGTTTACTGAATAATAATATTCTTAACTTATTAACGTTGCAATCCGCGAAGCAAATAACACAATTCTTTCTTCTATTTGAAGGCTTAATAGACGATAATTCAATCGGAGGCAACAATGAGGTTCGCCTTGGCAACACCCGGAAAGAGTACGAAAAAACCATAAAATTTCGAAAAGAAATGCGTGTTTCTGACAAATTCTTCCGTGTAACATCTAAGCATTGCAAGAATAAGATATATTATAGTTTTAGCCGTCGAATAAAGCAAAAATGGTGAAATTCGGTCAATACTTACATTTTAATGAATAAAGGAAATAAACGTTGCATCTTGAAAAAATCGAAAATCCCGCGTAAACTTATAGGAAACATAATTGTCTCCCGGAGTTGAATCCGGTACTTTTTCCGGGATGTTTGATTTTTCTAGAGACCACCTCGTGGGGGTTTGACGATTGTGAAAGTTTTATCTCTTAATTTCATTGGGAAATGTCCAAAAATACCGGGAAAGACAGACAGACACTTGAGAAATATTATATAAGGACCGAGTCATTGTTAAACCTCGAGATTGTATTATCGCATTAATCGTTATACTATATCCGTAAGGAATGCGAGCTTTGGATGCTTTAAAACGAGAGAGAGAGACAGAGAGGGTTCATGTTAACTAGCTGGGACCACATCCGAAACTGACCGCTGTACAGACCTCACAACCGTCATTAACTCGGATTAGGACATCTACATCTACATATTACCCTGCAAGTAACCTTGACGGTGGATGGCAGGGGGTGCCGCGCACCAAGTTCCTAACTAACTATTATTTACTTATCTATTGTGGTCACGTATTGTCCTAGGGAAAAAGGACTCCTTATACCTCTCCGTCCTACTATCTATTTCGCGAATCTTGTCCTCATTATCCCTCCGTCCGATATACGTTGGTTATCGAATAATATCCTTCATTTCATTTACGAATATCCCCGACCTATATTTATCTAGAAGTTTAAGTCTCACCTCTAATCTACGATCTTTCAACGATGGCCAACTCAACTCTTCAATGAGTAACGTAACGCTCTGTTTTTTATCGTAATACTTTTTCACGAATCTAGCTGCTCGCCGCTGTATTTTTTCTAAATCCTTTATGAGTCCCCTCTGATATGGATCCCAAACCATTGCTGCGTATTCCATTTGAGGTCTAACCAAGGATAAATAATAGGATTCTCTCACCTGTTCCGTGCTTTTCCTGACTATTCTACGCACAAAAGCCAACTTCTTATTTGACGCACCTATTACTCGTCTTATGTGGGTGTCCCAAGACAGGTCACGATTCAAGGTTACCCCGAGGTATTTCACGGATTCCGAAACAGGAATGCTCTCACCATTTATCGAGTAGGTAAATACGGACGATGGGCTCCTAGATTTCCAAAAGTTTAGAACGTTACTCTTTTTCTGATTGATTTCTAGCTGCCATTCCTTGCACCAAACAGATAACGCATCCAGATCATCCTGAAGCTGATGATGGTCGCTAGGACCACTAATTTCTCTATAGACTACGGTGCCATCCGCAAGAAGCCTGATATTACTTTTCACAACTGAGCTGATGTAGTTTATATAAAGCAAGAAAAGCATAGGTCCGATCACACTACCCTGCGGCACTCCAGAGACTACATCTGCCACACTCGAGGACTTACCATCGATGACCACTTTTTGTTTTCTATTCCAAAGGAAGGCGCGAACCCAGTTAATGACTTTAACATTAAAAATTCATACATCTGCGGAGCAAATTTTCTTCATTTCAGTGTTGGATGATAATTCTTTACTCTTCTAGTGATTAAAATATATTCTGCTACAAGAGTCAACCTTTTAAGAGTTTCTGCAACGGGATTCCTGGGCGTTAAGATTACACGTGAGCTTAAATATCTTGGGAATAATTTTGAAACGAGAAAAAAGTCTGCTATGACCGGAAATTGAACCCGGGTCTTCCACTTGCCGGGCGGATATTCTACCACTGAACTATCGTAGCAGATCGATTTTCTCGTTTCTGAACGCGGATGTTTTCTTCTCAGGAATAGCGAAGCAACTGGGCGCGATAAAGCCCAACAAAAACCCAGGACCAGAAGGATTTCCCGCGCGTGTATTAAAAGAACTAGCAGAAGAAATAGCTCCCTTCCTTCGGATAGTATTCGAGAAATCCCTTACCCTCTGTGAGGTTCCTGATGATTGGAGACTAGCACACGTCACACCCATTCATAAGGGAGGTGACAAAGAAAACCCCGAAAATTATAGGCCGATTTCTCTAACATCATTGTCATGTAAGATTTTGGAGCACATTATTGTTAGCAACACAATGCGTTATCTCGAGAGTAGATCGCTGTTAGTCAGCTGTCAACATGGCTTCAGAAAAGGTAGATCCTGTGACACCCAACTCGGTCAGTTTGTGAATGATGTTTTATCATGCGGCGAAAATAATAAGCAGGTCGATGCAGTGTTCCTTGATTTTAGAAAAGCTTTTGACAAGGTTCCCCACCGTAAGTTGTTATTAAAATTGGGAAATTGATGGCCACTCCAGTTATCTGCCCAAAGGAACCTTTGCATCTCTATATTCCCTTTTTGAAATAGCAATAAGAAGATATCACAATATTATGTTGGCTGGACGACGAACCACAATGTCATGAGCAAATCGCTGACTAAAGGAGAAACCTTCTAATAACCATAAAAATAATAAAAAGGAAGACTCGCATAGGGGAAATTACTCCACGCCAGGAAGACTATTTCTCACACACGCACTAAGCACACAAACAATCAACCACACAAGTGCACTTCCTTTTTATTTAGCAAATCGCTGCTGGACGACAATGTAGGAAGAACGGAGAAAGAATGTTTGAAATTCGAAACTTTTCAAAATCCCATTTTGAATTTTTACGAAGAAATGCTTCGCTTAGATGATAAATAATGGTGTTCTAGAAAGAAAGGGCACCTCGGGACGAATTTTCCTGATACTACTAATTGCAAAGTTGGGCAAACAAGTATTGCAAAGTTCATCGCATCTTTGAGCTATATCAAAGGAGATTGCAACGCAAATTGCGACCACTGACTTGGAGGTCGTAAAACGAAAGTTTTACCTGGGTTCTAATAAAATTCTGCGAATATTTCCGGTGTGTAGGGTTCTGCCTTTTAACCCATTGGACAGTGCTCTGCAGGATGCCGCAGTGGTTCCACTCAAAATCTGCTCCCTTAAGACCGCTTATAGGTAGCAGAGAAGGAAGAAATATATGTTCAGCTGTCATCCTTATTTTATTAGAATCGACTCTTGGTGAACTTCCATGCGTCAGTTGTTTCGCCAGCACTTGAGATGCGAATTCTATTTATGAAGTCGTATTTGGTAGGTCCACTTTGAGGTTCAATATGATTTCGTAAAAACGGAGATAAATAACTGTGGAATAAACCATTACGCTAACAATATAAATAACGGAACATTTATGCGTCCCGAAAAAAAAAACATTCTGGACACCGGGACAAATCCCGGAAAACAGGGACGGCTGGTAACGCTAAGATAGTGTTGCTTGATACTTTTTGAATACTTCATCTTAAAATTATTCAATTTGTCAATTGTCTTCAATTAAAATTTTTTACCACTGAATATAAAAACTATTCTTCAATTCAATCGTCTCTTTTACATATATCATAGCTTCTATTATATAGTTCTGTAAATTTTTTATTTTGAATGTTTATTTGCTAAAGAAACAACTATACTATCCATAACACATAAGTAAGCTTGTGTTATAAAATTACAATAAAATACGAATACTTTTATTTGGAAAAAAAATAACCTTTAGCGCTTCAAATGTTTTTAGGAATCGACCAATCGCTATTTATAAACTTAACCAACGAGATTTCAAATAGAGCAACAATATTGCATATTGTATATCTGCAAAATAAAAAATTCTTTCAATCGCGCAGTTCGTATTGTATAAATTGAAAAATGTGATAATATTTTCACAACTATTACTTCCAAATCATGTGTCTCTCGACTTCAGAGTGCACCGCGTTATACAAAAAATCAGCTGAGAATCCCACTCCCTGAAAACTGTAATCGTTTCTTCACGTATTTTATAAGCAGTTTGTTATTTTTCAGCCTAATGCATTATGATAATAATTAAG
This sequence comes from Tanypteryx hageni, assembly GCA_028673005.1. Taxonomy (NCBI): domain Eukaryota; kingdom Metazoa; phylum Arthropoda; class Insecta; order Odonata; family Petaluridae; genus Tanypteryx; species Tanypteryx hageni. The sequence continues at coordinate 235,591,220 of CM054113.1, read as the reverse complement.
ATTGAGCGTTTTTTGATGAAGCTTTGAAACTGCACGGAATTCCTGTTTCTTTGAATTCAAATGACCATTAATACCCGACGTCCTTAATGCCCAATCGAAAATATAGTCACAGAACATTCATCTTTCTCACCATGCATGTTTTCTTTGTAAAAGGGCATTAGTTTTGTAAATTTTCACTAAACACACACTTCCTTTTGCTCATGGTAAATTTAAGAAATCTTTTTTTAACTTCTTTTAATTAAAATAATCGTGGTGTATAGCTTGCGCGCTCTAAGGTGGCAGCCGGAGACGCGTGAGAGGGGAAGGGAAGGAACAGGAAAGAGAAACTTTAAGGGGGAGCCGACGTCAGAGTCTATGCGCAGTAACACAATTTTGGTTCGCGCGAGTCCAAGTTCGCGCATCAAATGCCCACAACTCGACTCGACATCGCTGACGTTTGCTGCAGTTTGCAAGTACAGTGTAACTCGGCACAAGTTTTCACAGGGTGAGAGGGGAATAATTATTGAAACCGAGCCGATTTTCAGCTGGAAGAAAAAAACTACTTCAAAGTCTTAAATCTCCTCTATCACTTATTATTTTAAATTTATTTCTTTGCTAGTTAGCAGCTGCATTAGAGTACTAAAACCCTATTCCTAGCAGTGGCGATCGCTGGCATAGGGCCATGGGCCCTACCAAAATTCACAGAAAGAAAAAAGCACTATAAATCATTGTTTTTGAACAGATTGATTTCATTTTTGAGTCTTGAGTAAGTTTAATTTGTCGTAAGGCAGCACAATACTCTGGTCGGTAAGAGAATTTAGGGGAGGAGTGGGCGGCGAGTCGGGCGGGGAGTTCCCCCACTCCAACGAAGCCACCGCCTAGCTGGCTCGGTCACAAGACGTGGAAAGCATGCGCACCGCATGCTTTTCTCTCCATCTCCTACCCACTCCCGCGCTTGAGAATATCTAACGTTGGGGCGAAGTTCAGTTTGGCTCGTCTCGGCAGGCCTATATGTAGTATTGGTGAGCATGAATGTTTCAATTCTCCGCAATGAATATGATAAGTGCTTTATTAAAACAGCCGTTTTCGTCGATGTCTTACGATGATAAACTCGAAATAAAACGAAAGGGAAGACCCCTCCCTAATATGAATTTAGTTAAAAAGCAAGTGTGCCAAAAAACAGGAAAGGCTCACGAAAAAATTAAGCAATACATGTACAATGTTTTCAGTTTATCGCTGCTGTTTAAAACAAATATTCAAAGTCAGTTTAATTCACCGTATCGGCTAGCTATATCTAAACATAACGAACAAGTAGATAAAAATAGGGGCTTATTAAATTTGATTATAAATTGTATTCGTTTTTGTGGAGCATTAGAATTAGCATTGAGAGGGCATGATGAATCGGATGAGTCACAAAATAAGGGAGTTTTTCGTGAGTTAATCGAGTTTAGTTCTGAGTTAGATAAAGACTTAAAAGTTCACCTTAGTCAATCAGCTGTTTAAAGTTACGTCTAAAATTATACAGAATGAGTTGCTGGAATGCATGTTTAAGGTATACAACGAAGAAGTTCGCAAAGAAATTAAAAAAGCAGATTATGTAGCATTGATAGCCGATGAAACTACTGACGTGTCATGTCAATCTCAGTTAGTCGTTGTATTGCGCTACATTGTAGGCGGAAAACTAGTAGAAAGGCTCCGGAATTTCGTTAATCCTGACGGACATGATGCTCGTGCAATCGCAGATTGTATTTTAAAACAACTCGATCCCCTTATTGGTGACAGCCCGAATAAACTTATAGCAGAAAGTTTTGATGGTGCTTTTGTTATGAGTGGACGTTTAAATGGCGTTCAGAAACTGATAAAAGACAAGTATCCACTTGCTAATTTTGACCATTGTTACGCCCTCCATAATCACAGAAATAAAAGATAGATTTCAATTTACTGGACATCTCGTGGCTACGAATCTATTTATAGTCGAAGAATTTGATAATTACAGCTAAAAATTCCCTGACACGTAACATAGTAAAATAATTGAAAAGTATCTTTTTTGGAAAAAAGAGACTGAAGTGCGAACTTCAAGTATTTTAAGAAAGAGAGGAATTTAGAGCAGTTTCCGGTGCAGTACCACTTCTGTCGCTAATTTTAGGTGATGATTTGTGTGAAACATTTCAAGAGACAATAAAGCTTTTAAAAGTGCTGATCACGATACCAATGTCGACATCAGAAGCAGAACGGTGTTTTTCAACGACGAAAAGAATAAAGACTTTTCTTAGGAATGCTATGAAAGAAGAAAGACTAAGCGCAGGCATGCTATCGTGTGAAAAACTTTTGTAAATAACATGGATAGCTTCAACAGAAAAGATATTGCTTTATTTTCTAACAAGAAAGATCGCCGAATAGACTTTGTTTAACGCTCATTTTAGCTGCAAGACACTTTTTTCATCTACTCATTACAGTACATTTTTTGGTAAGCAAAAAATTACCTTAAATTCCCAAGTATAACGCGCGCGTTATACAAGGTTTTTTTGACAAATTTTCGGAATTATTTAGTGCTCGTTATACATAAGACGTACTAGTGCGCGTTATGCATAAGAAGTACAGCTTTATAAAATAAAATGCCTTAAAGCGTTCAAATACTAACTTCGTGAAATCACTAAATGGCTGAAATCTTTCGAAACTTCTTTCTTTTTCTTCCTTTGATAAAAACAAATTTTCTGGCATAAATTACCATTCATTTCAATCATTACAGATACAATATCGAATTTCAGTTACCTAATTATTATTCAACCTAAGACAAATTAAGGCAGATTCGAAGTTATTAGTTGAAAAAAATGTACGCAATGCCTTTTTAAATAAGATAACGAATTCCAAAACAGAACACATTCACATATAAAAATAAAAAAAATCACAAATTCTTCATAAACTTTTATTCACACTCGATTATTAATTAACATGACCATAAAAATCTTCTGATTCAGTCACAATTTATATCGTAATCATTCAAGTTCTTAACCAATGAGTCCGGAAAATTTTCAAGCGAAAAATTATCGCTTTCATCAGATGATGAATCACAATACCCTCCATCCCCCCATCAACATCAGGGAAATTAATTCCCGATACCCTGAAACCATTAATTATACATTCACGGGTTACATAGGCCCAACTTTTCACAATCCATTTGCAAATTTCAGCATAAGAAGCTCGCTCGCTGCATCCTTCCAGACTTTGTATAGGAGTGGAAACCATCTACCATGCATTTTTCCTAGTGCCTCCGTCTTTTCGATTTGAATGATCTATTTACGGAGATGTCCAGTGGTTGCAGCTTCTTTGTTAGACCTGCAGGAATAACTGCAATCTTGGAATATTTTTTCAATAATATTTTCGAATCATTTACCTCATCCAATGCAAGCAGCGATTTTGGTTTAAAAAATGAGCCCTTCCTTTTTCCCCATACCTCAGTTAACCACATTCGCAACATATCGCAATTCATCCAGCCTTTTGGGTTTACGCACACAACAATACCTTTAGGAAATTCCTATTTAGGAATGGTTTTCCGCTTGAAAATTACCATTGGGGGAAGCTTTTCTCCATCAGCCGTCACTACACAACAGTAAAGCAGCATTTTTTAGCTCCAGCAGTGCATATTTTTATGTCTTGGGTGCCTTTAACGTCGACTGCAAATTTCGATGGCATGACGAAACTCATAGGTACCTCATCCATGTTCCCTATCTGACTTGGTTCAACGCCCTTCTTTTCCTGCCCAACAAACAAATTAAACTCTTCCACTTTCACCTTCCAATCTTCTGGTAACTTTTGTCCGGTAGATGTAATTGCTCGTACTGTTAAACTATTTCGCTTCATAAAATGATAACACCAGCAATTACTGCCTTTAAAATTATCAATATTTTTCTCGCGAGCTATTTGTATTGCTTTGCATTTAAGTGACACAGTTGAAACTCCTCTTCTCCTTCACTCCTTTGCGCACAGACCCAGTCCTTCAATTCTTGCTCCAGATCTGGCCAAAACTCCTTTCTTTTCCTTCGTGCCCTTTTTGCCACAGGTAGAACACTCAACAAATTCTTTTGGGACCGCCACTCGCGAATGCTGGATTCGCCCACTTCGAAGAAACGGGCCACTGACCGATTACCGTGAATCTCGGCATAATTCACATTTCTAACTTTTTCTGCGCCATGTAAGATTTTCTTCTTTTTGGCATTTTTAAATAGGGTTATGGTCCAACGGTGGGTCTACAATTTAAAAAATAAAAAAAATATTAATATTTTTTCATTAGGTTCAATAACTGTGCATTACCAAATCAAGAAATACCGTACAGAAACCGCACCGTTTCTTAGTCAGGTAAAGAAAAATTAAATAAATGACAAAGTCAACAAGTTTCAGTAAAAATAATGCCAATGTTTTTAAGGAAAACAAAATATCCTTGAAAATACCTCACCTGGTTTCTGTCAAAGAGGAACGAAACTCCGTACTTTCAGTGCCCTACCTCGTTGATCAAAACGTTACAGCCAGACTGCAAACCACAAATGAATGGGCGATGAAGATTACAGGTCGTATCTCTGTCTGTGAGTCAACAATGTGTGCCCTCCACATTCGTTCCCACACTCAGATTCTCTGGCTGTTTATGCTAGCTTTCTCTTGCCCCCTGTCGTACCACCCTTGAGGTCTGGTCCTTCTTTTGTTTTGTGCACCTCTACCCACCCCCACCATTCCAACACATCTCATGACACCCTCACCACTTCCTTACACCTCACTCCCCAACCAGTTTTCTTTGACCCTCGAGTGGTCATTGTATCGGAAATAAGAATGGGAAAAATCGGTATCCAGGGGTTTTCCCCAAATGTTCTCCTTCGCACAGGAGAGTTGGGGAAGTGCGCTAAAAGTGTAGCGTTCTTTAAAAAAACGCTAAGCTCAACGATCCCATGTTCTGCGGGTGTCCTGCGCGTAACACACAAGTGCGCTTTATACTAGAAATTTTGAAGATATGCGGAAAACAGCCGAAGGTTGGCCTGCGCGTTATGCATGAGTGCGCGTTATACTTGGGAATTTAGGGTACATAAATTTTTGTATTATAAATTTAGGTTTTTAAACATATGTTGGCCCTACCAGTTGAAACAATCACCGGCCGCAACTGTTTCCTAGTAGCAATAGTTTTACTACTTGTCAAATGTGAGTGTATGTAGTTCGTTACTTGAGCCAAAAATCATCATTACCAGCTTGGTTGAATCGTTTCCTGGCCTCGAAGTCATTTTGAGTTTAGATAAATTCCTCTTAAAAATCTTGGTGAGCGCTTTCTACTGCCTCATGTGGCGACCATGTTTTACACTGTTAGCGTAGTGGAATCCTGGAATGCCAAGCTTCTCCCGGAAATGGCCCACGCCTAGAAGCAGCTATTGTTTGTTTGTTTGTACGGAATTTCTGGCTAATAAACCTCTTGGATTATTATAACCATAGCTCCTTCCACACCGAACACACACAAGAGAAATCCGATGCCGGCATCAGTTTACTGTTTATGAAGAGGGCCAACTGCTTATCGTCCCTTCCGAAGTACAGAATGCTGACTTGCGCGATCTCCTCAAATCACAAAAATAAGGGACGGGACGATCCCTAGTCGAAAAATCCGACCTCCGCCGGATTCGAACCTGGGAACCCTTTGTGAAATGCCAACGCTCTAACCACTCCGCCAGCCACCTAGAAGCCGCCATATTTATTAATGTACCGTAGATACACCACTGCGGTATGGAAATATTAGGCGTATTCACATAACAATTTTTGGCTTCCATAATCAGTCGATATCCCAATACTATGATACGCAACACGGGATGCACATTTCCGTACGTATCCACGCCCCTCCCCGCAAATATCCTCCACAAACTCTGGGGGGTACCGCCTAATTTGGGAACCGCTACATGACACGAATGATACAATGATACAGGTGCATTAGTACCCATTATGATCTACGCGTTTCGAATTTTAATTCACGTGTGCAATCCTGGAATAGCAGCAAGGTAATACAATTCGATAGGATATTGCGCGGAAAAGAGATAAACGCGTCACGGTTAGTCAGACCAAGAAGTCGTCAGAGGCGAGTTTTTTGCGGCTACGAACACCAGTTTCAAATGATTTAATAAAAAATTCATTTTAGACGCCGCATCCCGTCTTAGCTGACATTTTCCGATATAATGTGATTCTAAGCACATGAAATTTTGCGGCGAGGAGATTTTGTAAGACAGAAAAAAAATCCGAGAAATATGGTTGTTTCGAAGAATTTTCTCGGAAAATTGGGACGTTACGAACGCCTGGTAACTTTACTAATTTCTGTAATGGGAAATGTACGTAAATACGCTGAGATACCACGCTATTGGCGTTTTCGCTTTGCGTGTTTTCCCTACAGCGCAGTCTTATATTAGGACACACTTGTATTTTCATATCCTGACTTCCGATTCAGCGCGGTATGGTTATCAATCGTCTACTCGTATTGACCTGAATATCTAAATGAATTGATTGCAGTTTCAGTGTTTCAAATGTAAATTGGAAAGTTTTATGAGAAAACAGTTTTTAATTATGTTGCTGAATACAAAGTGATTTTTGTAATTTATTCCGTGGTTATCTCCTTAATGAGCCATCATTTGGTTCAAACGCAAGAAACTCTTACAGGTTTTTACCCCTCAAAGCGAACACATGATTATCAATATAGTTCCTCCAAATAAATGACTGTTGGAAAAACGACGAGCGAGTTCCGGCTACGTAAAAGGCAAACTCGTAAAACTAACAATATTAAGCCTGGAAATATTGTTCCTAAACAAAATATAAAGTATTTATTGGTGAAATGAATACAAATGTATTATACAGTTGAAGATACGAAAACGTGCCTGGGACAAATGAGTGACCAAATTCTTTTCGCCCGCGAAATAATTGGGTCGTCGCACATGTTGGGAGGCCTCATTCAACTTTTCTCTCCCTCCCACACTACAATACCTCTCCAGCAACTCTATTTACATTATCTGTCTCCTGCTACCAGCTAATGCTCTATTTACAAAACTATTTTAATGGCACAAGGTAGCAGCTGCCGCTACAATTCCTTTTCCTTCGGCGCCCATCCAGCCCGACCCCCTCTCACACCCCACGCCCCGCCCACTCAACCAGATTCGCAGCCGATGCGATTCCTTGCCACCCGATTTCCTCCCACACGAACTACTCGATAGACGGTTCCATTATCCCCAAAGGATCCATGATGCGCATCACTTAGCTCTGTCGGTCGAACACCCGCCTGCGCCTCTCCCCTCTCTTCCTCCATTGCCCCCTTTTCATCCATTCCCCCCTGTTCCTCAAATCCACACTCGTCCATCATTCACTCCTCTTCGTCCATTCCAACCTCTTCGTCCATTCAAAATCCTTCTTCCATTCCCCCTTCTGATTCCATTCACCCCTCTTTCTCTATTCCCCCTCATCAAACATTACCCCCTCTTATCCAATTCCCCACCTTCCTCCATTCCCACCTCTTCTTACATTCCCCCTTGTCCTCAATTCCCACCTCATACTCCATTCCCACATCGTCCATATTCCCCCCACATCCTCCATTCCACCCACTACCTACGTTCCCCCTCCTCCTCCATTCCCCCCTATTCCTTCATTCCCCAAGCCTCCTCCATTCCCCCCTCTTCCTCCATTCCTACGAAATCCTTCATTCACACCTCTTCCTCAATTCACCCTCTTCCTCCATTCCCCCTTCTTCGTCCATTCCACACCTTTCCTATATTCCACACACTTTTTCCATTCCCCCCACTTCCTCCATTCCCCATGCTAGCTCCATTCCCACCTCTTCCTCCATTCCCCCATCTTCCACCCCTCCCCCGCATCATCCATTCCGCCCACTTCCTCCATTCTCCCCTCTAGGTCTATTCACCCCTCTTCATTCATTCACCACTATAACTCCATTCCGCACTATTCCTACATTCTCCAATCTTCCACCATCTCCACCTTTTTCTCCATTCCACACATACCTTCCATACCCCCAATTCCTTCATTTCCCCGTCTTCCTCGATTCCCCCTCATCCACCATTCACGCTATTCCTCCATTCCCCATATCCTACATTCCCACCATTTCCGAATTTCCCCCCTCTTTCTCCATTACACCACATCCTCAAATTCCCCAATTCAACCATTCTCCCTCTTCCTCCTTTCCCCCACTTCCTACATTCACCCTTATTCCTCCATTCCGCCCTCTTCTCCATTCACAATAATTTCTCAGTTTCCCACACTTCCTCTATTTCCCAATCTTCCTACACACACACTCTTCCTTCATTACACATCATTCCTCCATTCCACAACCATCTTCCATTCCCCCCGCTTCCCCCATTCCCCCCCTTTCCTCCATTCCCCACAAATCCTCCAATCCTCTCACTTCCTCCATTGCCCCACTTCCTCCATTTTATATATGAAATAAATTTTGGAAAGAGAGGGTCTTCTTTACATAGCGCAATAAATCCATTTTTACAACCTGTCATCGAAGGTGCACCATTTGTAGTAGTTGCGGTCAACTTCATTAATGGTATATTACTTTCTAGGACATATTTTTTAAAAGCTGAAAAATGTCTTCACCTCTTGTTTGTCCCTTTAATGGAAGAATTTTAAGAAATTCTTCCTTACCTGAAAAATCATTAAACACCATCTTCACAACCATAGCCAATTGAGAAGTGTCTGATATGTCTGTTGACTCATCCAGTTGCAACGAGAAGAAAATACATTTTTGTAAATCATTTGCCAACTCTTTCTCAATATTGATTGCAATAACTTCAATTCTTCTTGTAACTGCTCTTGCTGATAACTGAATCGTGTTGATTGCTGAGGTAATTTCATTTTCATTTTTAAAATCTTCGAAAAGTGAGTCAGCAATTGCTAACATGGCTTCTTTTACAATCTCACCATTTTCAAAAGGCTTTTTCCTCTTGGCCAACAAATGCGAAATTTTAAGTGATGCAATCGTTGCTCTTTTTGATTGCTGCACTGGTCTGGTAAAAATGCTCTGCTGTTTAGTTAAAATAGATTTCATTTCAAAAATTTTCTTTTTCCTGATCTCAGAGTTTAACAGATATCTAGTATTAAAATTTCAGTGGACCGTATTAAAATGTCTTTCAACATTACTTTTCTTTAAAATTGCGACACAAGCATTGCACAATCAACAAACTCACTTTCCTTTCAAATCAATAAAACCGAATTGTTCTTCCCAATCAACATTGGAGTAATATGTCCTTTGCCTCTTATTACTCATAATGGGGATAAAATTTTCTACAAATGAATTAATAAACACAACACACTGAATATCGGGAAAATATCAGAAATATTGTGAACTGGCTGGCTGATATAGTAAAAGACGGAGAAAAATCTCCCAAACCCTGTACTTTGTATACTAAGCGAAGAACGGAACTCCGAAACGAACGACTCACAACAATAACTCTAGCCAAGTTATGCTACAAGGCGGAGGAGAGAACTCCGAAACCAACGACTTTCAACAATAACTTGAGGCTAGTTATGCTACAAGACGGAAGACAGAACTCCGAAACCAACGACTTTTGACAATAACTTGAGGCTAGTTATGCTACAAGACGGAAGACAGAACTCCGAAACCAACGACTTTTGACAAGAACTTGGGAGTTTCACGCGACATAGGGAAATAGTTTTCCCGTATCGAGCGCCTACTTCCAAATAGCCTGAACCGGCTAACGGAGCTATAATACACGACGGGTTGAGAAAAAGGATCTCGGTTAGCCTTGCACCCGTAATAGCGATTGAAGGCGACAGGACACCTACACCTAGCATGAACTAGGGGCAGAGAATTCCCTATCTTTTCGTACAAGAACGTTTGTATGAATTGTCTGCACAAGCACGACAATCACACAAATACGATAGTGGCTTCTCCTACTCTCAGCGAGTAATCTCCGAAAAACGCTGTGAAGGATGTATTTATACTAGGGCAGGGTAGGGAGAAGGGAAAGGGACGTGGATAAACAAGAGAGGGGTAACGGAGGAGTCTATGAAAAGAACTCTGTTAATATTAATTGTAGGCTTGGTTCTTATGGCTATTCACTCAAAGTATAAAACACTCCTTAGGCCATAAATTTATTGGAGGAGCCAATAAATCTTCCAATTAATTTATGGCCCAAGGAGTGTTTTATACTTTGAACTCTGTTAATGACAACAATGTCTTTATCCAACAATGTATGCTCCCATTCTGTTCGCTTATAAGTCCTGACCTTGACGATGTCATTTTGTAACAGGCATACGATTTGGCTCGGTGTGATGTAAGATTAAGATGTTGGTTACAAAGTTATATTTTTCATCTTGTTCCGCAACTTATTGGTCTTCTGAGAGTTTTCCGTAATTGCTTAACTTGAGTTCTCTTTTTGGCTGGCGGGCGACACAAATGTCTTGCGGGTGCCATAGCGTCCGCCGTCGCCGACCTCTGCCATAATGTATAGTCTCGGCGAGTCGCTTCTCTTTGCCTTCCATTGCTAATTCACTTCATTCTTTTTTATAAGGCAAATTTTTACGATTCTGTGATATTTTATTGAAAAATGACGATCGTTCTGTTCACAAAGACTTTTATCAAGAAACTTTTAATGATAAGTGAATACGTGCGTTTGTCACGAAGCTGTCACTACAGACACTGAGAACTACATAAATCCATGCGCCGCTTCAATAACTACCTCTCCCGTGGCCTGTGTGTACTACATCATATGCGAAATGCCAACGAAATGTCGTCGATAGAGTATTCGCAATGCCTTCTGCTAATCAATTTCTCGCCTTCATCCGAACGGCTCTAGGATACGGCGAATACTATAAAGAAAATTACGTGTTTAACTAGAGATGGTTTTGGAATTCGGCATTTGATATCAATAAACGGCTCCTAAAAATGGCTAATAAAAGCAATAAGCCGCATCGATTGCATCATGTGCTGTTCTTCGAGTCTGCGTGTGAGACTATCGCACTGACTATCGTATTGATTCTCAAACAACAAAATTCCACAGAATACCGGGAGAATTTAGCGGCTTTTCTAAAAGACTCCTTAAATGTTGTTTGAAGTCTAAAAATGATTTTCTGTATACATAATCTATTATAGACGTGCATATACTTTTGTATTGAATGTTTTGAGCAACCGAAGCGGCCATATTGAAAAGGCCAAAAATAATTTTGGGTGTTGCAAGATACTCTCACACCCCTTTTCATTTTCTTTCCTACGCCAGAAATAGAGAAGTTGCTTCGAACACAACAATTTAACGTCCTTTTTTAAGTGAAAATCTACCGATGCCAAGGAACTGCAGCGTTACTGCCGTCAAGTACGCTTTCCTTGGAATTTTAACCGTCGCTTCAGGATATCTTTTTGCCCAATGCTTGCTGTGTATCTTTATTTAATTTTCAAAATTTTAAATCCCCTCATAAGTGCATGATATCAATACAATAGTGTTCATTCCATCCATTAGAATACCGCGATAAATTCATATATTCTTAACATCAGTTGCATCTTGTATGATCTGTGAAGAACCGATTACAAAATATTTTCAATTTACCACAAGAAAATCAGCGAAAGCCTATAATTACAGCATATTCTTTCGGTTATAAAAATTCAAGTATATGACACACCTGCAATTACTTATTGTTTGTCTACGTCGATTGGCTTGAAGCTTATTTTGTCGAAAATAATTAAAAAGCGTATTTTACTCTCCTTACACTTATATGAAGTACCAATAAAAATTTAATAAGAAATAAAACTTCGATAATTTTTAACACGGAAGTCTCGTGAACGAAGAAAAAATTTATTTATTTATTTATTTATTTATTTAATAAGTTCAAAAACAGCACTCAGGCCTATTACATCGAACATTACAACCAATAAATAATAAATGCATATAAAAATATATGAAAACAGTCGACTAAAATAATAAGGAACTCAATGAAAAACATCAGTATGAGGATCTTGTACCAGAGTTTGGTTATATAAGTTTGGGAGGCGGAAAATTAAGGAGCGTTTTGTGGTTGAGAGCCGAGGAGTGCGGCAGTGAAATAAATCATTGTTAGAATTCTGGCACTTCGGGGGGAAAGGAATGCTTCGTTGCCCTTAGATTCGAAAAGGCTAACAGAGCGGTGCTAAATTTATTTGTATTCACCGGCCGCTGTGAGCGCCAGAGATTTTCAGCTCAAAATACGTCGAATTTTCGTGTCAAAACAATTTTGCGTATCGATTTGATGCCTCTTAAAAAATCGACGGTGTCGAACATTATTTTTAGCCTACTTTCCAGAATGGAAATAGGCGTAGAGTTTTGTCGTTCTGTATGTCTGTCCGTCCTCCCATATTAACTTTTGAACCAATAAAACGATTTTCATGAAACTTGGTGGAAATCTCTTGCTACATGGGCCGAGCTCTCGAGGATAGTTTTTGTTGCGACGATTGAAGTCCGGGGTTCGACTCCAGGAACTATCCATCCCATTTGATTTACATGGGAAATCTGAAATCCATCGTGCAGGGTAATTTTCTCTTGCACATTAAAATATCTTAGAATTGTAATATCGGAGCGAATTTTGTACTAATATCTGAGGTAAGGAATTGTATTTCTTAGAATTTCGCGTACATACTGGTGATTTTGCAGTTTTTATCATTCATTACGAGATTGTTGCCACAGCAACAACTATTGTTGAACTCAGATTCGGTATACACGTACGCGCGTTATTTTTGCCGCACAAATACGCGTGTTCGATTTAATATTCCGTTCGAATGTATTTGTAGTATTTTATAAGGCTAAATTATGAGATTTGGGAACACAAAGAGCTACATATCAGCGATGACTTTAAAGCTATTAAAGCCAATATAAGTATTAAATAAATGATTAAATGGAAAGTAGGCATCATAAGTTCTGTTTTGATCATCTTGTTTCTTATAGATGTTTTTTGTTTAAATTTCGAATTTCCACGACGATAATAAATTATTTTAAGATGCAATTTAAAAATAGGCTGTACTCATCCCCATGTTATTTAATGGTGAAAATTTAATACTAGAATCGAAGTCGGGACCTTGGAATCGAATGCAATCTTTGTCCTCAATCTTCCTCTGGGTGAAAATGGATCCCATGCAAAACTTGGTTGCGCTGCCTCTCGCGCTGCCCGAATGCATAGAGGACAGATAGGCAGACACTCTTCTTTATATATAGTAGATTCATATTTACAAGGAATTAATCACTTTTTCTGCTTTCATTTGAACCACCATCGTAATTTCAGAAGTAGTTGATATTAGTGGCAAGAGTTTACTTTTGTTCGTTGAGAAGAATTGTTTTTTCTGCACAACTCTCATTAAAACTCTTTGTAGTCAACTGCTGAAGATTAGTCTCAGAATATTTTTTACTTGATTATTACTAAAATTCGCAGTTTTCGTTATTCAGCTAACGCTGAAGATGTTTACGGTAATCTTGTTCCATCATTAGTTTTCAGCCTAAAAACTCTCGCTTCTGTTCTAAAAGCTTTTCGCTTAAAATTGACTTATTGCAGATTTTCTAAAGATATTTTTTAACGTCATTCGCTTTGACAACGCTGACTTTGCGCTGTTAGGAATCTGTACTTTCCCATACAGGTACGTACAATATATAGGTAGAGAAAGTGTTGCAATCGCAAGAAAAATCGACTTAGAGATTTTGACGGAAATGCACGTTTTAGATATCCCTGAATTTAAAAAGTGGTCTTCGCTATGCCGTATGTCTGTAATTGTACTTTTTTAAATATTGTGCACTGATTAGAGTCAGCGATAATCTCCTTATTTTTCATTACATGGCCACCTAGCGTATTGCTACTCTGATTTATCCTGATTTTCAACGCTATTGTGATACATATTTAATTAATTTAAATTTAAATTTGATGGAATAAATTTGATTAATGGAATACATATAAGTAGAAACTGATACATATATTTTCCAATATTTCCGTATAATAATTGAAATTTTAACATGGAAGTATGCACAAATAACCTTCAGCTAGCGCTCTTTATTGGTTCCAGAAAAACCGCGCGAAGGGAATCAGCAATAAGCGGATTCCGTTTTCCAGTAAGAATCGATGTAAATTTATTTTTAATTTGTTACCTATAATTTTTTCGGGACCTTATGCAAATGGTTTACCCAATTGGCATGCAAGGCTGAAAATAGCGAGAAATATGATCATTAAACAATCATTTAAATAAATTAAAATGAAATAGGAGTCTTCGAGACGGCACATCCTGTCCATAATCTGGATGAAGTTATGTGACAAGTGTTATAGTAACGTAGCATTTTGTTATGTATTGTCATTGATTTGTATCGTTCGCCTAACTCTCATAAATATCTGAGCGAATATCATTCATTTGTGTAAGGAGCACGCCCTTCGTTCGGTTGGACCGCCTACTGACATGCAATGCTGCTGAAACGGTGTGTCGGATAGTATCCAAGGAATATATAACTGAAATCCAAAGTCCTATAGATAACTGAATTTCTAATATAAATATGTATCATTTGGTCTCGATTTTCGGCCACCTTTGTTTTTTGAATATACTGAATTACCGCATGGCGAGGGTTTGACACGAAACAACTGCGGCGCCCACCGACTCCGTGCAGTTGTTTCGTGTCAAACCCTCGCCATTCGGTTATCGAGGTCGTTGCGTGAAAATCTGTTGCGCGAGGCAAAAAGACAAAATGGCGCTCGCGACACATGGTGTAGATCAGGGGTCGGCAACCTTTTCTGAATGGCGGGCCGCATTCGTAATTGTGAATGCTTCAGAGGGCCGCATTGGAAGTCACGAGAGCTTCGGCGGGCTGGAGGAGTGTTTACATCAGAAGTTAACTAGAGAATTTGTGGTCTCATACTAGTGAAAATCAAGACCAAATAATCTAATAGCCTTAAAACTTCATCAGAAAAGGTTTTTACCGAAAAAATATGAAATCGTTTATATTAAATTTTAGCGATCTCTTTTTAATCACAGCTTCGCGGGCCGCATAAAGTGCTCTCGGGGGCCGCATTTGGCCCGCGGGCCATAGGTTGCCGACCCCTGGTGTAGATCGTCAGAGACACTTCTGATAATGTCGCCCTTAGAAAAGTGGCATATTATGCTGTCGCCTCTCAAATTCACATGAAAGCGACAGCCGTGCCAATAGAGGATGATCAACCCTCTTTAAGTTCAATTCGGGCGCGGTGTGAGAAGAAGGCAAAATGGCGGGTCCTGGTGGGGCATATTTTGATATGGAAGAGTGATACTGATACAACAGAAATTACTAAAATCAAGTTAAATTAACTTCTTTAATAAATATAACACTAATTTTTAACATAAACCCCCCAATAAATGGGAAATGAATGTAGAATACTTAGGTTAGCACACTACACGTAAGTACCTACTCGCTTCTTGCTGCAAATGTGTAAGGGACGATAGCTGCTATGAGCTACAGATTTAAGAGCTCATCAGGAAAGCGCAACCGAGTCTTTTTTTCGCCGGGCCATTCTTAAGGCATCCACCGAATTTCTTGAAGCCACGTAGGCCATTGCGTGCAGTAATGTTGTCCAATGTTGAAAGTGATAAAAGGACTCTGCCGATTTGCTCTTTCATTCTTCAAATGTGTTCCAACGATTTCATCCCCCTAGCTTCTGTTCAATAAACTGTAATATTTTTCCAACGATTTATAAACCATTCTCATTTGCTTATTTACAGGGTTATTTATTCCGTACTCGAGACCGCATCGCAAAAGCACTCAATCTAATATCATAAAATAGTAGATTTCTCATTTCAGACTTCCATACAATTCCTCTTTCTGTAACGATACGTTATCGTTAGATTGTCAAAGTTAAGGGGTATCGCTTTCACTTCTATTTCATATCTAGAGCGTAACTTCGAATACATATGATAGTGCCTATACCTTTTATAGTGCATGCAACAGAGAAAAAGTTATAAAATAACTGAAAAAGCAGATTCCTAGAATGTTGACATCAATTTGTGAAATATTTGACCTCCTCTTCCTCCTTCCCCACAAAACGATAACCCAATATCAATCAAAAGTTATTTAAAATATCCTTCGCCGCAGTTAAGCAGCTGTACTTTTCGCTTGTTTGCGCTTCTCTTTTACTTTTGTAGCTAGGTAAATTAAACGAACCTTAATTGAAATGGATTAATGTAACTGCCCGTCAAATAATGTTGCTCAACAAAATGTAAGTTATTTTGCTCTTAGTGTTTACCGCAGCACACCCAATAAAATTGAAACTAATATTGAATCAAATATTCTACGTCAATGGGTTCTTCAAATTACACAGCTTGAAATTATTCGCCGTCATTATTCTTTTAAAGAATTAATCATGAGCACTTTCGTTTGTAATTAAAATGCATTAATGATATAAAAACACTTTGAATAAGAATTGCCACTAAGAGCCAAGAATTTGCATAGGTATTGTATAACATCAAAATGGGTACAAGTATTTTAAATTATTTGTTGTCATCGTTAAATTTGGGGCTTTAAGAACGTCCAAGAAATTAAAAATTCATTTTCCTTTCAATCAATTTTCAAATACACGACGAATCGGTCCAAAAGTTTATTTGAAAACGAAAATGTTGTTTTTGAGGCAAAAATTTTTCGTCCCCAAGAAAAACCGTATTGTTGAATATTTCGTTAAATTACGTACAATAAATTGGACTAAATGGAAAATAATTCCTGAACTTATGGTCAAATGGATTTTCTCTAAATTATGTTAAACTATCGACGCATATAAAAAAATAGACGGCAGGCAAATGTAATTTTCTTCTTTCAGACGTTCTTTGTTTCAAATCTCGAACTCCTCTCTCGAATTTTAATATGCGAATGACTAACATGCTATACTCACTCCCGCGTTAATCATATAGGGAAAATGAACGCTCCTGTAATAAAACCCTTCATGTTACGATGGAAAATGACTTGCCCATAGGGTGCAAGAGACCCTATTATGTATTATATCGCCGAAAAATCGTCAAAATCGTGCTAAATATACACGAGTTACATTCTTTGCGATCCTGCAACTTGGATAGGGCGGTATATCAGTGGCAAACATCCGGTGGGCCAGGGCCCGCAACCTCTTTCCAATGACCGCGATGACTTAACTTCTGTCTTGGAGCACCAGTCGGGAATCCACGGAGGAGGAGGATGCAGAATATACCAGCCATATACGAATTATGCAGTAATACCTTGCTTAACAGGATATATGCGTTCCACGGCGGCACTTCACTATCGGAAACTTCGCTGCCAGAGTTATAAATAGGTCCTGCTACAAAAGACGGACCTTCTTCCGCAAGTCTCCCCCGTTGAGTGCGAATGCGCTTTCGGAGATATCTTAGTAAAAACTGAATCTGGGATCTCGAAATTTGTTGCTCTTTTACTAATTCTGTAGATAGCACTTTTAAGAAGTTTCGGCTGGTCATTTCATTTTTAACATTTTGTTTATACAGTATGAAAGCAATGATGGCGGCAACCTTCAGAAAATGAAAAAAACAGCTAACGGCCACCTTTTCGTTCTTCTGCCTATAAGTGGCACAAAATTGGCCGCATATATCGACTGTCCCTTTTGTTTTATTGTACAATGTTATTATTTCGGATTTTCGGAGATCTTGGGTGCTTTCGTAAATGTTATCGTCGTGAAGCATGGTTGATATTTGTATCACGGATCTGTTTTTCACTGGAACATTGGAGACTGTTGTGATATCTTCAGGGAAACCAAAAATGCAGCTTCTAACACTCCTGTCTCTTCTTGGAATAAACTCAGGAGGAATTTCTTTTTTATTTTTACTCAGAGTGCCGACAAACGTCAAATTGAACTCCGACAGAAATGACTTAGCTGAAGGGACTCTTGTGTAACAATTATCAGTGTTAACGTTTCTATTCGTTCCTTTTATTGGCATAACTAAACGTTTCACCACCTGATCAGGCTTATTAGCAGTTGCGTATGGTCCTTCTGGTTAAACACCCGCATATATTTCAAATTTTTGTAAATAAAATGTTTTCGCGTCCACTAATGCAAATTTTATTCTTTACATTTTCGGTTTTTTTCAGAATATACCGGCGAAAGGAATCAATTTCTCATCAATCGTTACATATTCTGTTACATATGCCTTTTCAAAGTTTGCTTAATATATTTAAATAAGGTCCCTTATCGGAGAAAACTTATCAGTTACTTTATGCATTTCTCAGGTTGTAACGTCATCAAACCTTATTCATCTCATCAAGAAAAAAAATCTTTAGTAGTCAAGTATTATCAATTTTACCGTTCAGTTCCATATAATTTGAGAAAATAACTTACACAAATGATAAGTGACAGTTTGGACTTGTAGAAAAGAAAAAAACAATTACAAAAATCGGAGATACATAACTTACAAAAATTTTGTGATATACTAGTTTTATGCAATGTATGCACACTTTATATTTGTCCACTCAATCCCGTGTGAAAAAAATTGGGAAAATTGGGTGGCTGTCAATATTCGGGGGAGAGTTCTGCGGTAGCTGGACATAAAATTCATTATCAAAATGCCTCTGTACACTATATAGCTATTTCTTGAAATATATTGTTTATGTCATATTGTTTGTGATATCAAACTGTGTAGAGAGAGATTTGAATTGAAATCGCTCAAGCCACTTTTGAGAAAAATCGACTTTTTATGAAAATCGACAAGCTGTATATGTTACATTATATATATTTCAGATGATATTATACAAAAATACGAGATTTTATTATATTATGTGTAACCGTTCAGGCACCAGAGTGGGAAATAGACGACGGGCAGATGACGTAGCAAAAACAACTTTTTTGGACTCAAGGATACTTACCTAAAAAGTGGATTTTTATTGAAATCTCAAATTAAAATTATTTTATAGTCTCAGTATTTATTGTACGTATATTGTGCGTAAAACATTTAAAATATCACCATAAACAAATCCCAAAATAACGAAAACGCTGAAACACCATGAATAAGGTTAATGGTAAAATACTGCAAGTTTGGTCTAGATAAGTAATAAATTTCTTTTGATATCGATGAAAATACATTTTGTGGGGTCATATTGACTCCACGCGACTAATTAAAGGTTGTGACGGGCTAGGGTTTCTCGGAGAGGAAAGAGCACAAATGAAACAAAATAAAATGAAGAGCAAAGTCCGTTATCGGTCTGGTCTCGTTACAAGGTTAATAAAATTTTGTGACACTGCTTAAATGGCTCTGCAGATTCTGCACACCTCCGGCAAAAAATTTGATATGTAGCATTTGGGCACCCGTTACGTAGCCTCAAGTGTACTGAAGAAGTCTCCAGTAGCACCAAGCAGTAGGTATCTTAAAGTAACTTGCAGTTTTAGCCTGACATTAAGAGCTTCTCTCATTACGGTATCTCTTTTTTTAATTAATGGCGAGACCATATCCAAGAGTTCTTCAGATTGCTCCGGAGACATTCTGAGATGATTTTTTAATCATCCCTCGATCTTCTGCGGCCCCTCAACGAAGATTCCGATGCTCCTGAAATATCTCGTCTCATGATCCATCTTCTTGCCCAAAAACGTCGAGTTTTTTCTTTTTTAATTTTTTATAATATTTTATAGCACTCACGTATTCAATGATCACAAATAATGCGAATACCCGTACGAACGATTTCATTTGGCACCATTTTCAATTAAATTAGTTAAATAAATTTCATTGTTTCGTGTAAACAACTTCTATTTCAATGCAAAAGTTCAATGCTGCAGATTCAATCGGATTGTTCAATGGAATTGAACCGTGAAAACGCGCCTTTATATCTTTTTGGTCATAGTATACACGGCTGTTGAAGTGAACGGACGTGCCTTTCACTTGCTCCTACGAGCTTCTACGTAGCCTCGAGCGACTAGAGTAGCTGTAGCATTCGAGTATCTGTAGTGTTAAGTAGAACTAACAATTTACTTTACAGGGTTATCGGCTATTATAAACACAGTATCGAAATTTATAGACACATTATCGATAGTTATAAACACAGTATCGGAAGTTATAAACACATTATTGATAGTTATAAACAAAGTATCAGTAGTTATAAACAAACTATCAGTAGTTATAAACACATTATCGTGAATTATAGACAGAGTATCGATAATTATAAACATAGCCTGGCCATAACGCTAAAATTTAGGGAATATGTAAAAAATTGTTTTAGTGGTTTGGATACGAAAATAATGAAGTCAACTCAAAAATCAAGACAAAATATTGATTCTGTTGAGAAGACAAATATGGAAGACACAAATGCTAATGAAAATGAAAATATTTTTTCAGCCACTCTTTCTCGCTTACTAATTTTTGTGAGTTGTTACCGATAAATGAACTCAACTCCTTTTCGGTACATAAAAATTCATAAAGGAAAATTAAATAGAATAAATTACTGATTTCCATTAATTTTGTGTTTATTTAATGATGCAATGTACAATTCTATGATTAAAGGCGGCACGAGAAATGATGCGTAGGTACATAATAATGAATACATTGTATAATATGTACAATGAAAAAGAATTCATATCTGTAGAAAATTATACATAGTAGGTACATACATATTTAGTCAGTACACAATCAAGTAATTATAAATATAATTAGGTATCATTCATTTTCTTTTAAAATGTTTGTTAGATACACACAATTAATTAACTTTTGTAGTATACATATAAGATATGATACATACATACTGCAATGAACAAAAAGGAGAATTGGAAAGAGAAAAATATAATGTACATATGTAATTATTTAAAATGAAAGACCTTGAAAAGCCAAATCGCGATATCTCAACATGTTGCCATAAAAAGCCTCAAAACATAATGTACTATCATTATTCATCCTGTCAAAGCATCTTGCGACATATTCTTGGAGCTGTAACGACGTTTCAGGAGTAGGACGAATAGCATGGTATCTACTTTTAAGCACACTAAAAACCTCTTCAATTGAGTTCAATTGCGGACTGTAAGGGGGAAGAAATTTGTAGCAAACATTATTTGCGGCAAGCCAAGTAATCACTTCAGAGCTGTGGTGAAACTTCACATTGTCCATAATAACGATATCACCCTCCTTAAAAACATTCTTTGATTTGCAGTCTTGAAGAAAGTCAACGAAATATTCTGTGTTATAAGCACCCACTTTTATTTTATAATTCTTAATTCCGTTTATAGCGAGCACAGCTATCAAACTTTTGTTTCTCCCACGGTTCGTAGGAACCTTTTTGATAGCATCTATATTTTTAGGAGAATATCCGTAATTGTTGGTACTATGTAGATTAAAACCAGTTTCATCTAGAAATAACATTCTTCCTGATGGAATCCTCATGATTTCACGAGAATATATTTTCCTTTTTGATAAAACTTCAGGTGTCGTGGATTTTGAAACTCTTCTTTTAAATTTTTTTCTTGTAATGCCAATATTTTTTAGATTTGTCGATATAGTAGACTGTGTGCAGATGAAGTCATATTCTCTCAACTTTTCTTGAATGCCTTTTTGTGTCAATGAGCAGTCGGCTTGAATAATTTCACATATTTTGTCCGATAATCTAGAAACTTTTGCGGTTTTGGTCCAGGCTTCTTCCGTGTTAAATCAACTTCTTCCATATTTTCCTCAGCTTCGTGTATTTTCCTCATTAGTTTGTACACAACAGAGACAGATACGCCCAAGTTTTTAGCTATTTTAACCGCTGACTCATCTTGTTCTCTCATATTTTTAAATACTTCAATTTTTTCGTCGGTTATTGAGGTTCTTTTCTTTCTTGTTCTAACAACTGAATCATTTAGTTCACTCTGTATTCCATTTTCATTTACTACTTCCTGAGAGTTTTCTTCCATTATAGGGTAGGGTTAGTATTGTTTATAATTATCAATACTCTGTCTATAATTCACGATAATGTGTTTATAACTACTGATAGTTTGTTTATAACTACTGATAGTTTGTTTATAACTACTGATACTTTGTTTATAACTACCAATAATGTGTTTATAACTACCGATACTTTGTTTATAACTAGCAATAATGTGTCTATAACTTCCGATAATGTGTTTATAATAGCCGATAACCCTGTATTCTATTGTTATCCTTCGGTAATTTTATTTAACATTCGTTTAAGTTATGTAATTAGTTTTGTTATAACATCCACGTTATAGTTTTTATTTTTTTCTACCGTAATAGTTAACTTTTAAGCCTCGTATTTTCTTGTTAGAAATTTCATTCTCCCTTTTAGAAAATAATATTTATATCATAGTAGTTATTGTGTATTAGCATATTCTCGTTACATTTGTAAGATTGTTTTAGTTTTACGTTCCATAGTATTTATATTTTTCGTTGTTGTGAACTATAATCTCCTGTGTGTGATCTAACCTTGTTTGTGTTGTTTACGCCTTTCACTTTATACCTGCGTTTGACCCTTTCTCGTACGCTACACGAAGAGTGTCCCCGCTTTAAAACAGACCAAATTTTTTAGCCTTATCCCATTTCAGCTTTTGTTTTTATATTGTAACTCTTTGCGTTAGTATATAAATTAAGTAAGTTTAGGATGGCTTCACCGAGGACTCCCGTTTCCTCCTTCTTGTGCGCCGCTGGTTGCGAGGCCATGAGGGCTCGAATCACGGAGCTGGAGAGGGTGGTTGCGGACCTCCTTCAGAGGGTGGAAAGGTCCGAGGCAGCCTTGGTTCGTGTGGGGGGTGCGGGGTCATCCCTGAAAGCTCGCCGCGCCAAACTGGCGGCCCGGGTTCGCCTGGGTGCGGCAGCCGGTAGAGTGATCGGGGTTGACTCTGACTCCTTACCGCGGGCTGAGGGTCCTCGGGCTGGGAAATCCGATGAATGGAGAGTGGTGTCCACTCGGGGAGATCGTGGGGTAGTGCTACGGAGGCAGGGAGTTGGGAATGCTTCGGCGGACTCTCTTCCTGCCAGTAATAGGTTCGAGGTGTTGTCGGAGGACGACTCCACGGCCATTGCGCCCGTACCCACTCCCGTCTCTTCGATGGAGGCCGGGCCCAAGGGGAGTCGGGTTGGGAAGGGAGGGTTGTTAGTGTTAGGTAGCTCTAACGTTCGGCGCGTAATGGCACCCCTGTTATCCAGTGCCCGCCGAAAGGGAGTTGAAGAGCGGGTCTTCTCCAGATGTATATCAGGAGGCACGGTGCCGCAAGTGACCAACACGGTGAGAGAAGCGGTAGTGGCGACAGGTTGCTCTCGGCTGCGGGTGGTGGCCCATGTTGGGACTAACGACGCCTCGAAGCGCGGGTCCAAGGAGATTTTAAGTTCTTTTAAGGACTTGACCTCTGAGGTTGCTCGTGTTCGGGAGGAGTCGGGTTCCGATGTGCGGCTTACTGTCTGCAGTATAGTCCCTAGGATTGACCGCGGTTCTGAGGTTTGGAATGCATTAGAAACCTCACTCAGACAGTCGAACCAAATCTTCATAAAACTATCTCTGGAGATACCGTTCCACAGTGGTCTGTGTTTTCCGACCACTACTGCTTTTCCCGCTGCTCAGTAAACTCTTGAAATTGCTCGTTTGTTTGCGTCTCTCCGTGATTATACAGTACCTCCTGTAGATCTTTGCTGTCGACTTCCTCGAATCCTACTGACTGTGCATTTAGAGTGACTTCATCGGTAATGGCTGAAATCTTTGATTCTAACCCAATGAAGTCTTTCACGATATCGGGCCAAGCCATTCGCCGAACGTCATTCGGGCAGTGTTCAGGTATATTCATCATTGTAAATGGCTTTCATGTAATTATTTCAAAAATCCCTTTCTACCATCATTAGCCTCGACCAACTGACTGACTGTGTGCTTCTACCTTGGACCTCTCTCACATAAGACCAAAACGCTTTAGGGTCCTCCTTCAAATAATTATTTAATACCTTATTCCGGAAGTTAGTAAAAGCCTCGCGCATAGTAGTTCTCGCTTTAGCGCGGGATTCCTTATGCGTCTTAACTTAAGTTGCTCTATATTCATCGGATGATGTAGACGGCATATTTTTTATTTTCGCGTGGCTTATTCTCTGACGCCTAAGCGCACTCCTAACATGCTTATTGTACCAACGAGGCTCTTTATTGTCGACCTTCAATTTAATTGGAATGTACTTATCGATACTCTCTAGCATTATATCCTTGAATAGTTTCCATGACGACTCAGCACCTGATCGTTCGGTCATATCACGGAAGCCAGGTAGTATTTCTCGTAGGCGCGACCTGAAGCTTGAAAAGTTTGCCCTAGCAAATATATAAAACTTTCTTTGAGGCTTAGGGTGCCTATCGATTTTCAACTTACACTCTGCATATACGGCCTGATGATCACTTATCCCATCATCAATGGTGACTTTGTTTATTCTTTCTGGGACGTTAGTTGCTAATAAATCTAATATGTTTCCCGATCGCGTTGACTTTCTGACTAATTGAAGGAGAGAGTGCTCGCAGAATGTTTCGATTAATGCCTCACAGGATTCGCGTTCTTTACCTCTAGATTCGAAACATAGATTTTCCCAATCAATTGAGTGTATGTTAAAGTCACCACCGACTATAACGATACCATCTTGATTTATCAGTCTAAGCTTTGATAATTGTTTCTCGAGACTTAAAATACAATCTACACCAGCGTTAGGTGTCCTGTAAAACGAGCATATGAACACCTTTTTGGAGCCATCTTTACCTATGCGGCACCAAACACTCTCCATATCCTCGTCACTTATCGGAATCTCACTGCTATCGTACTTATCGCTAACCGCTATGAAAACTCCCCCGCCCGATCTATTGGCGCGATCTTTTCTATAGACACGATAGTCTCTAGGAAATATCTCCTGACTCTGAATCTCATCCGTTAACCAACTTTCTGTGCCTATCACGACGTCGGCATGCAGACTGCAAATAAGATGCTCGAACTCAGCAATTTTCCTACGGATGCTGCGACAGTTCAGTACGACGACGTTTGCTTTCTCACTAACACTCCGCATACTAATCTCACCCTTGACTTTCTCTTCCACTCTAAAACTACATGCGCTCCCACCACAATCACTCCCACCACTGTATGGCGTCGCATCAAAATTGGAATTGCGACCCGTCGCGCCCTTTACGGAACATTCTATCAATGACCTATCGCGAAATTGGTGCTGCATGTTACGCTCGGTGTATATTCTATCATTAGATAATCTTTCGGGATTCTTATTTTCTACAAATGCATCGATTATCCCCTGACCCAAAACTAACCTACAGCCTGCCCTACTCTCCAGCCTAAAAAATCCCTACTGTGCTCGAGAATCCTACTCGCTACTCTCTGAGCCGATTCAGGCGTGTAGTGAACACCAGAGTGATCCAGTGGTGCCCTGCACGATTCGATATTCGGTCGTAGGTCGACGAAGTCTACTCCCAAGTCCCGACAGAAATTCCACAGCCTGCGGTTCAGACCTTCATTCTTTCTTCCTCACTCTCACTCTTTCTTCCGCTCACTCACTCTTTCTTTCTTCCTCACACTCATTCTTCCTCCCTCTCAATCTTTCTTCCTCCCTCTCATTATTTTTTCCTCCCTTTCACTCTTTCTTTCTCCCTCTAACACTTTCTTCCTTCCTCTCACTGATTCTTCCTCCCTCTCAATCTTTCTTCTCCACTCTCATTTTTTCTTCCTCCCATTCACTCTTTTTTCCTTCCTTTCACTGTTCACTTTTATATACCCGCATTAATGCATACGATTTGATTCATGGAGTAGATATAATTTTAGCCGCTCCACTACCAATCGGCCTCTTGTCTGAGGAGTCTCATGAATCTCGCAACAAATATTGTAGGAGGTACCGAGAAATTAACAGTAAGAAGATGTCCAGGTCTGCAACCAATGAAGATTTATTCCACATTTTACTGATTTCGTTGGATCCCTTGATCACTTTACTTAGGGAGCTGCCAAAGAAAAAGGATAGAAGGCTTTGTAGTGATGCCCGAACGCTACTTCTCTTCTTTTATTTTTTTATTTATTTTTATGTTTTATTATTTGTTCACAAACAAACACAGAAATGTGTGATATCTGGTATATTAATGACTCATTTTCACCCAAAATTGGCACCGCTATGCTTCCTTAATGCAAGATGCTCTTGATGTGATCTAGAATGTACTCCCCCCCCCTCCAACTCCACTATTTGCTATGTCAACCTTCAAAATGTTGCCTATTCATCAAAATTACTTACGGCAGAAATTATTACTATGCAGAAACAATTTTGTTTGATAATATCAATAACTCGAATTTAGTACCGCCAGATTCGCATTTGGCCCCAATGTGCGACGGGTTCCTTTTATTATCTTTAATTATGTGTCCCTGGATTCTCAGTGTACTTTTTGTGTTAGCTATAAAAATTCTAATATAGGGCATAACCGTTACAACACTAAAATTGTAGTCTTAAATATTTGTTAAGATTATTAACTTGAATGTAAAATTTCGAATTAAAAATTCGATTATTCATACATGATCATCAAAAACGAAAAATGTGCAGATTACTTCGAAATCTTAAAAACGTTCCTGATCTGCAGCATATATTTAGAAGTGACTATAAATTATTATTCTAAATGAGAAGCACGTATTTAAGTTTGATACGTAACCTATAGACAAAAACAAAAATAAAAGAGTAACTACACAATTTTTGCCGAATTATTTCATTATAACGTTAAACGTAACGGAGAACGAAATGTAGAATTTTGTATAACGGAAAACGAAATCGCTTTTTGCCTGTAACGAAAAACGTAACGAATAGTTTTTTTTCGTTTGCTAGCACTGATTTCTAAGAATAAGTTAGTTCGAATCTTTAACTCGAAGCAGCCGGAACAACAACAAAGAAGTAACCAATAAACGTTTCCCAAAACACCTTCTTAAAAGGCACGTCTGACTTCATTCCTCTCCTCCCCCCCGCTGAAAGCCTCTCCCTCCGGCATCACGTGATCTACTCTCTCGTGCGGAGGGAGACGGAGTGACAGCTCGCGCGAGGACAGGAAGCGACAGCGGAAGCCCTGATTCCACAGCTCTCTTCCAGCATCCCATGATATCACCGACTTCGGTGTTCGAGTAGGCAGTGAGATTCCAAGCAGCTTGAAGACATTATTCGGTGTTCGAGTGGACAACGGTATACCAAGCAGCTTGAAGACATGAACGTAATTATAACAAGTGAAATATAACTGACCTTGAACAAGAGGTTTCCGTCTCAAATAATCTATCGTATGGTTGAATTGGTATTTGCTTATTGTGTTAAGTATGTAAAATTTTGTTATACTGAAAATAGTGTATGATTCTAAGACTCTTAGCATATAGCATATCAGATGGAGTTTGTTACGTCGAAAAGTATGGCTCGCTGCAAAAGGTGTTAATGTGGTGCGCCATATCAAAGAGTGGTTTGATCGGAGCATTCTTTTTTGATGATTAGGTGACATCAGAAAATTATCGTAACATGCTGGAGACTTATTACCTCCGAATGCTAAAGATGAAATTAGTACCAAAGAGGCAGCAATGGTTTCGGCAAGATGGAGCACGACCACACACAACTACAGAAGTCTTGGAATTTCTGAATGCACATTTTCCTTTGTGTGTGTTTTCTCCTCGATGCCCAGAACATTTTCGTTCTGGTCCGGACCTCAACCCGTGCGATTTTTTTCTGTGGGAATATTTGAAAGAAGAACTGTTCAAACGGGCACCCAGAACGATTGATGACTTGAAGGAGCGCATTCAAGACTTTGAGGAATATAAGTAGAGAAACCCTATCAAGAGTGTATGACAGCATTTGCATTCGTCTAAAGGCTGTTCTGAATCACTATGGTGGGCACTTTGAACAAGATGTGTAATAAACTTTATACTTCCCTTTGCAGTGTATTTTGAATTTTTGCAACACCATCAGTAATATTAAAACTATAACTTTTTATAATCATGACGAATCATTTTGAGCACCCTGTGGTAGAGTTTTGCTTATTGAAGTCTAATTTTATCTTTGAAGATTTACTCATTTTGAATAGATTTCTGGACCATTTTTACCTCTTCCTCTCGAATGGCTAAACATTCTTCGACTCATAACTTACTCGGTTCTTACGGATGAATGTTAACATTCTCTAGATTCAGTAATCGGAGAAATACCACGGAAAAGGACTACATCGTAGCTGGAATGGGACTACAATTCATTCAACCTTATCAAGACCACATGAGTTACCTATACCTTCTATTGCCAAAATCCGGCAACTAGATCTCGTAAATCATCTTTATACCGATGTTACACGCACGACGATGAACGTTTGGCGTGCGTATATATATTTCTATTTAGAAAGAAGTTGATAGGTTCTCCTTCATCCATTTTACCGCTAGACTCTGTATTCGCGATCTCTCGTGGGGCAAATTCCGCTGGTCGATCGATTCCCAGCGTCCGATCTCAGCAATCCGCGCCCAATTGAAAGAAACCTATATTCTCTTTTTGAGTCCCACACGTGAGGCATCGTCTGCGACAATTGAGACAGCGAACAGTGTTCGCACTCGAAAGAACGAACGGTAGACTGCGTCCCCCGGAACAAGAGAAAGCGCAGCTGAGAGATCGGCCAACAGCGAATACCTCGGGGAGGCAAGGCCTACTTTTCGCCCCGAGGAGGAAGTGTCCATTCAGAGAGAATGACAGGATAATTTCATGCTCTGATTATTAATAGAGGCGAGATATTTCCAGTTACATAGTCGACATTCTTAAAAATAATTGGCGAAATTCAAAACCGCGGTGTAAAGTGATGATGTGATATCCTTTTTCAAAGTCAAAACAAATTCAATTCGATAACCGCATTTTTGACGACTCTCACCGTTATACATAGGGAATAAACTGACCAGAAACTAAATATATCCTATTACCGCCTATATATCACTTTAAAAAGAGCCTTACGACATTTTATGGACTTTCATAAGTAAAAATTGGAGCAGAATACATTGCACGAGCTTTCTCATATCCGCACAATAAACAATTTTAATCAAAATGCATTCGGCAATTTTTAGCATGTCGACAGAAATAAGCTCCATTGCTGCACGATATGTTTCATGTCAACAAGATCTCTATTCCGGATGATACTACATAATTTATATTATACGAAGATCTCATAATATATTAATACGATATTATCAGCTTATGTCAAACCGTGTACTCCCTAGATAAGCGATTCTCAGCCGGGGTCTCATCACACCCCAGGGTGACGTGAAAGTTATTGAGGGGTGACGCGAATATTTCATAAATTCACAGTGTCGTATTCTAGCTTATGCATATAAATAAAATCAGGAGAATACGGGCCGCTGCTTCTTTAACTACGTAAATATTTATCAGTGTGTGATAGGGAAAGCCTAATTTTTCTTTAAATGCGATTCGAAGGAGATGCAACTGTAAACGGGATGACGCACACAAAAAGCGGAGAAAAGCTGACCTAGACATACGCACAGACGATAGCCTAAAGAAAGAAGGAAGTGCAATAACAACTCGTTTGGACCAAGATGCACCAAAAATGTACACATTCACCTGGATATAGAGTTCGAATATTTTGCGCGATCAGAGTACTTTCTCTATATACACACATCGTATTTGAGAAAGAGAAAAACGATAAATATACCATTCAAAACAGTTTCTAGTTGAAATTAATAAAATGATTAGATGTCGTTTAAAAGAAACAATATGTTCAAAGATGGTGAATTACATAAGTAGTGCCATATATGCATCTCTGGTGGTTATAATATGACGCTGGTTATTTTACAAATAGGCATCCGTACAGAAAGGTAATTTAAAGCAAAATGAAGGTAAATTCATATTACAAATCTGGAACGGGATCGATTTCGGAAAAATCAACCACTGCCTAACATTGTTAACGCTGTATTTAACCAGAGAAGAAGGCAATGGAGAGAAACTTGCAAACATGGAGAGTACGTTGAAGAAGTTTCAATATAAAAGGAAAAGGTTGAACTGGACTGCGCGAAGAGAGTGAAGGAGAGAGAAAAGTGGAAAAATGAGAGAAAAGAGTGGGAAGAGAGAAGTAAATGGGAATTGTGTTGAGAGATAGAGGATGAATGGAGGTGGCAGGGAAAGATAAACATCCTATGTGGAATATATTTATGCGTTTTGTGTGCCCATGTATGCGAAACCTTTCGGGAGACACTCCAATGTAAAAAAACGCAGAAATAACGACCTGGCGACGATTGATAGTATTCGACAATAAATATTTGTTAGCTCAGGCATATTTATAAGCAAATATTCTCAGTCCATTCAATCTAAAAGCCATAGGTATTCGATTTATTGCGGATAAACCAAAAAATTTTATGTAATTTATCGAATTTTTTGTTTGAAAATAAAATTCAGGTATATATTTACTAAAGAAGAACATATATGAAAAGTGAGGGTTGCGAAACACGGTGAAGCAATACAATAGCAAATAAACAAAAACTCCTTCGCCGTAAAAAGGAAGAGAATACACACACTCACGCTGTAGGTTGCTGGTAAACACCGTCGCAGGACCTAAGTCAAAAGGAGACACGCACACGCAGATACATAAATAAGCCACTCACACAGTAAACTCTAACAAAATATTAAAACTAGACACCGATGTTTCGACAGCTAAGCTGTAATCTTCAGTAGTGTGGGCTGTAGGAGAGAGAAGGGGGTATAAATACAAGGAGTGACCGATTGGGAGAGGCAAAAAAGTGAAAGGATTTGGAACGGTTAACTGAGTAACTGAAAAAGGGCGGAGTGGGGGATGGGATCTATGTCGTTCATAACCGTGTTTTTGTTGTTATGTATGTAGACGCTTTCCTATGCATCGAGTTTATTGTATTGGTCGATTGATTTGAGTGTAGTGTAGTGTAGGTTTTCTGTGGTGATAGGATGGTGAGTGTCAAAAATATGAGTTGCAATGCACGATTTGTTTATTCTGTTGCTTTTGTAGTGTGCTATGTGTCCTTTAACCGGGTTTCCAGTTTGCGTATAAATTGTCCTATGTAAATTTACCTATGTAAATATACCCCCTTCTCCCTCCTACACCCCACATCTTTCGACCGAATGTGGCATCGTGGTCTCCTAATGAAGCTGCAAAACTTCCACTTTCCGAGATGGCAGCAAAGATTTATTAGGCCCTATCTACAAGGCAGGACATTTCATGTCTCCTATGGGCACGCACTATCATCCCGCAGGCGTATAGCATCAGGTGTTCGCAGGACTCCGTTCTCGGAACTATTTTATTCAACATATACACCGCGGACGTCCCTATGAACTTCGGGTGGAACACCATGCTCGCACTTTACGCGGGCGACGCCGCCCTAATCTCCTCCTCCCTGCAGAAGAGCAAAGCAGCCGGCTATCGGCAAAGGGCGATCTACCGTCTCCTAGACTGGTACCATACCTGGCGGGTCGACATCAACCCAGGAAAGACACACCGTGCTCAGCGAGGACCCGGACGGAGACATCGTCGAGAGCGAGCAAGTTGAGTGGAAGGAAGAGGTTACCTACCTTGGGGCAACTCTTGACTGGAAACTAAACTTCTCAAAGCAAGCGACGAAGGTGGTTAAGAAGGCTTGCAACACCCGTGTGGCGTTGGCGCCACTTTTACGATAGCCCCACATCGCCGTGAAGCGTAAGATGATGCTCTACAAGACCATCATCTAAAGTGCCTTGGCCTACGCGTCTCCAACCTCGAGTGACAGACTTAATAACTACAGAAAACACCGGTTGGAAGTAGTGGAGCGTTTCTGCCTACGCGTCGCCCACAACCTGGGATGGACTCTCACCAATTCGGCTACGTACGGGCTCGCAGAAATAGAACCCAATACGGAGCGGATGCGCGAAGCCGCGCGCCGATTCTACGATTAACTGAAGAACAAGGCGACGCCAGAGCTGCAGGCCATTGGAGAATGCAGAGCATTACTCTGGGACAAATATCATCGGCCCAGATCCGCTATGGACCTGGATGAATACCTTTCTCCGCCGAACCAGAAAACTTATTTTTGTGCGTAATTGACCTGGAGAGAAAAAATGCTGATTGTATATTTAACAATCTATTAGCAGAATTAAATAACCGTATGCTAGCTGAAGTTATTTTACAAGAGTGTCTTGTTTCTTCAACCAGCGATGGCGCTGCCGTTATGTTAGGACGCAAATCAGGAGTTGCATAATTATTTTTAGATAAGTACCCTAATCTTATAACTTGGCATTGTTTGAACCACCGCCTAGAATTATGTGTTGTAGATACAGTGAAAGAAATTAATGGCGTTATTAATCTACAAATATTTATAGATAAAATACGTTCACTGTGTCATTCTTCACCTAGGAACCAAAGAGAACTTCAAATATGTTCGTAATCTCTTGAACAAAATATACTAAAAATTGGGTGAATTTTAGACTTTCGTTGGGTTTCATCTAGCTTGAGAACAGTGAAGGCACTTTGGATGGATTATCCTGTTCTATTTAAGCACTTCTCTGAAGCTTACAAAAACAAGAGAAGAGACAAATGTGAAAAATCGAAGTTTCGTGGACTAGCTTTGAGACTGACATCTACTGATTTTGTTCAAAATCTTGGACTTATGTACGATAGCTTGATAGAGCTATCCCAATTATCATTAAAACTGGAAGAATGAATCTGTGCAATTGTTGAAGTTCATCGGGAAATCTGCCTGCAAATTCATGTTTTTGAATCGATGATAGGTCGACCAGGTATTATTCAGAAGCAATAGCAGGAGTTGAAATTAAAAATTTTCGTGGTGTTGAACTGCATAGTGGAAAGAAAGCAGACATTGCTATAGCTGGTGATCAATTTTATAAAAGTCTAGCCAATA
Organism: Tanypteryx hageni; assembly: GCA_028673005.1. NCBI lineage: Eukaryota > Metazoa > Arthropoda > Insecta > Odonata > Petaluridae > Tanypteryx > Tanypteryx hageni. The sequence goes on along the minus strand of CM054113.1, from coordinate 235,558,418 downwards.
ACCTTCGCTCAAGAATGTTTGTAATTGGACATAATGATTCAAATGAATCTAAAAATTAATTAAACAATTTAAAGTTTTGTACCCTAGTATGTGGTCTTACATGAACAAAAGTGTAGACATAAGGTATTGCGAAGAAGAGGTTTCTGCCTTCTACATGGATTGGAATTTTGTCTCCAAGAAAAATAAACTTCAATGTTTCCTCCACAGTACGGTGCCTATCCCGACGTTGTCTTAATTGTAAAAACTTTTTAAAAATCTGATGTGGCTACCACATAACTTTCTCCATATCTGTAATATTTCTAAAAATTACAAATAGTTTACATAATAATAAATATTTGAAGAAATTGCGAGAAAATTGTAGACTTTAGAAAAAACAGAAATAAACTCAAACCATAGCCTTCTGATATTGGATAAAGTCACAAAGCTCCAACAATTAAGAAAAGAAAAACCAGCTTTACTAAGTTGTAATTAAACGTCAATTATTAACAATAGTCGTTGGTAGGTGGCGTGGTGGTGGCAAATGAAAATATAAGATATCTCGTGAAAATGCATTATATGGAAAAATGTTTCAACCAAAGGTTGTAGAAAATTAAATTTCCTACAACTTTTATTCCAATACATCTGACATATATCAAATATTAAAGCAAACATTTCAAAATAACGGATAAGTGACATGAGTAAACACCCACTTTCGGTTGACCGATTTTTACCAAAAACTAATCAATTCTTCTAACTTTTATAAAAATGTTAAATATAAAATTTCGCGTTAACCTGAATAACAAAAAAGCTATCACATACACGCACACGCAGGCATCATCGAGAAAATAGTCAAAACGTGTTCAGGGAACCTCAAAACCTGTATTTCCGTTGAAATCTCGAAATCGATTTGTTTCATGAATACAATACTTCCCCTATATTACGTATATGGAGAAAGTAAAAAGCAGTTTTATATAGCCCTGCACCGTTTTTAATGTTTTTTATGGGTGTTAAAAATTAGATATTGGTGTAAAAAATACCCCTTCAATATATCTTTTTCTGGAGTTTCGGATTTTTTGCAGAGGTTGTACGTAATAACCTATATTTCTTCCAAATTTTAGCTCAGTAGCTCTTCTAGAGTACCTTAGGTTGTATATGATATATCCTATATTTTATATATGTAAGAAGCAGCTACCTATTTATAATGATGCAAAAGTTTGAAAAAACTGGATTCATTCATGGTTAAACTCTATCAAAGAGGCCTTAATTATATAAATGTGAGAAGCTCTAAATTGCCGAAATTCATTAATCAATCATAAAATTAGCCTCAAATCTGTATTTAATTAGAAATTAAACCTGTTGTGTTACTTTTGGGATAACCTGCATACGCAATAAAAATTCATTTTGTAAAGAAAGGAATAAAATCTGTTTAATTATAACTAGGCTTGGTAGGATTAGATTTAAATCGATAAATGTCGGAAAATTTTCAAAATCGACGAAAATGAGTCGTTGATAATTAACGATTTTTCAATGCAAAATTTTCTATTAAATTGTTCATCAGTATTTTTAAATTTACTTTATCACACTCAAACAATATATTTTAGCACCAAACGTCAAAAACAAAAGAGAAAGTCGACATATGTCATACCAGACAGCCACACTTCATTCGGTATTCCCAACCCTTTCTAAGATCCGTTACGTCCTAAGGATGCATACTGAGTTGACACTACGAAACAATATGATCGGTTTATTGCACTCTGTCTTTAATTTCGACCACATCTGATAATCCTTACGCGCCTTTAGTCGCTTACACGGTATGATCAGCCTCCAGACTCAATTTACTTAAAAGTCTAATGATTCCTGCCGACATTCTCCAAGATATGAAAAGAAAGATTATCCCAAACTGAATTAATATTGATCGCCAAATATCCCTATAGCAGGTCTCGAAATGTAACTAAATCCTACTCTGCGAATAAATGCCTTGTTGCGATCCGTAATGATCCGCCTAGGATTACCAAAAGTTTGCTGGTGGACCCTCAGCTTCTCTAGCACCTCTGCCGTTTCCAACGTCTTAGTCGCAAAGAGCCAGGCAAACTTAGTAAATGCAACCACAAGCACAAGGAGGTACTTGTAGCACTTTTTAGTTTATGGCAATGGCCCCAAATGATCTATATGTAACGTGTCTAAAGGGAGGTCTTTATTTGGAATAGGGTTCAGGAAACCCTCCGCCTTTCCTTGCTTTCTAGCTGCCAATATGCATGGAATGCAGTTTTGGATATACTTCTCTATCTTTTTCTCCATCTTATTCATCCAGTACTGCCTTCCAATCATTCTCATTGTCTTCTTGATGCCAAAGTGTCCTGTGTCATGGGACCTCTGAATAATCTCCCACTCCATACCTTTCGGGATGACTAGTCTCTGTACTCCACCTTCTTCCTTGTAAAGTAAATCTCCCCTCAGCAAAAAATCATCAAATGTTCCACCTCCACGTAGGACCACCTTAATTGCCTTTAGTCCTTTGTCCCCATTCTGCGCCCTGTCTACTCGGTCCAGCAGCACATCCCGTAAAGCGAGCACATAGGGATATCTGCTCAGGGCATCAACATGCCTCATTCTCGTCCCAGCCCGGTGCTCGACCTCGTAATCGACCTGTTCTAGCTCCATTACCCATCTTGCGACCTTAGGTGCTAGGCTGTCCTTCTTAAGGGTTTGTTCAAATGCCTCACAGTCTGTGATGATCTTAAAGTGGATTCCAAGCAAATACACCCGGAACTTCTGCACCGCTTTTACCACAGCCAACATCTCCAACTGGTAGCTGTGAAGCTTCTTCTCTGCTTCTGATATCTTCCTGCTCATGTAGTAGACCGGGTGGAGCTGGTTATCATCCTTGGACCTCTGTAGGAGAATCGCCCCTAAGCCATCCATGGATGCATCTGTGTGAATCTCGGTTTCCAGCCTTGGATTGTAAATCCGCAGCACAGGCTCAGCTGCCATTGCCCTCTTCAGCATCAGGAATGCTTGATGTTCATCCTTACCCATCAGAACTTTTCTCCCGCTCTTCAGAAGATCACTAAGTGGCTTGGCAATCTTAGCATAGCCTTGCACATATTTGCGGAAGTAACCTGCCAATCTCAAGAAACTCCGTAGTTGTCTCTCTGTCCTCGGCTCGGGAAAATTGACAAGGGCAGCTACTTTGTCCGGCGACGGCTGAACTGTACTATTCTCCACAACATGTTCTAAGAATTCAATTCGTCTATGCAGCAGTTGGCATTTCCTCCAATTGATCTCTAATCCATATCTGCTTGCGATTTCTAGCACTTCCCTCAATCTATCCACTGCCTCACTCTCGCTTTCAGCCACAATTATTATGTCATCCAAATACATTAGTACAATCCCACGCTTCACCAGCTCCCGAAAAACAAATGAAATGAATCTCTGAAACACAGGTGGGGAATTGCACAACCCAAATGGGACCCTAGTGAACTCGTACTGTCCTGTAGGTGTCACAAAGGCGGTATATTTTCTGCTCCCTTCTGCTACTTGCACATGAAAGAAACCATCTTTTAAGTCCAGCGTAATAAACATCTTTGCCTCCACTAACCTATCCTAAATGTCCTCTATCAAAGGCAGGGGGAAATGCTGTCTAACAATGACCTTGTTGATCGGTTTGTAGTTTACACATATTCTTGCACTCCCATATTTCTTCCTGGCCACAACCACCTGGCTAGCGAACTCAGAATGGCTGGTCGTGATTATCCCCTTTTCAAACCACTCTTCCACCTGTTCGTCAACTTCGGCCGACTCCTTAGGTGATAACCGCCGTGGTCTCCGGCTAATGGGCATCTCATTCTTTAGGACTATTTTCATCTTAATCGGCACCTCTTCCATCTTCTTAGGCTGGTAATCCCCGAATAATTCTCTAACCTTGCTACCTAATTCTGGGTCTAAATGACTGCACTGGTCGTCGTCTGCGGCAATAAGAAGCATACAGCCCTCTTCTGGCCATATCTGAGCCTCGCTTCTGCTTAACTTCACTGAAGCATGGTTCAACAGTTCATCACCTAAGAGAGCTCTCACGTAAGGAATGGTTCCAGCAGGCACTACCGAGTACAACAGTGGATATGGGACTCCGTCGATAACAGTCGTCGTCTTAAGTCGGCCCAGCGTCTTGATCATCCCCCACCTGCGGCTTCTAGAACCTGCTCGTGCCTTTCAAAGTCCAGTTCACCTAACTCCTTGCAAAGGTCTTCGGCAATGATATTGTAGTCACTGCCACTATCAATTAGACAGTCCACATTGACTCTGTTAATTTTCACAGTCTTAATCCTATTTTTCCGGCCCTCTGACCGCAACTGAAACAAACCTGCTCTATCAGTGCTCTTTTCTACATGGAAAGCATCCCGTTGACCACCACTCGAAGGCAAACCTGGGCATTTCGCGGCAATATGCACAAACCCGAGGCACTTGAAGCACTTGGTCCCCCTTTCCTTAAACTTACAATCACGGCTCAAATGTCCTACGCCCCCACAATTGAAGCACCTAGCCTGTTTTGTTTTGTTAGAAAAGTTCGACCCAGGACTCCTTGGTACTTCCACCACACGCTGCGGCCTATTCGTAGACATTTTGCTCCTCATCATCTCGTAATATTTTACCTTCTCCCGAAACTCGGCAAATGTCTTAGCCCCATACAGCATCGCCTTATTTACCTCACTATCCCGAAGACCGTCGATAATATATTGAATAGTGATTTCCGGTTCCAGGTCAATTCTACTAGCTATTTTCCTCATCTGCAGGATGTACTCATGGTGGGATTTCCCTTCCTTCTTTTTGCGCCTAAATAGCAGCTGATGAATCTCACGACTGTTTGTCTTCGGTTCAAACTCCTCCGTCAGGGCCTCCTTAAGTGCTCCCCACGTCTTGAATATTGGTTCCGCCTCCAGCCACAGCTTCGCGGTTTCCTCGAGGCACTTCTTCGCAAAAACCAACATCCGTAGTGGCGACCACTCGTACAACTCACTGTGCTCCTCTATGAGTTCAATCCACTTGCCTACTGGGAAGGCCTTGTCCTCTCCGGTGAATTTCGGGATCGTCCCTTCTATATCCCTGAACTGAAGATGTCCCCTCATAACTCCGTGGCCCTCATCTCTTCCGCGAGATACACTACTTTCGCTCTCCGACTCTTTGATTCGGCGTTGTTCGTCGCGCAACGCATCACGCTCAGCTTCGGCCTCTGCCAACTCGCGCTGTAGCTGCTCTACAGTTCGACTTGTTGCCCGCCTCTCTCTCTCAGAAAGATCTTCAGGTTGAGCCATCTTCCAACGCCCATTCACACTAACACGAAGACACAAAAAGTACTTTCCCCTCCCCTCGGCTATACCAGGCACACGCTAGTCTCAGGCTACTTCCTCGTCACGTGATCCTACGTCAGTCCAACACTACCTTCCCGCGCTTTTTCTCGTCATGTGACCCATCAGCTAGATAGCGTCCATTACGTGAGAAGTGACTTCACCAAAATGGCTTCCCACGCTTTTTCTTTCGAAGTCTTAAATGTTTCAACACACAACGTTTATCAGCTAGGAAATTATACCACACTAAAATATCACTCTTCTAACTAATAACTTTTCTCGTCTCTCGGCAAATAAAGTCCAAAATATGCAGCGTGCTCCTATCGTCTTTAGGCCAACACAATTACACTTTAATGAGAAATGCAAGGTCTCGTCTATCGTAAGATAACATCTCGTCTTTCGTAATATAACGTCTCGTATTTCATAAGAAAACGTCTCGTCTTTTGTAAAATAACGTCTCGTCTTTCGTAAGATAACGTCTCGTCTTTCGTAAAATAACGTCTCGTCTTTCGTCTATTCGTCTTACATATAAACTTCTATTCGTCTTATAAATACACTAAAATTCGTCCTACTGGTTTCATGGCGAGTCTTCATCTCACGTTCCTTTCCACATCCCGGACGAGCCCCCAAAAGTTGTGGGGTGCGGATAAAGGAGACGAGAGAACTTATGTCGGATAAATTTTATTATCCTTCAATACACTAAGCACACAAGTAAACTTCCGTCGTACACACACCGTCCATTTTGCTACTCAGCTACGTTCACGTCGTCGTCCCACTTTCACTCGCGCCAACCTCTCGCCATCTTGCCATCACCCAACTCTCTCACTCCCAGCATCCACTCTGAACAACTGACGATCACCACCCGTCACAAACAAGCGACGATCACCAACCGTACACCATCTCAGTCCCATATATATATACATATATATAGGCTTTTTCACGACCGGTCTGTCATACTTCAGGAGGTGATTCAGGAGGTATGTTTGCGTAAAAAAGTTAATACAACATTGGTCCTATTTCAAACCGTTGAGGACCCATGGACGTTTTAAGATTTGCAACGCTATAATGGCAACAATGGTGATGGTTTGAGTTACATTGTAATCACCGATGATTGTTGTCGTTTCTTTCCTCCCTTGCTACTGATTCATGCTCACGTGACGTGACACTGTTTCGATAAGTTCAAAATCGTAATTTCGTCTTGCGTTTTATCACAAAATGAATCAACAGTTCACTCCCAGTGAATATGCCGATATCCATTACATTTATGGATTATGTGATGTTAACAGCAGGACACCGGTTGAAGAATGTCGTACACGTTATCCGAACCGTATTCTTCAAATGCTGTCCTGCTGTTTCCATCAGGTTTGATTTTAGTTTTGCCTCATCAATCGTCCGAAAATTCTGTAGGAACTCAAGATTATCGAGACTCTTGAATCTCTAGCGTCGACTTCACACAGCTCATCCTTCCTTGTCCCTCCCCATAGCGTAGTGAAATTTCCTAATGTTGAAAGAGGACGCTTGAAGAAGAGGGCACATCTACCATCCTCACTTCATCGCCGTGTATGTCTAAGTTAGAAAGTGCAGCAAGCAGCCCAAAATAAGTGTCAGACGAAAGACTCGGCGACAAAAAATAATCCTTTACAAACACAATACAAAGAAAGGGAAAGTGACAAATAATCAGGAAATTAAATCCAACACTATTGCCCAAACAGCCACTAATAAAAACTCCACCAGCTCAGAAGAATAAGCTGACAATGATGCAGCATGCATCTACTGCAAGTATACCTACTTAAATTCACGTTCCGGAGAATGCATGACGCGAAAATTGGGCCCATGATGTCTGCTCTATAGTAGAAGAAGAAGGAGACGTTCACTTAGTGTGAGAACTATGTCAATAAATTAAATTTCAAAAACCAAAAATAAGCAATAACAATGTAACAGTATTTTCAGAAAAACGTAACTTAAAATAACTAAACCAAATAGTTATTGTTTATTATTAAAGTTTTTGATAAATGTATTTCACTGAAGAATGTTTTTTGTATTTATCATACTCCGTTTTCATTATCTTTTTTTTTAATTGACCATTCATTATTACATAAATGACTACCCGGTTTTGCCCCACCAGTGGGGTAAAACCGGGTGATGTGCCTTTTATAAAAAAATAAAATTTTCCAGCAATTAAAATCGATATTTATTAAATTCAGCATAGTGACAGCCATCTACATTAGTTTCTACAGGTTCTCTAAAAAAATAAGAAGTTGTTACTCATTATTATATTATAGGTGAATAGCAAAACATTAGCTACCCGGTTTTAACCCACATTCAGGGGAATGTAGGGTAAAACCGGGTAGCTATATACAGGGTGTTTTGAAACTCTCTGTACAAACTTTTTGGAGTTATAGGGGGAATCAAAACAAACATTTTTTTAAGATAACCATGGATCGGAAGTGCTTCCTTACGCCGCTTCATACCATCAAAGTGTTTTTGCGTTGGGACGGAAATCATGATAACAAATAATCACTAGCACATATTTTTAATGTTTTATTGTATCAGGGTACACAGTTACAGTAAATGTTCAAAATTACGGCCTCCAATCTCGATACAAAGCCCTAAGCGACGCAGCAGGTTTTTGATTCCCCCTATAACTCCAAAAAGTTTGTACAGAGAGTTTCAAAAAACCCTGTATATTCGAACCCTACAACCAGCTTTGGTTTTTTTTTCAGATTTGACGGGGTCCAACACACACACACACACACACATATATATATATATATATATATACAGTCAAACTCGGCTATAACGAGCGCCACGGGACCGTTTAGTTTTGCTCGTTATAGCCGTTAAACTTAATATCCGTGAAGGCAAAAGCATGCTTGCGTATGGTGAAATAAGACATAAGAAGTAAAAGTGAATATATAAAAAGAAAGGTTATTTAGTAAATTTATGAAAAAACCTAAAAATGAGAATAAACTAGAAAATTTAAAGTAAACATACGTACATATAAAATTTACTCACAGCTGCATCCTTAATCACTACCCAAGTCGCACTTCCTCATTTTCTTGTTCGTTGTTAGGTTGTTCTCTAGTGCATATAAAATCGCTTCTTTGTTTTTCCATAAGGTTGAAACCGTAGACGATGATAAATTAAATTTTTTACACACTTCAACATTTTTTACCACGTTCTAACTCTCGAATAATATCAACCTTTTCGCGAATAGACAAACACTTCCTTTTATGTACGGACATGTTACTCGTTCAAGGGCAAAATCTCAACTGATTTTTGTGATCAACGCTACGAACTTTCTTTGCAAACTGTGAGCATACCAATTCCAGGAAGAGTTAATGAGGAGACGGATTAAACGTGGGATTTCCCATCTTTACGTGGGAAAGGGTGTTGGGTGCATTCGGCTGAGCGACGGGGGTGGGCGCCATTGTACATGCCCTCAGCCCCTTACCCCTTTCAAAACACAACCTCCTGGCTGTAAAAGAGCTGGGGGTTGGGAGGAGAGGACAAAGGACCTCCGCGAGTGCCACTGTACCTGCAAGTTGGGAATTCTTGGTTTGGACGAAGGGATTATTTTTTAACAACAACGCCGCGGTCTTTAACCTCCCCGAGGGATAGGGTGTAGAGGCTGGACTCAAGAACACAAGGTTACATATTTTGGGTCACTATGAGGATTTAAGGGGCTGACCGCCACCGCGTTTGAGACAGTGAGAAGTGGTCAAAGTTTGCTCGATATATCCGTGAAGCGTGCTCGTTATATACGTGAAATATTTGTATGTAAATGCTCGTAAACTTATCTTGGAGGTAGCATTTGCTCACTATAGCCGTGAGCTCGTTACAACCGTGCTCGTTATAAACGAGTTTGACTGTGTGTGTGTATATATATATATATATATATATATATATATATATATATATATATATATATATATATATATATATATATATAAGCCCTTTCTTTTTACTTGTTTGCCTTACTATAGAACTCCTCCATCTTAACATATACTCATTCTTAAACGTATGCGATACTTGATGCTAACTGTCATTTACCCCATCTCCTTTTAGAGTTATCCAGCGAATTAAATCGTCTATATGATAGTGTTGCCGAGTAACAGGGAGCGTTTTGTGTTTGGGGCATATGGGAAATAATGAGAACTTAAGGAGAGGCTTCGGATAACACGGATTGGGTCGAAGGGGCCTAAAACCTATCGTAATATATAATTACTACTATGTTTGTATACAGGAGAGAAATTTTTGCTTTGTCATGAAAGAGTGACGTTGCATAATCAGAATTTGTTCAGCTTTTTTAGGTAAACAAAATATTCCTAAATTATGTCGTGCTAGTTACTTATATACCATAAAAATGTACCCTGGATAACGAAAAACTTAGATATCAATACCGAGGATAATGAAAATAAACTGTACTTAGTAACAGCGTAACAGTGGTTGCGGAGCGCCGCTCTGAAACTGTATCGTAAAAATGTTTAAGGACCGTGTTTGGGTGATTCGGGAGAGGAGTAAGCGATCTCAACGTATGGCTTATACAGCAAGAGAGAGAGAGAGAGAGAGAAGGTCAGCGCTCTGAGTCGTGCGTTTATATTTCGAAGGTTCCATCGCTTCGCCTTCCCTTTCGCCATTTATATTAACACCGAATCTAAAAACTGCGGCTCTTTATTTCAGTAACTCTTTATTTCAGTAACTGGATTCGTGTTTCTTTTATTTTCGAATTTAATTCTCAAAGAACTAATCGTGATTACGACTTGAATCGGGAGAAAAATAATTCACTGCCTATGAGAGGTATGGCACAAATGGATAACCAATTTTCACCAGTTGAATAATAGCATTTTGCGAAACTTAAATGCTATTAAGTGAAATAAACGAGCGCTATTGAAAATATAGAATGGTAAAAATAGATATAAGAGCTGCCTTTCGTGTGAAGTTATAGTTTATAGATTGGTAATTTAATTTTTTTTTAATCGTTCAATTTCGCCGTATCGAGTTATATCATCTTTTGGTTAACAGCAATTCCGCAACTGAATTATCTAAATGTCGCCAAAATTGCTAATTAGCATCTGCCTCCTGAAAATGGCAAAACTGGATAAAATCGGTAGTAAATGTTTTATGACATTTACATACCAAATTGATTCGGTAAAAAATTCCTATTTTCCAATAATCTCTGTACAGCACAATATCCGTTATCCGACAATTTACTAACCGGAATGCTCTATTAACCGGCATATTTCCCTTTCAATAAATCTTCATTCCATTTACCGGCGATAATGTTGAGTCTATTTGCCATCCTCAAATTCGATCGCAAAGATCCTGAACAGATATTCACAGGTTATTAAAAGAAACATCTAATGCTTCTACTAAGGTCTCAGGCGAATCGGTTCCTTTCACCAAACCCCTCAATATTGACGTGGAATGGGCAGATTGATGTGGGTGCATAGCAATTAATTATAAGCATAGTTTTTACAAATGTAATTTAAATATAATTTTTGGGGTTTACGCCATGCGCTGCCGATCAACTGTATTTATTGTACAGTAATGTAGTTTTAAGTTGAATACTTTTTCCTATAATGCCAGTGTTTCTCAAAAATAGAGGCCTCTGTTCATGTAATTTGTGCGTACATGTTTATATTTTATATTCATAAATATATGCTTTACTGTTTTATTAATGTCAAATACAACTTGCGTGGTTTATTTTATGATTTTACGTATAAAAGTGGTCTTCCGGACGCAGCGATCAGTTAACCGGATTATTTAATTAACCGACACCTCCCAATTCCCATGGGTCCCGGATAACGGAGCTTTTACTATACATCAACTAGTTTAAAACATCGTTTGCGAAACCGTATCGAACGAACGTTATGTTGAGATTATACAAGTGTTTGGGTAGCGGCAGTTGGCTTAAAACATTCTCGAATAAGTCTATCATGCTTATTTTCAGTTTTCTCACGTAGACATTGCATTTAAAAGATTAACCGTGGGTCCGATATTGAATGTAGAAAAAATTTCCCGATAATCCTTTTATCGAGGACGAGAGGAGAGTGTGGAATCGTCGCCGATCTTCGGTCTCCGAGGAGAGAGAGAGTAGTAGGCGAGCCTGCTCTGCGAGTAGGCCGTTAAATAGGTTCGAGGACGACCTGCGATAGAGACGATGGCATCGCAATGGGCGGATGCTCTCGATGAATCATGCAAACCGAGCGAGCCGTTCCGCCTCCCGCTGCACTCTCTCCCTTCCGCCCACTCACCACCCCTCCCACTCTCCCCTCCTCCTTCCTCACTCCCCTTCCTCACTCCCCCGGACGCATCAAGTCCAGACGGTGGTCTGGTCGGGGGAGGACACCCTGGAGGGGAGAAACTGAGGCCGTTGCCCTTGCTCAGACGGCATCGCGCCGCGAGTGGGAGGCAGAGAGGGGGGAGGAGATGCGGTGCGGGGGGGAGGGAAGCGGCGGTGGGAGAGGGGAGGAAGAGTTCGGATGGGAGACGGAGGGGGGCAGCCGCAGACATAAGATTGGATTGGATTGATGGCCTGCATTTTCAAACTGCGGCCGCTCTTTTTCCAGACTGCAAGAAGGCAAAGTTCATTTCGTGGCGGTTGTGGTGACGAGGGGAAGGAGAGAGGTTGAGAGAGAGAGAGAGAGGGAGGAGAGCGGCAGGAAGAGAAAGAGAGTGGTGGAAGGGGTGGATAGGCCTTGAGACTCGTTGTTGGCAAGGGAAAGAGCCGAGTTTTTTTGTGTCTTCAGAGAGGATCTCTCTTTCTCTCTGGCGGACTAATATTCAAGTGGTTCGAGCCTAGACATTGCGACGCGCAGTCTGCAAGTTTTCTTACATCTCAGTATTGGTTTATCCGATTTGTTTTCTGTGCATCAGTTCGATAGTTAAATCACCAACGTTATAGGATAAATTTACCTGATTAAAAATGATCTGACAATTTGACCGTGGAGATTTTTAAAAAACCGGAGGGTATGCGCGAGAAGAGAAACTATTTTCCTACGTGTGCCATTTTTAGGATAGTTTGAACGCTGCATGATCGTCGAGGAAGTGATGGATAAAATGCGATAGCTCGCATCGAACCGCCGAAGCATTCGCTTATCCGATACTCGACGGCAGAGCCCGACCCACCTCCAATTCTCCCACCCACTCATTCACCTCCCTCCACCTCTCTACCCCCTTCCCAGGTCCACCTCCTCCATCTCCACCTGTCCCTCCTTCAGCTCTCTCCTCCTTCCCCACGTCATGTTTCATTGATTTTATTTTTAGTTTTGCTTTCGATTGTTAATCCGTCACTTTCCTCATTGAGTGAAGACAAGATTGGAAAGGTGTACTCCATGTCGGAGAACACAGTTTCCAATTATTTGTGATTTCACAATGTTCTCAATATTTTTCGCTCAGATGAGTATTTAACGAGAAACTAGCGAGGTATGTTGTAAAATACATGTAGGTCTTCATGTAAAGTAGTCGTAATTATTGTACGATTTTAACCAAAATTGGAATATATCAACAAATTTGAGAAAAACTCCTCAATACCAAATTTCATTGAAATATGTCCAGCGGTTCCTGAGTTGAAATAGAAGAACATTGTAAACTACATGTATGTCTTTATGTAAAGTGATCGTAATCATTGTCCGATTTTATCAAAAATTAGAATCCGTCGACCAAATGTAGCAAAACTCCCCAATGCCAAATTTTATTAAAATACGCCCAGCGGTTTCCGAGTTTAAACATGCGGACGGACGGACGGAAACGATCTCCCCTCTATGCGTTCACTTCGTGCAAAGAACGCATAATAATCAAAAGACTCTGATGTCGTTTTAAGATCTCCGTAATCATATACGATTGGGGCTGTTGAATCTTGAGATGTGGCGAATGTTGTTATTGAACGAAGGTATATGATATCACCAATTCCATGAACTTGCACTTGATTGGTTGAGAATTTTTGTTTTTATGCATTCTAGAAAATGCTTTAATAACATCCTGTTAGAATCTACATCAGTGGTTGGCAACCTTCTTATTTACTGGGTCAATGAATATTTTTTTGGAAAATGCGATGGTTCGATTAAAATATGAGTGAAAAGAAAAATCAACCCACAACTGAAATTTGGTAACAAATGAGGCCCTTGAAAATCGCGAGTGTTACGTTCTACGAATTTATGTACCGCGAAAGCAAAAACCGCAAAATTAAAAACTATAACTAGTATATCATTTATGGGGTTAGAATCCTGGATTTAGACAATACTATATTATGTAAAGAAAGACAGATTGCAACCCAAAATACCATTGAAATAAATATCCAAAATAAACAAAAAATAATATAAAAGTAACCAAGGATAAAGCAAAAGTAAATGCCACAATATGTAAGCTCATTGTGATCTTGCCAGCAATGAAAAGTCGATTAGACGCTTTCGCGGCAAAGATCAGAAGCAGACTGCCTCAGCTTGTAATGGAACGCCTCAGATGCCAATCGATTCTGTTTTAACATTGTATAAGTCACGCACAAGATATTGGTTAATTTTAAGAAGTGACATACCTGAGAATTTGTCTCCAAAGGAGCTCGCGAATGTCACTGATGATGACTTGAATACCAGACTGAAATCTTTGAAACACGTATAGACCTAAAAATAATTATTATATCAGAAAGAGTAAAGGATTCCGATAGTAGTAATAAATACATTATATATATATACTAGTAGTTGGTGCTTGCATACTGCAATCATTTCATCTAACATTAAAAGAACATTCATTTTTCAGACAGAAATTTCAACATTACAAATAGTCATTTAATTCTAAAGATTTCATTTCTGCAGCGATTTTCGTTTTTCCAACATGTAAGAATAATAGTTTAAAACAATCTCCAAATGTCGCAATTTTAAAAATTTTACACTTTCGTCATTATGGGGTACTGATGCTACACATTTCTGCCAAATTTTGAAGTTGTAGCACTTCTAGAAAAAAAATAATATTTTTCTAATTGTTATAATTTAAATAATTTTTAACGGCCGCCGCAATACATATGTGGTAAAATTGAAATGTTTATTTGTGCAAATTTACTATACTGTAAATAATTTGAAAATTTCAGCTTCCTAGCTCATCCCATAGTACCTAAACAGCTATCTCTTTGTTTAAAATTTAAGAATTTTTAACTGCCAAACAAATTAAAATATCAAAATTTGTATAATCCCTACTTCGTTTTTTTAAGAATTCTACTTATAAAAAAAATTTCAACTCCGTGGCACATTCGGAAATACATAGACCTTGAAAACTTGTTTAAACAATTGCGAATTTTTAGCGGACGCATTGTTGCACTTTTTAAAGATTTTCGCTTTTTCTAGTCGGTTTCGCACAAAATTTTACCTATGAAAAAAATTTCGAATCTCCAGCACATCTGGAAGTGCCTAAACATTAGTATCCTCCTGTTATCATTATATATGGACGTTCCTTACAGAGGAGGAGGATATAACATACTAGTAGAAGGTGCTTGCATACTGCAAGCATTTCATCTTACCTTGAAAAAACATTCATTTTTCAGACAGATATTTCATCATTACTAATATTCTTTTGATTCTAAAAGTTTCACCTCCGCAGCGATTTTCGCTTTTCTCACATGTAAAAACACAAGTTTAAAAAAATCCCCAAATGATGCAATTTTAAAAATTTTCTACTATCTCCATTATAGGGTACTAATGCAACACATTTAACCAAATTTTAAAGTTGTAGCATTTCTAGAAGCTAAATAATATTATTCTAATTGTTTAAGTTTAAATAATTTTTAACGGCCGCCACAATTCATATATTGAGCAATTGGAATGTTTATTTGTGCAAATTCACAATTCTGTAAATAATTTTAAAATTTTAGCTTCCTAGCTTATCCCGTAGTACCTAAACAGTTATCCATTTGTTTAAATTTTAAGAATTTTTAACTGCCAAACAAATTAAAATATCAAAATTTGTATAATCCATATTTCGTTTTTTTTAAGAATTCTACATAAAAAAACTTCAACTCCATAGCACATGCGGAAATACATAAACCATGAAAATTTGTTTAAACAATTGCGAATTTTTAACGGCCGCATTGTTGCAATTTTTTAAGATATTCGTTTTTTCTAGTCGGTTTTGCACAAAATCCTACCTAAGAAAAAAATTTCGAATCTCCAGCTCATCTGGAAGTGCCTAAACATTAGTATCCTCCTATGTTATATATCATTCTATATAGACGTTCCTTACAGAGGAGGAGGAGGAGGATATAACATACTAGTAGTTGGTGCTTGCATACTGCAAGCATTTCATCTCAACATAAAAGAACATTCATTATTCATATTTCATCATTACACATATATTTTTAATTCTAAATATTTCACCTCCGCAGCGATTTTCGTTTTTCCCACATGTAAAAATAATAGTTTAAACAATCCCCAAATGTTGCAATTTTAAAAATTTTACACATTATTCATTATGGGGTACTGATGCTACACATTTTAGCCAAATTTTAAAGTTGTAGCACTCCTAGAAGTAAAATAATATTTTTGTAATTGTTTAAATTTAAATAATTTTTAACGGCCGCTGCATATCGCATGTGGTAAAATTGAAATGTTTATTTATGCAAATTTACTACTCTGTAAATAATTTGAAAATTTCAGCTTCCTAGCTCATCCCATAGTACCTAAACAGTTATCTAATTGTTTAAACTTTAAGAATTTTTAACTGCCAAACAAATTAAAATATCAAAATGTGTATAATCCCTATTTCGTTTTTTTAAGAAATCTACTTACAAAAAAAATTCAACTCCGTAGCACATGCGGAAATACATCAACCATGAAAATTTGTTTAAACAATTGCGAATTTTTATTGGTCGCATTGTTGCACTTTTTCAAGATTTTTCGTTTTTTCTAGTTGGTTTTGCACAAAATCCTACCTATGAAAAAAATTTCGAATCTCCAGCTTATCTGGAAGTGCCTAAACATAAGTATCCTCCAGTTATATGTTATATATATGTTATATCCTCCTCTGTAAGAGTCGTCGATATATAATGACTAGTAGTTGGAACTTGCATTCTGCAAGCATTTCATCTCACCTTGAAAAACCTTCATTTTTCAGACAGACATTTCATCATTACAAATATTCTACTTGTAAAAAAAATTTCAACTCCGTAGCGCATGCGGAAATACATAAACCGTGAAAATTTCTTTAAACAATTGCGAATTTTTAGCGGCCACATTGTTAAACTTATTTAAGATTTTCGTTTTCTCTAGTCGGTTTTGCACAAAATCCTACCTAAGAAAAATATTTCGAATCTCCAGCTCATCTGGAAGTGCCTAAACATTAGTATCCTCCTATATCCTCCTCCTCCTCCTCCTCTGCAAGAGTCGTCGATATATAATGACTAGTAGTTGGTGCTTGCATACTGCAAGCATTTCATCTCAACATAAAAAAACATTCAATATTCATATTTCATCATTACACATATTTTTAATTCTAAATATTTCACCTCCGCCGCTATTTTCGTTTTTCCCTCATGTAAAAATAATAGTTTAAAAAAATCCCCAAATGTTGCAATTTTAAAAATGTTACACTTTCTTCATTATAAGGTTCTAATGCTACACATTTTAGCCAAATTTTAAAGTTGTGGCACTTCCAGAAATAAAATAATATTTTTCTAATTGTTAAAATTTAAATAATTTTTAACGGCCGCCGCAATACATATATGGTATAATTGAAATGTTTATTTGTGTAAATGCACTGTTCTGTAAATAATTTGAAAATCGCAGCTTCCTAGCTTATTCCTTAGTACCTAAAAAAATATTAAACTTTAATGTTCAAATGGGATTAAAACAACCCCTAAAATTTACAATTTTTAAATTTTTTATTTTTATATTTGGTTATGAGAAATGTCCTATAATCTTGCAAAATTTCAGCTTCCTAAACTTATTAGATTGGTCTACACACTGGATTGCGTTTTCCCATTCTAACTTATGGAAGATATTCCGGGGTCTCTGGAGTCGAACCCAAGACAATGTAAGCAAAAGTGACAATATTCCTAATAGATATTGCGGCCATCTAGCAACACTGAATATTTCATTTTTCTAGATTACCGGCAAGTGCCCATAATTAATTTACAAAAATGGCGCAATGCTTTTCTTATGGGAAAAAACGCAACTTTCGGAATTTCTGGAGTCGAACTCATGTCACTTAGGTAAGAAGTCTCATTTTATCTGAAAGTTTCTCCATCATATCTACAAAAACTAAAACTTTCAGCTATTTAGCTCTTTTAGTTTGGGCTGGACAATAATATCTTCCAATATGTTATATCCTCCTCCTCTGTAAGAGTCGTCGATATATAATGTTATCATTATATATCGACGACTCTTACAGAGGAGGATATAATATACTGGTAGAAGGTGCTTGCATACTGCAAACATTTCATTTCACCTTGAAAAACATTAATTTTCAGACTGATATTTCATCATTACAAATGTTCTCTTAATTCTAAATATTTCACCTCAGCAGCGATTTTCGTTTTTCCCACATGTAAAAACAATATTTTTAAAAAATCCCCAAATGTTGCAATTTTAGGAATTTTATACTTTCTCCATTATGGGGTATTAATGCTACACATTTTAGCCAAATTTTAAAGTTGTAGCATTTCTAGAAGTAAAATAATATTATTCTAATTGTTTAAATTTTAATAATTTTTAACGGCCGCCACAATTCATATATTGTGCAATTGAAATATTTATTTGTGCAAATTTACAATTCTGTAAATAATTTGAAAATTTCAGCTTCCTAGCTCATCCCGTAGTACCTAAGCAGTTATCCAATTGTTTAAATTTTAAGAATTTTTAACTGCCAAACAAATTAAAATATCAAAATTTGTATAATCCCTATTTGGTTTTTTTAAGAATTCTACTTACAAAAAAAATTTCAACTCCGTAGCACATGCGGAAATACATAAACCATGAAAATTTGTTTAAACAATTGCGAATTTTTAGCGGCCGCATTGTTGCAATTTTTGAAGATATTCGTTTTTTCTAGTCGGTTTTGCACAAAATCCTACCTAATAAAAAAATTTCGAATCTCCAGCTCATCTGGAAGTGCCTAAACATTAGTATTAGTTCCAGATGTGCTGGAGATTCGTAATTTTTTTCTTAGGTAGGATTTTTTGCAAAACCGACTAGAAAAAGCGAAAATCTTTAAAAAGTGCAACAATGCGGTAGCTAAAAATTCGCAATTGTTTAAACAAATTTTCAAGGTTTATATATTTCCGAACGTGCCACGGAGTTGAAATTTTTTTATAAGTAGAATCCTTAAAAAAATGAAATAGTGATTATACAAATTTTGATATTTTAATTTGTTTGGCAGTTAAAAATTCTTAAAATTTAAACAAAGAGATAGCTGTTTAGGTACTATGGGATAAGCTAGGAAGCTGAAATTTTCAAATTATTTACAGTATAGTTAATTTGCACAAATAAACATTTCAATTTTACCATATATGTGTTGCGGCGGCCGTTAAAAATTATTTAAATTATAACAATTAGAAAAATATTATTTTATTTCTAGAATTGCCACAACTTCAAAATTTGGCAGAAATGTGTAGCATCAGTACCCGATAATGACGAAAGTGTAAAATTTTTAAAATTGCGACATTTGGAGATTGTTTTAAACTATTATTCTTACATGTGGGAAAAACGAAAATCGCTGCAGAAATGAAATCTTTAGAATTAAAAGACTATTTGTAATGTTGAAATTTCTGTCTGAAAAATGAATGTTCTTTTAATGTGAGATGAAATGCTTGCAGTATGCAAGCACCAACTACTAGTGTATATATATATATATATATATATATATATATATATATATATATATATATATATATGTATATATATATTGCTCTATATAAGGAAGAGGAGGTCCTTAATAGATGGAGAGAATACATGGAGGAGTTGTACAAATCAAATGAAAAACCAAAGGATCTCCGTATTGAAGAGCAGGATAAATAATGACGAAACAGGGGTTTCGATATTGAAAATAGAGGTGCTACAAGCAATAAAGGATATGAAGAATGGGAAGGCAATGGGGGTAGATGAGATACCGATAGAATTATTTAAGTGTCTTAATGAGGAAGGACTGGAAGAAATAGTGAAGTTGTGTAATGCAATCTATGACAAGGGGATGTGGCCAGAGGATTTCGTCAAAACAATTATGATTCCAATTCCGAAAAAGCAAGGAACAAGAAAATGCAGTGAACACAGAACAATCAGTTTAATTACACATGCAGCAAAGGTTCTACTTAGGGTTATGAACAGGAGACTAATTAGCAAAATGGAAGAAAATGTTGCAGAGGAACAGTTTGGATTTAGAAAGAGTAGAGGTACAAGAGATGCAATAGGATTGATAAGAATGAGTGGAAAGAGATATATAGAAAGGGGTAAAGGAATTAGTCTGTGCTTCATAGATATGGAGAAGGCATTCGACCGAGTGAACTGGGAAAAACTGATGGAAATACTAAAAGCAAAAAAAGTAGACTGGAAAGATAGAAGGATAATTAAAGAAACAAAAAGCAGCTATGAGGATAAAAGATGCACAGACCGAATGGTATGATCTAGGAAGAGGAGTAAGGCAAGGTTGCTGCTTATTGCCAACCCTGTTCAATATATATGCTGAAGAAATGATTGACAATGGAATAGGGAATGATAAAGGAATTAGTATTGGGGGTAGAATAATAAATTGTATAAGGTTTGCTGATGACATGGTAATTTTGGCAGATGAAACGAGGCATATTCAGGAAATGGTTACAAAGCTAGAAGACAGGATGATGGAATATGGAATGAAAATGAACATAAAGAAAACAAAGGTGATGAGAATAGGGGATAGAGAGATTATGAATGTGTCAATAAAGGATGGAAGAGTGGAGCAAGTAAAACAGTATAGATATTTGGGAAGCATGCTAACTGAAGACTGGAGAAGTGAAAAAGAAATAAGAACAAGAATAGCAATGGCAAAAGAAACATTTAATAGGAAAAAACGGGTACTATGTGGTAAAATGGATTTAAATCTGAAGAAACGTCTTGTGAAGTGCTATGTTTGGAGTGTATTGTTTTATGGGTGTGAAACATGGACGCTAAAGAAAAGAGAGAAAGAAAGACTAGAGGCATTTGAAATGTGGGTGTGGAGGCGGATGGAGAAGGTTAAGTGGACGGATAGGATGAGGAATGAAGCAATACTAACAAGGGTGAATGAGAAGAGAAGATTACTTGAAACAATTCAGAGGAGGAAAAGTAACTGGTTAGGGCATATCTTGAGAGGAGAAGGTTTACTATTGATGGTGTTGGAAGGATCAGTAGAAGGTGAAAGGAAAAGTGGACGTAGAAGAATAAAAATGTTTGACGATCTGAAAGAAAGGGGAGGGTATCAGGAAATGAAAGAAATGGCAAGGAACAGAAATGAGTGGAGACAACGCTGGTGCCAGGGACCTGCCTAGAGGCAGAACACCTCATGATGATGATATATATATGTTCCAAACAGTAGAAATAAAATAGAATCGCGAGGGGAGTCTAGCTTTGTTAGCAAGATCACAATGAGCGATTACAGTGATAGTAAGGGAACCGTAGCAAATATATTCGTAGACATTACATTAGAAATATTTAAATTGTAGCTATAAATTCGCGGGTCTCATATTCGCGATTTCGCTTATTCGCGCATAAATTATTATAGAATGTTTCATTATTCGTCGGAGGTACAGATCTACTGAAAGCTTATGGCACCTGCGCGCAAACACGAATTCAGCGTGGAAGAATCCATTCTCGAAAGCGAGGTATGCGGGGATGAGGGTATATACGCATGAGGTAATCAGTCATTCTCCATAGCCACCTTCCCCTTAAGCTTTCCCCCTCCACAGCCACCTCCCCTACATCACATGACTATTCGCGCATTTATGTGACATAAGCTTTCAATAGATCTTGAAACTTCACTTATTACCTACCTTAAAACACCGTGAGATACGACGTTATGCGGTACACATGCTGCATAAAAGGTGACGCAGCTATATTCTATGCTCATCTACGCAACTGCTGACTCAAAACTTCATCCATATGATCTTTAGCTATTCCCAAACAGGAGATAAAATGACGTTATGATCAAGATTCCATGGAGTGTTGATTTAGCTGTTCTCTGCTTGGCTATCTGTAATTCAGGTGATTAAGAAGATTTTTATCCAACCCAAGTGACAACGAAGCAAGCTTAGTTTTCACCCACTTGAAAAAGGATTACCTAGGTTAGAATGGCAGGAAGAAATGAGAAAGGGAAAAAGGAAATTTTCCAATGGATTACACAAAAGACATCGAACGTCACAGTGTAAAAGTAAAATGAAAAAATCTGAGGTGACTTTCTCTATACCAGTAATATTTCTACGAATTCGAAATACATTTGCATCTACGTGAAACTCTGCAAGTCACCTTTTTCGTGGATGGTAGGGGGTGCAGTGCACCAAAGATCCCTAGTTTTCCTACGTTATCATTTCCTATTATGTTCTCTTATTGTCGGCAAAACAGTCGATCTTGCGAATCTTATTCTCGCTATCCTGCCTTCCTAGATACGCCGGGCTTCTGATAAGTCCTACTACCTCATTCGCTAGTTCCTCCGACATAAATTTTTCCAATAGTTTAAATCTAGCCTGCAGCCTACGTTCCTCTAACGATGTCCATGTCAGATTTCTATTAATGATGTTACACTTTGTTTATTATCGTAATTTCTCTTTACAAATCTAGCTGCTCTGCGCTGAACATCTTTTATCACGTTAGTGAGTCCCTTTTCATAGGGATCACACACTGCTGACGTGTATTTGGCCTACGGTTGAACCAATGATAAATAAAAAAATTCTTTCACTTTTTCGGAGCTATTTCAAACTATTCTCCTTATAAAGGCTATCTTTTTCTTAACTATAACTATCAATCGGCGAATGTGGGTATCCCACGAGAGATCACGATGGATTGTGACTCTTAGATATTTAATCGAGTATGAAACTGGAATTTCTACTCAGTCCAACGAATAATTAACATCCAATGAGATACTCTTGGTTCTCAAGAAATTGATGACGCAGCTTTTCTTTTGGTTCATCTATAACTGTCATTCCTTACACAATGCAGAAATAGCTTCTAGGTCATTTTGGAGATACTGATGGTCTTCCGAATAGTTTATTTCTCTATAAATGACAGTGTCGTACGCGATAAGCCTAATTTTATTTCTGACAACTGAGATAGTATCGTTTATATAAATTAGAAATAATAACGGACCAATTACACTACCCTGTGGAACGCTAGAGAAAACCTACACTAAGTTCGAGGATTTCCCATCTATAACAACCATCGGCTTCCTATGATTTAAAAAGTTAACGGATCCAAAACTATTTTAGAATTAACGCCTAAGGTTTCTCATTTCGTTATTAACTTCCTGTTCACTTTCCTAAAATATAAGAAGATGGCATCGACCTACCTAGTATTTTCTCCGCTTCTCAGTATACAATTCACAAAAAGACCGAGATGAGTATCACAAGACTGACATTTCCTGAAGTCGTGTTGACAATCATCTAACTGTGAATTACAATCAAGAAATCGTATTATGTTGCTAATGAGTATGTGCTTGAGAATTCTGCACCATATCGAAGTTAAGGAAATCGGCCTGTAATGTTCTGGGTTCTCCTTATCGCCGCCCTTATGAATTGGAGAAACGTGCGCTAACTTCGTTAGGAACTCTCCGTGAGAAATATATTTCTCGAATATTATACGAAGACAAGGTGCTATTTCTTCGGCTAATTCTTTCAATACACGAGCAGAAATTTCTTCTGGGCCAGGATCTTTGCTAGATCTAATGGCATTGCTATTCCCTCCTCAGAAAATACTACATCGTCTATCAGATCCTTCCTTATAGCTGGTGCATAATGTACGTAATGGCCGCTGACGGTTGCAACTGCTTTTACAAAATGACAGTTTAACAGGTTGGCTTTCTCTACGCTATCATGAATAACGTCACCCTAGGCATTACGCAGGGAAGGTATGGTCGGGCCTCTACCTTGGACCATAACGCTTTAGGGTCCTCCTTCAAATAATTATTTAATAACTTATTCCCGAAGTTAGCAAAAGCCTCGGTCATTGTATTTCTCGCTTTATCGGGGGATACCTTATGCGTCTTAACTTTAGTTGCTCTATATTCATCGGATGATGTACACGGCATATTTTTTTATTTTCGTGTGGCTTATTCTCTGACGCCTAAGCGCACTCCTAACTTGCTTATTGTGCCAACGTGGCTCTTTATGGTCGACATTCACTTTAATTGAAAAGTACTTATCGATGCCCTCTAGCATTATACCCTTGAATAATGTCAATGACCACTCAGCACATGATCCTTCGGTCATATCACGGAAGCCAGGTAGGCGCGACCTGAAGCTTGAAAAGTCTGCCTTAGCAAATATATAAAACTTTCTTTGAGGCTTAGTGTGCCTCTTGATTTTCAACTTACACTCTGCATATACGGCCAGATCATCACTTATTCCATCTACAATGGTGACTTTGTTTATTCTTTCTGGGACGTTAGTTGTTTCTCAATCGCGTTGGCTTTCTGACTAATTGGAGGAGAGAGTGCTCGCAGAATGTTTCGATTAACGTCTCACAGAATTCGCGTTCTTTACCTCTAGATTCGAAATCCCAATCAAATGAGGGTGAGTAAATGTCACCACCGACTATAATTATTCCATCTTGATTTATCAATCAAAGCTTTAAATAGGTGGGAAAACTCCTTAAGCCATAAAAGGATTTGACAAGCCGATGCATTTCGCCCACTGTCAACCAAAGCTGACTTTCAGTCACTGTCGAGGAAACTAGGCCCTTTAATATGCCCACTTAGTGGGTGAAATGCACCGGGTTGTCAGAAACCTTTTATGGCTTAAGTAGTTTTCCCACCTATTTAATTGGAGCCATAAGTTAATCCAGCAACCAACCTTTAATCTAAGTTTTGATAGTTGCTTGTCGAGATTAAAATACAATCTAAACCAGTGTTAGGTGGCCTGTAAAAGGAGCATAAGAACGCCTTCTTGGAGCTTTCTGTACCTATGCGGCACCAAACACCCTCAGTGTTTCTGGAAGCGCTCCTAAGATACGAGGAGGGGGAGCAGAAGTCTGTCCGGAAGTCGGTGCAGAAGAAGGTACCAAAGTCCGCACCGGCCCTCCTCAAGATGAAGGCCGCCCCCTCGGGCAAAGTGGACGCCTCCCGTCCATGTGCAGCTGCGGCTGGGGACACATCCAAGTCGACCCCGTCGGCTTGTGCTCCATTACCGGCTTAGCAGCCAGGTGCTGAACCAAGTAAACAGTTAGACCCTCCCACTGCCAAAAAACCATCTAGGCTGACACCCGGTTCCGTAGACGGGAGGAGCCAGCCCCCAAGAAGCCCTCAGCCAACGCTCTCCGCAAGGAGTGACGCAGGGTGGCGAAGTAGAGGGAGTGTGGCCTCCAATTAAGGCCCCGCCACAGCACCTCCTACTAAGTCCAAGCCCGAGGCAGCTGCACGGGTGGCCATTCCGTCTGCAGGGACCGACGAGGTGGCCCCACCCAACCCGCCAAGACTAGCATGATGCAGAGTAGTGCACCATAAGCCGTCCGGTCCGAAGAGGACCCCGACTTCTGGCGCACAGTGGCGATGATATGTAGGGCGTTGAGGTCAAGGAGCGCATCCCATCCTCCCATAATGGGGACTAGGGGATGCAGAATCCTGATTCAATTGAACGCCCGAGGTGACAAGGAGAAGACGGAAGAACTTCGGGCTCTCCTTCAAGAGAAGAACGCCATCGTCGCCGCTGTGAACCGGACACACCTCCGCCTGGCGGACGTATGGAAGATCCATGACTGGGCGATCTATCGCACAGACAGGGTCGGCCAGCCCGCTACGGGGGCGGGGCACGGCGGCTCGGCACTGCTCATCAACCGATCTGTGGAACATCGTCCCTA
Organism: Tanypteryx hageni; assembly: GCA_028673005.1. Taxonomy (NCBI): domain Eukaryota; kingdom Metazoa; phylum Arthropoda; class Insecta; order Odonata; family Petaluridae; genus Tanypteryx; species Tanypteryx hageni. The sequence continues at coordinate 235,533,103 of CM054113.1, read as the reverse complement.
GCCGGTGCGAAGATACAGATCGATGGAGGCTCTATCCACCTACATCTCGACCTGTACCGGATGGATCAGGGTCTCCTCGGTGTATTATCCACCTAGGAGGGCGTGGGATCCGGATGAGGTCATAGATGTCGTCGGAGATGGCCGCCCCTCGATCGCCATCGGGGACTTGAATGACAAGCACGCCAGTTTGCATTCCAGGATCCCCAATCCGAGGGGCGTGCGACTGAGAGACATGACCGACGAAGAGGGGCTAACGGTGCTGGCACCAACAGAGCCCACATATCTGCCATCTAGAGAGGTTCTTGATGTTGCTGTCCTCAGCAACATCAGAGCGGCTGTGAGCATGCATTCCGTCTGCGATTTGTCTTCCGACCATAATCCGACCCTAGTACTTCTGGGGAACTCGACAGTGCGAGTACCACCCTTGCAGCGTCTAGACCTAGCTCGTGACGACTGGCCGCACTTCCGTGAATTCATCTCGGATAGGCTGCCGGTCGACCCAACACCACCCAGGACATGTGCGGAGGCAGACCTTATGTTCGACCTCCTCACATTCACCATCCAGCAGGCCATGGACGCTGCGGTCACGAAGGTGGTCGTAGCTGTGGGTATACACATTACCCTGCCTAGTGTCGTCAAAGAGACGATCACGCTGCGCAACAGTATGCGCCGGAGGTGGCAGCGCCACCGTATGTTGGACCTCAGGATCCAGTTGGACTCCCTCAACAGAACGGTCCGAGACATCTTGTGAGACGTGCGCTCGGGCGCGTGAAAATTACACCTCTTCACGCTTTCCGTGGAGGACCAGTCCATCTGAAAAACCTGTAGGAGGGTATGCGGTACCCAGCGGTGGGACCCCCTGATCGTCCAGGGGGACTCCGGAGGAGAAAGCTGGATTTTTGGTCTGGAGGTGGTATTTCGCCCAAACCTGGCCACAGGAGAGTCGGATGCGGTCGAGGAGGACATCGCACGTGAGCTGGACGCTAGATTGCGGCCCCTTGCTTGATGCTGCGGAGATCCCTCACTTCGAGGTGTGCGTAATCATTGCAGTGATTCGCCGCCTTGGGTTGAGGAAGGCTCCCGGGGACGACGATATCCCTAATGTCGTCCTTTGTCAACTCCCCGTCGCTGCAGCAGAATTCCTGACCGCCGTTTATAACGGTTGCGTAGGGATTCCATATTTTCCGTCTGCCTGGAAGAGGGCAAAGATCATCTGTCTCCCGAAGAAGCCAGGGACAGTGGATGGTCCCGGAGACATCCGGCCAATCTCTCTCCTGACGGGGTGCAGGATGATCTTTGAGCGTCTTATCCGGAAGCCGCTGCAGAGCATTCTCCGGGAGAAGAATCTTCTTCCGGATGAACAGTTCGGCTTCTGGGAAGGGCACTCCACTACCCAGCAACTGGGTAGGGTGACCCACTTTATCACTCACGCCTTCAACAGGAACCACGTGGTCGCAGGGGCCTTCTTTGACATCTCGAAAGACTTCGACCGCGTGTGGCATCCAGCACTACTGTTGAAGTTGGTTTGACTCCAGTTCCCGGCTTTGCTAGTGCGGCTAATAGAGTCGTATCTACAAGGCAGAACGTTCAGGGTGTTCTGGCTCCGGGTCGGATCGGGTTTGTGCCGAATCACCGCCCGTGTCTCGCAGGGATCCGTCCTGGTGCCAGCACTCTTCAATATATTCACCCAAGACCCACCTCGGGAGTTCCGGTGGAATACAACGGTTGCCCTGTAAGCGGATGACGCGACGCTCCTGTCGCGTTCGTCCAAAATGTACGCGGCTGTGGAGAGGCTGCAGTGCGCCGTCGACGATCTGGCCACCTGGTATCGTTGGTGGCGCATTGCAGTCAACCCTACTAAGACCAAGGCCATCGTCTTCCATCCTGGAAGTGGAGCGCCGCCTGGAGTCGACCTGTCGGTGATGGGGGGTCATCCGCTGGAGCCCAGAGGTAGCCTACCTGGGAGTGGTACTGAACCGGAGACTTCTCTGGAAGCCTCAGGTTGAGCGCGTCCGCCACAAGGCTCTCGGGGCGCTGTCGAGACTCGTCCGATTCTGCGCCCGGGGCTCTTGTTAGCTGACACCAAGAGACGCCTCTACCTGAGTTGAATGAGGCTCATCTTAACATACGCAGCTCCGGTCTGGTCTGGGGTGCCTAAGACCACTCTCAACAGGCTGCAAATAGCGCAACACAATGCACTCTGGCTGATACTCGGTCGTGGTAGATATGACCACGTCAGTCGGATGCATTTAGACGGAAATGTGGAACCTCTGGACGTCCTCCTGCCGAGGATGTCCAAGGAATTCTATTGCAAGCCAGCAGCATCAGTGCACACAGAAGTGCAAGCGCTAAGCGACATCAAGGTTAGTTGGTTCGGCAGCTACAAGCTACCCATCGCCCGCCTTGATTCGCGAGAAACCCTCCATAGCAACAAGCGTCCCCGCTTGTAGGGGGGGTTGATGATGCCCTTTGGGGCTAATTGAAGTCAAAAACAACTAGAAAAAAGACCCGCATTAGCAGCAATTCTGGGAATGCGACGAAGCCAACCTCCACTAGGGTTGGTAGAATTCATGACTGTTGGCTCTTCAACTCCCTCCCGGCAGGCATTAGATATCAGAGATGCCATCACACGCCGAACGTTAGAGCTACCTAACACTAATAATCCCCCCCCCCCCCTTTCCCAACCCGACTCCCCTTGGGCCCAGTCTCCATCTAAGAGACCGGAATGGGTACGGGCGCATTGGCCTTGGAATCGTCCTCCGACAACGCCTCGAACCTATTACGGACAGAAAGAGGGTCCGCCGAAGCTTTCCCACCTCCCTGCCTCCGTAGCACCACCCAATGATACCTCCGAGTGGACACCACTCTCCTCTCATCCGATTTCCTAGCCCAAAGACTCTCAGCCCGCGGTAGGGAGTCAGGGATAACCCCGGTCGCTCTACCGGCTACCGCCCCCAGGCGAACCTGGACCGCCAATTTGGCGCGGCGAGTTTTCAGGGATGACCCCGCACCCCCCACACGAACCAAGGCTGCCTCGGACCTTTCCACCCTCTGAAGGAGGTCCGCAACCACCCTCTCCAGCTCCGTGATTCAAGCCCTCATGGCCTCGCAACCAGCTGCGCACAAGAAGGAGGAAACGGGAGTCCTCGGTGAAGCCATCCTAAACTTACCTAATTTATATACTAACGCAAAAGAGAGCTGAAATGGGATATGGCTAAAGAATTTGGTCTGTTTTAAAGCGGGGACGCTCTTCGTGAAGCGTACGAGAGAGGGTCAAACGCAGGAAAAAATGAAAGGCGTAAACAAAACAAGCAAGGTTAAATCACGCACAGGAGATGGTAGTAAACAACAAGGAAAATATATAAATACTATGGAGCCTAAAAATAAAACAACCTTACAAATGCAACAATAATATGCTAATACACAATAACTACTATGATATAAATATTATTTTCTGAAGGGGAGAATGAAATTTCTAACAAAATACTACCAGACTCTAGAGTTAACTATTACTGTATAGAAAAAACTATAACGTAGATGTTATAACAAAACAAATTAGGTAACTTAAGCGAATGTTAAATAAAATTTAAGGAAGGATAATAAATAGAATCAAGTAAATGTTAGTTCTACTTAACACTACAGTTACAGCTACTTTAATGCTACTGCTACTATAGTCGCTCGAAGATCCGCAGGAGCAAATGAAGGGCACGTCCGTTCACTTCAACAGCCAGGTAAAGACTGAATAGGTTAAATGATAATAAGTATTTTAAGGAACTGCGAGAAAATTTTAGACTTTAAAAAGAACAGAAATAAACTAAAACCGTAGCATTCTGATATTGAATAGAGTCCCGAATCTCCAAAAATTAAGAAAATAAAAAGGAGCTTAAAGTGTTTACAATAGTCGCCTGTAGGTGGTGTAATTTTGGCACCTAAAAATATAGTTTTTAAAATATCTTTTCAACAATGCCTTATATGGGAAAATGTTTCGAACAAAGGTTGTAGAAAATTAAATTTTCTACGACTTTTATTCTAGTACTGTTTTACATTCACCAAATATTAAAGAAAATTATTAAATAAATAGAATATCTCCTTAACAATGCATTCTACGAAAAATTTTCAAATAAAAGTTATAGAAAATAACATCTATGAAGTTTATAATGAACAACATTTACATTTATGATGATTTAAAAGAAATATGACTAGAGTAAAAATCCACTTCCGGTTGAGCGAATGTTGCCAAAACCTAATCAGCACTTCATTATATAGTACTCTTTCTAAATATAAAATTTGGAATTGGTATAATTGTAAGTTTTTGAGTTATATCCCCACATAATCCTATCACATACAGACTGACAGACGGACACACAGACATCATCAATAAAATAGTCAAAACATGTTCAGGGGACCTTAAAACATGTATTTCCGTTGAAATCTTGAATTCAATTTATTCATGAAAACAAATACTTTCCTATATGGAGAAAGTAAAAAATCGGGATATTTGCTGTCCTTCTTAGCAAAAGGTGGGATCCTGGATTTTATTTCCAAGTAGGAACGTTTAGCAGCCCTATATTATCTGTGGCAATTCGCCCCGGGGTGTCTCATTTCGTAAATAAATCTTCCGAGAGAATCTTCTGCATTCAGTTCGGAGCTGTGTCGTTTTGTTAGAAGCCTAACGTTTTCTCTAATACAATTAGTAGCGTGGAATGATGCTCTTTTAAATGCGCAGAGAGTTACCATTGCTCTTTAACTCCGGCCTTTAAAGAATCATTAGTTTCAAAAATCTTTTTATGTTTGCTCACAGTATTTTATATCATTGCCTCAAACGCAAAGGAAGTGATGAATGCCGATAAAAGAATTAGAAGAGCAAGAAAAGTTATGTCAAGTAAAAAGGTTGAATCGAATCAACGAATCCACTATAAGACAAATAAAGAAAAAGGAGGCAAGTACAAGTGCTGGTGTAAGTGGTAGTTCGCCAAAAAGTGGAAAAGTGTCCTATTATGCTCGTGACAATGTCATCGAGAAGATGAAAAATAGCCTAAATATTTGGATAGAAGATCAAACGCGAAAAAAAGTTCCATTGAGTAGCCAGGTGACACGGGAAAAAGCGCTTTGCTTATATTAGCACTTAAGAGCAAAATCGGCCACTGAAGGAAGCAGCATCAAATCATTTACAGCAAGGGATGTTTGGAAAAATTTAAAAAAAGATATGCTTTACATAATGTTTCAAAAAGTGGAAAATCGGCATCGGCAAATACTGTGGCAGCTGAGTCTTTTGCAGGTCATCTTAAAAAGCACATCGAAGAGAAGGGGTACAGATCCGGACAAGTTTTTAATGCTGACGAGTTGAGCTTTTTTTTTGGAAGAATACGCCTTCGCGAAAATTCATTTCCAAAGAAGAACGTTCGGCGCCTGGATTTAAAGCAGCAATGACAGGTTAACCCTCCTTCTCTGTGCCAATGTGTCCGGGGATTGCATGATTAAGCCGATGTTGATTTATCGTTCTCTGAATCCTCATGCGTTGAAAGGGAAAATAAGCATAAACTACCTGTTTTCTGGCGTTTAAACAAGAAGGCCTGGGTCACCGAAACCATTTTTATAGTTGGTTTCAAATTCGTTTTGTTCATGAAGTCGAAAAATATTTAGCTTAAAAAAAATGGCATTTATGCTCCTTCTCATTTTAGATAATGTCTGGTCATCTACAGAGTATTCAATTTGCACAGCCGAACATCGAAGTTATCTTTCTGCCTCCAAATACACATTAAACTTCACTTCTCCAACGTTTATCAATTTTGAGAGTAACAATAATGTCGGTGATTCTTGAATGGTAATTCTTGATCCCACTAAACCCGTTCGTGATCTTAAGGACCCGCGGTAAATGAAACCGAAGCTTACTCAAGAAGTAAAGGTGAGATAGCGATATTGCGAATGAGCCTCAAAATACATAAATGGTCGTAACTAGGCAAGGGATGAGGCGCGAAAGGAATTTGACGACTACACTTCAAAAGGACGGCGAATGATTTTGGTCCACCATGTGCGAAATTGAGAGGTTACTTTTCAGTTCCGGAGCCAGCTACTGACGACGGTGAAACTACGAACGACTCCTTTACTATAGAAATCAGCTCTCGTTCCACCAGCGCACAAAACGGTATGTAAATAGAGCAGAAAAATGCCGCCCGATAACATTGACATCCATTTCCTGTGAGATTTTTGAACAAGTTATCGTTATCTCAATAATGCGTTTCCTCGAAAGCAAAGATGCTGTAAACTGAAACCAATTGGTTACCGGATTTTGCATTTCAGAAAAGCCTTCGACACCATTTTCCACGTGAAATATTACAAAAACTAACTGCATACTCAATGGACAATAGGATTGTAAACTGAACTGCCTCGTTTCTCATAGACTTAACCAAGAGAATCGTTCTAAATAAATGATTTGGCAGATAATATAAATGTTATGGTAAGATTTACGCTGACGATACAGTTTATAGCATCTAAAAACAGTGTCCAAGAGCTGACCTCCAGAGTCCTGGGGTGATGCCCCTCAAACGTCAAGGAAATCCCATATTTTTCTCTTATTCGTCCCATCGTATGATACCTCTGCGCAGTCTGGAACCCCAACGTGGAGGTCCTAACTAGGGGCTTCGAAATGGTCCGGCGTAGAGCGGCCAGATTTGTTAAAGGCGAGTATAAATTAAATTCCAACATATTAGAGCTTTTGAGAAAGGTAGGACGGCAGTCCAAGAGTAGAAGGTTGGAGTACAAGCGGAAACTATTCGAAAAATGTAATAACTCCGAATTCATTGAGGACGTGTGCGGGAAGGAAATCAAATATAATGCATGTCCAGTGGCGTGGCCAGGTTCTAACATTAGGGGGAACGAGCACATAAAAAAGTGCCACCCCACATACCGAAAATAAATTTAAATTCATTATACATATTTATTTTGTATTTAAAATCAAAACACAAGAAAGATACAGTTTTACAATAAGTACGTGTGTTACTTTGTATTTAAAATTTAAAAAAATGTTTTACAGTAAGTTCATGTATTTATATTGTATATAAAATCAAAACAAAATAAAAATACGTGTTATTTACTTGTTTTATATTTCAAAAGTAAACTCAAAACAATATGAATACAGAAGGAACTACAACAGCCTCTTTCGTCTAGGCTTCATTCTAGCAAAGTTATCTATTGCTTTATTATAATCTACTTCAGTAGCTAACTGTCTTTCAATGGAGAGCAAAGCTAACCCAAAAAATATGTCTTAACCCATTGTACAGCGCAGGTAGGACTTTATGAGTTTGAGTCGGCTAGAGCAGTGTTTCTCAACCTTTATTAGACCGTGGAGCACACCACGATATCCCCTAATTTAGGAGGAGCACCAGACCAAATCCTTCTATTATATAAAATCAAAACCCTCCCCTCTCCCTATAGGTTGACATAAAATTAAATGGAAGCAAATACGATGCAGCATATTTTTCATTCGCATTTTAAAATCACTTAGAATCCTTCTATGAATGCGGCACTTAAACCAAACGACGCCTGAAAGAATGGAAATTCATTTTGCGGCCATTGATTTTCGAATACGCGTCGAATCGTTCCGCAAATTTATTATTAAAAAGAAATTTTGGCTAAATTTAAGACGAAAAAATTTTGTAGTCAAGGGTATCTGAATTGTTGCTGTAATTAAGTAAGGCACTGTATATATGTATATACTTTTTTACATTTTACAGTACATGAATATTACATTGTCATAAAAACGATCCACAAAATTAAATAAATAAGTTCTTACTTATTTTTACACAGATAATACCTGTAAATTAATTTTGGAAAAATGTATTCCTCAGCACAGAAACCTACGGTCTATAAAAGCCAGTGGGGCTTGATAGCTAGTACCGTAATTAAATTATTACATGAAACAAATAAAACATTGTAGCAAATCCTTTAATTATAAAAGCAGAAAATAGCACAAACTTAGTATTACAAACTAGGTAAATTAACATAAAGGTGAAGAAAGATTTGGTGCTTTCCCGGCGTATTTGATGGTTGAAGCTTTCTCGGGTGGCGAGCCGGGTCGTATCGACGATCTCTGCCGACGTTTCGACGACTAACTCTGTCGTCATCCTCAGGGGGTCCATCGGGCCATGACTATATCCGACCAAGAAAACCTGCCAACTGAACTTCGACACCTCCGGACCACTCTCCGACAAAACGGCCATAATGACCGAGACTTCAACATGGCCCTGAAAAGGGCCGGCAAAAATCCAACAGAAAGGATCGGGACACGGAAAAACCTGTGGCCACGGCTTGCCTACCCTACACATCGACGATTTCCGGCAGAATCTCACGGATTATGTCCAAGTACGGCATCAAAACCGTCCATGGGCAACCGAGAAAACTCAGGAGTATTCTACTCCCCGTCAAAGATGACCTAGGCCTGAAAACTCCGGGAGTTTATAGGATACCTTGTGAATGTGGCAAAACATACATTGGGCAAACGGGACGTACCATCGAGACCCGTATCAAAGAACATACCCGGTGCATAAGACTTCTCTATCCGGACAAATCCGCTGTGGCCGAGCACAGCCTCACCCAGGGACACCGCATCAATTTCTCAGACACCAAATTAATTTCGAGAACCCACGGTTTTTGGGATCGCATAGTAAAGGAGGCTATCGAGATTCGCTTACACAACAACAGGGATTCTAAGTAAACAAAGTAAGATGGGGAAGGGAGGGTATTGGAGAGTAGGAAAGGGGAGGCAGAAAGTTGGAAGAGGTTGGGGGATGGGTAAGAAAACGAGGTAGTACATATTCGGAAAGAAAAGGCAGAACAAGTAGATTTTATAATCAAAGCAGTGTTGCGATTATCGTAACGTGATAGACAAAAGTCATTACACTTCGTTCTAATAAACAATTTAATATTATATTTCCAATAATTGGACTTTTCACTTAAATTTTTTAAGAGGCTTGCGGAGCACCTGCCTCATGTTTGCGGAGCACCGGTTGAGAAACACCGGGCTAGAGTATCGGTCCGTAACTGCGCTTCTTATTGGCAAGGTCAGAAAAATGTGGTACAATGTCGAAAGGTTAGGATAAATGGAACACATGCCATAGCAGATGATGAATATTAGTACACTATTGAAGGTCAGTTTCTCGACACTTGAATTTGCATTACTGCTAGTGCTCATTATATCTTCGTACGTCTTCAAATGAAAGAAACACTTGCACAATTTCGGTTTGACTGCCGATGACGTCTGAGTACGTCTGCCAAAAATTCTAATTTGTTCACATTATCTGCATTGTCCAAATTAATTCAATGAGTAATAGGAGTATATTTATAATCTTCCGTGAAATTAAGGCAATTATCCGAAATTTATAATTTCTCTGGCAAACGTGTTCAAGTTTTCGTATTTCAAGTTTCTTGACTCATATCGCCCTGCATGAGCAATAAGATTAATGATCATTAAGACAATACACTATACATTAAATTTGCGCAAAAATATTTTCTGTTAAGATTATGACATAATCATCCATGCCTTTAGCACGTATTTGGATAAAAAATCTCGCGAAATAGGTATGACGCCATTATATTTAATAATTTAAAATTTCTCGAAAACTAATACATTTCACGTTTTACCGTCACTGCTATCAGGGTTGCTTCTCCGATTGTGATATCTTAAAGTCCTTGAGAAAAACAAACCTATTCGCTCCTTACTACAGTCGATATCCCGAATTTAATCGTCGTGTTTGTGCTTTTAGTAGTACGTGAGAATTGCAATTAACTATGATACAATCAATCACAGTGCGTGATGCAGTTATTGTTTTGAATACAGTAAAATATTACATATTATTAGAAGGAAATATTGGTGATGGTGTTTACATAATACTCATGATATTGAAAATTAGAATAAGTTAACTTCTATACTTATGGGAATAAACTTGATGTTTATTCGATTGAAAAAAATGAAAAATATATTTCCTTAGCTCGAATTTTCTATAAATCGAATAATTTTTGCTTTTCCATGAGATTCGAGTTATAGAGGTTCCACTACAGATATACAAATATTTAACACTATATTTCCATATTTAAATTTTTTTATAACTCTAATAATTATTACTTTCCCTTGAGATTCGAGTTATGGAAGTTCCACTATAATTCGTTATAACGGCATTAATTTCCATTAAAAGCCTTAAATCACTGCAATCGTAACGTATATTATCAGATCCCATTAAAAGGATTGTGGTCGTTGCCATAGTATTTCAAGATTTCCATTGTTGAAAAGTGCGAAAAATTCACACTTTTTTCCGATTAAAAGCCGATATTGACGCTAATTCTGTGCGAATTTGAATTCTGCCTTCAAAAATTAAGAACTCCATTCTTTCAGATAGACAACTGTTCTTTTTCCGAATTCGTTTCCCAATTTAAAGTAATATAAAAATGTACCTTTAGAAAGCATTGAACTGGATCCCATGCTTTTATTATGGGGTTTTGAAATGGAATATTGGGGTTAAAAAGGCCCCTTAAATGTTGACTTTGTTGTTATTTTCGATTTTTCTTGTCGGTTGTTCCACCCGACCTACCAACATGCCAAATTTAAAATTCCTAGCCCTACTAGAAGTACCTAAGAGTTTTTTGTCAATGAATGAGTGAGTGAGTGTGGCACAATAAGCTATATTATTATAGACTAGCGATAGGTTACCCGGCGTTGCCCGGAACCCAGAGCAGTTTAAAAATAACCTGATTAACATAACATGAATATTAATTTATTTTATTGTGCTTACGGCAATTATTTTTTTAAATATCTGTAATATTTATTAGTATAGAGCTTCAGGAGATACTGCGTTTCTCGTGCAAAAGAAAATTATATCAAGATGTGCAACTTTACCTGTGTAAGTTTTTCCTGTCGTTATGTCAAAGAAACACTCTTACTTATGTGAATACGAGCCAATCAACCAAACTGTAAAAACAAACAACTATATATAATCGCTTTTAGTCCTCGAAACTAAATACGAATTATTAAAACAGTGAAACACGAAAACTCTTTTGCAGCTGTGTTTAAAGGAAAGTAAATGCGAGTCATTTTAAATTACGATAATGTCATGTTCCTATAAACAGTGTAACAACAGTGCAAACATTCTGTTAATATTACAAATGTAATTTGTTTCTTTATTTTGCTAGGAAATTACAGGCGGAATATTACTCATTCGAGTGTCAATTGTTATAAAATACAAATCGAACACAACATGTAATTCATTATGACGTCATTGATTCCCCTTAATAGCATTAATTAGACGCGATCGTAACATTTCGTGTGTCTATTCCCATTGTGAATCATTACGCTCGCAACCATGGCAATTAACATTTTCCATTGTTGAAACCGTAAAATATTCCCTTTTTCCACGAGAAAAGTTTATAATTACGCTAATTCAATACGTATTCGACTTCTGCTTTCAAAAATAAGAAAAGTAATACTTTTTTTACGTAGAACTGCTCAAGGATCTCAATTTTAAATAATTTAAAAATGCAATTTTATAAAGCCCTGCACCGATTGAACTTACTTTCCCATGCTTTTCTTATGGGGGTAAGATGGAGTAAAAACTACCCCTTAAATGAAAAAGTAAGAAATATACGCCCGATGTGCACACCCTCAGGTTTTCCTAAGTACGCATGCCATGTTTCAGATTTCTAGGTTTCTTCATTTTGGAGTTACGACGTTACCACACATTTACTTTTATTTATATGATGAGGATGATATAATGATACTGGTGGTGTAGTGGTTAGCGTGTCGGCTTTCTATTGCAAAGTTCGGGGGTTCAAACCCCTCGAATGGAGGTTTTATTTTAAAAAACTATCATCAGTGCCTGGCAGTACGCAGCAGTACTGTCAGTATGGTATAGAGCCGAAAACAAATGATGTTGGTTGGGTCTATATCCAATACAGCTGTAGGCGTGATCAGGACGATTTGAACGGCTACAGTACTGCGATGTGGAAAGCAAGAGGGAAACTACCACATTACAATCCCTAGTAAAGATTATATGCTTGGACAATATGAGTTCTCTCCAGGTAAAACAATCCGGAGGTAAAATAGTCCCCCAATCGGATCTCCGGGCGGGGACTGCCTTGAGGAAAACATTTGTCGAAAGTAAATTACGAATAGGGACTTGGAACGTAAGAACTATGAGAAAGGCAGGAAAGCTAGAGAACTTGAAAGAAGAAATGAGAAGAAATAGAGTTGACATTATAGGGCTAAGCGAAACTAGATGGGAGGGAGAATGACAGTTCAACTCGGAAGAATTCACGGTAGTTTATTCTGGAGGAAATTGTGGGGAAAGGGGAGTAGCTCTGGTACTTAAGAAAGATATGATGAAAAGCGTGACAAAGATAATAGCAACGAACGATAGACTGATGGCAATAAAGCTAAAAGCAGTCCCAGTGGACATGCTGATAATCCAGTTATATATGCCAACGTCAGCTCATGACGATGAAGAAATAGATGAGATCTATGAGCAAATTAATGAAATTTACGAAGAAGACGGAAGAGGAAAAGTAAATTGCATAATAATGGGAGATTGGAACAGCATAGTCGGAGAAGGACAGGAAGAAAATGTTGTCGGGCAATACGGACTTGGGAAGAGAAATCGAGGAGGGGAGAAACTCGTAGAATTCTGCATCAATAATGACCTTGTAGTGACTAATACATGGTTCAAAAACCATAAACGAAGGTTATACACATGGAAAAGCCCAGGAGATAGAATGAGATGCCAAATAGGTTACATCCTTGTAAAACAAAGATTCAGGAACAGCATAAAGAACGCCAAGGCATTGCAAGGAGCAGACATTGATTCAGATCACAGCCTTCTAATACTTGACGTGAGTACAAAGCTCAAACGAATAAGAAAAACGAGAAGAGAAAGACAAACCTGGGACCTAGAAAAACTGAAAGAAATGCAGGATGTAGTCAGCATGAAGTTGGAAGATAACCTAAGAAAGTTGGAAAACAAACCGAAGACCGTTGATATAGAATGGGATGAAATTAAAACCCGTATCAAGGATACCTTGGATATAGAGATTGGAAAACAAGAGATGAAAATCAGAAAACCATGGATCACGAAGGAAATGCTGGAGAAAATGGATGAGAGACGAAAATGAAAAAACGTTAACAGTGAAGAAGGTAGAGCCAACTATAGGCGTATAAACAATGAGTCGAGAAGGGTAACAGATAAAGCTAGAGAAAATTGGATAAAAGGAAAATATGATGAAATAGAACAAATGGAGAAGTTAGGATGGTACGATATGATGTACGCTAGGGCACTGGAATTAGAAGATAAGAAGTCTAATGAAATTTGTGGTAAGGGAATTATGAATACGGATGGGAAGATAGTCTCAAAAACAAAGGATGTAGCACAGGTATGGGAAGAATACATTAAGGAATTATACAGCAAACAGGCAGGAGCGGGAAAAATAGAACTGGAAAATGAGGAAAACATTGAAGAAGACAACTTAGGACCAAGTATTATAGAGAGCGAAGTAGAAAAGGCGATAGTGGAACTAAAGAAGGGGAAAGCCACGGGCAGCGATGGAATACCGGCTGAGATACTTAAAGTCATAGGATCAGAAGGACTAAAAGCGATCACGAAATTAATTAATAAGATTTACGACACGGGAGAGTGGCCTCGGGATTTCCTAGAAGTAACAATGATCCCTCTAAAGAAGAAGCCAAAGGCAATGCAGTGTAAAGATTACAGAACTATAAGCCTTCTGTCACACACATCGAAGATCATCACGAGGATTCTTAATAAAAGGCTGGAGAAAAAGGCAGAAGAAATGCTAGGGGAAGATCAATTCGGTTTCAGAAAAAGACGAGGAACTAGAGATGCTATAGGAGTAGTTAGAATCATATCAGAAAGGGCAATAGAATACAGTCAAGATATCTGCGCATGTTTCGTAGGCTGGCAGAAGGCCTTTGATAGAGTAAATTGGGTAAAGTTGATGAAGATATTAAAGGATATAGGTGTAGACTGGAAAGACAGGAGACTGATTAGGAATCTATATGAGAATCAAGTTGTAAAGGTCAGGTTTGAGAATGTGGACACCTGCGGAATAAATATCGGTAGAGGAGTAAGACAAGGCTGCTGCCTATCGCCAACCCTATTCAATATATATGGAGAAAGTCTAATGCAAGAAGCTTTAGAAGGCACAGGGGATTTCAAATTTGGAGGAAGGATTATAAGAACAGTGAAATACGCATGATCAAGTACTTCTAGCAAGAAAAGAAGAGGAGCTACAAAAAATGATAAATGGACTAGTGATAACAGGTAGAAAATACGTAATGGAAATAAATACAGAAAAATCCAAGGTCATTCGAATATCGGGTAAAGAAGAGAATCTGAACATAACTTACGTGGTCTTCCGCGCAGACAGATATCGGCAGACTGAGCTGCAGATTTTTCGACAGCGTAATCGTGAGTCACTCGGCTGAACAGTTGTGGCCACCGCGGGTAGTGCATCGAGGAACGCTCGAGCGAGCAGAGAAAAAGAGAAGCGGCTGTCATTTCTTTGAAACCAGTTCGAATACTCATCGGCCTCGAATAGCCATTTCCCTCACTAACGACAAGTATTGCCACCAAATAGACGCTGAGCAGGAAAAATCGCAAATTTGTTCGAGATTATCGGTGGATTATTACAGTTAGGGCAATAACATTCGAAGGCATTACAATTCATCTGTCGACGAGGTTTTACATCCACCTACACCCTTATGTGGATTTTCACCTTGTAAAGCACAAGATTGGCGGGTGGTAAGGGGTGCATCGTAGGAAAATGAATGTTCTCGAACATAAAGATGATTTTCTAATTATGAACCCAAGAAAAAACAATTCTTTCTCAATATACTACGTATATGAGAAAGTAATTATTTCGACGCCGCTCTGCCCTGTAGTCGATCTCAGGTATGTTATCATCATGGCCACTCCTTCTGGGTGCTATAATTGTTCGCAACATCTCCTGTGCTAAATCCGTACATTTGTACCTGTCTGGAAGCTTTATGAAGTAACGCTACTCTGGTAAAATCGGCACCAACTTGAAATTTATCGGTTAACTTATGACGATCATGAGATACTACTGATGTCTGGAAATGTGATCGGACGAAAACGGTGTTCCGATTATTTCACAATCAAATGCTGCTGTGGGAGTGCCGGTGGTGTAGCGATTAAGACGCTGACTGCTACTCGCCTTCTGCTTGAAAGGGCAGCGGGCAGGAATCCTGCGAAAGAAGGATTTTTTTCCAAGGTTTTCCGGCCCCCTGTTTGTGTCGTTTGAGGATAGCGCGCAAAGTCAGCGCTCCGTCCTTCGTAAGGGACGTTAAGCCGTTGACCCCCTTGGTGTTCTTCGTTATGAGTAGGCTATTGCCGGCGCCGGGTTTCCCTCCTCTCTTGTGAGTGTGTTCGGTGTGTAAGGAGCTACGACTATAATAATCCAAGAGGTTGATTCGCCAAAAACAGACACACACATACATTCAAATGCCGCGATGAAAGATGTTCACTATAATGCATCAAAATTAAGAATTTAAACTGAAGTTCAAAATAATCGTCGTTCTTCGTTTTTATATAGGTATGACCTCCTAGTTCAATGTCAAATACGTCGGTGAGTCTCATATGAGAGGATAAGAAATCTTCGCACGGCGTTTCCAGTAACTGGCGGAAATATAATCGGCTTATCGATGCGCATAAAAAGAATATTAAAACCTAAAAGAGAGCTCATTCGTACAGAGGCTCCAATTGTTTTATTTAATGTGTCATTATAGTTTCCGTGGACTTTTGTCTAGGATGGATCTAAGAAGCACCGTTTGTCGAAATAGAAGAATGGCGACAAACGCCTTGAACCATCGATTTGGATTTTTGCGAGTACGACTGCGGTGTTTAGCAGAATGGCATTAACGGGTTTTTTGAGAAATCGAAAGATCCTTAATAATTTATTATATAGAATGTATTACTTTATTTTTCCTCTAATGTTTTATATCCATATAATAAGGTACATAAAATAACTACTTTCCCGTGACTGTTCTAGCAAAGTCGTTTAAAAGGGCGAAACGTTTTTCACGAGATAAACTTTTTTCACATGCAATCATTAATCCAAGTCATTCGTTAATAAGAAAAATGTTTAACATGGCGTATTAGGAAAAATATTTAACTGATGAATTTTATTTGCATATGAATTTCTGCGAATAAATTTTGAAGTATTTCTGGGCGATTTAACATACTTTCTGCGGAAAGTTTGAGGAATCTATTCAACACATTTTTTATAAACCAGGATTTATAATTGTACGCACACGTCACAAACACATATACCAGTTCCCTTTTAATGATAATTTTGGATGCCTTTCTTTGAAAGCGGTTGAAAAGGAACCATTTCAGCCCAACGGAAAAAATATAAAAACAAAACCCGATTATGCATATTAAACCATATTGTAATCCTTATATAACAATATGCTAATAAATTTAATGTAAATTTTAAGAATGGTGTCATCCATAGTGATTTAAAAGTTGTGAAAATCACTAATTAACCATACAATATTTTGTGCGGTTTTGTATTGTGATTTTCACAACTTTTAACATCATCTTCACCGTAGTCTCCTTTCCCATTTATTTATAGAAATTTAGAGCTCAAATAGTACCAAAGGCTACAAAATAAATACTGTAATACTCCTAGGCATTAAATTAAACTAGTCGCACAATTTGAATGATACCAGCAGAGGAGAGGAAAAAGTCAACTCGACGGTACTTTGAAATGGTAGAACTATACGAACGTGTGTTGATATTTGCTACATCCAATTAACTGCAGCCATCCTTCGGTGAGTTTTGTTCGAATGATGCGAACCAAGCATTTGGGATATTTCCTTCTTAAATTAGAACTTGCCCTTTCAAAACTGAATCATAATCATTCCTTAAGTATAGTATTATATTAAATGAAAGGTCATTTTAAAATTGGAAAAATGGTATCACCAAATGGAAGGAATGTTCCCTTCATCAATGAGGAAATAATCGAGAGATAACAATTCGTATTTGCGCTTGCAGGTTAAACTGTGAAACCAATTTTATTATTTTAATAACGAGTTTAAATTATAAACAGTTATTACTATGAATTTATTTCCCAGTCATTATAGTTTTTCACAAAATTGATCAGTTATAGCGGTAAGTCTTACTTTCCATAGTTATCTCCCATCAACGCCATTCTCTTGGCGGTACCAATTATCTCCATGCTTTGCTTAAAAATTAGAACGCTACTGCCGAATTAATATTAGGACAATACCTCAAAATGACACTCAAATACAAACTCGCGCTTCCGTCTCCGTAAACCGATTACACATAATCTGTGGTTTATTCAGTCGCTTAATTGATTTTTCCTCTAAAATCAATGTATTATTTACATTGATTATGACGAAGCTGGTGGTAAGTGAATTTATCTAGAGTTCGATGAAGATTCCGTTGCTAAGGTCGAAAGTTAAAATCTTGCCTTTGCCATTTAGGGTAAGTCCGGTAGAGACGGCGCACCGGGATAGATGACGCAGTCACTGTAGTTCGCTAAATATGTGTCAGAGCCCCCTGACGTCAGGGCAGCCTGATTCAGTAGAGCAGTGCTTGAAAAGGTAGCGCCAATGCGTTTTATTATTCCTTCTTTGACGGCCTCAACACCTGACTATTTCTGGTGAGCAGAGTACGTTAGTCTTCAAAACTTTATTGAGCTATAACTTACGCAAATAGTGACTGAATCAGATGCCCAAATCATGTGAATTTCAAGTGTGGATGTTAACTTATAATACTGTGAATGTGTCATATGTGTTGCCGGCCATGTTGGACTTCAATAACGCCGCATGCCTAGGTGCGCCATCTCTCTCTAAGAAATGGTATAGACGGCGCATTCAAATTCAGGGAGAGATGGCGCATTATTTAAAATGCACAGTATTACAGGATGAGTATCACAAAGCGTTTTTTTCAATGCCAAATTTCAACATTGATCCTAAACAACCTAAGATGTGCTAAATAAATTATCTTGTGTGAGTAAATGCACTGAGTAATGAGTAATTAACTTGTTAAACTCCATTTTGTAGGTACTTATAGGCCAAGCTTGCATATCTTATTTGCATCCTGAATGATTGAAAATATAATACTATTGGGATTTATCATTGCTATTGTTCATGGCTCTTAATTTTTTCTTTTTTTTGGTAAACAGACTTCATGTCTCGAAAATATATTAGAAAATCTTTGGATCCTCCTAGAGGACAGTGGGAAGAAGAGAATTTGAGCCAAGCTGTAGCTCGAATCAAAGCGAGGGAAATTGGAATCAGAAAGGCAACTAGATACTAGGGCATCCCAGTTAGCACTTTGCGGCGAAGAAAGGCGTCAGGAAATGTAGATGGTCATGTTTCCCATTGTAACTCTATTGAGCTACTGGAACTTGCTGAAAAAAATGATGTGGTATTATTGTGTCTGCCGAGTCATACCACACATTCTCTGCAACCATTAGACAGGGTATTTTTGGGCCACTCAAGCAGTATTTCAATCAGGAAACTCAGTGTGCCATGAAAATTCAAACAAAAGAGGGGATCTCCAGATCTAAACTTGGTTATCTTTTATGTGCAGCTTGGAAAAAAGCAGCTTCCGTTGGGAATGCGGTTAACGGCTTCAAAGCGTGTGGCATATTTCCGTACAATTCGAACGCCATACCGGAATATATGTAAGCTATTGCGGATGCTAGGTCGAACACAGGACAAGGACAGCCTTCTTCCACACCTATACTAGCACAGCCCTCTTCCACACCAAACAAAGCACAGTTCCCTTCCACACCAAACAAAGAACAGTCCTCTTCCACACCATGTTCATCAGCAAGTCTTCTTCCCATCTTGTCATATTCTCCAGCCAAAAACAATAACCCTATTTCACCCACTTAAAGTACCCATTCCACTCCAGCCAAGATCCCGAACAAAATAAATACATTCCCTAAACTACAGGCCGTAAAAAAAAATTAACCAAACAGCACTAGAATTAACTTCTCCTTAAAACTTAGAAAAAAGGAAGACATTAGTTGAAGAGAAGTAAACAAGGGAAAATTTGAAAAGGCAGAATAGAAAAAACGTGAAGAAGCAGAGAAAGAACAAGAAGACAAAAAGGTATGTTTTGAATATTCGAGCAGCTGTGATGATCCCAGTGGAGTTGACAATCCACCGTCAGACGACACCAACAAGTGCGCTGAATGTTGGGAAAATTACTACCTAACAAAAATGAATGATGACCGGATAAAATGTTTTAAGTGTGAAAAATGGATTCATGAAACTTGTACAATGTATAAAAGAGTTTGTAACAGCTGTGGTAGGGATGAGGTTCGAGCGAAACTTTTAAAAAATAAGGCCTCTTAGGTTATCGTATTTTTAATTCTTTTTGTTTAGTCCTATGCTGAAAATTTTACATTTTTTGTTTTTATTAGAAAAGTCTTGAGTTTGAGCATAGATTTTTATTTCAGTTTTTACTTGTAAAGTATTACTTTTTGTTCTTCTTTCATTATTTAAATCAGTGCACTATTATTTCTGATGCTACTTCAAAGTGTTTTGTGTTCTAATGTTCCAAGTGTTTAAAAATATTCCTAATAGACGAAAATCAAAACTGTGGAAATTATATTACACAAGTGTATTTAAGTTCCTTCCATGTTTTCCATTGTTATTAAAAATAAACATATTTTGCAATTTTTAAAATGCTTTTACTAAGTGCACCCCATCTGAACCAAATGGTGCGCCAACTCACCCAATCGTTAAGGGAGAGATAGCGAAAAACCTACCCTGTTATTTCTAATTCTTAATAATACTTGAGTTAAAATTACATAGATTTGAATTAAAGGTTTTAAGAAAGATACTGTGAGAATAGTTTTCAGTGGAAACGTTTGCGTTTTCCATGTAAAATTAAACCATCTGCCCCCCTTATTGTAAAATGTGCGCCATCTCTCCCGGACTTACCCTACGTTTGCGCTCGTCATGATCAACGTTGTAAAGAATATTTTATTATTAGCAGATACAAAATGATTATGTTATTAAGCAAAAAATGTTGTCTATAATGCAATAACCATTTATATGCGGTGAAACCCAACTATCACGTTACCTGAATCCAATTTTTTCCACAATTTATGGCATTTTGTTTCTCTCTCTTTGATTTTCTTACAATTCTAGCTCAATGAACTCTTGGGGAGGGGGGGAGCAATTAATTTTCCATAATTTGCACTCATCTCTTATGAACTATTTTTAGTATTTCAAGTAATTACATACTTGTTGCCCTCGCTGTAGTTAGAATGTGCATCCTCTAGGTCTTTCAATGTGAAGCAATTATTTGAATTAACCATGTTGAGATATTTTATTAATCCTTTAAATTACATAAAGATTCCACTATAGCAGTTTCACTTTTACCGTTGACAGTCGCACTTGAAAACCTCGTGAGTTTTGCTCAGTAGAGCACATTGAAGTGTATCGCTAGGAAGAGCACAAAAATGCAAACATATAACTTAAAACCGTGTATTGTTTACATTATTGTAAGATGGTTGATAGAAAAGTAACGTGACAAGGCCTGTGGTTCTGAAGGCAATTTTTTGTCACATATCTGCGCATCGTGATTAGGGTTGCCAACTTATTCAAGAACTGGAGATTTGTGTTTGAAAACCAGAGATTTTGTCTGAAATCTGGCAATTTTGTCTGAAATTCGGAGACTACGGAGGAAACACGATAGAGATATGTAATAGATCAAAATGTATTAAAACTTATAGCATTGATTAATATAATTGACATATGGCATAGTTTATCTCCGTTATTCTTTTAAAAATAAATATGTACGTAGGTTTCATGAGATTTTACAATTTTAATATTTTATTATATTTTCTAATTAGGAAAGGTAGTCTTGATGAAACAACCAATCCTTTAAGTACTTAAAACAAAGGGTTCTTAAATAAATAGTAAAAATTTATATTTGTATAAACATAAACGAGTTTTTATATTATTTCGACCTACGTAATATATCTCTGTCTCTCTATTTACCAATATACTTTCCCTCATTAAAGCTTTGGGTTCTCAAGGGGAAGAATGCGGGACTTAGAGAAGGAGACGGAGAAATAAGAGATGGCACGCAATTCAGATGGAAACAAAAAAAAATGGAATACATTATATTTTAGAAATATTTTTGAGATTACGCGCACAGAGAAGATGCGGGAGGAGAAGTAAAGGCGTGAGGTGTACGCGGATACATTTTGTTCATCTGCTGCTTTATACCGCCAAATGTAATTGAGGCGTTAACATTTCATTTCTCAGCCGATGAATTTGACTCGCAGAGTGAGAGGCCGTGCTTATAACTCGAAAAATTTTCATTATTTTTCAAACAAACCACTGTTAAATTATAAGCTGCTCACTTTCTACATTAAATTAATAGTCATCTTATTCATAAGCTAACAGCCCTAATAAAGTGAGCCGGAGATTTGAGCTATTGACCTGGAGAACGGAGATGATGGCGATTACCCGGAGATCTCCAGGCGAAAACTGACTAGTTGGCAAATCTAATCGTGAGAGCATGTATCCTGCGCTATCCTTCCACTTACAATTAATCACCACTCTCGTAACACATCTTTATGACGAATTGGCGTCTACCAACGTATTTATTCAAAAGACCAAACATGACGAATGTGTCCTCATCAAGAGTGTAATCCTGTAGCGAACGAGCATTCGTATATGTTTCTCGTTCTCTTGCGTCCGTTTGTGATCAGGTGCTCGTTCGTGTTCGCTTGCGTTCGTTCATGTTCCTAGCAGCGATCAGATGATAACACTCCATAGCGACCAGCACGGGCACAGGTGAACAACTAAACTACGTCAAAACCTTACGGGCAGTAACGAGCAACCCATTTGATATACCGACAACCAGTGGCACAGCATTAGTTCGTGTTTGTCACCGTTCGTTTGTGCTCGCAGGTACGTTCTCAGGCAGCAAACTAACATTCACTACTGCTCGTTCGCGCTCGTTGACTAGGTCTGGACGCGACTTAAGACGCAGGAAGAAGAGGTTTGAAACTCCTTGAACATCCTCCACGCGGTTTCGATCCCGCTACCAGCGATTTTCACCCAATTAGGCCTTTAAAGAAAGGTTTTCGCCACGAACTCTGCTCTCCGATGCACGGAACTACTACGTCTGGCGTAGTAAAACGGCGGGAGAGAGGAGAAGAGAGCCCGCGCTGTTGCTACCCCCTCCGCATTCATTGCACGCCCTGTCATGCAAATGACTAACTAACATAGAAGACGTGGCAACAGCGCACGCTGCAATTGCTACTTTCCTTCTCTCCCCCGCCAGTTTTGTTAAGCCAAAGGTAAATAAAATAAAAATCGGTATAATTTTAGGAAGTTATTTTCTGGTGTTCTTTTTTTACATATTAGTAATATAGGTACTTTTCCGGTGACAACGGTACCTCTAACTTTGAAAACAACCCAGGAATAACGAAGATAGCCGAATTTCAGAAATGTAACAAAATGAGGTATTAATGTTGCAGTTATAAAATAACACTTTCGGATACTTATTTCTAATAGTTTTAAGGAAGTGCTGTTAAAATTGCAAGTTGATATATTGTAAGGTTTCTGAGATGTAAACATTCAAATTGGTCTTATCGGATTTTCTGGTCTAAAAACCGTGTTTTTCTTCAAATTAAATATAATATTTAAACATAGACTAAAATTTATGATTTATGAATAGTAGGCCTTGTTATGTTACTTGCTGATCGAACCTTGTGTTGGATAGGCGTCGCAAAGCTCGTGGATCACTGCAGATAATTGGTGGGACCAAAATGAAGTCAACTACTTGCTTGTTCAAACAAGAAATAGCTCCCATTGTCAATGATGAAAACCAGTATTATTAAATTAACCAAAAATCGATTTTACATAACCTTCTCTCAACATGTATAGAAAAAATAATTGATCGCACAGTACCTCAGTTATGATAGTTAACAGATTTGTCCATAATAACGTTAATTTGTTCATTTTGAATAATAAGTTTCGCAAAGTAGTTCATGACACTATAGGTTAATAATGATAATGATAGCGATATCGTTTGATCCTAAAAAAGTTTTCATAAACAAAGGACATCTCCATTATTCTAAAGAAATTGATTCATTTTAAGCTGACCATTTAGTTATATGACTCCCTTATAAAAAATGTTCACAGCCGCTAAATCATTACTAGAATGAAAATAAATGACGCAATAATTTAAGCGCATGAAATGTTCGTTCGTTCATGCATGTTTTTCACTTATGCTGAGCTTAGATGCAAGAATCAGCATCATACTGCAATTTCAGCTTATCGAGATTAACTTATTCAATATAAGATTATTTGCATTTAGAAATGAACAACCGCTCTGAAATATTTTCTATCCTATTAACATGTTGTAAATTGTTATACTAGTAATAACTACCGGACACAGAAAGCAGAAAATAGCATTTATTTATGTTGAGTCACATTCCTTATCTAAATCAATTGCAAATCATTTTCTACGATTCAGCCATGAAGTCATCGTCACTTCGTACGTAGAAATGTCGCAAAAACGTTTGAAATAGGGAACGAAAGGAAAACGAAAAGATGGAAATAAACGTAGAAGAGAATAGGATCACAAAATTGAGATGGCAAGATAGACGTCGGCCGGGAGAATCGAAATCGATTGAGTAAGGGAGAGAGATGGAGAGAGAAAGATAGATAGAGAGATAAATAAATACATTTATTATCCTAGGCCAATGGCCTTTAAGGACAGAGAGAGAGGGAGTAAGGGAGAGAGATGGAGAGAGTAAGGGATGTCTTCATTGGCGAGGTTGAGGCTAACCTAACCATTACAATTTGTTTATATCAGGATTTACATATTTAATAAATATTTGTTTTAAAATTTACAATCCTCATTCACAAAAAATGGTTACCACGAGATAAATACATATTAGTGTAATGTTATGTATGCATACAAATGTACCTTCTCTTATACATAAGTACAACAGAGACAGTTTTGAATAATTAAAAATATGGAGAAATTTCATTTGAGAGAGAGATAGGAGAGAGTAAAGGAAGGGGAGAGAGAGAGAGAGAGAGGGCGCGCCTCCGCCGAAGGAGGGCGGGGGATAGAAGTTCGTGTGCAGGCATGACGTCACCATGGAGCGAACGTTGACATCAGTGCACAAGAGAGTCGGGAAGATATGCGGAGGTGGGGAAGGGAAGTGGGTGGGATGGAGAAAGGGGGGAAAGAGAGGTGGGAGGGAGAGATGGGGAGGGAGAAAGGAGGAGGGAGAGAGGGGGAGGGGAGGGGGAGAGGGGGGAGAGAGAGGGGGGGGGAGAGAGAGGGGGGGAGGGAGAGAAGGGGAAGTGAGAGAGGGGAGAGAGGCTGTGCAAATTACGGGGGAGAGAAATTCAGAGCCAGAGAGGGTGGAAGAGGAGAGAAAGGGAGAAGAGGTCCTCCTCCGCTTTCCACCCCATCTTCCCATCATCGTTGCGCGTGGCTTCAACAATACGTCATTTTCACGAAAAGATCCCTCCGGGGTGTACCACGTGAGTACCACGTGACGCGTTACTTGCAGGACACAAGGGCCGTGCGGAGGAGGTGAAAGATACGTTCTCTGGCAGGGCGGCTGAAGGGAATCAATCCGTGGATTCGATTTCATCGCGACGCTGGCGGTGTGATAATAATGGCGGCATTACCTCCACACTCGCTTCGGATTTCGGATTCTGTTCGCAAAATTCGGAGCGAATACGCACCTTATAACTCGGTCCGATATCTTGAACTTATCCTAAAATACCATTCACTGTTCATTTCGATGAATTGGAAACCCGTCGGAAAAATGAAATAAACTTGATCGACTAGTTTTAAGCCGTTCATTTCGTGTCTTTCTCGCTCTTGGAGTGGATCAAAAACACTTCAGATCGCATAAAAATACCGAGATAAAATTTTAAAAAATCCCTTTTAGGTTATATATGTATGTAGGTATTCCGTAAGCAGACATCCGTTATAAAATGCCACGATTCAATTTTAGCCAAAAATCAGGAATTCTACGATTCGTTAAAAAATTCTGCCAAGTCGTCAGAATTCATTTGTATCGCCGGAATCCGTCCTTTAACGAAAATATCTTTTTAATGTTGGCAAACTTTAAATTTGGGCATTATATGACCGAAAATAAATTTAATCTAAATCGTTAATATCTCGTTAATCGACGCAATATTTTACGAAGTGTTACGACGAGACTAGAACGTTCGAATTCTCTCTGAACCCTCTCCTTAATCTGGGCATTTGACGTGCGTGCGATTCACTTTTTAAGATTACCTCAAATTACACACACATATATATATATATATATATATATATATATATATATATATATAATCTCAAAGATAAGTTCATCGAAAAAAATCCGGAAAAAATTAAGAACTTACGACAGCAATTCTGTTGCATCGCGTCTTACGAATAGCGTAGCGAAAATACTGCCAACGGAAGGTTTAATTAATTTTAAAGTTAACATTTGAAGTGTCAGCAGAGTTAAAAAATAATACTTAAAGTACTCCTTAAAGCCGTATTGATTAGCGATCTGAGGTGAATGAGAAGAGTTGAGATGGGAAGCTGGGAATTGTGCGAGGACGGGAAGAGGGAATTCTTAGCAGATACTCGAAGTTTCTCAATTTGTATCGAAAATGCGTTTTGGATGTCTTAAAAATTCACCAAAAATTATTCCATTGTCTTCCCGAATCTTACCGAGAATATGTACGGCTCGTTAATTCTTGTAGGTACAGCTATTCCCTAATACAGTATGACGACCACAGGAAATTTTCATAAATTGCATAAAACGTGGGCCACTGTAATTTATCAATGATGCATGCAAATGAAGATAATAGAAAAAGACGATAAAAACTTTCACATTAAATTCGGAGTAATTTTGGTCGTTTTCCGAATCGGTCTCCAATTTTTCATTAACAATCTTTTTCATTATCCAGGAATTTAAAATTGATGTTCTCAGAGAATTCTGCGAGACGCATATGTAAAATAAAAGTAGTTGGTACTTATATTCTGCAAGCATTTCAACCCATATCAAAAGTAACACCAAAGGATTTTGAAAGGGTGTAGTGCATCAGGCACTCCATAACGTCATTTCTATCAGGGTTGGTTCTCTAATTTTGATCCCTGATAGTCCTAGATTCCTAGAGAAAAACAAACCTATTCGCTCCTTCCAACAGTCGATATTCCAAATTTAATCGTCGTGTTTGTCCATTTAGTATCACGTTAGAATTCTGATTACCTGTTTACGATACCCTAAATCACAGTGCGTGATGCAATTAGTGTTTTGGATACAGTGAAATCTTACATATTATCGGAATAAAATATAGGTGATGTTTTCATAATATGCGTGATATTGAAAAAATTAACTTATATGCTTAAGGGAATAAACGTGTTGTTATCTCAATTAAAGAAAAATTAGAAAATAAATTTCCGTAACTCGATTTTTCTATAACTCGATTAATTTTTGCTTTGGTTGAGATTCGAGTTATAGGAGTTCCACTGTGTATATACAAATATATAAAAAATATATTTCCTTATTTTTAATTTTCTATAACTCGAATAATTTCAATTTTCCCTTGAGATTCGAGTTATAGAAGTTCCACTATAATTCGTTATAACGGAATTCATTTCCATTAAAAGCAATAAAAGTCTCTTTAAAAAAAATTAAATCGATTCCATGGGGTTTTTATACATTTCCATTGTTGAGGAGAGGAAAAATTCGCACTTTTCTCCGATTTTAAGAAGATGTTTATACAGTAATTCGGTACGTATTTAAATTCTACCTTAAAAATTTAACAACTCCGTTCTTTAAGATAGACAACTGTTCTATTCACGAATTCGTACCTCAATTTTAAGGAATTTAAAAATGCATTTTTAGAAAGCCTTGCACTGAATCCCATGCTTTTCTTATGGGGTATTGAAATGGAACATTGGGGTTTTAAAAACCAGTTATATATTACCTTTTTCGTGATTTTCCATTTTTCTCGTCGGTTGCGCCACTCGACCTACCTGCTTGCCAAATTGCAGATTTCCAGCCCTTCTAGAAGTGCATAAGAGTTTTTGTCAGTCAGTGAGGCACAAGTAGCATTGCTAATATAGATGTGCAAACATATACAAATGCTGTGTGCGCAATAGAAAGGCCCTTGCTCCCCTTGGACTACCCTATTGCCATCCTCTGGGTGCAATC
Organism: Tanypteryx hageni; assembly: GCA_028673005.1. Taxonomy (NCBI): domain Eukaryota; kingdom Metazoa; phylum Arthropoda; class Insecta; order Odonata; family Petaluridae; genus Tanypteryx; species Tanypteryx hageni. Next base: position 235,505,833 of record CM054113.1, on the reverse strand, counting down.
TTAAATTCATTCCGCGCAACATTCCTTGTTTCTATACCGAAGATTAAGTGTGTATGAAAAAGGAAAGATAGAATAGAATAGGGGTAAGGATTTTCAAGATCTTCGCCAGAGGCGTAATGAAGAGTGGGAAGGGGCGATTGGGGCGATAGCCCTCCTCTTGGGAGGTTTCTGGATCCGCTCCTGCATGCAATCCAATATAGAAATTATGATGGGGCGTGGTGGCGTAGGCGAGTCCAGCGGTCCAGAGGGCGACCGAGAGGGGAGAAATTGTGAGAGAGGGCGCGGCGGACGATTAGGAGAAAGACAAGGGCGAGGCGAGTGGCACGGACACGGACTCGAAGGCGAGCGTCAGGAGCAAGGGTGCAGCGGGGGCGAGCGACAGGGGCAAAGGGGCAGCGGGGCCGAGCGACGGGGGCGAGGCGGACGATTGGGAGAGCTAATCTGGAGCGCGACCGTAAAGACGCGAGCGGCTGCCGTCTTTCGATACGTGACGAACACTAGAGGAAACAGCATATATGAAATAATTGTAATTATGCTACTCATTTTCGCAACTTGCATGGAAATTTCCTTCTGCTATTACGTAGTTTTTAAATAACAGATATCAGCGAGTCATTCTTTCAGTCCATACTTCAAATTGGTCAATTGTTCCTTCAGGTGTTCCTCAGGGCAGTGTTCTTGCCCCCTTTTTGTTTAACCTTTTTATTGATGACTTATCATCTCAATTACGTCCCTCTCAAGCCGAAATACTTATGTATGCAGATGACTGCAAAATATTTAGGCAAATTCACTCCGCTGAAGACAGTTAAATACTTCAATAGGCACTCAACATCGTAACCAACTGGTGTTCTGGTTCTTCTCTTCGATTAAACCCAAACAAATCCACCGTAATGACCCTAACTCTTCGCAAAAATCCTCTAGAATTTAACTACACAATAGACAATTTTATTACCCAGAACCATTCTTCAGAATGACCTAGGGGTATTAATTGATAATAAGTTAAACTTCACAGCACACATAACTGCAACAAAACGCAAAGCTATGTCCCTACTAGGAATATTATACAGATTTACGGACATAAAGGATACAGCTACCCTTAAATTATACTTTTCCACATTAGTCATCCCAGTTGTGAATTATGCTTCCCCTATTTGGTCTATGGCTGCAGCCTCTAATCTTTCCTCTCTTGATTGCGTACTAAATTTCTTTGTTAGAATAGTTAAATATCGTATACCCTCTCTCCGGAATTCCTCTAAGGAAGCCATCCTAACGGCCTTGTCCCTAGACCAATTTTCGGTATCTCGACAAACATCTGACCTCTCCATATGTTATAACATCTTAAACTCTAATATAGACAGTCCAGAACTCTTGGCCTCTTTCGGTTTACGAGTACCCTCTAGAACAACACGCTCTATGGATTTACTCCGCATTCCAACCACAAGGTTATCTATTGTTAGGCGCTCTCTTTTTTTCCGTCTTCCTACCCTATTTAATTATCTACCTTCCCACATAGATCCGTTTATCCTTTCCTGTAAATCATTTATCAAAGGTTCTAGAGCTCATTTACCTCATTCTCACCTCTGATTTATTTGTGCTCCATCCGCAGTGTTATTTTCCCTTTTCATTTACGTGTTGTATTCTTATTATTATTCTCTGTATTTTTCCTGTTTTTTATTCGATTTTATTTATACTCATGATGTTATATATTTCACTCTAAAATGACGAATGCTGTATGTGAAAATTTTAATTAAATAAAAATAAATAAATAAATAAGTAATCGATAATATATTCGTAATCAACGGACAAAGCGATCAGCGAAAAATCACGGGCGGCTGATCGACGACGAATGAAAAACGAATTTAGATCGATGCGGTCTTTCCCACTCTCTCACCACTTCCTCCACCCACTCCTCTCCCACCGCCCACTCCCCTCCCACCGCCCACTCCCCTCCCACCGCCCTCTCCCCTCCCAATGCCCACTCCCCTCCCACCGCATACTCACCTCCCAACGCCCACTCCCCTCCCACTGCCCCTACCCTCCCACCGCCCACTTTCCTCCAACTGCCCCTCCCCTCCCACCGCCCACTTCCCTCCCACCGCCCACTACCCTCCCACTGCACACTTACCTCCCACTGCCCCTCCCCTCCCGCCGCAAACTCCCCTCCCACCGCCCACTCGCCTCCCACCGACCACTCCCCTCCCACCGCCCACTCCCCACCCACTGCCTTCTCCCGTCCCAATGCCCACTCTCCTCCCATCGCATATTCCCCTCCCGCCGCCCACTTCCCTCCCACGGACCACTCCCCTCACACCGCCTACTCCCTTCCCACCGCCAACTCCCCTCCCATCGCCCACTCCCCTCCCACTAACCACTCCCATCCCACTGCACCTCCCCTTCCACCGCCCACTCCCCTCCCAACGCCCCCTAACCTCCCACAGCCCACTAACCTCCCACAGCCCACTCTCATCCCACCGCATATACCCCTCCCACCGCCCACTTCCCTCACACGGCCCACTCCCCTCCCGCCGCCCACTCCCTTCCCGCCGCCCATTAACCTCCCACCGCCCACTCCCCACCCACCGCCCACTAACCTCCCACCGCCCTCTCCCCTACAAATGCCCTGTCCCCTCCCACCGCCCACTCCCCTCCCACTGCCCACTCCCCTCCCACTGCCCCTCCCCACCTAACGCCCACTACTCTAACAGCGCCCACTCCCCTCCCACTGCCCCTCCCCTCCCACAGCCCACTACCCTCCCAACGCCCACTCCCCTCCCACTGCCCACTCCCCTCCCACTACACCTCCTATGCCACCGCCCACTCCCCTACCACTGCCCACTCCCCTCCCACCGCATATTCCCCTCCAACAGCCCACACCCATCCCACCAACCTCTCTCCTCCCAATGCCCACTCCCCTCCCACCGCCCACTCCCCTCCCAATGCACACTCCCCTCCCACCGACCACTCCCCTCCCACCGCCCATTCCCTTCCCACTGTCCACTCCCCTCCCACCGCCCTCTCCTCTCCCAATGCCGACTGCCCTGCCACCGCCCATTCCCTTCGAAACGCCCACTCCCCGCCTACCGCTCACTCACCTCCCACCGCCCACTCCCCACCCAACACCCACTCCCCTCCCACCGCCATCTCCCCTCCCAATGCCCACTCTCCTCGCGCCGCATATTCCCCTCCCACCGCCCACTTGCCTCCCATCGCCCACTCCCCTCCCACCGTCCACTCCCCTCCACCGCCCACTCCCCTCCCACCGCTTACTCCCCTCCAACTGCCCACTCCCTACCCACTGCCCTTCCACCGCCATCTCCCCTCCCAATGACCACTCTCCTCCCACCGCCCATTTCCCTCCCACGGCCCACTCCCCTCCCACAGCCCACTCCCTTCCCACCGCCCACACCCCTCCCACCGCCCACTCCCCTCCCACCGCCCACTAACCTCCCACAGCCCACTCCCCTCCCACCGCCCTCTCCCCTCCAAATGCCCATTCCTCTCTTACCGCATATTCCCCACCCACTGCCCACTCCCATCCCACTGCATCTCCCCTTCCACCGCACACTCCCCTCCCACCGCCCACTCACCTCCCACAGCCCACTCCGCTCCCACCGCCCTCTCCAATCCCAATGCCCACTCCCATCCCACAGCATATTGCCCTAACACCGCCCACTTCACTCCCACCACCCACTCCCCTCCCAACGCCCAATCCCCTCCCAATGCCCACTCCCCTCCCACTGCCCACTCCCCTCCCACTGCCCCTCCCATCCCACTGCCCACTCCCCTCCCACCGCATATTCCCCTCCAACAACCCACTCCCCTCCCACCAACCTCTCTCCTCCCAATGCCCACTCCCCTTGCACCGCCAACTACCCTCCCAATGCACACTCCCCTCACACGGCCCCCCCCATCCCACCGACCACTCCCCTCCCACCGCCCACTCACTTCCCACTGTCCACTCCCCTCCTACGCCCTCTTCTCTCCCACGGCGACTGACCTCCCACCGCCCATTCCCTTCCAAACGCCAACTCCCCGCCCACCGTCCACTCAACTCCCACCGCCTTCTCCCCTCCCACTGCCCACTCACCTCACACCGCCCACTCCCCTCCCACCGCCTACAACCCACCCACCGCCCTCTCCCCTCCCACCGCCCACTCCCCTCCCACTGCCCACTACGCCTCCCACTGCACCTCCCCTCCCACCGCCCACTCCACTCCAACCGCCCTCTCCCCTCCCAATGCCCACTCCCCTCCACCGCACACTTTCCTCTCACTGCCCCTCCCCTCCCACCGCCTTCTCCCCTCCTACCGCCCACTCCCCTCCCACTGTCCACTCCCCTCCCATTGCCCCTCCCCTCCTACCGCCCATTCCCCTCTCACTGCCCCTCCCCTCCCACCGCCCACTCCCCTCCCACCGCTTACTCCCCTCCAACTCCCACTCCCCACCCACTGCCCTTCCACCGCCCTCTCCCCTCCCAATGCCCACTCCCCTCCCACTGCCCACTACGCCTCCCACTGCACCTCCCCTCCTACCGCCCACTCCCCTCCCACCGCCCACTCCACTCCAACCGCCCTCTCCCCTCCCAATGCCCACTCCCCTCCCACTGACCACTCCCCTCCCACTGCCCACTCTCCTCCCACTGCACACTCCCCTCCCACCGCCCACTCCCCTCCCACAGCCCACTTCCCTCGCATTGCCCACTCCCCTTACACTGCCCCTCCCCTCCCACCGCCCACTCCCCTCCCACCGCCCACTCTCCTCCCACTGCCCCTCCCATCCCACCACCCACTCCCCTCCCACCGCCCACTCCCCTCCCACCGCCCACTCCCCTCCCACAGCCCACTTCCCTCGCATTGCCCACTCCCCTTACACTGCCCCTCCCCTCCCACCGCCCACTCCCCTCCCACCGCCCACTCTCCTCCCACTGCCCCTCCCATCCCACCACCCACTCCCCTCCCACCGCCCACTCCCCTCCTATCGCCCACTCCCCTCCCACCGCCCACTCCCCTCCCACCGCCCACTCCCATGCCACCGCCCACTCCCCTCCAACTGCTCCTCCCCTCCCACCGCCCCTTCTCTTCCACCGCCCACTACCCTCCCACGGCCACTCCCCTCCTATTGCCCACTCCCCTCCCACCGCATATTCCCCTCCCACGGCCCACTCCCCTCCCACCGCCCACTCCTCTCCCACCGCCCACTCCTCTCCCACTGCCCACTGCCCTCCCACTGCCCCTCCCCTCCCAACGCCCACTCCCCTCCCACAGCCCACTCCCCTCCCACCGCCCACTCCCCTCCCACCGCCCACTCCCCTCCCACCGCCCACTCCCCTCCCACCTCCCGTTCTCGCATCACCTTATTCTGGCGCTCCTCCACCCTCTCTCTTTTTTCTCTAATCTTCCTCTACACCTCTTCCCTCTCTAAGCTATCGTTATCTTCTCCTTTCCTCTCTTACCTAACCTTCTTCCTCCCCCCTCTATCCCCTCCTTCCCCTCCCCCTGTAATCCTATCTTTCTACCCTCCAAACCCCTCCCTCCCTCCTCCCCACTAATCCCTTACCTCCCCTCTCCCTTCCCCTCTCTACAATCCCCCCTCCAGCCGCCTTTCCCATCGCCCATCTCCACCTCCTCCCCGCATCTGCTTTCTTTCCCTTCTTGTTCCAACGGCTATCTTTCTTCCCCTCCGCCCTCTTCCCCCTCCCGCCCACTCCTCTCCCACCTCCGTTTTCCTTAGCTTCTTTCTCTCCCCCACCTCTTCCCTCCTCCTGGGCGACCATGGGGCTGCTGCATGTGGTCGTGCACCCGTGCATGCATCATGCACGCTCGCCGGGGCGATGCACCGGGCCGACGTTGGGGATAGGAGTGCGGGGGGTGGTCGGGGGCCGGGGGCGGTCGGGGGCAGGAGGCGGTCGTGGGCAGGGGAAGGGGTTGAAGAGGGCGTTGGAGTGAGTTGGGCCGTTGGAGCGTGTAAGGAGGATGGATTTTCGAAGAGGCAATGGAATGAACTGCAGTTTCCAAGGAGGGCTGTCCGTGCTTACGAGGGGAGAACGCGGGCCAGAGAGGAAAGGGAGAGGGAGAGGATGAGAGGAGGAGAGGAAGAGGAGAAGGGGAAGAGGGGGAGTAGAATGAGGAGGAGAGGGGCGGGAGGTTTTCCGTTAGTGCGGTTGCCAGGGGCAGTTTTTCCTGCGAGGCGTGGTGATGGCGAATAGGCCGAGCGGAAAGATTTTCAGCAGATTTTAGGACGAGGAGGCGACGAAGAATGTTTCCAGGAATAAGAGGTGTTTTTCGGAGGGAGGATGAGATCGGCCAAAGGTGTGCAGGAGGTGACGGAATACATTAACGAATGCGTCGAAAAAACTGGTGACCAGATGCTACGGTATCGCCCTTACCGTCGGGAGTTGGAAACCTTCTCATCTCTGTCTTACGCAAGAAATCTATTCTCTCGTACGCTTCCCGTCGAACTGCTATTCCCAACACTTTCAGAAGCAAACTTAATCGAGCGACAACAGAATAGACCAAGAAAAGGTTTATTTCTCGCCGGAGTGAGGAAGTTCACCGCTCCTCTTAGCGCCTTTCCCTTTTAAACACTGTCTCTTCTCATTCTTAAAATACTTAATGCGAATATAATTTTCCACCTATTTAACACCATTTCGTGGTCGGACACATTCAGGGAAAATTTATTCCTTCTAAAGGACTTCCGTGAATTATTTGAAAATGATAAGGAGGATGCAAATAAAAAAATAGGCACAATGAATCCATTTTGCCCATTTTTAGCCTACTTTCCAAATAAACAGCGCAATAATCATTGCACAAACTTTCTCATATACGTGCATATATACGTTTGGTCGGCTGTTCAGGCTTATAAAAGAAAAACGCTTATAAATCAAAGTTAACCGTAGTTTATCGTATATTTTAATGCCATTGGTCGATATTTAGTAATTTTTTGGGACATATGGCTTAGTTAGTACTATTTGTGACATCAGGCTTTACGATTGGATGGATTTTAATGAAAATCCTTATAGCCATTCTGAGTAAATCGAATTTTGTTTCAAAATATCCTAGAATATAGTGCCCTTAATTGTGCGCAATACCTTTCATCTCTTCCGAGTGTCATTTAGGAATGATATTATCCACAAAAATGAGATATTATTCGATTTAGTTTAACCATTTAGGCCGTAATAAGATTTTGACTGGACAGCGTAGGAGGCGTGACATCATAGGGCTTATGTAAAGTAGCTTAGAGTCATTTTAATGCCACTGGACGCCATATAATTATTTTAAGAGATATATGGCTAACATAGTATTATTTGTGTCATCAGGCTCTACAATTGGATTGATTTTAATCAGATTCTCGAATGTCGTTTTTGAGTAAATAAAATTTTTCTAAAAATTGCCAACAATATACTACTTTTTATTTTTGTTTAATATCATTTTTATGAAAAACTGTCTGCAAAAGATGATATATTGAACAAATACGAGATATCATTTGATTTTATGTACGCGTTTGAGCCCTAGAACAGTGAACAGACCGACAGACAGACTGTCACGGCATGGCGAAAACCACTTATATGGACTCAGGGGCACCTAAAACGTGTATATTCATTCGAAACTCTAAACACGGGGCAAAGCCCGGGTAATTATCTAGTAGTATCATTTTTGACAGCACTCCAGATATATCAGTAATAATTTTCTGATCTAATATGTCTAATTTAGTTATTAACTTCCTGTGAAGTACTACCTTATCAAAGGCTTTCCTAAAATCTAAGAAGATTGCATCGACCTGCCTATTATTTTCTCCGCTTCTCAGTATACAATTCACAAAAAGACCGAACTGAGTTTCGCTAGTTTCCCGAAGTCAAGTTCACAATCATCTAACAATAAATTACTATCAAGAAATCGTATTATGTTGCTAACGAGTATGTGTTCAAGAATTTTGCACGATATCAAAGTTAGGGTAATCGGACTATAATTTTCTGGCTTCTCCTTGTCGCCGACCTTATGAATTGCGGTAACATGCCCTAATTTACAGTCATTAGGGAACTCTCTGCGGGAAATAGATTTCTCGAATATTATACGAAAAAAAGGTGCTATTTCTTCTGCTAATTCTTCCAAAACACGAGCAGGAATTTCTTCTCGGCCAGGGGCTTTGCTAGGTCTAATGGCATATAATTGCTTTGCTATTCCCTCCTCAGAAAATACTACATCGTCCATCAGGTCATTTCTCATAGCGGATGCAAATGTACGCATTGATCGTTGACGGCTGTAAATGCTTTTGCAAAATGACCGGTTAACAGTTTGGCTTTCTCTACGCTATCATGAATAACGTCACCCTAGTCATTACGCAGGGAAGGTATGGTAGGGCCTCTACCTTGGACCAAAACGCTTTAGGGTCCTCCTTCAAATAATTATTTAATAACTTATTCCTGAAGTTAGTAAAAGCCTCGCGCATTGTATTTCTCGCTTTAGCGTGGGATTTCTTATACGTCTGGACATTAGCTGCTTTATACTCATCGGATGATGTAGACGGCATATTTCTTATTTTTGCGTGGTTTTTTCTCTGACGCCTAGGCGCCCTCCTAACTTGCTTATTGTACCAACGTGGCTCTTTATTGTTGACCTTAAGTTTAATTGGAATGTACTTATCGGTGCCCTCTAGCATTATATCCTTGAATAATGTCCATGACGACTCAGCACCTGATCGTTCGGTCATATCGCGGAAGCCAGGTAGTATTTCTCGTAGGCGCGACCTGAAGCCTGAAAATCTGCCTTAGCAAATATATAAAACTTTCTTTGTGGCTTAGGGTGCCTCCCGATTTTAAACTTACCCTCTGTACATACGGCCAGGTGATCATTTACTACAACTTTAATGCTGACTTAGTTTATTCTTTCTGGGATGTTAGTTGTAATATATCTAGTAGGTATGTTGCCCGATCCGTTGGCTTTCTGACTAATTGAAGGAGAGAATGTTTCTATTAATGTCTCACAGGATTTTCGTTCTTTACCTCAAGATTCGAAACATAAGTTTTCCCAACCAATTGAGGATAAGTTAAAGCCACCACCAACTATAGTGATTTCATCTCGATTAATCAGTCTAAGCTTTGACAGTAGCTACTCGAGATTTAAAATACGACCTACACCAGTGTTAGGTGGCCTGTAAAACGAGCATAAGGACAACTTTTTGGAGTCTTCTTTAGCTATGCGGCACCAAACACTCGCGATATCCTCGTCACTTATCTGAATCTCCCTGCTATCGCATCGCTATGACAACCTCGCTGCCCGATCTATTAGCGCGATCTTTTCTATAGACACGATACACTCAAGGAAATATCTCCTGACTCTGAATCTCATCCGTTAAACAACTTTCTGCACCTATCAAGATGTCGGAGTGCAAACTGCAAATAATATGCTCGAACTCGGCAATTTTCCTACGGATGCTGCGGCAGTTCAGTACGACGACGATCAATTTCTCATTATCAATTCGCGTATGAACCTCACCCTTTCGTTTCCGTTTTAAGATTACACACCTTATCATTACAAGTACTCGTACGACTGTTTGGCATCGCATTAAAATTGGATTTGTGTCCCATCGTACTTTTTACGGAACATTTTATCAATGAACTATCTATAGCGCATTCCACACTTAGTGCAGTATGGTGTCTTATGGGCTATCGCTATATCTCTTTTCCATTGCGTTTCCCTACCGCTCTGTCCTCTAATCCCGCTCAGTGGCCAAATTTGTTGCGATTTTGGTAATATTGTCGTTTAAGTAAAATTATGTAAAATTCAATTGTAGTAAATTTTACGCTGAACCTGATTATGTATATCTTAATTTCATAAAAATTCGAGAAAGTTATTAAAAATAATAAGAACTAAAAATGCGAACACGGTAAGTTTTTTATGTATCTTTAAACATACAACGTCATATCTCGACTTCTACTAATCCAATAAGGTCAAATTATTTTGTCATGCTTCTTGAAGGATTGTTTATCACGCTTATATAAGTGTTATATATATACATATATATATATAATTATCAAACGTCTTTTAAAAAATTAATAACATTGTTATTTCTCCAAAATCATTTATTGGACATGAAAAAGTCGATCCGTGGGAAACCTTTTCCCTGATAAATTTAGAAAATACATTGAGCAAACGAAATGTGCAAAAATGTAGAAGTTCATTTTTGAAAGACTCCAATCCAATAACATTTGTAGTTCTTTAAACAAAAGCATGGTACAGCGCCGAGAAACGGACCAACGGCTGAGACGCTGCGCCAGATCGAGATATTGTCACGTTGTAACTCCCAAACTTTTTTAAAGACTGTATAAAACCAATCAACATATTTCGTGATACCCACCACCAAAAGCAAATAAAAATTGAAGTTCGAACCATTCATCATGAATAAAGTTCCATGCTTTACTTATAATTTAACTAATAAAAGCTGAATCTTAGTCATTTTATTAATTTCATTAGAAAATAACGTCAAATTTAAATAAAAAGTTTCTGTCCGTTCATAACTTTTTGGTCTCGCAATTACATTTGTAATAATAAATAAGTATTACGTAAATGAACCTATAAATGTAAAATTGTAATATAAAGCTCATTTACAATGCAATAGGTATAATTTGGTTAATGAATTAATTTAAAGTGAATGACTAAATAAAATAATCGGATTCCACGAAAATTAGTATTCCAATCTGGAACAAAATCAAAATACCTTTCTAAAAAAGATTATGTAAGACCTAGTTCTGGATTCATAAAATCATATTTTATTGTTTGAGCTTATTATTGTGGGAAAACTCCCTTGCTTAACGAATTTTCGCGAAACGTTACGTTTTAAAGAATGCAAGTATGACTATAACCAAGGGATAATTATGTAAACTTCGTATATAAGGGCAGCTAAAAATACAACGCTTCACAATTCAGGTTTTTTGTTTCCTCCGCCTTATTTTCAAAAGCAGTTTTGAAGCTTCAAAAAATATCTCGAAGAAATGAGACGCAAAAAACTTATAAAAACCTCTCAAGTTATGAAGAAAGAAGCTTCATTGGAAGTAAACACAGACCCAAATTCGTTTGGAAATTCTAAACAGGGAGCGTTTATGACCATTTAGTGAATAAACGAGAGGTTTGCACCCAGATATTTCATAGAAGTTGATCAATAGGTGCCAGCTTTTTGGATCCTCTGTAAAATGTGCGTTTTATGATGGAAGGAAGGGACTAACCCGACGGGACACGTGTCGAAGAATTTTCCCAAGGGAGGACCCAATGTTTGACACAATGAAACAGTTTCGCACCAGAGTTCATAGAAAGTGGTTGTTTGATGTGCAATTATACGATTCAGTGCGCCTTGCAGATTGTTGGTGATATATTGTGTTGTGTTAATATAGTAACTGTGATGAAAAAGTGTTTCAATTGCATCAGCATAGCGTGATCTTTTCCAAGTTAGCTATTACATTCAATTAACTGTTTTTGTTTTCAGTCAGCGTATCTTATTAATTATTTTTTTTTGTTGGTAGAATTTTGAAATATTTCAATTCAGTTGCTGTGAAATCACTTGAATCAGCATGGAATCTGTATCAAGCAGGAAGTTTAAAGGAATAGGCGCTAGATCTAATTCACGGGAAATTTGGCAAATGCGCGCGCCATAAGCGCAATACTGTCAACTCAGGGTGGAATAAATTATAAACAATGATGTTGCATGTTACTATAAATTTCCTCCTTATCTTTCGTATGCGTGTATTTATTTACCTTACGCTCGGAGTATATTCTTTCATTGCATAATTAATTACATAATCTCTACAGACGCATCGATTATCCACTTACTCAAAACTGACCTACACCCTGCCCTACTCTTTAGCCTAAAAAAATCTCTACTGTTAAAACGAGAAGTGAACTTAGTTTAAACGAAGCCATTTAAAAGTTTTTCATTATGTCACGCAACTTAAAAGGTTCGCATTTATCTGCAAGTTTAGACACGCTAGCTAGAAAATGTTCGCTATCATCTCCATAAAGACTTCGCTATACCTTCCTTCCGTAAAAGCTTTTCCGTTAAACCGCCTCATAGATGGTCTTTTCGCAACGAGGAGTGACCATTTAAAATCCTCGCTCTTTCTTCCTATTTACGTCTCCAAATATGTTCGCATCCAGTTGCTATTTACCCGTTCTCTCCTAATGAATACATTTGCGATTCTCTGCATTCCTCTGGATCAACACCAAAAGCATCGCACGACATATTAGAATTTCCTTAAATTACTGTAACATTTTTGTGTAAGTAATGATAGCTGACATTCTCTTGAATCTAATAGTCTTATCTGTATGCATACAAATCGTGCTATATGTTATAGATATAGATTATCTATTTATTTATTTTTATTTATTTAATCAGAATACACGGGTAGTAATGTACCCATTTACAAAGATATACAAAATATATTTAAATAGCACATACAAAATAAAATATAATAAGATAGATGTTACATTAAAATCAAATACATGCGCACCTTAAATATATTATTATATTTATTTTTTAATCATTTATGAAAACCCGAATTTTTGTTCAAATTAATAAAACATACATTATGTATATATATATATATATATATATATATATATATATATATATATATATATATATACCTATAAAATTTATATAGTTGTTTGAGGTGTATATTTCATAAATTGAAGTTTAAAATATTATGTTAAATAATTACGCAGTAGAATTAAAAGCAGTTCTTAGATTTTGATCTTTTTGCGAAATTACTTGAAAGAAATTTGGGAGTTTAAAAGGAATGCGATTCTCCTTTATCTAAATTAAATTCCCCACCACATATATAGCAATTTTAGGACCTATAATTAAAATGGGGATATATATATGTACATTAACTTATATCAACAGTTCTCAAACTTTATATAGCTGCGACCTCCTCTCAAGGCAGCCGACCATATCGCCACCCCTTCAACCTCGTCCATCAACCTTTAACTATAGAATTTAATACTAATTTCAAACGGTTATAAATGTCTATTCTATTTGGGAAAAAATTAATCTATTTCTAATGTGCATAAGATTCAAAAAATAAACAAAAACACTTCGTCTTTGCGACCTCCAGAGTGGAATAAACATGCGGTGAATTCACGATAAGTAGTTTCTAAAATGCTTTTCACTCATGGTAATTAATTATTGGCTTAATAAATACCTCTTTCACAGATTGTTAAGTATGGATATAAATAACGCCCTGAAACACAGAAAAAATATGCTTCGGTTGAGTGGCGTAAATAGGGTACGACGAAGGCAGCATTTGCCATGGGTGCCGCCAGTGATAAGCGCCTGACGTCCACTCAAAGAATGCCAAAAGTTCATTCCCCGATATATAAGTAGTAATTTCATATTCAACAGTTAAAATTATATTTAATAACATGCTAATATACTCAATGAAAACGCAGGGAAAATAATATTCTACACAACTAAGATGCTTCCTAAAGTTTCACCATAGGCGCCATATCTGACATGAACGTCCCTGCGTCGATCGAAAGCCAGAGTACCTATTTATCCATGTGACATGCGCCCGCCTAAGACGCGCACCCGATTTTAGCCTACTTTCCAGAATGGAAATAGGCTTACAGTTTTGTCGTTATGTTTGTCTCTCTGTCTGTCCGTCGCACCTATTAACTTTTGAACCGAAAGACCGATTTTCATGAAACTTAGTAAAAATTTCTTGCTACTTAGACCCAGCTCCCGAAAATACTTTTTGTTGCGAAGATTGAAGTTCCGGGTTCGATTCCAGGAACTATCATTCCCATTTGATTTACATGGTAAATCCGAAATCCATCGTGCAGGGTAATTTTCTCTTGCACATTAAAAAATCTTAGAATTGTAATATCGGTGCGAGATTTATACTGTTATCTGAGGAAAAGAATGAATAATATAACGTTTATCGTAGAACTTTGCTTTTCGATTGTATTTCTTAGAAATTCGCGTAAATACTAACGATTTTGCAGTTTTTAACACTCATTACGAGAGTGTTGCCATAGATTCAGTATATACGTACAGGCGTTATTATGCGTTCTTTTCACGAAGTGAACGCATATAGGGGAGGTCGATTCCGTCCTTCCGTCCGTTTGTCCGCATGTTAAAACTCGGAAACCGCTGGACGTATTATGCAATTCGGTATTGGGGAGTTTTGCTAAAATTAGTTGACCGATTCCAATTTTGGTTAAAATCGAACAAAAATGACGACCACTTTATATGAAGATCTACATGTATCTTACAACGTACCTCGCTTGCTTATCGTTAAATTTTCATCTGAGCGAAAAATAGGGAGAACATTATGAAATCTCAAAGACCGCATTTGGAAACTCTGTGTACTCCGAAATGGAGTACTCCTTTCCAATCCAGTTTTTGCCGCACAAATACGCGTGTTCAATTTAATATTCCGTTCGAATGTATTTGTAGTATTTTATAATGCTAAATTACGAAATTTGGGAACACATAGCTACATATCAGCGATGACTTTAAAACTATTAATGCCAATATAAGTATCAAATAAATGATTAAATGGAAAGTAGGCATAATAAGTTCTGTTTTGATCTTCTTGTTTTAAATACGTATTTAAAGAATAATAAAAATCGGATGTAATCAATTGAAGTTATTACAATTACAATACTGTTTACATTAATTGTCAAATAATTGTATTTGAATACACAATTCTTCACCCTTAGCCACTAAATTTGCGTAGTTGTCTCCCTGTAATATAAGAAACAATGCTTTTTCAGTAAACAATAATACCAGTTAGAAAAAAGTAATGCCATTTTGCCGCTATCACACTACCTATTCTTCCGTGTCACTTTCATTTCATGTAACATATCTCGACGCGCGTACGTCTCGGATACTCAAAAACAAAGTATCAAATATGACGCGCACCTGGTTTTTGATTCGTTAATTTCGGAAAAAAATGCGCCAAGTATTTTGATAAATACAGTAATAATTGGCAATATGAATGGATTGGCAATCAATCATAATCATATACTTCCTCACCAATAATTCCTTTTAATTGGCCTAGAACGCTATGAGAGAATTGTATAATCATCATCATCATCATGCTTCTGTCCGAAGACAGGTTTTAACTGAATTGCTGCCTCCATTTCTCTCTCTCCCTAGAAGCCTCTTTTATACCTCTATAAGTATTATATCCCTGCTTTGTATTATCTAATATTCCTATTCTTTTTCTCCCTCTTCCTCTTCTTCCACTAATTTTTCCTTCTAAGATCGTCCTTTGTAAACACTGTCTTCTCAATATGTGCCCTATCCAATTTGATTTTCTTTTCCTGATTGTTTTTATTAGCATCCTTTTCTTCTCCCACCATTTCTAATACTTCTTCATTTCTCTTCCTCTCTGTCCATTTCACTTTCATCATTCTCCTCCATACCCACATCTCAAAACTTTCTAAATATTTTTCCTCCTTTCTCCTTACCGTCCACGTCTCTGCACCATAAAGAGCTATGGTCCATATGTAGCATTTTGCTAATTTCTTCCTTGTTTCTAAATTTATTTTCTTGCTTGTGAGAAGCGCCTTCTTCTCGTTAAATGCTGATTTAGCCATTGCAATTCTACTTCTGTTGTCCTGTGTACTATTTACATCCTGCGCTCAAATAATGCCAAGATATTTGAAACTACTTACTTGTTCCAATTTTTGGCCATTTACCATTATATTTAATTCTTTATGTTCCTTTGAAACCACCATGACTTTCGTTTTTTCTGCATTGATCTTCATTCCATATTGTTGACCAACCTCCACTAGTCTGTCTGTCATCCTCTGAAGCTCTTTCTCGTCTTCTGCTATTAATCCCTGATCATTTGCGTATTTAATGGCGGTAATACTTTCACCTCCTATCTTAAATCCTTTCTCTTCCATCAACGCTTCTTCTGTTATAGTTTCTGCATAAATATTAAATATCGCTGGTGAAATAGGACATCCCTGCCTCACTCCCCTTCCAGTACTTTCTGTTTCTTCTCCTTCAACCTTGACTCTAATCTTTTGATCAAAGTAAAGGTTTTTAAGCAGTCTTTTATCTTTCCAATCTATTCCAATTTTGTTTAAAATACCCAGCATTTTATCCCATTTCACTCGGTCAAAAGCTTTCTCCCAATCTACAAAACAAAAATACATACCTATATTGACTTCTAGAGCTCTTTCTATCATCATCCTCATACATCCTATAGCATCTCTAGTCCCTCTTCCTCTTCTGAAACCAAACTGATTATCTTGCTGCTCCTTTTCTATTTTACCTTCAATTATTTTGGTTATTATTCTGGTTAAAACTTTAGCTGTATGAGAAATTAAACTATAGTTCTGTAATCCTTACAACATTTTGCATTGTTCTTTTTCTCCAGCGGTACCATCACAACATCTAAAAAATCTTCAGGCCATATGCCAGTATCATATACTTTGTTAAAAAATTTTGTAAGTTGCTTAACTGCTTTCGACCCCAAAACCTTAAGAACGTCCACGGGTATATCATCACTCCCAACAGCATTCCTTCTTTTCATGTCATCAATTGCTCTTTTAACTTCAGACTCGAGAATACTTGGTCCTAGCTGATCTTTTTCCACATCCTCTTTTTCATTTAATACAATATTTCTTGGCTTTCCTTCTTTGTCATACAGCACCTCAATGTATTCTTTCCAGATATTCTTTACATTGTCTGGCTCCGAGACTATTTTACCACTTTTGTTCATGATTCCTTTACGTCCTATCTTTCTAGCCTTTTTCTTGAATAGTTCCCTTGCTTTTCTATACATGAGGTTTGTTCTAAACATTCTTTCACATTATTTCCTCACATTTCTCATTTATCCGCTGTTCTCTGGCTTTATCTGTATCCTTTCTTAAAGCATTATTTGATTCCTTGTACTTTTTTGGCCTTCTTCAGTGTTTATGTTCTTCTACTTTCTCCTCTCTTCCATTTTTTACAGAATGGCTGCTGTGATCCAGGGTTTTTTGTTTCTTTCACCAGTTATCTTTCCTACCTTCTTTTCCATAACATCTTTAATGTTGCTATGGATGTATCTCCACTCCTCATCTACATTCTTCCTATTTTCTTCAGCTCTCTCCCCCAACCTTTTCTCCAGCTCAGTCATGATAGCCTCCTTGTTTTTAAGGAGTTCCTCTAAGTTCCATTTCTTGTTAACTCTTATGTTTCTCTT
Organism: Tanypteryx hageni; assembly: GCA_028673005.1. Lineage (NCBI taxonomy): Eukaryota > Metazoa > Arthropoda > Insecta > Odonata > Petaluridae > Tanypteryx > Tanypteryx hageni. Next base: position 235,488,642 of record CM054113.1, on the reverse strand, counting down.
AACGCTCTTCAGTCTACATTGTATATTTGCCACCAAAAGGTTGTGGTCAAAATCGATATCTGCCCCTGGTAGTGTTTTTACATTTTTAATGCTATTTCTAAATGTTTCATTGACTAGTATGTAATCTATCTGGTATTGTCTCTGGTCTCCTGGGCTTCTCCATGTGTAAAGTCTCCGCTGGTGATGCTTAAACCATGTATTAGTTACAATCAATCTATTTCTATGGCAGAATTCCACAAGTTTATCCCCTCTTTCATTTCTCTTCCCTAGTCCATATTTTCCCACTATGTTATCTTCCTGTCCCTCTCCGACTACACTGTTCCAATCTCCCATTACAATGGTGGTGATCCTTCCTTTTCCCTCCTCCTCCAATATCTCCATAATCTGTTCATAGATTTCATCTACTTCGTCGTCGCCAGCATTAGTTGTTGGCATATACACTTGAATTATAAGCATTTCCACTGGCTCCATCTGAAGTTTTACGGCTATTAATCTATCATTAACTGTCACTACCTTGCTAATTCTTTCAGCTATCTCTTTTCTCATTATAATCCCCACTCCCCTTTCCTTTTTCTCCCCTCCCGAGTAAATAATCTTAAATTCGTCTGAATTTATCTCGCCTTCTCCTTCCCACCGAACTTCACTAAGACCTACTATACCTACATTATTCCTTCTCATTTCCCTTTTTAAGTTCTCTAGTTTACCCCCTGAATTCATAGTCCTATGTGCCTATTTTTAATTTCTCACTACTTGCTTTCTTATTAATGTTACATTTCCCCTGTGCATCCCTTAGGGTAGTCCCCACCCGGAGATCCGATTGGGGGACTATTTTACCTCCGAAATATTTTACCCCAGAGTGATCCATAGAGGTATTTGCAGCTTTTCAGCCTATCATGGGAAATATAATGAGGTAGTTTCTCCTTGCTTTCCTTATGGCAGTTTCACAAGAGTGATTACCCATCTGTAGCTGTTCAGATCCACATGATCACCACCTACAGAGGTATTGTGCAAGCTGCTGCCCTTGCACAGGGGGATGTAAAACCCCCAAGACTGCTTCTTAGTCTGACTCTTCCCCTCAGATCTTTCCGGCTTGGCTGGTCCTACCAGGAGAATTATCTCCCGCCGGCATAGCTCTTTGGTTCGTAAGAGTACACAAACCCTCCCACCTCTGTAAGGTTATGCAGTCCTTAGGGAGGGAATTGTATAATAGCAGACCATATATAGAATAATCTAGAATTAAATAAAGAGCGGTTCTTTAGCCAATGCAAGTTCAAATATTGTTGTAACAAAGGGCGTTTATGTTTTATTTTGTGCTTTATATTTTATTGTTGCTATATGGCGACATTTGCTTCGTTTAATATCTACTCTCGTAATTTAATTTAACAAAATATTTGATAAATTGGCCTTTTTGCATTTTTAATACCGTTTTTTTTTTCAGTTTCTTCAACTTTTCTTAAAGGCGGGTTTAAATGGTCCCACTTTTTGTGCAATATCGCAGTTAATATTGCATGAATCATTGCGTGCCTCAAGAGGCAAGTGTTGGAAGACACAGGTTGCATGCATCTCCATGTTTACATGGTATATGCAATTTACTGTGTAATTTCGTCCAAAGAAATGGCGTCAACGAAAACATTTGGTGGAGTGTGTGCCACATTAATTTTATTTGCGAAAGGGAGCAGAAAAAATCGAAACCTTTGGATGAGTGACATGTTAAAGCAGCGTTCTAAATGTGACATATTGAATGAAGTGCAATTAAATTGTGATTTTTTCTTCAAGTATTTTACAAGATTGTCACCAAGTGATTTTGAGATATTAATGAAAATTATAGGGCCAAAAATTAGCAAGCAGGACACAAATTTGAGTGTATAAGTTGCAGTACCAGACTAACCGAGTTTAAGATTTTTGGCTACGGGTGACTCATACCATACATTTAAGATATATATTTAAGAAGTTCTACATAAAGAGCATTACATACACCTCCGGGCTTACTTTATGGAGAAAATATTGATGGTGGTCTAATCACTGAAGGAACATGGAGAACAGTAGTTCAGACTTATAGTGGTATTACAGGACTTGCAATGACTCCGAAGAGACCCAGATATGATGCTACGACCATTCGCGACAAGTTAATAAATTAAGTATTTCATGTCACAAGAAGGACGTGTATCATAGCAAGACAAGTATTTGTGAAGTATCAAAAACATTTATATACATAAATTCATTCTTAAATGCTAATTTGTTTGTTACGTTTCAAGACTAATATGTTATTTTAAAATATCTATGTATTAATAAATTAGCTTACCTCATTGAGTTCAATTTCTGTGTCCCTTCCTGGCCTCCGTTCATCAGTTTCCAAAACAAACATTAAACTTTTATAAGTAAACCATCCAGATTGTTAAATCTCGTCAGCAGCTGATCCACTTTTTTTCTGGACAACTTTGGTATGCTCCTTGTGGAAGTTTTACGTAAACTTTTAAATTTATTTAAAATATTTTTTGAAGCACAGGAGTATTTGTCTGTTAGTTCATTCAAAGCATGATTTCTTTTTAGCTTATTTTTGTAATTCGGAATAAAGATTGCCATAATTCGGGGAAATACCGATAATCTTCCATGAAATTTAAAGTAAATTATTGGCTCCACTTCATGTTCATTTAAATGCTGAGCAATAATAAAAGCAGTAGAATACAAAAAAAAGAAAAATAAAAACACAATATAAGATGAAGAGTTCCCGGGTTTCCAGTCAGGTGAATATGTTGCCAACCGACGTTTCGACACCTTTCTCAAGTGCCATCTTCAGGGGTTTCCTGAAGATGGCACTTGAGGAAGGTGCCGAAACGTCGGTTGACAACATATTCACCTGGCTGGAAACCCGGAAACTCTTCACCTCATCGATTCGCCAGGAAAGCATCAGATCTTTCTAAAACACAATATAGTTCAAACGAAGTTGAAATGAAGAGAGAAAGGACAGGAAAACGAATGTTGCACAACAAGTGGCAAGGAGATTCCCATCTGGACTGGGCAACTCATGCAGGAAAAATGGCATGCGTAGTTTTATGGCATGCAACATATTGCACACAAAGTGGCACCGTGTAAATAGGCCTTTAGGATGGCTCTTTGTTATACATTTGCATTTCAGCCACGTTCCATATTTATTTGAAAGTCAAGACTATCCTGGAGAGCTTAATTAGACTAGGTGTAATCTGTTTCGTAATTATTGAATCGAAATCTTCAGAATGGTCATGATATTCTTTCTGAATAAATCGGGTGCCGTAGCCCGTTTCAGGATAATCTCATAGAACCGCTTTCCTTTAATGATAATAATAATAATACAATTTTTGTCATTGATTTTGTGGACTCATTTTCTTGATTTCTTCTGTTATGTGTCTAAAAAAATCTCATCGAGATAATATAGATAGGCGGTAAAGTTGATGGCTGTATCCGCAGTTAATCGCTTTTTGACGAGTGGCGTGTTCTATTTATATTTAACTGGCTCATTAACAGCACTTTACGGCCTTTTACAATGAACGCAATAACGCTAAAAAAGACAACCATATACGTCCATGTCTTCGGAAGGATTCGAACCCGCGACCCTAGCATTGGGACTAGGATTGGGAGCTACCATGGCCGGCTAGAAACAAGAAGTCCAAAACAGGATTAATGCTGGCTGGTTTACCAAAGTCTACGTCTCGAATTGATTACTTATATTTACAGGAAATGTTTTAGCATGTGATAGTCATTCCAAGGAATTCTCATACCATAAATACCATTTGTAATTCATAGTTTATCAATTATAGAGAAAAACTGGAAAATAAATTCATAGATCACTAGTAGTTGCCCGTCGATAAATCGACTAATTGGTTAGATTAAATATTGTCATGGTAGGTAGCCTTCTACCACATTACCATGAAGTTCAGCGACTGCAAGGTTTATTTCCTTTTACTAATGTACGCTTGGAGTGCCACACTATTTCCTACAGCGTCTATTGTCCGCTAGCAGCGCCACCTTAACATCAACCACTACAATTACGTCGAGCAGTGCTTAGCCGGTCACAGAAAAATCAATAGCTCGCCAATGGTTTGACCGATTTCAACTTTATCATTTTCCTGCAAATCTTGAGGTCGACACGTTTAATTTTATACCTCACACGTTAAAGTGGCTGTTACTTTCGCTTTAAAAATATTATTTTTTACGCTATTAATATATAGATATAACTCATTATCATACTTACTATTTCCCGATCATTTCAATTTGAAAATGTTTATAAGGAAAAATTTCAGTATGGAAACAAAATAAAAATGAAATATAAAGGTATACCTCGCAATACGCTCGGGTTGCGTTCCAAAAAAACCAGAGCGTGTCGCGAATCAGCGTAATGCGAAACACATTTTTACATATGAGCAATGCTATAAATAAGAGATACGTTCCTAAATGGATTAAAATCACGGGTAAGCACGACAAATATGTTCCTAAAAAAGGGTCTTTTACACGAAATCATGCTAAACAAATGCAAAAATCTCGTTGAAAACCGTATCAAAGATAGGATCACTTTGATTTTTTCCGCTTGCGACATTTCAAACTTATAATGGTAAAAACTCGAGCACAAATTCAATGTGTAAGTACCACGATCTCGGAATGAAAACTGACTGTAGTCCGCCCAAAGACTACCTTGGACATAAAAAGAAACTCGTCGATTGCATTATTACTCCAGTGAAATATTGTGTACACATAAAATGAATATGAAAAAAATTGAAAAGTAGTTTGTATATAATGAAACAAAGTTGTTTTTCATTGCTCGCGTTGAGACCTTTTGAATGAGCAGAGAAAGAATCTTCGTTCTCCGGGTTTTGTAAGAGCGTATGTCCGAATCAGGCGAGCGTATCGAGAGGTTGAGTCAAAAAGTGTAATGAGCCTTAAACCGAAGGAAGCATACCGCGAGGTATATGTGCCTTTATAGTTTACACTTGAAACAAAATAAAATGAAATTTTTATGTGACATGTGCATTAAAAACAATTATATTTCGTTACGATACTTACTATGTCCCGATAATATCAATTTGAAAATGTTTATAACGAAAAAATGTCAGTTTGGAAACAAAATAAAAAGGAATTATATTGTTTAGACTTAAAAAGGAAATATTAATGTGACATTCGCATTAAAAACAATTATAATTCATTATGATACTTACTGTCTCGATTATTTCAATTTGAAAACGTTTATAACAAATTAATATCAGTTGTATCTTGTTTTAACTTGTAATAAACACATTACCAAGAAACTGAGTGATTTCTACTATTGTTCGCTAGGGTCACATTATTTCCTACATAGCCATCTTAACATCAACTATTACAACTACGTCGAGCAGAGCATAGCCGGTCAAGAAAAATCAAAATATCTCGCCAACGGTATGACCGATTTCAATTTTATCATTTTTCTGCAAATTTGCAGGTCGAGACGTTTAATTTGATACATCACACGTTAAGTTGGCTGGTACCTTCGCTTTAAAAACCTCATTTTATTACGCTATTAATATTTAGATACTAGTAGTTGCCCGCCGATAAATCGACTGGTTGGTTAGATTAAATATTGTCTTGGTAGTTTGCCTTCTGTTACATTACCATGAAGCTCAGCGACTGAATGATTTATTTCCTTCAACAAATATCCACTAGGAGCACCACCTTAACATCATCCGTTATTTCCTATACCGACTAATGTTCGCTAGCAGCGCCGCCTTAACATCAACAACTACAACTACGTTGAACAGAGCTTAGTCGGTCACAAAAAACTCAATATCTAGCCAATGGTTTGACCGATTTCAATTTTATTATTTTCTTGTAAATTTGCAGATCGAGACGTTTAATTTGATGGATCACACGTTAAGGAGGCTGTTATCTTCGCTTTAATATATAGATTATCAGGTTTAAAATAATAAAACCAATGTCGAAATCTCTTTTTGACATATTTTTCATGTTTTTTTTAATAAACGACTTTAATAAATGTTACTGTTTATACGCTAATGTGTATAGATTAACTGTCCATTGCTGAATGGTAGTTGAGTGGAAGATAAAATAACCCATTTGTTCACTCGTCTACGCTCAAGTTGAGTTCGGTAATAATCGACTCCAATGAAACGCAATTACTCTATGGTTTACAAGAAATTCCAAAAAATACAACCAATTATCAAACTTCTGTGATAAGAATTACAATCTATATTCTTTTCCCCTTAGAACAGTATAAACCTCGCTCCGATATCACAATTTCAAGATATTTTAAAATATTAACCATCCAGTACTCACGCGAGGTGCTCTGGACACCCAAGACATACGTTTTATGGCAGGGTTCCATTCCTTTGGCTTTTTATGACCCCGGCCCTTCAGTAGCTGGAATGACATGTTTTTGGAACCTATTCTGCTAAATAATTTCAGTTTTCTACGGTAATCCTTTGAGTTTGGACGTTGTATCTAAGAGAGTGCTTCGCTGTACGTTACGGAAATCAACGCTTTTTTCTGTGTGGACGTTGTTCATATTTCATTCTGACAATATTGTTACTATCTATAGAACTTTTGTTATTTCACATAATTTGAGATTGTCTCTCAATAGTTTCTTCACTGATCGTCATCGTACAATGTGTTATTTCCATTAATTGGAGATCGCATCTCAACAGTTCCTTCACTGACTCTGATCCTACAAGATTTGTAGATTTTTATTATTATTTCAGTGTTTGGTTGTTGTTTTGAAGCTCCCAGTAGACTGATATGACTGATATTCCAACCATCATAAATATCTGTTCTGATTTCTCTTACGTCATCCTAAAATTTCTCCATTCACATAAACCGTGTCCATGTTTTGTTGCATCATGTCAAAATGCTGCTTGAATCTATGTAGCTATCCACTGTTATATACGACGTACATACGTATTGAACATTCATATATTCCTTGAATATTTAACCTTGTTCCATGACATCTTAGTTAGGCATTGTCCAGCTTCCTGTGTTCAGATTCTCAATTCAAAAAGTCAAACCGTCTTCTTACAACTCACGTTTCGTAACATTTTACCGTTCCACAATTCCTATTGTTGTGAAGTCCGAGCTTGTTCTATTCTATTCAATCTATCTCTATTCTGATGAATACCAAATTGCATATATGAAACGTGTTATTATCCCCATTAGTAAGCATTTACTCTAAAAAGATACCATTTATGTGTTTGCCGATTTGATTTGCTCTTAGTTCTATCGAGAAATGCCAGAAGAAATAAATTAGCAACGGACGGATTTTAGGAAAATTAAACAACGGAAGAGAAAAAGAAAAATTAAAAGAAAATTCATACCTTATATAGAAGTTCTCATAAATACGAATGAAGATAATCGTTCATACTAATGCTAAATAAATAAGTACTTTGTTTATACTCGTTGCTACGAATGACAATAATAGTTTGTTTATAGTTGTTGCTACAATAAAGGTTCTGACGGATTATGAATGTATTGTTTTATTAATCTTTCAAATAAACACAGGTACAACTAATCGTTCCTGTTAGGTAAACATATAATGTAACCAAGGTATGTAAACTATAACGTCCCGCTCTCTGATTGGCTGGCCAGTCAACCAATAAAAAGTTGCCAAAACGTTCGCCGACGATTACGGTAATATAATATAACATCTATTGAATGCCGATATTGCCCAAATATGCTTATCACCGTTGTATGGCGTCTCCCAATAACTGAAATCTTGACCTTAATTTGATGTTTTTACTTTCTTCATATACGAAGTATAGGGGAAAGTATTGTATTCATGAAAAAATCGACTTCGAAATTTCAACGGAAATACACGGTTTGAGGTCCCCTGAACCGATTTTGACCATTTTCTTGATGTCTGTCTGTGTGTGCGTGTGTGCGTGCGTGCGTGAGTGCGTGCGTGCGTGAGTGCGTGAGTGCGTGCGTGCGTGCGTGAGTGCGTGCGTGCGTTCGCGCGCGTGTGTGTGTGTGTTTATTATTATTATTATTATTATCACCTTGGTAAGGGATTAATCATTTCTTTTAATACTTTATTTCTTTATCAGTCATTCGTTCTTTCATATATTAAACGCAGTTATATGCGTTGGATCTCAATTGTCATGTGAGGGATGCGGGGGGGATAAGCCCCTCCAAAGAGGCTGGTTACCGCAATCTCAGGGCCGACCCCCTACTGATTCTATTATTGAGATAACAGGTTTTTTTCCTCTGGAGTCTAGGGCTGAGACAATCCTATTACTGCATTGCTTGGTTTCAGCTGCCCGTCTTCGATATCGAAGAAGATCCCTTTGTACCCCCAGTATGACAGGAAAGCATTTTCCTTACCCTCGAGCTTGTGGTATTCCCACTCTTTTCTAAGTCTCTTCGTTAGTGAGCTCTGAACTTCGGTTGCGAAGTCGACGTCTTGCTTATTTCCTTTGAAAATGAGGGTTGTTTCTCTATATATGACACTTTTCGCTAAGGTGACTATGTAATTTGCCAGTTGGATGCCTGTCCGAATCTCCCCCTTCCGAGCGTCGATGCCGCCGTAAAGGTGCTCCGCGGTGATCGTGGTTCGCCCGGTAAGACGCTTTATCAGACTCGCGATTCGTCGCCAAAGTTCGGTGGCTTTCGGGCAGTCAAACACGAGATGCCACGGGTCCCCATCTGTGTCAGGGCACCAAGGGCATCCTGTGCCCGTTCGTAAACTGGCTCTGTTGAGGAACAGTGTGTCCGCCAGTCTCCCGTGGGCAAACCTCCATGCTACGTCTGCATCGGAGCCGAACGTCGGGGGATCTCGGATCGCCAACCAATTAATTTTACCGCCCGTGAGCGCTCCTGTATAGGGCCACTTTCTTCCTTTCAACGCATACATGTGCTCCGTGTAGACGCGCCTTTTCGCTAGTGGCAGGAGTAACACGTCGCGTGATTTCGGACTCGTGATGAGAAAGTCCGACATTGGTGTTGGCGGGGGCCAGCCAGTTGGAATAGGCCTTCGGTCGTCTTCGCCGGGAGAAATCATCCCGGGTCTGAGGACCTTCCATGCTCGAACCACTGAATTGTGAAAGGCTCCGATAGCTGCATGATTCCTGTGTGGTTGTTGGTCACAGAAAATGCCGAACACCTCGCCTTGCCTTCGATAAGGCAAAAGACGGTGGGCCGAGAGTACCCTCCAGGGACTACATGGCGGACCGTAAAGGAGTCGCTGCGCAAATAGGAAGCGAAAGGCCAGGACTTTGACGGACACATCTACGAGGCCCAGGCCACCCTCCGCTATCGGCGTCGACAGCGCGGCTGCGTCCGTCCAGTGTCTGCCCTCGTTCCACACAATGTCCACGAGAGTACTTTAGAGCCTCTGCAGGAAGGAAATATGAGGGCATGTGAGACTGAAGAATGTGCCACATCCGTGGAGCTACGAACTGGTTCGCGGCCAACACCCGTCCTCTCAGCGACATGGGGAGAGCCTCGGCTTCCATTTGTTGATGCCATCTGTCATCTTGCGTTGAAGTTCCTCGGTGTTGAGGGCGCTCTCCCGATGCGGATCGTTGTGGAGCCACACCCCCAAGCATTTGAAACCACCATTCGACCATTGGAACCCCAATGGTGTGTCTTGCCGGTCTTTCCAACCTCCCATCCACAGCCCCTTGCTCTTCTGTTTGTTGAGTGACGCGCCGGACAAGCGCTCGTACGTAGCAAAGGACGCGGAAAGTCGAGCAAAGCCCTCCTCTTCCCCGAGGAAGACGCAAACGTCATCAGCGTACGCGCTCACGACGAGCGCGCGCTCCGCGGGCGGGGGGAGAGGAATTCCACGGACGGTCTTTTTCAGGAGGGACACTAAAGGTTCCAAAGATAAAGAGTAGAGCTGTCCGGATAAAGGACAGCCCTGCCGAATTCCCGTCAAAAACGGGATGGGTCTGGTTAGCCTGTTGGCTGCCCTGACGGTGCATCTGGCTCCGCCGTATAGAGCTCGCACTCGATCGATCAGTATGGGCCAAAAGCACATGTTCTCCATTGCTGAGAAGAGATACTCGTGCCTGACTCTGTCGAAGGCTTTGTTCTGATCCAACGCTAGTAACGCTGGTCGGGCGGCGTCGTCGTTTTGGAGGCGGATGACATCCCTGATCAGCGCAATGCTGTCGAATATCGTCCTCCCCGGAACGCAGTAGCATTGCTCCGGGGATACAACGGAGGCCATTACCGATGCGAGCCTAGCAGAAAGCGCCTTTGCCAGTATCTTGTAGTCAGTGTTCATGAGAGAGATAGGTCTCCAATTCTCCATCTCGCTGGGGTCACCTCCCTTGTCAGGGCGATTACCGCCGTGGTGGTCGACAGCGGCAACCGCCCTCTCGAGAAGCTCCTCTCCGCCATCTCGCAGAAAGGTCCATTTAACTGCCTCCAGAAAGCCTGATAAAACTCAGTCGTGAGTCCGTCGATCCCTGGCGATTTGTTTTTATTCAGGCTTTCCAGGGCTAATGAATATTCTGCGCCATCGATAGGTGAGTCGAGGTACCTATTGTCGACTTCCGGCAGCCGAGACGTGTGCCCAAGATCACCTGCGGGGGAGGGCTCATCGACCTCACAGTCACCGTAGATATTTTCGAAATAGTTTGCGACGAAGGCGCTTATTTCGGCGGGATCCTTCGAGATGGTTCCTCCCGTGTCTATCTCCTGTAGCTGTCGCGGCCGTCATCTTGCTGCCCATCGCACCAGATGGTCTGTGGCAGGTGCGTCGTTCGCTACTAACCTTTCCCATCCCATCCGCGTAAGCATTTTCTCCCCCTCTCGCTTGTACCATTCTTTACCCACCTCGGTGGAACATAGCGATCTTAAAATCTTGCGGTATGTTATGGCATGTTCCTTCAGCTCGGCCTTCAGTGATTCCCACCGTAAGGTAGGGTCCTCCCAATGGTCCTCAAGGACTGCTTCGATGACCTCCTTCGCGTGGCCGATGTATTCCTCCGACTTCAACAGGTCATTATCGAATCGCCAAAAGGAGGAAGCGGAGCGCGGATCCTCGTGCGCTACCGTGAGGCATAGCGCGACCGCTTTGTGGTCCGAAAAGGATTTTAGCGTACGGATGCTCCTTACCCCCCCTAGCTTCCCAGTCGAAAGATAAAACCGCAACCCTTCGCAAGGGTTTTTTTAATTCAGCTAAAAGGCAAACAGACAGACGGACGGTACTCAGAATCGATAGATTTTATGTCATATCTCCTCTCGTTGCTTCAAAATTTAGCGCACTGACGGTCTGCCGGACATAGTGAAAAGCGATTTAAAAGAAAGTCCTAAAAAAGGTTCATATCTTTGGATATTTTACGATCATTTTTCATATAAAGGACGCGCACTTCACACCAGGGCATCGAACCGAAATATGTTTCTCTCCGGTTGTCGTTCCGGTTCACACAAAACAAAAAACTTCGCTTCGGTTCCGGTTTCGCTCCAGAAATCACCATTGAACCGGTTCGAGCCGATTTGTTTCGCTCCGACTGAATTTGTTTGCCAAATTTTCAAGAGAATTCCAAAATAATCTTATTAATATTATTTTTTATTCAAGCCAAATACGTCTTCACTATCGCTAGTCAATATGACAAAAATAGATATTCACACGTAGCAACGCGAAATCGCCCCCGTCCACCATGTAGCGAACAGTAAAATATTGCATGAATTCCCTTTTTACATTTTTCCTTATTCAATTTCTAAAAGACTCCTTCTATACGATAGTGTCTAATACTGTTCTATAAGAATTTAATTTTTTTCCTTTTTAGTGCGTATAAAGTCTATTAAAATTTTATTTATTTTTTGGTCTTTAATTTGCTGTCCTTCAGAAGTCAACATTTATTTGATTTTGAAATTCCAATATTCCAGGTTCAAATATAAACCTCTCTAATTATCATAATAAATTTACTCCAACAGTACTTATGCACGTACTTGAACAGGTACAATAATATAAATTTACATTTGAATGTATAATGTAATTCATAGAGAGTTGTTCAAAGAAGAGCTACTTAACTATTTTATTAAATACAATAATTACGATGTTTACATTACAAATACCATACAATATAATATTGCATAAATTTTCTTAAGATGACAAATATGTACACATATTAGTATTTACTCTAAGTAACCAAAATTCGATCCAATTAACAAAATGTCCTCCAATTTGGTATTGATTTATAGGAAGGAATGGTTATGAGTGACTGGCAGGAATAACGACGGGAAAGAGATAGTAAGAAAGAGTAGGTAGGGAGAGACTTAGAGAAAAGAGGGATGAAGAGAAAAAGATGAGGAGGAGACGAGTGATTGAGGAGGCATTGAGTGAGAAGGGGTGATTTGAAACGGTATATGCGTATCTATGCAAGGAATTAAATGCACCTATATAGATAAATTGATTAAAATTAATTCCCGTTGCCGTCATTTTGGACTAGTTGTTGCGAATTAAAATTTAAAACTCCCGAACCGTAAATTAACCCAGAGAGCACTCACACGTCAATAAGAAATAAGGAAAATTAAATTATGCTTACAAGTTTGCAGGACGATGATGGCCTACAGGGAACTGTTGTCTAAAACTATCCTAAAAAGAAGAAAAAGAAAAACACACACGCACAAGCACTCATATCCACACTATTGGCGCAGATATAAAATTTCTCAAAGATTGCCGCAAACTAAATATCTTTCCGAATTTCACTAACATTTCTCCAAAAACCACAAATCCTATTGCTTCAAAAGCTATCCTCTTCGCCAAGAAAAAATGGTTAGACTTAGAAATCAAAAACTTTTATAGAAAACGATCCTCTCTTGAGTTAGAAGCATACGATTTGCACCTAAAAATTACCAAAAATTTATCCGGTTTCGAAGTTCCCATATGGGACGATCATCTGAACAAAATTCAATCCGTGATACAACAAAAAGTCCAAAATAAAACTGACAGACTTCGCAAAAAATACTACTTCCTCACAAAAAATAACCAGAAAAACACTTCCTGCAATTCCAAACAAAACCAAGACAATGTAATAAACCTTACAGATACGACCTTCACCAACGAAGAACTCTCCCTAATCGGAAAAGGACTTAAATACGCACTTCCATATAAAAACCCACCTATGGATGACATTGTGGCAGATATTGAATCTTCTATTAAAACCCTATCAAATAACTGCAAAAATATCATCAGATCCACCGCATTATCGCAGATAACAGAAAACATTGCCAAAAAAACGAATAAAAAACAACATAAATATTCCGAACACAACACAATCAAGTCTCTTAATAATAAAAATTGTTTTTATCTAAAGGCAGACAAAGGGAACACTGTAGTCATAATGCAAAAAGACCAATACTTCGACAAAGTTGAGCAAATGCTAAATGAAGGGCCGTACACAAACATACTAAAAAATCCAATCAATAAAATGATATCAGAAACCTCCAAAATTGTTAAAACATGCACCACACTCATCACGAAACAACTCAGCCTCCAACTTCACACCTCAAACCCCAGGGTTCCTAGGATGTATTGCTTACCCAAAATCCACAAAGACGGCATTCCCCTCAGACCAATTGTTTCGTCTATCAACAGCCCGACATATAAAATTTCACGTTGGCTTAATGACCAATTTAAACAATTTCCTATCAAACATGATTCAAATATAAAAAACAGTCCTCATTTCATTAACGAAGTTAAAGACATAATACTACAGGACAGTGAAATTTTAGTTTCTTTTGATGTTTCCTCTCTCTTTCCTAGCGTTCCCATCAGTGAAACATTACAATTCCTCGAAGAATGGCTCACCGATCAAAACTTACCATTAAAAACAGTAGATGAATTAGTAAGACTAACACGCTTATGCATGAGCCAAAATTTCATTCAAGTTAACAACAAGTTCTACCAACAAAACTACGGTACAACAATGGGAAACTCCCTTTCACCTTTCTTAGCCAACCTATTCATGGTTAACTTCGAGAAACAATGCAAAAACACTTTCAAATACTTCCCACGCTTATGGCTAAGATACGTTGACGATATTTTCGCGATTTTCGATGCCACCAATAATAACTTAACTGATTTTCTACAGCAACTAAACGATCAATATCCTTCCATTAAATTTACCCATGAAGTTGAAAAACAAAATACATTGCCATTTCTTGACCTTCTCGTAAAAAGAGAAAACAACCAAATCAAGTTCGGGATTTACCGCAAACCCACACACACAGACACGTACATTCCCTCTGATTCCAACCACCATATTTCACATAAATTAGCACAATTCTACTCAATGGTACATAGACTCTTACAGGTTCCTCTTTCTGAAGTTGATTTCCTCACAGAATTAAAATATATCAAAAAATGCGCTAAAATCAATGGTTACGACCCTCAGATGATAGAGAATATTTTACACAAACACAAGCGCAGTCTTTCTTTGAAAAAACAGATTACTCTCACAAGCACGCTCCCCAAAAAAACAAAAATACGTAAAAATCCCCTTCGTCCCTGGCATCACAAACGGCTTATCAAACATCTTCTCACAACAGAACCTTAAAGCAGTACCTGTGAATGAAAACAAACTCTCCAACTTACTACACAATCCAAAAGACACGATCCCGACTCTACAAAGATCCGGCATATACAAAATCGCTTGCACAGACTGCGAGAAAGTCTACATAGGGCAAACTAAACGGAAGCTAGAAACCAGGTTCAAAGAACACCTTGCACACTTCAAACACAATAGATTTAACAGGTCTAGCGTCGCAATACACATACAGGAAAACAATCACCCGATTAAAATCGAAAACATGTCTCTCTTAAAATCAACACAAACCGACTGGAAACTAGACGCTTACGAGAGTATTTTCATAAACAAATTCAAAGAGACGGTTATGAATAACGACCGCGGACCTATCCCTTACTCACCCCTCTACTCGCTAACCGTTAAGAATTCCCCCACCCCTCTGCCCTCCTTTCACTTTTACCCGGAACACATAAATACACAAGACCAAACACAAACAATTCATACGACTTCAGCTGCTGAAGATGGGAGCATAGCTCCCGAAATACGTATCTAGAGATTTCCAGTGCTTGTGCGTGTGTGTTTTCTTTTTCTTCTTTTTAGGCTAGTTTTTGACAACAGGTCCCTGTAGGCCATCTTCGTCCTGCAAACTTGTAAGTATAATTTTAATTTTCCTTGTTTCTTATTGACGTGTGAGTGCTCTCTGGGTTAATTTACGGTTCGGGAGTTTTAAATTTTAATTCCAATCTGTACACCGTAGTCTCCAATTCCTTTTTTAAATATAGTTGTTACGATATTATGTACATATTAGAGAAGATGTCCGCTAAAAGTCAGAACGTAAAATATTTCCAAGAAGGAGAAATTCAATGGTGTTGAAATACAGCAACTGCATTTATTATGGCCGAGCCTAGAATTGAAGAGCATATTATATTTTCTTTCTCATTCTGCTTTATCGCTACTCTCACTTGCACTTCCCTCCCTCTCCCTATATATTCCGTCCTCTTTCACAACACGGGGAGATTCATCAAAGACGATTAGAAAAAGTAGTTGGTTTTTTAAATGTTTGTATATTAAGCAGAAGAATGAATAAAATAATAACCATGGGAAATGGAGACGAAACAGAATTTACATCGCTTTACTAAATATTCTCTTGAAATGAACACCACACACAAACACAGACAGAAAGAAAATTAGAATTACATATTCAGCGCGTCATGAACTTTCTTCAAGCGGAGTTTCTAATGGGCGTTTTCGCAGTCGGCAAATCATTTCACCAAAAAAAAAAAATCGCATTAATCCTTAATCCCTCTTCAGTTTTAAGCAACGAATGCTAATCTGTGTGCACATTTTGTTTAAAATGCACTCTATAAATAGAATTTTACTAACCTGTGACAAAAGATAACAGAAGTAAGAATACCTCAAAGCACAACTCGGAGCGATCCTTCATGGATAAGTTTTAGAGAAAGACTACCAAAATATAAGGGTTCGGTGCATATGGAGATCGGATGAAAGTTTATGGGTGTTTAACAAGGTTCTGGGAATCTCAGCAGGACGTTTCCTTGACCCTCTCTCTCTGTATTGAGATGCCCATGGAAAATCCCATCATTGAACCGACAGATATTATCACACAGATGCATCTCTCCCAAGGCTTAGGAGCACGTATTATCGAGAAAACCATTAGCCCTTGTCTTATTCGGTGTTGAAAAGTGAGGCTTTCAAAAAAGACTCATATTAAAGCAAAAAGAAAAACCCTTCTTTCGTTCCCACCTATGGCACGCAAAGAGATTTTATATGCCACGATATTTCAAAGAATAATTACAAAGATATGTATTTAAAAGAATTTTTCTTTGATTTCACTAGCAATCCCTATTGTAATGGTACCGCATTATATTGTTAAAATGTAAGACTCGCCTTTTTGTAAGCGTTATGGGCAAAACTATTTGAAGGGTGGCACGCGAGAAGGGCCATAGTTAGTGAATATTGGTTAAGAAGAGGCACTCAACGGGAAAACGTGGCCGACCCCTGGTTTATGCGAACCGAAAAAATGGAACGAAATAAATAACGGTTTTCAGTTTCGGTTCGGGTTCAGAAAAAATATTTTTTCTGTTCGGGTTCGGTTTCACTCCAGCTAAAATAACGGTTTTTTCGGTTTTGGTTTTCGGTTCGGTTCCGGTTCGATGCTTCACACATTTTATTTGCTTCTTTTTCTCTTAGTCCATTTTATACGAGCTTCATCTTCGTATGGAAAAACTTTCTCTCTTAAATAATTTGTAATACACTTAATACATCATCGGAATGTTTGTCATTTCACTATTAATTAAATGTACGTATAAATTGCTTGATTTACCAATAGCAAAGAAGCACGCTGGACGATGAAAGGACCAAGGGAAAGGTTTTACCTATTTAGGTTGTATTCTGACATAGGGTGACAGAATTACCAAGTATGTCAGGAGACGAATCGAAAGAGGTAATGAAGAATTCAAGAGTCAACGAGAATTGTTGATAAGCAGTTTTAATGAAGATAATTGAAAGGGATTCTATATGGGATGAGATGCAAGGACTATGAGAGAAGAAGATTTGAGTAGATTAGAAGCTTTTAAGATGTGGTTGTACCGTAGATTGAAGAGAATTATGAAGCTCGTAGAGTGTCCCATCGCTGATCTGCATAATCGCGAACGTCAATCGAGGGGACATAATTAGTCCAATTAATGCAAATTATTCGAGACGGCATTGGAGAAATTTTATAAAATGCGGAGTTTAGTAAAAAAGCATTGAGGCTAATATAGAGCAATCGTGTCAGCTTAACATTTTTGATGTCGTTGAATTACGCATTTGCAGCAAGCTCACAATCAGTTGAACTTGGCCAAAAATAATAGGAAAAGTTCTAGCAGCAGGCTCTCTCTCTCTCTCTCACACACACACACACACACTCATACACACATCTACTCGCCACGCCATCCTCTTTTCTCTCATCTCTCCCTTTTCCAGATAGCCTCCACTCATCTCTGCATTACACATTTCACACAGGCTGGGAAGACACGCACCCGAGCAAACTCTACCGTCCCACACTATCCACCCTTCCCCCTCTACAATCATCATCTGCGACGCAAATCTCAACGTCCCACTCCTCTGATGACCCTCCTGAATTCCCACACGGAGAGAGAGCCTCATCTCGCTCTCTCCTAACCTGATTGAGAATGTAAAAAATTCCAGAGACATATTGTGCTAGAACTGGACTAGAACTGGACCTCGAAAGAGAGCGATCGTTTGGTTAGGCGTGCCTCGCTTCGCTCTTCCCATCCTTTGAATTTTCATTGATTCCATCTCAACACCAGTTCCCTCGCTCGGACATATAGCACTGCCTTCGCATACACAAAATCATATTCAAAATAGCTTCATCGAACATTCCTTAAGGATATATAACGGTAAAACTGTTGGATTGCGTTAATAATTGTTTGAATAACGTCAAAGTGTGTATTTAGGACAAGCGGAAAGTTTTGTTTAACATTATCTACGGGACTTTTGCGTGACGCTGGTGTAGACCTCAGAACCAAGTTCATGGCCGTCAAATTATATAAAAACGGAATTTATGACCTCGACAAGTACTTGAAGAGACATTTTTTCATATCGAAACAATTTGAACGGTAGATCCGATGGATGACTATTTTAAGGAATACATTTCCAAAAACTAAAAAATTTCTTGATAAATGGAGAAACCTCCTAATAACCATAAAAATAATAAAAAAGGAAATACTCGCATACAGGCCGGATTATGAGAAATTACTCCACGCCAGACACCGAACACTCACGCAAACCCACACATTCACCGACTTTAGGGGAAAATACACAAAGCCAGGAACCCTATTTCTCACACACGCGTGAAACAAGCATTTGCCTGAGTGCTCCGGAATGGGACATCTCGCCGCAGTCGAATTGCCGCGAGATAACTCGCCACGACCATCTCGACGCAGACCCATCTCGCCGCAGACCCAACTCGCCGCTAAAACGCGAATTGCACAATCAAATACTCAGATATAAGTTTGAAATTTGTCAGAAATAATTCCGATATAAAAATGCTGTTATGAAAGAAATTTTACGAGAAACGCCCAGGGTTCGACTCCAGGGGGTGATTTGCATTCCCCATAAGATAGCACGTAAAAATCTAAATTACATTGATAATTTAAGATTCTAAAATATAAATATGACTATATGAGGCAAAATTCATAGCAAAAATAAATGAAAGATAACACAAGTACATAAAAAAATTAGAAATTCATTAAACATTAACTGATTAAAGAACGTATGACGTCAGAAAACTAAAAAATTAATGTAAGGAATAAAAATTTCCGATTGTGCTACGGAGCAGACATTTTTTTTAGAGGTAGGATTAAAAAAAAACATATTAGGGATTATAGAAATTTTGATATTTTAATTTGTGTTGCCGTTAAAAATTGTTTAAGTTCAAACAAATAGCTAACTGTTTAGGAACTATGGGATGAGCTAGGAAGCTGAAATGTTCAAGTTATTTACAGAGTAGGGCATTTGCACAAATAAACATTTGAATCTTTCCATACATATATCTTTCTGAAAAATGAATAGTTTTTCAAGGTGAGATGATATGCTTGCAGAGTGCAAGAGCCTTTCTACTAGTATGTATATATATATATATAAAATTATGTATAGACGTTCCTTACAGAGGAGGATATATATATATATATATATATATATATATATATATATATATATATATATAACATACAAGTAGTTGGTGCTTGCATTCTGCAAGCATTTCATCTCACCATGAAAATACATTAATTTTTCAGACAGATATTTCATTATTAGTAATATTTTTAATACAAAATATTGCACCTCTTAATCAAGGACAACTAACAACACAACAACAAATAACTACGCAATGACAAATAACATCCATTTTTATAATCACCTTTATAACACAGTTATAGAATAATAGAAGCACCCTCAAATTTCGCGGCAAAATATGAAACACGAAAAACTGTCGTGGCTACGTGGTGGGAGTGATTACAGTGTACGAAAGAGATGGCAGAGGGGGAGAGGCAAGGTATCTATTCACCTTGGGGGAGAGGAACATGCACCTACCCAATTGGTGGAGGGATCCCCCCACCACCGCATTCAACGACCTTGGCTTGTTTAAATGGCAAAATCGCCATTATATGATCTGTAAGATATAGATTAAAGGACATTTTCTACAATAAAGTCCAGAATACGACTTACCTACCATTAATAGCTTTCGAGATAAAAATTGTTAATACGTATAATCGTTAAAATACGTATAGCAATTGGAAATTCTATTCTCTTGCCCTTATATCTTGATCTGTAAGGCATGGATTAAAAACTTAATCGATACGGAGGATAGAACTTGCTACAAAATGACGGCAGCAATAACATTACCATGCGGACATCGAAATGTTTATTCGTTTACATAGACTAAGATCAAAATCACTCCCAGCTCCCTATCTCGTCCATTAGTATGTAAATAATTACCATTTTTTATTTTAACAATTAAACAAATTAAAATATAAAAAGTTGTATAATCCCTAGTTCGCTTTTTTATAAATTCTACCTAACAAAAAACTTTCAGCAACGTATCATATTTGGAAAAACAAACTTTGAAATATTGTTTAAACAATTTTGAATTTTTAGCGGCAGCATTGTTGAACTTTTTCAAGAATTTCGTTTTTTCTAGTCGATTTTGCGCATTGTTCTACCAATAAGAGAAATTTCGAATCTGCCGCTCTTCTAGAAGTGCCTAAACAATAGTATCATCCTATATAGATATTATGTTATACTAGTAGAAGGTGCTTGCATACTGCAATCATTTCATCTCACCTTGAAAAAATATTAATCTTTCAGAGAGAGATTTCATCATGGGAAATATTTCTTTAATTCATAAGATTTCTCCTCTGGACCGATTTTCGTGTTTTCTTTATGAAAAAATAATGGAGTAAAACAATCACTAATTTTTGCAATTTTAGAAATACATTGGGTAAATAATGCCAACCATTTTTTCCAAATTTTAAATTTGTAGCAGATTTAGAAGTGAAAGAAGATTTATCTAATTGTTTACAATTAATTAATTTTACCGGCCGCAATGACAATTTCATGGATACACTGAATTGTTTATTCGTTTGTATAGACTAATCTCTAAATAACTCAAAAATTTCCGCTCCCCATCTAGCCCCGTAGTATCTAAAGATTTACCTATTTGTTTATACTTTAAGAATTGATAACTGCCAAACAAATTAAAATATCAAAATTTGTATAATCACTATTTCGTTTTTTACCAATTCTACCTATAAAAAAATTTCAGCTCCGTAGCACATCCGGAAATTCATAAGCGTTGAAAATTTGTGTAAACAATTTCGAACCTTTTCAAGATTTTTGTTTTTTCTAGTGGGTTCTGCACATAATCCTACCGACAAAAAATTTCGAATCTCCCGCTGTTCTGAGAGTGCCTAGACATTAGTATCCTCATATATATATATATATGTTATACAAGTTGTTGGTGATTGCATTCTGCAAGCATTTCATCTCACCCTGATAAACGTTAATTTTTCGGAGAGAAATAACATTATTAGAAATATATTTTCAATTAAAAAAATTTCACCTATGCACTCAATTTCTATCTTTCCTTATTGAACAATATTTGATTTTATGAGAATGAAAACTTTCTTGGTATCATACTATGCCTTTTCGGGAGACGAATACCCGCTTAAATTCTGCAAGAGTTCGCGCCGAGTAATCAGGCGAAAGATATGTTGATATCGAGCCGTCTGTTCTTAATTTATTTTCGTTTATACTAGGAGATGACGTCACTCGAGGATTAATCTGTTTTTGTCCTTAACGCGTTTTATTTCAAGCTTAGTGCAAATGCATTGGAAGCCCGAGTCTAACAATGCAAAAATTCGAGATTAACAATGCCGGCTAGCCTAGCAACCACCTTTTTGAAATGTCGAAAAACCGGAGAAAATCGAATATAAACTTAAAATATGAGCAAACACATATTAAACAACAAAATCGGCGTAAGAATAAGAATCTTCATTTCTTTCTGTGTGAAACGGTATAAATCTCGACTCAAAGTCTCGATTGTAAGATATTTTAAAATGTTAAAGAATAAAGGTCTGCATATCGTATTCTAGCCGATTGCGTATTAATCAAATAAAAAAACTAAAACTATCCTGGTATAGAACCCATGTCTTTCCGGGGGACGATTGCCCACCTAAAACCTGCAAGAGTTCTCGCCGATTACTCAGGCCGAAGATTGGTCGAAATCGAGAAGACCCCGGTTTATTTGCGATCATGTCGGAAGGTGACATCACTCGATACTTCAGACGCAGGCAGGCAGGCAGGGACGCACTCAGGAACGCACGCTGAGACACAGCGGTTATAATATATTAGATACATACATATAAACAAATGCAGAAAGTCAAACATTTTTGACGACCTGTAAGAGATAATACGAAATTGCTCTTCAGTTTAAGGTAATGAATGGGAATGGGTTGGAGATGTTTGTGGTACGAGAGTTTTAAGATATATAGATGTGCTTTATTTCGGATGAGAGGCTATACAGTAATCTGCATGCTGTGACAGTGAAGGATCTGTTGAAGATGTCTGTTCTGTAGTGTGGATTCAGAAGATTATGGCACCCATTAGTGTTACATTTATGAATGGTGTTAATGGTGGTAAATTCTGCTAGTAGATATTGTGTGAAGTTTGTTTTAAAGAATTGATATAATAACAAAAGGAGATGTAATTTTCTACGCGATTCATGGTTTGGCAAAGACAGAAAATATTTCGAGATATGATCTGACTTCTTTGACGTATTTGTCTAGAGAGTAAAAGGCATTGATGAAGTCTAGCAGTACTAATGCTGTCCATTTCCTTTCATCCATGGATCGTCATATATCATCCATGATATTAATCAAAGCAGGGGTTGCGCTGTGTGGCTATCGAAAGCCAGATTGGAAGGAGTCAAGTAAGCGATTTGAGTTAAGGAAATATGTAACTTGTTCGTGCACAAGTTTCTCTAATGCTTTAGAAGGAGTAGGAAGAAAACTAATAGGACGATAATCTTTGCCAACCGTTGATAGAGAGGAGGGAGGAGGAGGGAATAAGGGATGGAGAATGGGGGGAGAGAGAGAGGGAGGAAGAATGGGAAGTGCCTTAATTTTAATACATAATATGAAGCTAAATTCTAGCGAATTCTTTGTGTCAAATATAACTATAACTATCATTTTCAACTTCGTGATTAAGTGTTTTTTTACTTTTGTACGAGATGGATGTTTTATCGTCGACACGCTCCTGTTAAAAAGAATGTTTTGAAAAGAAATGATCATTTCCGACCATATTCCGGCTTATATGGAAGCGTATGAAAATTTCGCAGAACAAGGATTTATGAAAACATTTTCTTTCGAAATAATCTAAAAATCGATTTTCGGAAAATCTTCAGATTTTCTCACTCACTATGACTATGTGACATTGAAACAATAACCATCCGCGTGTATACAGAGAGGTCCTTCCCTCCGCAAATCAGATTCTCATCCTCTTCCATAAACTCTCGCTGTAAGAATGGACCTTATGGTCTAAATTTCGCC
Organism: Tanypteryx hageni; assembly: GCA_028673005.1. Lineage (NCBI taxonomy): Eukaryota > Metazoa > Arthropoda > Insecta > Odonata > Petaluridae > Tanypteryx > Tanypteryx hageni. The sequence continues at coordinate 235,465,523 of CM054113.1, read as the reverse complement.
CGAATAAAGACGATTATCTATCTATCTATCTGTCTTTATCTATCTCTCTCTATCTCTCTCTCTCTATCTCTCTCTCTATATATCTCTCTCTCCTTCTACCCCTCCCTCCATTTTCGGCATCTTCTTCCCTTTCCCTCCACCTCCCACCTGCATGCTCTTTCTCACTAGACTATAAATCTGTGAATTACGTTTGAATTGCATGATAATGATATGGATAATGAACGTAGAATATGCGTAATGAAAATATGCGAAGGTTGGACAGAGAGTGCAAAGGGATAGGAAAAAGATGAAAAGTCTCTCAAATATGAAATGGTACAAGTGTTTCCTTTTCCATTCGTAAAATTGAATATATTGGAGTCTGATTTATATGTCATTTTATTTTTAAATCCTTCAATTAATTACTTCAGGTTTATTTACAAAACCTTTTTGAAGTACGATTAATTAATTTCCTTCTATCGAATCGATTTGTTCGGAAAATCTCAAAAGAATCGAATCACATGAAAATTTACATGGAAGATTTCAACGTAAGAAACTGAGAGTAGCAGTCAGAAGAAAAGTCATTTTACGATATTCTGTATAAATGCGGTCACCTTATTAATGCCGCAGAGAGCAAGCAGCTTTCATTACAAACCTAGTCCTTGCCAGAATACAGGTTGATTGATTGACTGATATGGTCTTTATTTGGGGCGAGATTGAAACTAAGAAGTCCCATCTTCCACCCAACCCACCTAATACCAACCGCAACAGAATAACAAAAAGATTGCATAAAACAGCAGAAATACCTCAATGGAAGTAGCCACATGATGGTGCGAAGCAGAAATAATATTTAAGTAAATATATACAAATGAAAGGTAAAGGAATTATGTATAAGGATGGAATGGTAGTCTCAGACACAAAGGATGTAGCACGGGTATGGGAAGAATACGTTAAGGAAATATACAGCAAGCAGGCTGGATCGGTAAAATTAGAACTGGATGATGAGGAAAACATTGAAGAAGAATATTTAGAACCAAGTATTATGGAGATCGAAGTAGAAAAAGCGATAGTGGGACTAAAGAAAGGGAAAGCAGTGATGGAATACAGGCTGAGGTATTTAAAATCACGGGAACAGCAGAACTCAAAGCGAACACGAAATTATTTAGCAAGATTTACGGCACGGGAGAGTGGCCTCGGGATTTCCTAGAAGTAACAATGATCCCTCTAAAGAAGAAGCCAAAGGCCAAAGACTACAGAATGATAAGCCTTCTGTCACACACTTCGAAGATCGTCTCGAGGATTCTTAATAAGAGGCTGGAGAAAAATGCAGAAGAAATGCTAGTAGAAGATCACTCTGTTTCAGAAAAGGACAAGAAACTAGGGATGCGATAGCGGTAGTTAGAATCATATTAGAAAGGGCAAGATATCTGCGTGTTTCGTAGAATGGAAGAAGGCTTTTTATAGAGTAAATTGGGTAATGTTGATGAAGATATTAAAGGATATACGTGCAGACTGGAAAGACAGGAGACTGATCAGGAATCTATATGTGAATCACGTTGTAAAGGACAGGATGGAGAATGCGGACACCTGCGGAGTAAATATCGGTAGAGGAGTAAGGCAGGGCTGCTGCCTATCGCCGACACTATTCAATATATATGGAGAAAGACTAATGCAAGATGCGTTAGAAGGCACAGAAGATTTCAAAATTGGATGAAGGATTATAAGAACAGTAATATACGCGAATGATCAAATACTTCTAACGAGAAAGGAGGAGGAACTCCAGAAAATGTTAAATAGAATAGTAACAAGTAAAGGTATAAAAATGAATTTTTATAACCAACTTTTATATGGCTATTACTTTAATATGAATAAACATTATAATATAATTATGATAACCTTTCAGCTTCATATTGCTTAAAATTAACGAAAATATACCGCTAGTTCAGAGTAATTCAGGTAAGGTCAGGTTGGAGAGTGCGGACACCTGCGGAGTAAATATCGGTAGAGAAGTAAGACAGAGCTGCTGCCTATCGCCGACACTATTCAATATATATGGAGAAAGTCTAATGCAAGATGCGTTAGAAGGCACAGGTGATTTCAAATTTGGCGGAAGGATTATAATAACAGTAAAATACGCGGATGATCAAGTACTTCTAACAAGAAAGGAAGAAGAACTTCACAAAATGTTAAATAGACTAGTAATAACAGGTAGGAAATACAGCATGGAATTAATACGGAAAAATCCAAGATCATTCGAATACAGGGCAAAGAGAGAATCTGAACATAAGTATTGGAGGACAGCTTTTAGAACAAGTTACAGACTATAAATACCTTGGGAGCATCATAACAAGAGAGGCTAAATGTACGGATGAGATCAGGACAAGAATAGGAAAAGCAAAAGCGGCTTTCAGAAGAAAGAAACACCTGCTTACGGGGAATATAATGGAAGATATCCGCAAGAAGTTCATAAAATGGAGTATAGATCAGTTCTGCCCAGAAACATGGGCGCTAAGGAGGAGTACATGAAGTACTTGGAAAGTATTGAAATGTGGACTTGAAGGAGAATGCTGAAGATAAAATGTACAGATAGGATGAAAAAGATCAAGAGCTACGAAGAGTAGGAGAGGAGCGAATCATTATACAGACTATTAGAAAGAGGAAGGCAAACCGGGTTGGACATTACCTGAGGAGAGTATGATTAAAGCCGTGTTAGAAGGAAAACTAGAAGGAAAAAGGGAAAGAGGTAGGAAGCGGTTTTAGCTGATAGACTATTTGAAAGGGAAAGAAAGTTATCAAGATATGAAGAGGACAGCAGAAAATAGAAGTATATGGAGAACCAGGTTTAACCATGAATAATAACGGGTATGTCTATGGACAGACTACCTATGATGATACGAATGACAATTACTGAGAGAAATCTTTCTCCCTCTCCCCCCTCCCCTCTCCTCTCCCCCTCTCTCCCCCTCTCCCACCCTCTCACCCACCCCCCCTCTCCTCCCCTCTCCAGCTTCTCCCACTCCCTCTTCCTCGCTCTCTCTCTCTCCCTCGCTTTCTCTCTCTCGTATTTTGTCGCGGGCCCTAGACATAGTGTAATTTTAGGGGTGAAAGTTGGAAAATGCATATGTCGTATGTATAGACCTATTCATTTTTTAGCCAGACTGGAATTAGTCTCGTAGTTTCTTCGTTGTGTCTGTCTGCCCCGATTTTCATCAAACTTGCTGGAAATCTCTTTCTACTGGGTTTTAGTTCCCGATGATAGTTTTTGTTGAGAAGATTGAAAGTCCCGGGTTAAATTCCAGGATCTATCCTTCTCATTTGACTTACATGGGAAATCTGAAATCCACCTTACAGGGTAATCTTCTGTTACACATTAAAATAGTTTACAATTTAATATCGGAGCTAGATTTGTACTATTCTCTGAAGAAAGGAATGGAGATTCATATTTTTATCGTGAAATGTTGCTTATTGATCGTATTTCTTCGAATTTCGCTTTCGTTTTGCAGTTTTTATCACTCATTGAGATAATGTTGCCATTGCAACGACAATTGTTGTACTTGGATTCGGTGTGGTCTAGTACATACATACACGGGTTATTTTTGTATATTATCATATGTTTAAAAGATCGATCTAAAGATTTTGACTGGTATTCTTGGGCCGAGAAATTTGTTATTGCAATGCAGTGTCTGTAGTTTGTACTCTGTTCACCGCTGTAGCGCCTGGACTATTTGAGAAAACTGGACGAAATATCCTATTTATGGTGTTTTGGGGTGGGATGCGATTATATAGCCTCTCCCACTCAAATGTCAACCTCACCTGCACGTGGTGCACCCTGCTTCACAGACGAGGCTCTGGCGTCCGAGTGACTCCCGGGATAAGGAGTCCCCCCTCTACCAAGTGCCAACGGCCTATTTAGGGGCGGATGAGAAGGTGGAGGGGTAGGGCACCCTCTTGCCCTTGGGGTGGGAAACTGCCCCTAAAGGCGGAGGAACTATTTTGATAGTCAACGGCATAGGATGGAGAAGGCAACAGGAAACCACTCCATTAAAGATCCTATTGGATATCCCGAGGGTAGCAACCATGGAATCATGGTTGCAGCGACAAGGCTTAGCCTTTAGATGAAGAAGAAGAGATGTTTACCACCCGCTGTAGAGCCTTCGTGGATATGATCAATATCGCGCCATAATAATTTGTTGTATATTTTCACATAAATATCTTGGTATACCAGGGAAATGTGCTAAAGGTTTTAATCAAAATCCAGTTGTAGAGCTTTATCTCATAAATAATTAAATCGTATATAGAAAATAAACTAGAATATTTTGGGACCTACATCCAGTGAATGACATTAAAATTTGTCAGTATCGCATCCGGCTAACGCTACAAGCAGGAAATTGGAGAAGAGTTCAGGGATGAGGGCAGGAAAGGTATTAGGGAGAGTGGGGTACAATTTTTAATGGTCATTGTGACTTTCCTGCAGCTATTGCACGCCTGAAAGTGCTCGCTATGCCCATTTCAATATTGATAAACCGGCTTGCTATGATATATAAATGCAAATAGAGGAGGTCCTCGAATTAGGCACTACCGACTTACGAACATCGGTACATACGTACGAAGATTCACAACGGAATCTTTGTAGGAAGGCATCGAGGCGAAAGAGGAAAATTGATAACAATATTGAAGCAGTACCGTTGCGGCACAGTGTGCTAGCGCGATGTTGGAGCAGCAGCAGGGCACTGCTGGAGTCGGGCTCTGGCAGTTGTATACTTTTCTCACTAGGTGTCTATGCGAGAGAAAAAAGCTTCACGCGGCAGCGAAGAGCAACTCGCCATGCAGTGAAGAGCAACTCGCCATGCAGTGAAGAGCAACTCGCCATCATGGTACTACTATAGGGGGTAGGTCGTTGTGCATCTCAGCTGAGCGTCGCTTTGAGCGTGTGACGTCACGTGGTGGTAGATTGCGCTTGTCGTCTATGTATTAGCATTGACTGGGGTCGCGGGTTTGAAAAAAAATATTGTTTTCTCTTTAACTGTGGCTTTCTCAATGAAATTATGTCTTGTGCGGTATTTGGTTGCAATAACAGTTACAAAAATTGTAATGGTAGGGTAAGATTTTTTCGATTTCCCCAAGAAAAGTTCATTCAAGAAACATGGATTCGAGCATGCCGGAGAAGAGACAACATAAACGTGAAAACAGGTAAGAGCAGGTATTCTTTGCTTTAAATATGCTACTTATTAATTTTATCTATATCTATTTATTTAATTATTGCTGGTGAATTGAACTTCAGTGATCTGGTTGTAGTGAAACTAGTGATGTCGAAATAAATAGTGAAAGCGTCATTATTATGAAATTTATTCATTCGGTATGATGTTAACTATTACTTAATCGATTTATACAGTGTCTCCTCGGTGTATTTATGCCTATTTAGAATGAAAATGCTTGGTGCAATATAAATTTGTCACAAATACAGTATGTTGAGGGAATAGCTTGTTAAAAAATTAGTTGTATTTTTGTATTATTCTTAAATATCTCTTAACAAGATTTGAAACATTATTTATTTAATTTACAATAAGTACCTACTTAACATCATAAGCGTTACTAAAATACAAAATTTTACTGTTGCGTTAATGACCATTTTTATGTAAATTTAGCAATGTTTACAAACATGCCTTCTAATTATACAGCACCAGCTCTTCCTACATATGTTCATGCGCAGTGTTTATAAATTTAAATGTCATATGATTTAACGAATTATTATTTACATTTGAAATTTAGTGTGTTTTCTGATCGATTAAGTTTTTGGAAAATATAAAGCTACAATTTTGCCCATTTTTTCGCGATCGGTGAATATTTTAGTTGAGTTTAGGCTTCAGTCGTTAAACTTTGCCTGCACCAAAGTATTTTCTTGTAATGTTCCCACCTGTTGGCCAGAATGTGCTTTTCAAGGTAGTTCGTAAAATTATTTTTGACTCTGTGGCTTAGCCCATCATACTGTTGACGTTTTACAATCATTTCCATTAATTAATTAGCCATTATCAAATGCTTATGTATCAACTATTTCATTAATTATAAATTTTTTGCAGCACGAATTTGCTCTGTGCATCATCAGTGATTTTCATATTTTCATCAATCTATCTTAGCTTTTACAAGTAAATGTTTGGTCACAATATTGTTAATATTGATTTTATGACGGTGACAAAATGCCAATGGAGTTAATGGTAAGAAAGTTTGTAACATATTTTTTTATGTAACGTGTGGTCCATGTTTGGACCAGATGTGTTGTTTATGATTACAAAATAAATTTCTGAATCCAACAAATTTTTGCATTTATCAATAAATATTTTATTCTGCTTTTAAATTATTTTCCCTACAACCCATCTTAATTATAATTAATAATTTCGGACGTAAAAGAATTGTGTACCATGATGTATTTCTTTTTCATGCAATTTCTATTCACCCATAACTATTTTTTATCTCTGGAACACTCAATTATGTGAATTTTATATTTATTGTTTACTTTTTAGTGTATTTAAAAGTTGGTTTCATTAATCTTTTAATTTTAATTTCAATTTAATTCACGCATACCCGTCATATTTGAAGGGCAATTACGCTGGTGAGTGATAAAAACGCCAGTATTTACGCGAAATTCGAAGAAATCAATGACGAAAAAACTAAAAAGTTAACTTGGGAAAAATCGGCCTTCGAGTGAGAATCATACGGAAAATGAAGCTCTTCTCTTTGAGATGAGTTCGAGACCTTTCTTAGAAGTCTTTTTCCTTCTTCGAAGTTCACTTGATGCCGAATGTTCATAACATACTTGAACTTTTTCCGATTCCGGTAATTCGTTAAAAAATCATTGTATATACAAATTAACGTCCCGGGATTTTATAGCATGACTTATAAATGTATTATTTATAATAACGAAGGGTGAATAAATAAAAAGACGGATATCAGCAGCCGATTTACGTTAATTTTTATACAAATTTTAAGCTTCCCGCTACAGCTTACGCCCACGTGACGTCATGTGCGAACTGGACGCGTTTTCGTCCACCGGAACGACCTACCTCCTATATTAGTACCATGCTCGCCATGCAGTGAAGAGCAACTCGCCATGCAGTGAGGAACAACTCGCCATGCAGTGAAGAGAACTCGCCATGAGGTGGAGAAAAGAAGCGTCACTAGCTCACGCTCTCAACGAGTTATCGTGGCAACGTTATTATTCCTTGTCCCAGCTATCGCTTTTGCGGCTATTGTCATTACATATGTTTTATTCTACTGTATTTTCTATTCTATTTATATTTCTCCGCCCACCTTCAAGTATACAGTCCACTACAACAACCAGGGCATCTACGTATTTATTTTATGTTGCGAGGCCGAAGTCGTAATAAGTACTGTTCTATGCTATTATTCCTTATTAAATTATATAACATCAAACAAAGGATTCTTAGGCTATGTTTAAGTACAACATCATCTATGAACACTAAATCATTACAGAAGACGATTTACAACAATGTTTACATTGCTTTAAAATGTATGTAATTATAAGCATCATATACAGTCAATCATACATGAAGATATAATAATGTAGTCATACATAAATAATAATTAAAGTAATAGTACGTATATTGATCATTGGTCAACTCAAAATCATAATATTTTCCAATAATGTTCACATTATAAATAATTGACAATGAATAATATAAATAAAAATATACGGTTATTCTATTTTAAATTTATTTTTCAATATGATTTGCACGCCGTTCGATGGTTTCTGCTAAAATTCTTTCACAATCCGCGAATTTATAGGATTTTGTGTTGATTGCTTAAGAAGCGAATAATCTAAACCGCTGGTGCTGAACCTGCGAATTAGGAGAGTTTATTTATTATAAGGAAAATGATCGAAACCGTGAATGCTGAACTCGCGAATGTTGAGGGGTTACTTTAAAGAACTTAAAATGAACAATCGCAACTGCGAATGCCTAATAGAAGCAAGTGCAGCTAGTTGAAACAAAACATACCTACCCACAAGTTAATAAAAATGTAGAATTCCCCGGAGGGACACATTAGACTTTCAATCGGAAGTTAAGTAGAGATTCTGAAGTATTATTTAGTGAAAATCAAATCTATATTGGGTTTTTAGGGTTAGCATTTCAATATCAAGTGTTTTATTGTCTTAATTTAAATGTATATTATATACATTTGTATTAAATCTCTTCTTAATCTTACCTTCGCGGGCTACATAAAACGCTCTCTAGGACCGCATGCGGCTCGCGTACCGTAGGATTCTCACTACTGGCATGTCGCTTGCTAAAGTATTCACGTGGAAAAAACAAAGTTAATTTTCATTGGCTCCTGCTTCGAGTGAGAATTTTTTTAAAACTTAAATCGCTCTCACGGGAAATTGAAATTGGAGACTGTTACGGATAGTTGGTCTCTAAAGACAACTGGGTGATCTATTCATAGTTATTTTCTTGTGAGGAATATTCCTGGTAGGTTTACCTGCTTTATTCCAAAAAATTTTATGGCAAGTATCAGTTAAATAGTAAAACATAACCTGCACCCGAAGCAATTCGGATATAATGCATGTCTTATAGGTAACCCCAACGCATCTCGAGTCACAATCTCATTTTGTTCTGCAATGAAAACGTTGAAAAGCCTTTGAATGGAAATTTGAAAGAGCCGCATTCTAAGTTAAAAGAGCCGCGGTTTGGCCACCCCTGCACTAAATCTTAGTCGCATTGGTTATCATTCATCAGGATACCGAGAAATTAAAACATCGATAAAGTATTGCATTGAGGAGGCTTGTGTTCATCCTACTGTAGAAAAAGAACTTAAAACATTCAATTTAGTTAATAGCGAGACCGACCTAAAAGGCGAACACTTTCTCCAGATATTGGAAGATTAGAAAGAGGAATTAGATCATATCGTAGGAAAGACAGGAAGAAATTTCCAGCTGGCCTTCAACTAGCAGCAGACAGAAACCATCTGATGTTAATGAAGATTCCTCGCAGAACAGAGATTTTAAACCATACTTTCTCTATGTATGTGAAATTAAAAATGGCTTACTATGGAGTAAAAATATAAAAGTCTCCGGACTGATTTTTGCGGACTTTGTATAAACAATGCGCAGTTGGTGGCACTGGAAAACTCTCTCTGTCTCTGGAGTCGATATTGTATGAGATTGCAACCGTGTGATGTGTTTGACTGATGCTGTGCCAGTTTTTCTGAATAGTTATTTTTGTCGTAGTCATAAAACATAGTTACAAAGTGTTGAAAGATGAACAAAAATAGCGATGGTAGGAAATTCGTAGAGATCTCAATCATGGAATACAAGAGAACGGAATTTTCTATAACGAAACATCCTTGAAGATAACGCATAGATCTTTCAGTAACATCCATGGACCAAATTTCAATGTCTTCATCAGAAAACTGCTGAATCGTAAAGGTTCCATTGCAAAAATCGAAGATAAAATAATTTTGAATAGTATTTTTATTTAAAAGTTGTTTTGCACTTAGAATTTGTCCTGGAGGGTCACAGAGTAAACGCAGCATTCTACTTGGAGAGAGGTAGTTTGTAGAAGAAGCCAAATCCTTTGTCGGATAGTTGGATTCTTCACAGCATATCAACGCATATTGCTCTTTTATTACGGAATAGTTTTTGGAAAATTTTAAAATTTCCCAGCTAGACCATAAACCGAATTCATCCCAATGCCCCAGGAATTCTTTGAAAGAGCAACACTTTGAGTCAATGGATCATATCAAACTGAAAACGGTGGTGACTTTGATGAACATTATATAATAGGACTTGAAAAATATTCCCACACATTTAGGAGAACCGTATGTGTTCGGTAAAGAGATAATTTTTATGAGAAGTATATTATGATGTCATTTCCTATATGTGATTTGATGTATCACCGGTTCGGAAACTTTGGGGCCACGTCTCGTACAAAAAAGTGAAATTAAAACCTCATCTATGAATTAAAAATAGCTGATTCTCACATATACTGGAGGATATAGAATGATATAAAAGCTAAGGTACTTTTAGATCTGAAAGTTGGCACAATGATGAATAATTAGGTACAACCGAAGAGGGAATTTCGAAATTCCAAATTTAAAAAAAATTTTTAGAAAATTTTCCTACCCCTATTGTTTCATTCTATCATTCTCCACAAGAAAAGCATGGATATCAGAGTTGAGCTTTATAAAATTGCATTTTTAAATTACCGTAAATACCCTTTTTGAAGACCCATCAGTTCATAGGTTTTCGGAATAATATCCTAGAAAATTATGTACCCGTATACAAGACGCATATGGATTCTAACAACATACAGCGGCCGCATATTTACTACTCAATCGCCGCAAAATACGATCGTCAAGATCACAAAATGAATGATTTTCATGTATTTCATTTGTTGATTTTAATTTGCTTCCATTATATACGCAAATTACTTGCGTTCAGATTTCATTAATCCTATTATTATTCGTTCCACATGTAATTATGACTTTCATGATGAAATTCTTGTAATTTTATTGGTATTCATAATATTAAAATAGTTTATTGTAATTTATTCCTCTGAGTTATTTGTCTTTTGAGTTTGAGGAGAATAATGGACATACCTTGCATAGAACACTCCATTTTTGCCTAAATATTTCGGAAAAAAGTGCGTCCTATACACTGGTGTTTAGGATGGTTAAAATGGAGGTAGAGACTCAGGACACAAACAGCTCTATAGCTGAATGAATGAAGTTTTTAATACAAAATTTTCAATTACATTTAATTGGAGTGAAATCTTTAATTACGCGCCATGAGTTGCTAATTTTTACTATGGCATATTATAACCAGTTCGAAGCATTTTGGGACCCCAGGCAAGGATCCATTCCGAAGCCTCTTTCATTCCAGATCATGTTTACGAATACATCACAATTTATTCCTTACTGTATGAAACAAATTTAAAAATTGAAACCGCAACAACTAAAACAAAACAAAGTAAATGCCATCGAGACGCCAACCGATAAACCTACAACCGAATCGATTCTGAAAATAGCAAATATTAACAGGAGATTAATATTGAGAGGTTGCGCCTATTTTTTAAAAGTCAGAGTGATGGTATTACCTCGCGTATATTTCCTTCAGAGTACTCTCTTACGTATATTTTAATAAATAAATAGTCACAGGGCCATATTTCCATTATTTATTTTCGCAAGAGCGCTGTGGCTGATGAATTCGAAATTCGCGAACGAAAAAATGTCGCGTGATCTTGCGAGGATAGAAACAATAAACAAAGTCGGGTCCCATTTAGAAAGGTTCGCAATTACATTGCCCCCGCGATACTCCAAGTCTGCATTCCGCCAACCCCTCCTTGTTTCCATTCCGGCGCGGCCCACACGCTCTCGCCTCAACCCCAAAAGACCCACCTTCAATCTGTCCCACTCAAACTCCCCCGACTCACTTCCACTCCCTCCCACCCCCTTCACATCCGACCTACGGAAGTCTTTTGCGTGTTGCCCTCACTGCGCCCCAGTGCGACGCACCGCCATTTCAGAGCCACTTCCGCGTGAGGCTTACTGCGACGCATGTCGGAGGGGTCTTTCATCACCCGCGATTCCAGCAGAAATCCTCTCCGTCACCCTCACCTACCTCCCTCCTTCCCCCAACCTCCTCCACACTCCTGGGCTCCCTCGCCCGAAGACTTTCTCTCCCCCCTCTCCCTCTGTCCCTCCTTCCCTCTCTCCCTCCCTCCCACCCCCTGCCCTTACGCCTCCCTCTCCCCCTCTCCTCCTCCTCCCCCTCTCTCTCCCCCTCTCTCTCCCCCTCCCCCTCTCTCACCCCCCTCCCCCCTCTCTCACCCTCTCCGCCCCTCTCCCTCTCCCTCCCCCTGTCCCTATACCTCTCTCCCTCTCTCTCTCTCTCACCCCACCCTCATCTCCGCTCTCAGCTTTCCTGCTCCGCATTTCGTTCGTTTCGCCACCTCCTCCATCTTTCCCTCCACTTCTCTATCCCCTTCCCCCCTCAAACTCCCCCTCCCGCTTCCAACCCTCTTCCCACCCTCTTCCCCTACCTGCCCTCTTCCACACTTTACCCTCGCTCACGTAAAAAACGCCGCCACTTGCGCAGATGTGGAAATCAACTCCCTCTATATTAAAAAGAAGAAATATTAAGAGGGTTTGGCTGGATGGAGCGGAGAGAGATGGAAGGGATGGTTTGTGGGTATAGGAGAGCGAGCGAATGCGAGGGAGAGATGAAGGGAGAAAGGGTCTCTTGCGGAGGGGAGGGTGGAGAGAGAGGAATGAAAAAACTGCTGTGGAGACGAATGCATTGAAAAAATGTGCGCAAAGTACACGCAGTTCAAGGTGTGTGTTTGTGTGTGTATATGTTTGTGTGTGTGTGTGTAGATACCCGTCTTTTGTCCCCGGTTTTTTAATGAGAGCGATGTTGGGAAGGGGCCGTTAAGGCAGGTCACGTGGGTTTTTTCGCGTAGGGATAGGTCAGTTCTCAAAGCAACATCGGGAGTAGTGGCTTCTTCAAAGGACGCGAGGAAAGGGACATGCGAAGACGCGCCACCCTCCGCCCCCTTCACCCTCTGCCCCCTCCCCCCTCTGCCCCCTCCGACCAATCTGCCCCATCAGCCATCTGCCCCCTCCGGCCACACCGATCCCCTCTGTTCCCATCTACCGACCGTCCAATATGCCTCCTATGCCACCTATTCCCTTCCGCCCTCTCTGGGCCCTGTTCACTTGCGTCACTCTGCCTCCTCTCCCCCTCCCCCTCTTCCTTACCAAACCCCTCTGACACCTCACCACGCTACTCCTTAGTATTTAAGGCGTCTGTGTGGCGACGTCGCCATGATAAGCAAAACTTGCGAGCGAGAGTGCGCCTAAGGCGGTGGGGAGAATCAGAGAAAATAGCACTTTCAATAACATATACATATATATATATATATATATATATATATATATATATATATGCATTATACAAGCATTCCATTTCACCTTGAAAATATTAATTTTTCAGATATATTCCCATATTAGATATAATTCCAATACAAAGGTTTACACCTCTGACAAGGACTGATAATAAAACAACAACAAATAACAAAGAAAAACCAAAATATTCTTTTTATAATTATCTTTATAACAAGGATATAAAATTACATAAGAAGCCTCAAATTTCGAACCAAACCATTAAACGCGAAAAACCGTTGTAACGACTTCGCGACGTGGTGGAAGTGACTGCAAAGGAACGAAAGAGAGGGTAGAAGGGTAGAGACGAAGGAGAGGGTAGAAGGGGAGAGACGAAGGAGAGGGTATAAGGGGAGAGACGAAGGAGAGGGTAGAAGGGGAGAGAAGAAGCAGAGGGTAGAAGGGGAGAGAAGAAGCAGAAAGTAGAAGGGATGAGACGACAGAGTGGGTAGAAGGGGAGAGAAGAAAAAGAGGGTAGAAAGGGAGAGACAAAGGAGAAGTTAAAAGGGGTGAGACGAACGAGAGGGTAGAAGGGTAGAGACGAAGGAGAGGGTAGAAAGGGTGAGACGAAGGAGAGTGTAGAAAGGGAAAAACAAATGAGAAAGTAAAGAAGGGAGGCGAACAAGATGGCAAAATGGGAGAGACGAAGCAGACGGTTGAAGTATACAAACGAAGGAGAGGGTAGAAGGGGCAGACGATGGAAACAGTACATATGGAGATACGTAGGAGATGGTAGAATGGGGGAGACAAAGGAGAGGTTATAAGGGTAGTGACGAAAGAGAGAGTAGAATGGGAGACACAAAGGAGAGGGCAGAAGGGAAGAGACAATGGAGCGAGTGGAGAGGAGGAGACGAAAGGGAGGGTAGAAGGGGAGAGACAAAAGAATGAGTAGAGAGGAAGAGACGGAAGAGAAAGCAGGAGGGGAGAGACGAAGGAGAAGGAAGAAGTAGAGAGATGATGGAGAGGGTTGAAGAGGATACACAAAGTAGAAGGAGGAACAGGAATAACGATGGAGAGGGTAGTAGTGGAGAGACGAAGGAGAGGGTTGAAGGAGAAAGGTGAATGCTCAGGTAGAGAGGGAGAATCTAAGGAGAGCGGAGAAGGGGAAAGAACAGAAGGGGAGGAACGAAGTAGAAGGTAGAAGGGGAGAGACGAAAGAGAGGGCAGAAGGGGAGAGATGAAAGAGAGGGCAAAAGGGGAATGACGAAGGAGTGGGTAGAGAGTGAAAGAAGAAATAGTAAGTGGAAGAGGACAGACGAAGGAGAGGGTAGAAGGGGAGAGATGAAGGAGAGTAGTACGATAGAGACGACGGAGAGGTTAAAAAGGGAGAGACGAAGTAGAGGTGGGAATCGGAGAGACGAAAGGGAGGGCAGAAGGGAAGAGACGAAGGTCAGGGTAGAAAGGGAGATACGAAGGAGAGAGTGGAATGAGATAGACGAAGAAGAGGTTAGAAGGGGAGACACGAAGGAGAGGGTAGAAGGGGGAGACGGAGGAGAGAGAAGAAGGCGAGAGACGAAAAACAGGTTAGAAAGGGAGATACGAAGGAGAGGTTGGAATGGGATAGACGAAGAAGTCGGTTGAAAAGGAGAGACGAAGGACATGGTAGGAGGCGAGAGAAGAAAAAGAAGGTAGAATGGGATAGGCGAAGGAGAGGGTAGATTCGGAGAGACGAAGGAAAGGGTAGAAAGGAAGAGAGGATGGAGAGGTTATAAAAGGAGATACGAAGGATAGGGTAGAAGGAATGATACGAATTAGAAGGTTGAAAGGGGACAGGAAGGAGATGGAGAATTGGAATACAGGAAGAAGAGGGAAGAGGGTGAGAGACGAAAGAGCGAGTATAATGTGAGACGAAGGAAAGGTTAGAAGAGGAGAGACGGAGTAGATGTTAGAAGGAGAGAGACGATGGAGAATGTACAGGGAGAGTATGGAAGAAAAGGGTAGTTGGGTAGAGATCAAAATGAGGGGTGAGGGGGAGAGACGAAGGTGAAAGTAGAATGGGAGAGACGAATGAGAGGTTAGAAAGGGAGAGACGAAGGAGATGATACAAGGAGAAAGATGCAAAGATGAGACGACGTAAGGGTAGACGGGGAGAGACGATTGAATGGGTAGAAGGAGAGAGTCTAAATAGGGTGAAGAATTGGTTGCACGAAATAGAGGGAAGAAGTGGAGAGATGATGGAGAGAGTAATAGTGGAAATAGGAATTAAAGGGTAGAAGGGGAGACGAGGAAGAGTGTTTAAGGGAAGAGAAGAAGGAGAGGGTAGAGGGGGAGTGAGGAAAGATAGGGGAGGAGTTGTGAGACGACATAGAGGGTAGAAGGGGTGACGAAGGAAAGGGTAGAAGAAAATAGATTAAGGAGAGGGTAGAAAGTGAGAGATGAAGGAGATGGTAGAATGGGAGAGACGAAAGAGAGTAGAAGGGAAGAGATTAGGGAGAAAGTAGAGATATTTGAGGGGGAGAGACGAAAGAGACGTAAGAGGGGTGAGACAAATGTGATTGTAGAGGGAGAGAAGCAAAGAGAGTGTTGATTGTGCTAGACGAAAGAGAAATTGGAACGGGAGAGACGAGGGAGATTGTAGAATATACGAGACAAAGAGGGTAAAAGGGGAGCGACGAAGGCGAGTCTAGAAATGGAGAGATTATGGAGCGGGTTGACGGGGAGAGACAATGGTGAGCGTGGATGGAGGTAGACGATGGAGGTGGTTGAAAAGGGACACGAAGGAGAGGGACAAAATGGACAGACGAAGAAGGAGTAGTGGGGGAGAGACGTAAGAGCGGGTTGAATGGGAGAGACGAAGTAAAGGGTTGAAGAGGAAAGACGGAGTAGATGGAAGAAGGGGAGAGACGAAAAGGAATGTACAGGGTGAGTGACGAAGGAAAGGGTAGATTGATAGGGACAAAATGAGGCGAGAGGCGGAGAGACGATGGTGAATGTAGAAGGGGATAGACAAATGAGAGTGTGGAAAAGGAGAGACGATTAAAGGGGTAGAAGGAGAGAGTAGAAGAGGGTGGAGAGTGGAGAGGCGAAGGAGAGGGAAGAAGTGGAGAGACGATGGAGAGAATAGTAGTGGAGAGCGGAATTAGAGTGTAGAAAGAGAGAGACGAGGGAGAGGGTTTAAGGGGAGAGAAGAAGGAGAGGTTAGGGGGAAAGAGGCGAAGGAAAAGATGAGATGTATGTGGAGGTAGAACTGGAAAAACGAAAGAGAGGGCAGAAAAGGAGAGTCAAAGGAGAAGGTAGAAGTTGAGAAATGAAGGAGAGGGTAGAAGGGTAAAGAGGAAAGAGAGTGTAGAAGGTGAAAGACGAAGGAGATGGTAGAAAAAGAGAAATGAAGGAGAGGGTTGAAAAGGGAGACGAATGAGAAGGCAGAAGAGGAGAAACAAAGGAGACAGTCGAAGTGTAGAGGATTGGTAGAAGGAAGGTGACGAAGTAGAGGGTAGAACGTTATAGAAGAAGTAGAGGGTAGATGGGGATAGACGATGGAAGGGGTAAAATGATAGTCTAAGGAGAGTGTAGAAGTGGAAAGACGAAGGAGAGGGACGAAGTGGGGAGACGATGGAGAGAGTGGTAGTGGAGAGCGGAATTTGAGGGTAGAAAGGGAGAGACGAGGGAGAGAATTTAAGGGGAGAGAAGAAGGAAAGAGTAGAGGGAAAGTGTCGAAAGAAAGGGTACAAGGGTGAGATGTAGGTGAAGGTAGAACTGGAGAAACAAAGGTGAGGGTAGAAAAGGTTAGTCAAAGAAGAAAGTAGAAGTGGAAAGATAAAGAAGAGGGTATAAGGGTGGAGACGTAAGAGACGGTAGAAAGTGAGAGACGAAGGAGAGAGTAGAAGAGGAGAGATGAGGGAGAGGGTTGATGGGGTGAGACGACCGAAGGGGAAGAAGGGGAACACGAAAGAGAGGGTAGAAAGGGAGAGATGAAGGAGAGTGTAGAAGGGGAGAGATGAAAGAGAGGGTAGAATTGGTGAGACGACCGAGAGGGTAGAAGGAGAGATACGAAGGAGTGGGTAGAAGAGGAGAGATGAAGGAGCGAGTAGAGAGGAATATACGAAGGAGATACACAAGGGGGAGATAAGGAAGGGTGTAGAAGTTGAGAGAAAAAGAGGTGGTAGAAATGGAGAGACGAAGGAGCGGGAAGTAGTGGAGAGACGATGGAGAGGGTAGTAGAGAATAGACAAAGTAGAAGGAGGAAGTAGCGGGGCGATGGAGACGGTCATATTGGAGAGCCAAAGTAGACGGTAGAAAGGGAGAGACAAATGCTAGGGTAAAGGGGGAGTCTCAGGTGAGCAGAGAAGGGAAGAGACGAAGGAGAGTGCCGAAAGGGAGACACGAACGAGAAGGAGAAGGACGAAGGAGAGGGCTGAAGGAGAGTGGCTAAAGAGAGGGTACAATGAGAGAGACGAAGGAGAAGGTTTTAGAGTGAAAGGCGAAGTAGGGGGTTAAGAAGAGAGACGAAGGAGAGGGTAGAGCGGACACAGAAAGGAAAGATTCGAATTGAAGAGCCGAAAGTGAGGGTAGAAAGAAAGAGACGAAGAAGAGGGTAGAACGGGAGATACCAAGGAGGGGTTAGAAAGGGAGAGACCGAGGAGGGGGTAGAGAGGACAAAACGGGATAGACGAAAGAGAGGCTAGAAGGGGAGAGACGAAGGAGAGAGTCGAAGGGGCGAAATGAAGGAGATTTTAGAAGAGGTGATATGACCGAGAGGGTAGAGGTGAGCGATGAAGGAGAGGGTAGGATGGGAGAGACGAAGGAGAGTGTAGAAGAAGAGAGAAGATGAATAGGGTAGACGGAGAGAGATGAAGAATAGGGTAGAAGGGGTGAAACTACCGAGAGGGAAATGGCAAGAGACGAAAGAGAGGAGAGAAGGGTAGAGACGAAGGAGTAGAAGGGGAGAGACGAAGGAGAGGGTAGATTGGAAGAGATGGAGCAGAAGATAGAGGGAGATAAATTAAGGAGAGGGTAGAAGGGGTGAGACGACCTAGTGGGTAGGAAGGGGAGACGAAGGGGACGGTAGAAGGAAATAGATTAAGGAGATGTTAGAAGAGGGGAGATGAAGGAGATGGTAGAATGGGAGAGACGAAGGGGAGAGACGAAGGGGAGAGACGAAGGAGAGGGTAGAAGAGGAGAGATGAAGGAGAAGGTAGAAGGGATGAGACGACCGTGATGGAAGAAGGAGAGGGACGAAGTAGAGGGTAAAAGGGTAGAGAAGAAGGAGAGGGTTGATTGAGAGAGACTAAGGATAGGGCAGAAGTGCAGAGACGAAGGCGATATTTGAGGGGGAGATGCGAAAGAGAGGTTTGATAGGGAGACAAAGTTGATAGTAGAGGGAGAGAAGCAAAGGAGAGTATTAATTGGGTGAGACGAAAGAGAATATGGAACGGGAGAGACGAGGAAGATGATAGAATGTACGAGACGGAGAGGGTAGCGAGTTGAAGAGGAGGGACAAAGGTGAGTGTGGAAGGAGGTAGACGATGGAGGAGGTTGAAAGGGTACACAAAGGAGAGGGCCAAATGGATAGACGAAGGAGAGGGTAGTGGGGGAGAGACGTAAGAGCGGGTTGAATGGGAGAGACGAAGTAAAGGGTTGAAGAGGAAAGACGGCTTAGATGGAAGAAGGGGAGAGACGAAAACGAATGTAAAGGAGGAGTGACGAAGGAAAGGTTAGATGGGTAGAGACAAAAATGGAATACAGGAAGGAGAGGGAAGAGGGTGAGAGACGAAAGAGCGAGTATAATGTGAGAGATGAAGGAAAGGTAAGAAGAGGAGAGACGGAGTAGATGTTAGAAGGGGAGAGACGATGGAGAATGTACAGGGAGAGTATGGAAGAAAAGGGTAGATGGGTAGAGACCAAAATGAGGGGTGAGGGGGAGAGACGAAGGTGAAAGTAGAATGGGAGAGACAAATGAGAGGTTAGAAAGGGAGAGACGAAGGGGAGGATACAAGGAGAAAGATGCATGGGAGCGTAGAAGGGGGAGACGAAAGAGAAGGTAGAAGGGGAGATACGGAGGAGACAGAAGAATGGTAGAGGGTGGGTAGAAGGAACGAGACGGAGTAGAGTGTAGAACGTTATAGACGACGTAGACGGTAGACGGGGATAGACGATTGAATGGGTAGAAGGAGAGAGTCTAAGGAGAGGGAAGAAGTGGAGAGACGAAGGAGAGGGACGAAGTAGAGCGTCGATGGAGAGAGTAGTAGTGGAGAGCGAAATTTGAGGGTAGAAAGGGAGAGAAGAAGGAGAGGGTATAGGGAAAGAGTCGATAGAAAGGGTACAAGGGTGAAATGTAGGTTAAGGTAGAACTGGAGAAATAAAGGACAGGGTAGAAAAGGAGAGTCAAAGAAGAAGGTAGAAGTGGAAAGATGAAGGAGAGGGTAGAAGGGTAGAGAAGTAGTAGACGGTAGAAGGTGATAGAGGATAGAAGGAAAAAGATTAAGAAGGAGAGATATGAAGGAGATGGTAGAAGTGGAGAGACGAAGGAGAGGGTAGAAGAGGAGAAATGAAGGAGAGGGTAGAAGGGGAGAGATGGAGGAAATGGCAGAATAGTAGAGCTGAAGGAGAGGGTAAAAGGGGAGTGAAGAAGAGAGGGTAGAATGGGTGAGACGACCTAGAGGGTAGATGGGGAGACACGAAGGAGAGTGTAGAAGGCAAAATATTAAGTAGAGGGTTGAAAAAGAGAGATGAAGGAGAAGGTAGATGCGGTGAGACGACCGAGACGAAAGAAGTGGAGGGATGAATGAATATGGGATAGATAAGGGAGAGTGTAGAAGGAGTGATACGACCGAGTGGCTAGAAAGGTAGAGACGAAGGCGAGGGTAGAAGGGGATAGAGGAACGAGAGGGTAAAATTGGTAAGACAAAGGCGAGGGTTTAGTGGAAGAGACGAAGTAGAAATTTGAAAGAGATGTTAGAGTGATGAGACAAAGGTGATGGTAGAGGGAAGGAGAGTGTTGACTGGGCGTGACGAAGGAGAATATAGAACGGGAGAGACGAAGGAGATGGTAGATATTACGAGACGGAGAGGGTGGAGGGGAGGGACGAAGAAGATATTTAAAGGTGAGAGACGAAAAATTCGGTATAAGAGGATAGAGGAATTAGACAGTAGAAAAGAAGAGACAAGGGAGAGAGTTTAACGGGAGAGCAGAAGAAGAGGGTAGAGGAGAAGTGTCCAAGGAGAAAGTACAAAAGGTGAGATGTACGTCAATGTAGAACTGGAGAAACGAAGGAGAGGCGAAGGAAAAGGTAGAAGTGGAGAGATGAAAGAGATGGTAGAATGGGAGAGACGAAAGAGAGGATAGAAGGGGAGAGATGAAGGAGAGGGTAGAAGGCGTGAGACGACCGAGAGGAAACAAGGGTAGAGACAAAGGAGAGGGTAGATAGATAGATAGATGTCTTTATTAGGGCGAGATTTAGACTGAACGCTCAAAGGAGACGGTACAAGGTGTAAGATGTAGGTGAAGGTAGAACTGGAGAATCGCAGGAGAGGGTAGAAGGGGAGAGGCAAAGGAGAAGATGGAAGTGGAGAGACGAAAGATACGGTAGATGTGGAGAATCGAAGGAGATGGTAAAAGGAGAGAGACGAAGGAGAGGGTAGAAGTGGAGATTAGAAGTAGAGGGTAGAATGGGAGTGATGAATGAGATGGTAGAAGGGGAGATCCGAAGGTGAGGGTAGAAGGTGACGAAGGAGAGGGTAAAAGGAGAGAGGCGAAGGAGAGCGTAGAACGTGAGAGACGAAGGAGCGGGTAGAAGAAGAGAGACAAAGGAGAGGTTAGATGTGGAGTGACGAAGGAGAGGGTAGAAGGCTATAGATAAAGGAGCGGGTAGCACGGGAGAGACGAAGGAAAGGGTAGAAGGGGAGAGACGAAATAGATGGTAGAAGGGGAGTGACGAAGGAGGTTGTAAAGGGGTTGAGACGAAAGTGAGGGTAGAAGGGAAGAGACGAATTAGATAGTAGAAACCAAAGACTAGTTCCCCTACGGAGATACCGGAAACTTAATGCCATAAAACGATTCCCAGGTTTTCCATGGAAGGCGACAATCGATGGGTCAACGGAAAAATTTGGAACTTCGTGTAAACGAATGCTAGCGTGACGTCATCACAGGATCTCCCTCGCCCACTTCCCCTCCCGTTTAATACGATAATCATAGCGCATATTAATTGCATGGACAAATTAAATGGACTTAAATGAAAGAATTGCATATAAGAAATCAAATTTATTACCGTATATCACACATTGCGAGAGTACAAAGTCATTATCAAATTACATAACAGTGAGGTATTTTTACATAAATATTATACAATAAAGATATAAAAATGAATTATTGTAACAGAATTTTATAACGTTAATACCTTTTATGCATGAAACGTATTTAAAGGAAATTCACGTGGACGACGAAAAACGTCAAACTTTCACGTAAAAAATGAATTTGTGGATCAAGCAAATATCTATTTGTAAAGTGATTTCTTCGGCCCCTGGAACACATTCTCTTTCTGTTGCACCTGTAAAAGGAACGGAAATTAATTTCTAAGAATGTCAATCATTAAACCTGCTAAACCTAATTAAATTGATGCAGGAGGCAATGGGCATGCTTCAAATGTTGCAATAAATGTAAAATAAGGTAAATGCGCTTACGGTACATTGCGGTCCATAAACAATGTTTCTATAAAGATCACATTACCATTTGTAAAATTAAACACATCACATTGCACTAGAAAATGTCCACTTTATCTATAATTTATTATAAGCACAGTTGTATTTACTGACGTTTACGTGTTCACAGCAGTTACAGTTAGCCCATTTAAGATCTATATGCATTCATCATATAACAAGGAAAACTTTTGATATAGAAATTTCAATTTCTCGATCGAAAAATATATACATTTCTAAATATGTTTTGAAACAAAGAAGAATTATCTTAAAGTCTAGGATTATAAACAAATGCATAATGAGAAACAAGAAATAATCAAGTTAACAATTTCTGTAAATTCAAAATATTTCAAATTAAAACAATGAGACATCCCTATGGTAAACTTATTTCATTCTATTACAAGCACAATTCTATCCTCTGGCGTCTATGTTGCAGTTTAACTTCCAAACTCACTGAAATCTACTGATAACCGCGAGAAGTTTTAAACAGAAATTTCAGTTACTCAATGTAAAATTACGGCTTATTTTGTGAACTGACACGTACCATATTCACGGCCAGGGCAATGGATGACACAGCTAGGTGAAGTAAGCGAGGCTTAACACCTAAAAATGAGAAACATTTCCTCTCGAAATGCTTCTCGCACACAGACAAACGAGAGAAATTTCTTTCCTTCCTTCCTTCCTTCTTAGAAGATCTATCTATTGCAGGTAACTGTTAAGAAAATATAAAAGCATTCTCACAAAACGCATTCACATACCACTTCGTAGAACTAGTTCGTTAGAATTTATTTCAAAAATATATTTTTAAGATTTACCGGTTGATTGGAGATCAGAACAAAATCATTCCGTCACGTTTTCTTAAACAGTGATGAATGCATATCTACTATATATCTACTTGACAAAATCAGAGTAACTGACAACCGCTCAATAAGCAATGGCGAACTTTTATCAAGCAAAATGGCCGCTGTTCCGTTACGATACACAAGGAACGTGTGGCGCTGTGGTGATGCGGTAGAGAGAGAAATAGAGGGAGAAAAAGAGAGAGAAAAAGAGAGAGAGAGAGAGAGAGAGCTGACTGCGACTGCAGCGCCTATCGCGGACTCCTTAGCATAGTGAACTACGTGTAAAAGCTGGGAATCTATTCTCCCATAATAGTTTCATACCCCTGGTAGAAACTAATAGACGAATGAGAAGGTAGACGGAGAGAGACAAAAGAGCGGGTAGAAGGGGTAAGTCGAAGGAGAGGGTATACATCGAGAGACGATGGAGAGGGAAGAAGTGAAGAGACGATGGAGAGGGTAGAAGGGATAGAAAAAATAGTATGAGAAAGTGGAGGCACGATGGAGAAATTAGTAGTGGAGAGACGAACTAGATGGTAAAAGGGGAGAGACGAAAGAGAGGGTCAAGTGGAGATACGAAGGATAATGTAGAGGGAGAGAGTCAAAGGAGAGGAGAGAAGGGGAGTGTCGAAAGAGAAGGTAGAAGGGGAAAGACGATGGATAATATAGAAGGGGACAGACGAAGGAGAGGATACAAGTTGAGAGGCGAAGAAGCGATAAGTACGGGGGAGACGAAAGAGAGGTTAGAAGAGGAGGGACGAATTGAGAGGGAGAAGAGAAGAGATGAAAGATATGGCAGAAAGGGAGATACGAAGGAGAATATGGAATGGGAGAGACGATGGAGAGGAAGGAAACGGAGAGACGAATGAGAGGGTAGAAGGGGAGAGAGAAAGGAGATCGTAGAAGGGGAGAGACGAAGGAGCGTGTAGAAGTGGTAGACGAAGGAGAGTGCAGAATGGGAGAGACGAAGGAGAGGGTAGAAGTGAGTACGCAAATGATAGGGTAGAGGGGGAGCGGCGAAGGATAGGGTAGAAGAGGAGAGACCAAGAAAAAGTACACAGCGAGATACGAAGGAGAGTGTATGAGTGTAGTGAATACGGAGAGTGTTGAGGGGGAGAGACGAAGGAGGGTGTAAAAGGGCAAAGATGAATGAGAGGGTAGAAGGGGGAGTCGAAGGAGAGTGTAAAATGGAAGAGACGAAGGAGAATGTAAAAGGGAGAGACAGAGGAGGGGGTAGAAGTGAGTAGACGAAGGATAGGGTAGAGGGGGAGCGGCGAAGGATGGGGTAGAGGAGAGACCAAGGAGAAGGTACACGGGGAGATACGAAGGAGAGTGTATGAGTGTAGTGAAGACGGAGAGTGTTGAGGGGGAGAGACGAAGGAGAGGTTTGAAGGGGAGAGAAGAATGAGAGGGTAGAAGGGGAGAGACGAAGGAAGTTGTAAAAGGGCAAAGATGAATGAGAGGGTAAAAGGGGAAGTCGAAGGAGAGTGTAGAATTGGAGAGACGACGAAGAATGTAGAATGGTAGAGACAAAGGTGTGGGTTGATAGAAGGAGACGAAGTGGAGGGTAGAACGTGATAGACGAAGTAGACTTTAGACTGAAAAAGATGATGGAGGGGTTAGAAAGAGAGAGCCTAAGGCGAGGGTAGAAGTTTTGAGACGAAGAATAGGGCAGAAGTGGAGAGACGAAGGAGAGTGTAGTAGCAGAGAGACGAATTAGAGGGTAGATGGGGAGACTGAAGAGAGTGTTTAAGACAAGGGACGACGGAGAGGATAGAATTGGTGTTACGAGAGAGAGGGTAGAAGGAGAAATAGGAAGGAGACGATAGAAGGAGAGAGATAAGGAGA
The DNA here is from genome assembly GCA_028673005.1 of Tanypteryx hageni. Taxonomy (NCBI): domain Eukaryota; kingdom Metazoa; phylum Arthropoda; class Insecta; order Odonata; family Petaluridae; genus Tanypteryx; species Tanypteryx hageni. The sequence goes on along the minus strand of CM054113.1, from coordinate 235,441,272 downwards.
GGAAAAAGAAGATTAGGTGAATGAGAGAGATAGAGGGGGAGATACGAATATGAGGGTATAAGAAAAGAGACGAAGTATACGGTAGAAGTGGTCAGACGAATGATATGGTAGAATGGGAGAGACGAAGGAGTGAGTAGAAAGGGAGGGGCGAAGTAGAGGGAAGAATTTGATATTCGAAGGAGAGCGTAGAAGGGGAGAGAAGAAGTAGATAGTACAAAAGGAGATACGAAGAAGAGTGTATAGGGGGAGAAACGAAGTACAGCGTAGAGGGGGAGAGACGAAGGAAAAATTGGGGGGAGAGATTATTGAGAGTTTTGCAAGGTGATACGAAGGAGATGGTAGAGGAAAAGAGGACAAGGGGAGTGTTGATTGGGCGAGACAAAGGAGAACGTAGAAGGGGAGAGAAGACGAGAGAGTAAAAAGGGAGTGACGAAAGAGCGGAATGAGGAAAGCTAGATGGGGAGAGACGAAAGAGAGGGTAGTAGGGAAGAGACGAATGAGATGGTTGAAGGTGATAGACGCAGGAGAGTGTAGATGGGGAGAGACGAATGGAGTGGTAGAAGCAGGAAACGAAGTAGAGAGGAAGGGGAGCGACGAAGGAGAGGGTAGAAGTGGAGAGACGGAGGAGATGGTAATAGGGTAGATACGAAGGTGACGGTAGAGGTGGATAGACTAAGGAGAAGGCAGAGACGGTTAGACGAAAGAGATGGTAGAAGTGGTGTGACGAAGGAGAGGGTAGAGGGGGAGAGGCGAAGGACGGAGTAGTAGTGGAGAGACGAAGTAAAAGGTATAGTGGGAGGGGAAGGAGAGTTTAGAGATGATGAGACAAAGGAGAGTGTAGATGGGGGAGACAAAGGATAGTGTAAAATGGGAGAAACGAAGGACAAAGTAGAAGGGAAGAGACGAAGGAGAGGGTAAAATTTGAGAGACGAATGAGAGGATAGTGGGGGAGAGACGGTGGAATGTGAGAGACGATGGAGAGTGTAGACGGGAGAAAGACTAAGAATAGGGTAGAAGGGAGAGACGAATACGAGTATAGAAGTGGAGTGACAAAGGAGAGGGAATAATTGGAGAGACAAATGTGATGGTAAAATTTCAGAGACGAAGGGGATGATAGAAGTGGAGAGTCTAAGTGTATGGTAGAAGGGTAGATGCGAAAAAGATGGTAGAAGGGGAGAGACGTAGGAGAGGGTAGAAGATGATAGACAAAGCAGAGGGTAGAAGTAGTGTGACGAAGGTGTGTGTAGAAGGAGAATGAAGAACGAGAGGAGAGGGTAGACTGGGAGAGACGAAGGCGGGTGTAAAAGGGGATAGTCGAAGAAGAGGGTAGAAGTGGGGAGACGAATGAGAGTGGAGAATTGGAGAGACGATTGGGGGGGTAGTAGTGGAGAGACGACGTAGAAGGTAGAAGGAGAGAGATGAAGGAGATGGTTGAAGGGGAGAGACGAAGGCTAGTGTAGAAGAGGAGAGTCTAATGAGAGCGGAAATGGTGAGAGACGAAGGTGATGTTAGAAGTGTAGAGACAAAAGAGAGGTTAGAAGTGGAGAGCCGAAGGAGAGTTTAGAATTTGAGAGACTAGGGAGAGTGTAGAAGGGGAGAGACGAAAGCGAGGGTAGAATTGGAAGACGAAGGGGAGCGTAGAAGTGGAGAGACGAAGGAGATGGTAGAAGGGAGAGCCGAAGGAGAGGGTAGATTGAGTGTGACGAAAGACATGGTATTAGTGGAGAGACGAAGGAGAGTGTAGAAGTGCAAAGACGAAGGGGAGGGTAGAAGTAGATGGTAGAAGTGGAGAGACGAAGGAGTGGATAGGAAGTGGAGACACGAAGGAGAGGTTGGAAGTGGAGAGACGAAGGAGAGGTTGGAAGTGGAGCTACGAAGGAGAGGGTAGAAGTGGAGATTCGAAGGAGAGATTAGAAGGGGCGAGACTAAGTTGTGTGTAGAATTGGAGTGACGAACGAGAGGGTAGCGGGGGAGAGTCGAAGGAGAGGGTAGCGTTGGAGAAGCGAAGGAAATGGTAGAAGTGGAAAGATGGCAGAGAGGGTAGAAGGGGAGAGACGAAAGCGAGGGTAGAATTGGAAGACGAAGGGGAGCGTAGAAGTGGAGAGACGAAGGAGATGGTAGAAGGGAGAGCCGAAGGAGAGGGTAGATTGAGTGTGACGAAAGACATGGTATTAGTGGAGAGACGAAGGAGAGTGTAGAAGTGCAAAGACGAAGGGGAGGGTAGAAGTAGATGGTAGAAGTGGAGAGACGAAGGAGTGGATAGGAAGTGGAGACACGAAGGAGAGGTTGGAAGTGGAGAGACGAAGGAGAGGTTGGAAGTGGAGCTACGAAGGAGAGGGTAGAAGTGGAGATTCGAAGGAGAGATTAGAAGGGGCGAGACTAAGTTGTGTGTAGAATTGGAGTGACGAACGAGAGGGTAGCGGGGGAGAGTCGAAGGAGAGGGTAGCGTTGGAGAAGCGAAGGAAATGGTAGAAGTGGAAAGATGGCAGAGAGGGTAGAAGGGGAGAGACGAAGTAGAGCGTAGAAGGAGAGAGGAGCGCGAACCACAGCATTTAGCGAACTTGGCGAGTTTAAATGGCTGAATCGCCCTGATATATTCTGTAATATTTAGTTCTAAAATTTGATTCTGGTAGAGGACAAAATTTGCTACAATAAAGTTTAAAACACAACGTACCCATATTTAATTTTTTCTGAGATAAAAATTGTTAAATCGTAATTATCGTTAAAAATACTGATAGCAATCGGAAATTCTATTCCGTTGTTTTTATATGATATGTATGGTATGCATTTAAATTATCCATACGGAGGATTGAATTTGCTACAAATTGATTGCAAATGATCGCTTCTACGACGAATAATTTCTGAAGTTAAAATTACTAAACTTGAATGTGAAATTGGGGTAAAAAAACTCTAATAATTAACAATTTAATTTTTTTTATTTTTCTGGCTGGTTGTGAGAAAAATCCTATATTGCACAATCGTTCAATTCTCTAGCTCATTCGAAAGTGCCTACACATTAGTATCCTCCTCCTCTGTACGAAGGGTCTATATATATAGCAAGTAGGTTTGTGCTTGCATTCTGCAAGCATTTCATTTCACCTTAAAAATCATTAATTTTCCCTTGTAGGTTACTAATGCCACTAATATCTGCCAAATATTAAAGTAATAGCACATCTAGAGGTGAAATAATATTTTTCTAATTGTTTAAAATTTAAATATTTTTAACGGCCGCAATAACACCGCCATGGAGATTGTTAAATATATATTTATATGCATTTATATATAGTACCCAAACATTTACCAATTTCTTTAAATTTTAAGAATTTTTAACCGCCAAACTAATTAAAATATAAAAATTTCAATAATCTCTATTTCGTTTTTTACAAATTATACCATTTAAAAAATTTCACCTTAGCAAATTCGGAAATACATCCATTTTAGAATTTTGTTTAAACATTTGCGAATTTCTATCATCCGCATTGTTGAGCATTGTCAAGATATTCGTTTATTCTTGTCGATTTTGCACATAATCCTGCCGTCGTTAAAAATTTCGAATCTCAAGCTATTCTTGAAATGCCTAAACATTAGTATCCACTTATATATATCAGTATATATAGACGTTCCTTAAATAGGAGGATATAACATACATATATATATATATATATATATATATATATATACTAGTAGAAGGTGCTTGCATACTGCAAGCATTTCATTTCACCTTGAAAAAATATAAATTTTTCAGTGACATATTTCATCATGGGAAATATTTCTTGAATTCATAAGATTTCTTCTTTGGACGGATTTCCGTTTTTTTCCTTATGGAAAATTAATGGAGTAAAACAATCACTAATTTTTGCAATTTTAGTAATATTATAATGTTACCATATTGGGTTAAGAATGCCACACATTTCTGCCAAATTTTAAATTTGTCGCACATTTGGAAGTGGAATAACATTCATCTAATTATTTAAAATTAATTAATTATTAACGTCCGCAATAACAATTTCATGGTTACACTGAAATGTTTATTCGTTTGTACAGTGTAATCTCTAAATAACTTTAAAATTTGTGCTCCCTAATTTGCCCCGTTGTATTTATACATTTACCTCTTTGTTTAAACTTTAAGAATTTTTAACTGCCAAATAAATTAATGTCAAAATTTGCATATTTCGTTTTTTAATAATTCTACCTATAAAAAATTCAATTTCGTAGAACATAATACACACACAATACTTTTTAACAAATTCGAAGTTTTAGGGCCGCATGGTAGAACTTTTTCAGGAATTTCGTTTTTTCTAGTCGGTTTTACACATAACCGAAACATCAAAAAAATGTCGAATCTGCCACTTTTCTGGAAGTGCCTGAACATTAGTATCCTCCTATATATATGTTAAATGTAGGGTATGGATTTTTCGGGTTAAAAAAATTTCATTCGGAGGATTAATATCGTGTTTTATTATTTTCCTTTTCATTCGGGTTAAAATCGGGTATAAATATGTAACAGATATTTCGAGGTTTTAAAAAAAGTTCAATCTCGAGTAACTTTCGGGTATATTAGTTTGTAATCCCGATAAAATTATTTTAAAATAAAATCTTGTTTAAAAATTTAAAGTTTTTATCAACAATCAAAACTTTTTACTATACCTTAAGTATGGTTTAGTGATATTTTCTGTTAAACGCCTCCAGGTGGAGAGGAACACCTCGCAGCCTGAAAAAATATCTTCCTTGCCGTTCAACTTCTTTTGAAAACACACCAGATATTAGTGAAATAATTTTTCTTTCGTAGTGTTTTCAACTAGTAGACACTTTGGTTCTTCTTTCCTTATCCCATCAAAGATTTAACAGAACAGCGATTAGCTAAGGCGCGTACTAATGTTTAGGAATTTCCAGATGAGCTGGAGATTCGAAATTTTTTTCTTAGGTAGAATTTTGTGCAAAACCGACTAGAAAAAACGAAAATCTTAAAAAGTGCAACAATGCGGCCGCTAAAAATTCGTAATTGTTTAAACAAATTTTCAAGGTTTATGTATTTTCGACTGTGCTACGGAGCTGAAATTTTTTATAGGTAGAATTTGTAAATAAACGAAACAGGGATTATACAAATTTTGATATTTTAATTTGTTAGGTAGTTAAAAATTCATAAAATTTAAACAAATAGGTAAATGTTTAGATACTACGGGGCAAGATAGGGAACTGAAATATTTAAATTATTTAGAGATTATTCTCTACAAACGAATAACCTTTTCAGTGTATCCATGATGTTGTTATTACGACCGTTAAAAATTAATGAATTTTAAATAATTAGATAAATGTCATTTCACTTCTAAATGTTCTACAAATTTCAAATTTGGCGGAAATGTGTGGCATTATTAACCCAGTGTAAAAAATTTATAATATTTCTAAAATTTAAAAAATTAGTGATTGCTTTTTCCATTATTGTTCCATAAGGAAAAAACGAAAATCGGTCCCGAGGAGAAATCTTATGAATTAATGAAATATTTCCCATGATGAAATATCTCTCTGAAAAATTAATTTTTTTTAAGGTGAGATGAAATGATTGCAGTATGCAAGCACCTTCTACTAGTATTTTATATCCTCCTCCTCTGTAAGAAACGTCTATATATAATGATATAAGAAGATACTTATGTCCAGCCCAAAGTACCGAAGCTAGAGAGCTGAAAGTTTAAGTTTTTGTAGATATTATAGAGAAACCTACAGATAAAATGAGACTTCTCACCTAAGTGGCATGAGTTCGACTCCAGAAAATCGGAAATTTGCGTTTTTTCCCATAAGAAAAGCATTGCGACATTTTGTAAATTAATTTTGGGGACTTGCCCGTAAGCTATAAAAATGAAATTTTCAGTGTTGCTAGATGGCCGCAAAATCTATTAGGAATTATTGTTACTTTTGCTTACAGTGTCCTGGGTTCGACTCCAGATACCACGGAATATCTCCCATAAGTTAGCATGGGAAAAAGTTATCCCAGTGTGTAGATCATGTTTAGGAGCTGAAATTTTGCAGGATTATAGAATTTTTCTCATAATCTACTATAAAGATCTAAAATATTAAAATTGTTTATTTTTAGGGGTTTTTTTTACCCCATTTGGACATTAAAGTTTAATACATTTTATCTTGGAAACTATATACTGTAGGCTCAAGTTTTTAAAATCATTTTGTAGAAAATTATACCTAGAAAAAAAGGAAATTTTGAAAAAGTTAACAAATTCAAACCGCAAAAAATTTGCAATTGTTTAAACATATTTTTAAGGTTTATGTATTACCGAATGTGCTAAGAAGCTGAAATATTTTTTACAGATAAAATTTGTAAAAAAACTAGATAAAAAATTATAGAAATTTTGTTATTTTAATTTCTTTTGCTGTTAAAAATATTTAAGTTTAAATTAATAGATAAATGTTTACGTACTTTGGGGCAAGCTAGGAAGCTGAAGTTTTAAAGTTAAGTAGATCTTAGTGCATTGAAACAAACAAAAATTTGAAAAGCTCCAACAAAGTGTTATTGCGGCCGTATTAAACTTTTAAATTTAAACAATTAAATAAATATTATTTCACTTCTAGATGTGCTACAACTTCAAACTAGACAAAAATGTGTAGAATTAGTACTTTACATTGGATAAAGTATAATATTATTAAAATTGAAAATTTAAGGCATTGTTTTAATCAAATATTGTTCAATAAGGAAAGATATGAATTGGGTGCAGAGGTGAAATATTTGAATTCAAAAAATATTTCTTATAATGTTATATATCTCTGAAATGTTAATGTTTATCAGGGTCAGATGAAATGCTTGCAGAATGCAAGCACCAACTACTTTTGTATATATATATATATATATATATATATATATATATATATAAACTTAAGGAAATGAAAAGGTAGTGATGAGGGTGGCAACAAGGTGTTGAAGGAAGCCCAGAGGACACTTACCAAGTCGGGGATCAAGATGGCAGGCTGCTGGGGGCGTCGAAGAGACGCGTAGAACACATATAACAGATAACCTATATGTGGAGAATACTAATTTTTAGGCACTTCCCGAAATTTTTTTTATTGATAGAACTATGCGCAAAACCGACTAGAAAAATAAAAATCTTCAAAATGTTCAACAACGCCGCCGCTAAAAATTCAAAATTGTTTTAATAATTTTTCAAGGTTTATGTATTTCCGATTGTGCTACGGAACTGTAATTTTTTTACAGGTAGAATGAGTAAAAAAACGAAATAGAGATTATACAAATTTTGATATTTTCATTTGGTTGGTAGTTAAAAATTCTTAAAATTTAAGCAAATAGGTAGATGCTTAGACACTACGCCGCAAGTTAGGGAGCTGAAATTTTTAAATTATTTAGAGGTTACTCTATATAAACGAATAATGTATCCATGAAATCGTTATTGTGGCCGTTAAATATTATTTAAAATTAAACAATTAGGTAAATGTTATTTCACTTCTAATTGTGCCATAAATTTAAAATTAATCTTATGTGGAAAAAGTATAATATTCCTAAAATTGCAAAAATTAGTGATTGTTTTACTCCATTATTGTTCCATAATGAAAATACGATAATCGGTCCAAAGGAGACATCTTTTGAATTAAAGAAATATTTCCCATGATGAAATATCTCTCTGAAAAATTAATGTTTCTTCAAGGTAGGATGAAATGCTTGCATTATGCAAGCACCTTCTAATAGTGTTATATGTTACTCCTCCTCTGTAAGGAACGTCAATATATAATGAATCCTCTGTAAGATGCGTCTATATCCTATGTGATATGGAAATACCTCCGAAAACTTCGGTAGCTTGTTAAGCGGTTCAAAATAAAGAAAAAAGTTTATATGATTATATATCGATAAACACAGCGTTTACGAGATACAGCTCCATTTGGTCCATGCCACTGAGTGGGAGCTGGTGTCATAGAAGGAATAAAAGGATCTGCATTGTAGTGCGTAACTTTATTAATGTTCTCAACAATCCTATGAAATACTTAAAAATCATAATAAATGTACAAAAAGACCTCCTTCCGAACGTATGCACACTTTAGTCCTTCGTCTTAAGGACTTCCTCATACGCTCAAAGAGGACAGGTTGTGCTGCAATGGTTTGACAAGCATTTTGAATCCTCTAACAAAGCTCCTCTCTTGTGTTGACGTATTCAGCATAAACCATGGTCTTTAGGGTCCCCCAAAAAATATTAGAAATCACGCGGATTCATGGCAAAAGTTGAGCGTATTTTACTTTTGCTCGTCTGTCAGATTTTTGGGCACCATCTTTGCACAAACTTTTCGCAGGTCCAAATGATCTGCCAAATTTGATGAACGGCATTTTTATTAACGTTAAGCTCATCTGCAACGAATCTAACCGACAACCGTCGGTCTGCAGCAATGAAAGACCTAACCCCGCTTCACATTCTCATCTGATTTCACCGTGGAATGTCTTCCAGAGTGATGATCATTTTCCACATATTCTCCTCCTTCCTTAAATGCCTTGTGCCACGGAAAATTTCTTCTTTGGATAAAACTTCATCGCCATACGCTCTTTTTAACTTTTCAAACGTTTTCGTAGCAGTTTCGTTCAATTTGACGGAAAATTTAATGAAAAAATTTGCGGCGGCCGTTAAAAAGGTTTAAAATTTAAACAATTAGAAAAATATTATTTCAGTTGTAGAAGTACTACAACTTTAAAATTTGGCAGAAATGTGTAACACTAGTACCCCATAATGTAGAAAGTATAAAATTCTTAAAATTGCAAAATTTGGGGATTGTCTTAATCTATTATTTTTAAATAAGGGAAAAACGAAAATCGCTGCGGAGGTGAAATCTTGAGAAATAAAAAATTTTTTGTAATGATGAAATATCTGTCTGATAAATGAATGTTTTTTCAAAGTGAGATGATATGCTTGCGGAATGCAAGCACCTTCTACTAGTACATATATAGTCTTTTCTTACAGAGGAGGAACATATCATTAATTATAGACGTTCCTTAGAGAGGAGAATAAAACATAACATACTATATGTATAATGATAGGATTTTTTTAGAGGTAGGATTTGTAAAAAAACGAAAGAGAGATAGCTACTTTGATATTTTAATTTGTATTGCCGTTAAAAATTCTTAAAATTTAAATAATTAGATAACTGTTTATGTACTAGGGGATGAGATAGGAACCTGAAAATTTCAAGTTATTTACAGAGTAGTGCATTTGCACAAATAAACATTTGAGTATCTCCATAAATATATTGCGGCGGAAGTTCAAAATGTTTAAAATTAAAAAAATTAGAAAAATATTATTTCACTTCTAGATGTGCTATAACTTTAAAATTTGGCAGAAATGTGTAGCATTAGTACCCCATAATAGAGAAAGTATAAATTTCTTTAAATTTCACAGTTTTGGCATTGTTTTAATTTATAATTTTTACATAAGAGGAAAATGAAAATCGCTGCGGAGGTGAAATGCAAGCAAGCACTTTCTACAAGTCATTATATATAGACGTTGCTTACAGAGGAGGAGGAGGAGGAAATAACATATAGGATGATACTAATGTTTAGGCACTTCTATATGAGCTGGAGATTCGAAGTTTTTTTCTTAGGTAGGATTTTGTGCAATTTATAATTTAAAAAATATTAAATCCCCTAAAACTCTTAATACTTAATACCCCCCCCCCCATTAATTATTAATCAGAGAAGAACTCTACACATTCATCATTAATCTCCAAAATTAATATCTTAATTAAACTACATATTCTCTGTATCAGACAAATCCTATATATATTTCTAGCAGCATTAAATAGTTTACTATTTACTAAAATAAATCACCCTATAAATATAGGTATCATTTTACTACTACAAACTTTATTAATATGTTTAGTAACAGGTTGTATATCCCAAACAGCTTGATTTTCATACATTTTATTTCTAGTTTTCTTGAGAGGTATACTGGTACTTTTTATTTATATAACAAGAATTGCTTCAAATGAAATTTTTCAAAAAAGAAATTATTTACTATTAATTATAGTATTTTCATCAATTTCAACAACTTCAACAATTTCTGTCTGAAAAATGAATGTCTTTTCAAGCTGAGATGATATCCTTGCAGAATGCAAGCACCTTATCATTACATATACACGTTTCTTAGAGAGGAGGAGAAGGATATAGCATACTAGTACAAGGTGCTTGCATACTGCAAGCATTTCATCTCACCTTGACAAAACATTCATTTTCAGAGAGATCTTTCATCATTAAAAATATTTTTTTAATTCTAAAGATTTCACCTCCCCAGCGATTTTCTTTTATCCCTTATGTAAAAATAATAGATTAAAACAATCCACTAACTTTGCAATTTTAATAATTTTATACTTTCTCTATTATGGGGTACTAATGCTACACATTTCTGCCAAATTTTTAAGTTGTAGTACTTCTAGAACTGAAATAATATTTTTCTATTTGTTTAAATTTTAAACATTTTTAACGGCCGCCGAAATATATTTATGGAGAGATTCAAATGTTTATTTGTGCAAATGCACTATTCTGTATATAACTTGAAAATTTTACCTTCCTAGCTCATTCCATAGTACCTAAACAGTGATCTATTTGTTTAAAATTTAAGAATTTTTAACTGCCAAATAAATTAAAATATCAAAATTTGTATAATCTCTATTTCGTTTTTTTACAAATCCTACCTCTACAAACAATTTCAGCTCCGTAGCACATTCGGAAATGCCTAAACCTTGAAATTTTGTTTAAATATTTTCGAATTTTTAGCGGTCGCATTGTTGCACTGTTTCAAGATTTTCGTTTTTTCTAGTCGGTTTTGTACAAAATGCTACCTAAGAAAAAAATTCGAATCTCCAGCTCATCTGGAAGTGCCTAAACATTAGTATCTTCGCATATAGTTTTCAAGATAAAAATTATTAAACTTTAATGTTCAAATGGGGTTAAAAATCCCCTAAAAGTTAACAATTTAAAATTTTCGATTTTTATAGTTGGTTATGAGAATAGTTCTATAATCTTGCAAAATTTCAGCTTCCTAAACTTATTAGATTGGTCTACACACTAGATTGCGTTTTCCCATGCTAACTTATGGGAGATATTCCGGGGTCTCTGGAGTCGAACCCAAGACACTGTAAGCAAAAGTGACAATTATTCCTAATGGATATTGTGGCCATATAGCAACACTGAAAATTTCATTTTTCTAGCTTACCGGCATATGCCCACAATTAATTTACAAAAATGGCGCAATGCTTTTCTTATGAGAAAAAAAGCAACTTTCGGAATTTCTGGAGTCGAACTCATGTAACTTAGGTAAGAAGTCTCATTTTATCTGTAAGTTTCTTTATCATATCTACAAAAACCAAAACTTTCAGCTCTCTAGCTCTTTTAGTTTTGGCTGGACATTAGTATTCTCCTGTTTTATGTTATATGTTAACATTATATATAGACGTTTCTTACAGAGGATAAGGAGGAGGATATAATATGTTATACTAGTAGAAGGTGCTTGCATACTGCAAGCATTTCACTAACCTTAAAAAATCATTCATTTTTCAGACAGATATTTCATCATGAGAAATATTTCTTTAATTCTAAAGATTTCTCCTCTGGACAGGTTTTCGTTTTTTACTATAAAACAATAATGGAGTAAAACAATAGCTAATTTTTTTTTAATTTTAGGAATATTATACATTTCCAAAATTGAGTTAATAATGCAACACATTTCTGCCAAATTTTAAATTTATAGTACAATTAGAAGTGAAATAACATTTATCTAATTGTTTAAATTTAAATAATTTTTAACGGCCAAAATAATAATTTTATGCAAAAATTGAAATATTTATTCGTTTACAAAGACTAACCTCTAATTAATTTAAAAATTTCAGCTCCCTAATTTGCGGCGTAGTGTCTAAGCATCTACCAATTTGTTTAAATTTTATGAATTTTTAACTGCCAAAGAAATAAATATATCATAATTTCTATAATCTCTCTTTCGTTTTGTTACAAATCCTACCTCTAAAAATAATTTCAGCTCCGCAGCACATTCGGAAATACATAAACCTTGAAAAATTTTTTACACAATTGCGAATTTTTAGCGGCCGCATTGTTACACTTTTTAAAGATTTTCGTTTTTTCTATTCAGTTTAACACAAAATCCTACCTAAGAAAAAAATTTCGATTCTCCAGCTCATCTGAAAGTGCCTAAACATTAGTATCCTCCTCCTCCTCTGTAAGAAACGTCGATATATAATGACTAATAGAAAGTGCTTGCATTCTGCAAGCATTTCATCTCACCTTCAAAAAACATTCATTTTTCAGACAGATATTTCATCATTACGAATATTTTTTGAATTCTAAACATTTCATCTCTGAGCGATTTTCGATGTTCCCTTATGTAAAAATAATAAATTAAAACAATCCCCGACCTTTGCAATTTTAAGAAATTTTTACCTTCTCAATTATGAGGTACAAATGCTACACATTTCTGCCAAATATTAAAGTTGTAGCACTTCTATAAGTGAAATAATATTTTTGTAATTGTTTATAATGTAAACATTTTTTACGGCCGCTACAATATAATTATGGAGAGATTCAATTGTTTATTTGTGCAAATACACAACTTTGTAAATTATTTGAAAATTTCAGATTCCTAGCTCATCCCGTAGTACCTAAACAGTTATGTATTTGTTTAATCTTTGAGAATTTTTAACTGCCGAAAAAATCAAAATATCAAAATTTGTATAATCCCTATTTCGTTTTTTTTACAATTTCTATCTCTAAAAAAAATTTCAGCTCCGTAGAACATTCAAAAATAAGTAAACCTTGAAAATTTGTTTAAACAAATTCAAATTTTTAGCGGTAGTATTGTTGCACTTTTTCAAGATTTTCGTTTTTTCTAGTCGATTTTGCACAAAATCCTACCTGAGAAAAAAATTTCGATTTTCCAGCACTTCTGGGAGTGCCTAAACATTAGTGTTCTCCTATATCCTTCTCCTCCTCCTCTGTAAGAAACGTCTATATATAATGATGTATGTATGTTATATCCTCCTCTGTAAGGAACGTCTATATATAATGATAACATATAACAGGAAAATACTAATGTCCAGTCCAAACTACAAGAGCTAGAGAGCTGAAAGTTTTAGTTTTTGTAGATATGATGGAGAAACCTACAGATAAAATGAGACTTCTTACCTAAATGACATGAGTTCGACTCCAGAAATTCCGAAATTTGGGTTTTTTCCCATAAGAAAAGCATTGCTTCATTTTTGTAAATTAATTTTGGGCACTTGCCGGTAAGCTAGAAAAATGAAATTTTCTGTTGCTAGATAGCCGCAATATCTATTAGGAATTATTGTTACTTTTGCTTACAGTTGTTTGGGTTCGACTCCAGAGACCCCGGAATTTCTCCCATAAGTTAGCATGGGAAAACGTTATCCAGTGTGTAGACCAATCTAATAAGTTTAGGAAGCTGATATTTTGCAACATTATAGAATTTTTCTTTTAACTAACTATAAAAATCAAAATTTTTAAAATTGTTAATTTTTAGGGGTTGTTTTAACCCCATTTGAACATTAAAGTTTAATAAATTTTATCTTGGAAACTATATGCTGTAGGTTCAAGTTTTTTAAATCATTTTCTAGAAAATTATACATAGAAAAAAGAAATTTTTGAAAATGTTCAAAAATTCGACCTCTAAAAATTGGCAAAATTTTAAACATATTTATGTTATGTATTATCGAATGTTCTACGAAGCTGAAATTTTATTACTGGTAGATTTTGTGAAAAAAAAACGAAATAAAAAATTATAAAAATTTTGTAATTTTAATATCTTTGGCTGTTAAAAATTCTTCTTCTCGCGAGGAATTGCTTTCAGTGATGGGTATTTCCTCCCTGCAATTGCGTCGGAAAACATCAGACCTAAAATTTCTCCATGGAATAATGAATGGTAAATACCGACCAAATGAACTTCTTACCTACTTCTCTCTTCACGTCCCCCCTCGTCCCACCCGCAATCCCAACCCCTTACACTTATCCAAATGCCGACTCTCCATCACCAAAAGATCTCTCTTCTATCGATTGCCCCAAACATTTAATTCCCTGGTTCGTTTGTTCCCTGTTATTGATATGTTTTCCCCCATCTCATCCTTCTCTGCACTAGTTGCCCGGTCACCCCCATAATTCTTATTGTCTAAACGCTTTTGAATATGTTTCTGTTTTTGCATTTTCCTGTTTGGAACAATTTAATATCTGTTCCACGATTGTTAATTTAATTTATTTTATTTGTTATTTTATGTTGTTATATTACGGATCCATTGTAAAAGGCCAAAATTTGGCTGTTTATGGAACTTTTTTAATTAAATAAATAAAATAAATTAATTAAACTTTAAATTAATAGATAAATGTTTAGGTACTTTGGGGCAAGCTAGGAAGCTGGAATTTTAAAGTTAAGTAAAGCTCAGTGCATTTAAACTAGCAAATATTAAAAAAGCTCCAACAAAGTGTTATTGCGGCCGCATTTAACTTTCGAAATTTAAACAATTAAATAAATATTATTTCACTTCTAGTTGTACAACTTCAAATTTGACAAAAATGTGTGGAATTAGCACCTTACATTGGATAAAGTATAATATTCTTAAAATTGCAAATTTAAGGCATTGTCTTAATCAAATATTGTTCAATAAGTAAAGATATAAATTGGGTGCAGAGGTGAAATATTTTGAATTAAAAAAATATTGCTAATAATGCTATATCTCTCTGAATTATTAATGTTTATCAGGGTCAGATGAAATGCTTGCAGAATGCAAGCACCAACTATTTGTATGTTGTACCCTCCTCTGTAAGAAACGTCTATATATAATGATGATATATCCTCCTCTGTAACAAACATCGATATATAATGATAACATAACATATAGAAGGATACTAATATTTAGGCACTTCCAGATGACCTGGAGATTCGAAATTTTTTCTTAGGTAGGATTTTCTGCAAAACCGACTAGAAAAAACGAAAATCTTGAAAAAGTGCAACAATGCGGTCGCTAAAAAGTCGCAGTTGTTTAAACAAATATTCAAGGTTTATGTATTTTCAAATGTGCTACGGACCTGAATTTTTTTTTAGATGTAGGATTTGGAAAAACACGAAATGGAGATTATAGAAATTTTAATTTATTTGGCAGTTAAAAATTCTTAAAGTTTAAACAAATAGGTAAATGTTTAGACACTACGCGGCATGTTAGGGAGCTGAAATTTTTAAATTATTTAGAATTATCTCTATATGAACGAATAAATATTTCAATGTATCAATGAATTTGTTATTGCGGCCGTTAAAATTTATTTAAATTTAAACATTTAGAAAAATGTAATTTCCTCTTCTAATTGTGCTATAAATTTACAAATTGGCAGAAATGTGTGTCATTATTAACCCGATGTGGGAAAAGTATAATATTCCTAAAATTGTAAAAAATAGTGACTGTTTAACTCCATTATTTTTCCATAATGAAAAAACGAAAACCGATCCTGAGGAGAAATCTTTAGAATTAAAGAAATATTCCTCAGGTTTGATATCCCTTTGAAAAATTAATGTTTTTTCAAGGTGAGATGAAATGCTTGCAGTATTCAAGCACCTTCTACTAGTTATATATAGACGTTCCTTACAGAGGAGGAGGAGGATATAACAGATAACATATAACATATAGGAGGATACTAATGTTTAGTCACTTCTAGATGAGCTGGAGTTTCGAAATTTTTCGTTAGGTTGGATTTTGTGCAAAACCAACTAAAAATACGAAAATTTGGAAAAAGTGCAACAATGCGGCCGCTAAAAATTCGCAATTTTTTAAACAAATATTCAAGGTTTATGTATTTCCGAATGTGCTACGGAGCTGAATTTTTTTTTTAGAGATAGGATTTGTAAAAAAAATGAAATAGGGATTATACAAATTTTGATATTTTATTTTGCTTTGCAGTTAAAAATTCTTAAATTTTAAACAATAGGTAAATGTTTAGCCATTACGCGGCGAGTTATGGATCTGAAATTTACAAGTTATTTACACAGTAGTGCATTTTCACAAATAAACATTTGAATCTCTTCAAAAATATATTGTGGCGTCCGTTAAAAATGTTAAATTTTAAACAATTAGAAAATTTTTATTTCATTTCTAGAAGTGCTACAACTTTTAAATTTGGCAGAAATGTGTAACGTTAGTACCTCATAATGGAGAAAGTATAAAGTTTTTAAAATTGCAATGTTTGGGGATTGTTCCAATCTGTTTGTTTGACATAAGGGAAAAACGAAAATCGCTGCAGAGGTGAAAACTTAAGAATTAAAAAATTTTTATAATGATGAAATATCTGTCTGAAAAATGAATGTTTTTCAAGGTGAGATGAAATGCTTGCAGAATGCAAGCACCTTCTACTAGTATGTTATATCCTCCTCCTCCTCTGTAAGAAACGTCGATATATAATAATGATATACATAGGAGGATACTAAAGTTTAGGTACTTCCAGAAGGGCTGGAGATTCGAAATTTTTTACGATGGTAGAATTATGTGCAAAACCGTTTAGAAAAAACGAATATCTTAATCAAGTTCAACAATACAACTTCTACAAATTCGCAAATGTTTAAAGAAATTTCTAAGGTTTATGTACTTCCACATGTGCTACGAAACTGAATTTTTTTAAAGGTAGAATTTGTAAAAAACGAAATAGTATTATAGAAATTTTTAAATTTTAATTTCTTTGGCTGTTAAAAATTTCTAAATTTAAAAAATTAGGTAAATATTTAGGTACTACGGGACAATCTACGGAGCTGAAATTTTAAAGTTATTTAGAGGTTATTGAAATTGCACAAATAAACATTTAAATATTTCCTTGAAATTGTTATTGTGGCCCTTATACATTTTTAAAATATAATCAATTAGATAAATATTTTTCACCTCTAGATTAGCTCCAACATTTAAATATGCCAGAAAAGTGAGGCATTAATGCATCACATGGCAAAAAATTATAATATTCTTAAAATTGCAAATTTTAGGTATTGTTTTAGTCAAATATTTTTTCATAAGGAAAGAACGAAAATGGGCGAATAGGTGAAAGCCTTTGAATTAAGAAAATATTTCTAATATTGATATATCTCAATGAAAAATTGATGTTTATCAGGGTGAGATGATATGCTTGCTGAATGCAAGCACCAACTACTTGTATATATCAATATATATAGCTATATCCTCCACTGTAAGGAACGTCAATATATAATGACAATAGATAATCAGTAGAGTCAGTCTTACGACGTGCTCTGCTGACTATGGAATACATAATATTGTTAGGTGGTTTCCCGTTGCCTTCCACACACACACACTCGGAAGGGCACCAATGGGGCCCACTGCTTAACGTCCCTTCAGAAAGAACGGAGCGCTGACTTGCGCGGGCTCCTCAAACCACAGAATTTTGTAGCCGGGCGACTTCGGAAAAAATCCTATTTTAATGTAATTCAAATGCGTGGATTAGGCTTATATGTAACTTAGACCTCGTCTAAAATGAATGAAGGAAATAACTTCCATGGCTAATAGTTTAGTATAGCAGAGATTTAATTATCGGTATGCCATCATTAGATATAAAAATGTGAATTTAAACCTTGGTGCTTGTTATCCGCAAGAGATAAACTTCGTTAGAGCGAAATCGATTATAATTTATCTCATTTTTTTCCTTACGTATAAATGATCAAATAGAGAAATGAAGTAGAGAAATTAATCCAAATCGGTTATAATAACAGGAATTCATGTCGAACTTTTTCATCCAAATTGCACTTGCATTTTTGTAATTCTCATGATGTTAAATAAAGAACAACCCATCCGACCTAACAGAGGGCTTTTATTGCAGTTAATTCTTTTCGGTAGAAGTTGACTGCATCAAATCTGAGGATAATAGCGGCGCAATCTGTGAAGAAAAGTGATCTCGATCCAAACGAGAAAATTATCATCATTGGCAGACTCAAAATGATTGTCGATTTACGACTGCGCTTCGATGAAATATTTATAAAAGACGTTTTGATAAAAATCAAAAATCACAAACCATCGCTATCAAGCAAAACACGACCGAGATCGTCGTCACACATCAAACGAAAGTCATCTCATCTCTTTCATTCAAACCGATAATTTAAGCAGACATACTCTTCTTGTAAACAAGCTGCCGCTACATTTGCCCGAAATAAAATAGCTGAATAACATAGAAAGTTTTTCGAACGCAAGTGATTAATACGGAGACTGTTGTGAATCTTCGACAAAAAATCCGACACTCTAAATAACAATACGCAAAGAAATAAAAAGCGATCGATTCCACGGAATTGTCATCCTCCTGTTCCCAATCCGAAAAGCACATACGGCGCGCGTACGACTGGAAATTATTTTTTGTCACACGTTTCCCAGGATGCAACGGGCTCGCGCAGACGGTGAGGTGGTGCCCGAGGCAGAACGGGAAGAAGGGAATCAGTGGAACGGACGAGGTGGGGGCGTGGGAAGAGCGAGCGGGTGAGGGAGTGTGTGTATACGTGTGTGTGTGCGAGTAGAGAGAGAGAGAGAGAGAGCAGACGGCGAAGTCTCCCCCGAGTAGAGTTATAGCAACGGGAGAGCGGATCGATAGGACGGCGAGACGGCTACTTAAAAAATCATTGGCGCTGAGCGAAGCATCGAGGGCGAATGTAGACCAGAAGGCTTCTTTCATTAGCCACTGAGTCTAGGCCACGCTGCCCCAACGATTCCACCGCCCACCTTGCTCGGTCCCCATATTTTTTCTCTCTCTCTCTCTCTCCCCCTCCCCCTCTCCCCCCCTCCCCCTCCTCCTCCTCCTCTCCCTCTCCCTCTCTCTCTCTCTCTCTCGAACTCAGGACTGCAATCTTCGCCAAAAAGATATGGCCCTGCGGTTGGTTCTGTTAGCACTGGCCTCAGACCGAGCCCCATGAAAGTTTTAGTGGGTGACGCACTCGTACAGATTTGACCATTCTTACGGAAACCAGTCTAAAAATCTTCTTTTTTGGGAAAATTATACTGTCATTGCTAGGAATCATATTTTACTGCTTCTTCTGCATTATATATCATAATCTCTCAAAGTGTAGAGCTGTCTTGTAATCACTTTATTTTGGTAGTTCTTCAAAGCAATACGTTTATAAAACTATAATATATAATGTGAAATGAGAAAGGAAAGCGAACACTAGAACTTTTCTATAATGATTTGAAAGAACTCGTGGAATCTGACTAGGTTATTAATTCATTTTTATCCGAAATGGTTGGAGTGCACCAGGACTTTCAAGATTAATTCTTCTTCAAACTGACTTTAAGTCCAGAGCACGGGTCAACCAAACTTGTTACGAAGAATTCTGCATCAGGCAACAAACTGCGCACCCTTATGTTTGACAAGAAGTGAATTTATCATTTTTAGGCTGGTTTCCAAAGAAAACATAGTCTAATGAAATGGCTCTGTATGCGTGCCCCCCCACTAACAACTTTTGCATCAATGGACCGATTTTCATGGTTCATGATTACTCGTGCAAGGGTGGTACGAGAAACTCCCCAAGGGGGGGGGGGGACGATCGCCCCAATTGCCCCTCCCCCTTCTTAATTCCGCTTCTGCCGAAGACCGCATATTTTTCAAACCTCTATCCCTATCAGAATCTATCTTTCCCTTGTCATACAGTCTTAATCTTTGGTGCAGAAACAAGGAATTAATTTAAGAATGCACCAAGATTAGGGAATCAGGTCGTCCAAGAGGAGGGCTATCGTCCCCATCGCTCGCTCACCCCCTTGGATCCGCCAATGTTCTCCTGCTGCCATGGTTCACCTCCGGGCTATGTCTTATTTGGCGAAGATTCAAGTCCCGGATTCCATTCCAGGAACGTTTTTTTCCCTATTTGTTTTACATAGGAAGTCTCAACTCTATCGTGGAGAGATGTTTTCTTTAATACATTAAAATATCTTAAATTGTGATATCGGAGCGAGGTTTATACTGTTCTAATGGAAAAAGAATTTAAATTCTAATTCTTATCACTCAAGTTTGATAATTGATCGTATGTTTTGAATTTGTTGTAAAACAGCGTTTTTGCTGTTCATATCGCATTTTATCGGTTCGTTTCCATGGAGCCGATTATTACCAAACTCGACTTGAGCATCGACGATTGAACAAATGGGTTATTTTCTTTTCTACTCGACTTCCCTTCAGCAGTGGACATTAGATCCATACATATTAGCGTATAAACAGTAATATTTATTAAATTCGGTTATTTAAAAAATACATGCAAAATATGTCAAAAAGAGATTTTTACATTGCTTTTAGTATTTTAAACCTGATAATGCTCTATTAATTTGTTTCCAATTTTTCTCTATCATTGATAAATACCATTGATAATGGTATTTTTGGTATGAGAATTCCTTGGAATGATTAAAACATACTGAAACATTTCCTTTCAATATAAGTAATCAATTAGAGACGTCAACGTTGGGAAACCAGCCTGCATAAGTCCTGGTTTGAACTTCTTGTCAACATCTTCGTTGGTAGAAATGAATTACAGTGCTGTAGTAAAGCTTTACAGAGAACTATCGAGTTCGCCTAATGGCTGAAAAAATAAAGAACAAGCGCTTAAAAAATACTCGTCCCAGGTATGTCCAATAACCACAACAAGGTTGTGAAAACCAGATGCTCATTTCAACTGCAAAGCAGTCGTCTTCA
Organism: Tanypteryx hageni; assembly: GCA_028673005.1. Taxonomy (NCBI): domain Eukaryota; kingdom Metazoa; phylum Arthropoda; class Insecta; order Odonata; family Petaluridae; genus Tanypteryx; species Tanypteryx hageni. The sequence continues at coordinate 235,420,562 of CM054113.1, read as the reverse complement.
GTGGTAATTCTTCGAAAATGGATTCTATTTTGTAGCTTTGTAGCCGAACTGAGCATCTGATTTTTTCACAACCTTGTGGCTACTGGAGATACCTGAGAGAGGTAGGTTTTTTTAATGCTTGTTCTTGAAACTAACTCCTGAGATTTGCATACTAGCGGCGTTACATCAATCTCAGGTTTCCTAGTGAATTTCAACGTTTTTTCATATTAGAATTATTTGAAATATATAATTTACCAGTACAATTTGTTTGTAAATAATACTTTTTATCTTTCTTACTTATCAACTATTTGTTTCAATCATATCAGATCTGTTTAAATATGATGTATGTTTTTTGCTGTGGCGAGCAATGTCTATGGGGCAAGGGAAAATACATTTTTTGGCGAAAGACCGCTTCGGGTTGAAAAAGTTTGGGTACCACTGTTATAGAGGGCGGGCTACAGGGGAGAGGAATTCGAGACGAAAGGTACGGAGCGATAGGAAAACAGAGATGAGGCGAGAAAAGATAGGAGTGCAAGTATGAAAAACGGAGGAATCGGGGCCGATGGGAAGGAAATGGAACTGCTAAAGTACCTCCATTATTCCCTTCTTTCTAACTCCACGCCCGCGCCAACAAATTTCGCCCCGGGCGGAGCCGCCTCGAGGGCACCGATCTCCCAAGAAACGAGGTGAGTCCCTCCCTCTCCTTCACCAAGATCTCGCAAACATATTCCCCTTCCCCTCCACCTCTTTCCTATCCTCCCTGCAATCTACCTCTCTTCTCCTCTAGCTCTCTCCACCCCCCTTCCTACTCATCCCCTCTTCCTCTTCCCTCTACCCCCCTCCCCCACCTCTCTCCTCTCCACCCCACCTCTCTCTTCTCCTCCCTTCCTCCTGCCTCTCTCCTCTGTCCATCCTCCACTCTACCTCTCTCATCCCTCTCTACTACCTCTTCTTCAACCTCACTTCCAACTCTCTCATGTTCCCTTCTTTTGTCTTCCTCGCCTTATTTTCTCTCTCTCTTATTCTCCATTCTAAGTCTTATTCCCTCTTCCGCCTTCCTCTCGCTCTATCTCCTTCCTCTCCTTTCCAAACCTCTTCCTTCGTTTCCTTTCCTCTCTTTCCCTACTTCTGTCAACTGAATTAGAACCAGCATCGATCGTATTACGGCGGCGCGACCCTTCCATCGTATACTCTGAATTTCCCGTTGAAAACGTTACCGAGGATATGGGGCTTTGGATCTTTGGATCTCGGCGCTATCCCAAGGAGGCGACGCCCTCCTCGCCTCGCCGCGTCCTTATCGCGCGTTTGTCTGGCGCGACGTCTGAGATGCAGGAGATGCTCTCCATAAGGTGCCTTTCAGAAAGGTGTTACCTTAGCTCACCATTAAGACGATTGCCCTCAATTTTCTCTCTCCCCTTCTCTTCCTCTTTCTCCCTCTCCCTCTTTCTCCCTCTCCCTCTTTCTCCCTCTTTCTCCCTCTCCCTCTTTCTCCCTCTCCCTCTCTCCACCTTCTCCTCCATTCCCCCCCCTCTCCCCCCTCTCTCTCCCCCTCTCTCTCCTTCTCTCCCCCCTCCCCCCTCTCTCTCCCCTTCCCTCGGAAAGTTACCTTTCTTCCAAAAATTATTAAATTGACCAGCTATTGCACTACCTCTTGTAGGCCAGAGGGAATCAGCAGGTCGTCATTAAAAAAATGGATATTTAAAAGTAATAATCTAGATGAAGTAATATAAACCGATGAACTTATTTGTTTATACCTAAATACGGATATGCATTACGAGACCGGAAATAGCGCTGCTGTTTCGTTTGGTTTATCGCGCACCGTGAGCTGTGCCAAAAACAAATATCAATATTAATATATTTCAGCCTCGTACGCGATTTCTCGTCATCCTTTTCTCTTTTCGATTTCTTGTGTCGATAATTTCGAACGTGTCTGCCTACGGAGAAGATCGCAATCGGACAATTACGCTCGAACCCTCACACATTACCTCGCCGCTAAACATTAAGGAGAGCATTTTAATTCGTTAGTATGGCTTAGCTCTCAACCTTTTACATCCATTGGGCACTTAACACATTCTGGGATATGGAGGTGGGCACAAGCATTAAAACCCAAATTTATTTTAGAAATCGCCAGAAATGACCCAATGACAATTTGAAATATTTAACAAAATTTAGCAGTTAAATTCTGAAAAAAGAAAACAAACGGATTTTAATACTTGATCTTACTCTTCTACTTAGCACCACTAACATGTACCTACCACATTAATGGGATACTACTTTACAATCCATGCTGGCAGCTAGCTTTTCGTAGTTTGGAGTTTAAGATTATTTCCCTGCTCGCAGGCTCTCTGTTTTCTTCGTCGATGAGAAGAGGGATTCACATAGATAAGTCGATCCAAAGTGGGATCCTTATCTCAAGGCAGTGCTCAGCAAATTGGGGGATTTAGTGGAGTCCACCAAGTTCCAAAATTTGTCTTCTTTTGCCTGGAAGAGGACACATTTTTCGGGATCAGTCTGAAATTGAACTTCCATATCAACAGAATTGGCTTCCGCTCTTCTAGTGATTGTGTCGTTTGGGAGTTGCAAATTCTTTATTTCTGACGTCATTTCTTTTTCATTTGAAAAGCGTCTAAAAAGTTGCTCACCACACGCTGTGGAATGCTTCCTTAATAAGCTTGAAATGGTTTCTTCTTCGAAGTTAATAAATGAGCGATTCTGAAGGAAACTAACGTTGTATTTTTAGATTTTGCAACAGGATTTGCAAATACTGATTTCTGTACCGATAATTTACATTTTAAATCACTAACTTTCTTTTTCCTAAGTTTATAACCCAATAGATAATTCACTTAAAATGATGAATGATTAAATTTTGTGCCTCTTTGACGTTGCCACACACAGAAACAAACGTACTTTTCCTTACTATCAACAAAACAAATGTCTTCCTTCTACTCATTTTTTAAATTGTACGTATTTGTTCTCTTTTTCTGATATTTTTATTAGTCATACTTTTTGAACACTATAAATAAAAATTAAGTTGAATAGCTGAAGTTGGACTGAAGGCAGTGGCTAGTAACAATGATGCGCCACTCTCCTTCCTGTACAATTTTCCAGACAAATGTAATGTGGGAAATGTGATGGAAACCAAAGTATACTAAACTAGCATTTTAATTCGGCATATCTTATAATATTTTTATTGTTTATAAATTGAAACATTAATTTTCGGTGTATGAGTTTGCGCACTTTCAGGCCTGCGCCCAGGGGTAACTGCTCAAAATAAAAATGGAAAAGTTTTGAAACACTGGAGGTGGGCCGCACAAAATTGCTAAAAAATCAAAACTGAAAAAATAAGTACGTACTTATCTTGGGTATCTCCAATAAGCACGAAAAGATGATAAAAGACTATATGCGCATTTTAGCTGCCAAGCCGCCGTCATCAGTGGTATTCGCCGCATTTAGTTTATTCTAAAAGAACTAGCACAATTTTTGACGGGTATATATGAAATAAGTATTAAGTGAAAATAAAATTTAATTAAAACAAGCGAGGAAAGAATTGCAGAGCAAATTACATATTTAAGGCGCTTATTTCTTGTTTTAGGGTTATGACGTCATCATAAGATTACATCCTTGGTTGAGATAGACGGCCTCTCGTAATATCTTATCTTGTATATCTATAAAAGTAAGTTTTTGTATGTATGTATGAATGTGGTTGATTCTATAGCTCGAGAACTACATAACATAGAAGCAAGAGAAAGGTATCATTTTAATTGCAGTGCAGAGAAAGGTGGTGTAGTAAGGTTTTTAAACCGATTTGATTGACCGTTTTTATTTATTTTTTCTATTTTTCCATTTTAATAACACGGGAATGAGTGTAGACAAATTTTAATTTTAACTTTAAAATTACTAATAACCCTAGTACAGTACGAGTTTCAGACTTGAACTCAGGAACGCAAAAATGAATGAAGTTTTATTCTCCTACCATCGAATTTCAAATACGGACCAAATATTTCCTAAATTACACTTTAACAGCAAAATTGAACATTTTTTGATCGAAAACTTATGGTTGTCATGTATATCAAATTGTTGCCGACTTCTTGAACTAGGAAAACTGGGTATGCGAGTTTGTTATTTTTATCATGGTAACGTAAATAAACTTCTGTCAATAGCATTGTTGGTATTGTGAGATAAAGATTAGCGCAAGCTATATGTGAAAGTAACTTTGTAAATGCAAGAGGCATATTTTTAAGGTGTATAGTGCGAAAATTGAGTAAAAAAGTAAAGAAAAATGTAAAAATTTTAAATTAAAAAAATCTCATCAGAAATGTCAAATATTACAGCTCAAAACATGAAACATTTGTCTGCATCCAAATACTTAATAGTTTATTAAGTTGGGTGTAACATTATTAACATAGTATAAAAAAATTCTGAAATTTACTCAGTAATTTTAAAAAATTGTGCATAGTTTCGAAAATTAGAGTTTATTAACCGAAGTCACGTATCAAATTCACAAGATTGGCTCTCAAAAAGTTCATTATCTTTGACAGTAAGCCCAACTAACTCCTGGTGTACATATCTTTTGCTAGAAATGCAGTCTTATGTCTGCGATGGGTGTTCGCTAGTGTTGAAATCGCGAGATGAAATTCTTCAACAGGAAATTCCTCCGGCCCAAACGTATACCCTTAATTATTTAATCGCATTGTGCCAGTGAAGACAACTTTACTTAAATTTGCAAGAAATTGTTATGTATGATCCAAATAAAGCCCACCCGGGCCTTCATGGAGAAATTCCTGTTTTTCATAGCTTCCCTCTTCACTGTCATAATTTGAAGTTTTTTGTTAAAAGAATCTTTCCTAAATTTCATATATTGTATTAATACAGGACTGTTATGTAATATAAGGTTGAATGATTAACATCCAAATCTTATCAATATTGAATCAGAAACCCGAAAAACGTTGAATTGAGTCAAATAACTTGCAACTTTTACGTACTTTAAGTGTCTCTGTACACTCGGCATTGATTATTTATTCTTAACCTTGAACCCGAGCAAGGCCGGTTACTTCTGCTAGTAATCTATAAATTCTCTTTAAAAGAATTATTACAACGCTACGTAATAATATATTTCCCATTTGAAAGCAATGAACTCGTTACTATGGCAGTTGAGATTTCCCATTGTAAAAATAAAAAAAATTTCCCTCTTTTTTGCATTAACACACGAAAGGGCACCGATTTAAATTTAATCTTTCAAAATAATAAAAATCATTCTTTTAGCTATAGAACTGTTTTAATCCCGAGCTACTATCTTAATTCTAATTTAAAATGCAAATTTATAATGTCCTGCACATACATCATGCTTTTCCTATGGGATGTAGCAGAAACGGAAGCAAGAGGTCGGAAAAAAGCCGCCGATTGTTGCTCCCTAGCAGCAGCTGATCCTAGACCCACCAAATTCTCCTCATTTTTATCCCTCATATAAACAGCCATATCTTGAAAATTTTGCTTCTCCATGTCGTAGGTTCTTAAGGGATATTGCTCAAAAAGTCGGGCGGACGAATTATAAGCGATTTAAAATAAATGCGATAACAATTAATGAAACCAACATTTATATGCACTAAGAAGTGAACAATGCATATAAAATTTACATAATTGAGTGTTTCAGGTAGTAACATTAGTTTGGGAATACAAAAGTTGTGACAAAAATAGATTAAACATTACAACGGACAACTTTTATATTTCCAAATCAATTTTCACTGCGTGGAAAATTCGATAATGTGATTTTTAGATTTATTTTTTACTTTTTAGTGCTTTTACAATCTGATTTCATTCAAATAAATTTATATGTGTTATTATTCTGTTTTTAGTCGAAGATTATAAAAGTACCTACTCTCCTTTCACACACATTTTCCTCGAAGGCTTTCAAAAATACAGCAATTTTAATCTCTATCTCTGGATTAATTGAAACAATATCAATGGAAAACTGATTATTTATTTATTTTTGTTACCGTCGTATTATTTATTGCAAACAAGGTATTGTATAAACTTCAAACGGCGTCGAAATGTTGTGAAAATATGGCGCAAAGTTATTATCCTAGTCAATCGTACGAAATTACACGAAACCGACAAATCACCTTTACGGTAAAGGAATTTCATGGAAGAATACGTCAAATTTTCGCGTTAAAAACTAATTTGTTGATCAATTCGACGCGTATTCAGAAATCGAAGGCGGGAAAACAAAATTTCGTTCTTTTAGGTATTCGATGTTTCAAGTTTAGAGCTCTTTCTAAGTAATTTTAATATGCAAATTATTAGCATGCTACACCCATCCCCATGTTAATCAAATAGTGAAAATAAACGCTTTTAGAATCAAACCGATGACGTCAATGTATACGGCGAGAGGCCTTAAATTTAAAAGTGGCGTTGCCAAGTAAGTCCTGATAGTTTGATCGTGAACGAATAGAAGGTTTTTGAGCTATAGTCATTCTCAAATTTAACTCCATATACTATAAGGTAGGGTAACAGAGATTCAGAGAAAATGAGACTATATTCTATTAGTAAAGATTGGTTTTACATGAAATATTGTTACTTAATTGCCCACAACTCCCAGATGAATTCAGGATTTTTCTGAAAGACTGCGAACAACAAATAGATGCAACACTGCTCATAAAAAACTTCAAACTTTGGTTATTTGTTTCCACGAAGAAATAGAACTGCTAAGAATTGAATATGTTCTTTAGAAAAGTTTTAACTTTCGATACAATGGTGGCGTTACATTTTCACTCTCTCCATTCTCGTTTTAGCGTATGTATTCATAAAAGTAACAAGAAAATGACTTTTATCAGAACAGTTTTCTTTACTATTGTATGGAAATAAAATTTTGGAAGTAAATGAGCGAAGCAAGGAAACAAGGGAGTACTCCATAAAGGAGGAAACAAGGAGCCAAAAGTTGGAAAAATTATTTACGGTTACTTTTTTTTTAAACCCACCAATTGCTTCGTTAAAGAATAATGAAAGTTATTGGAGATAATTTAATATAAAGTAAATGGCAGAAGGCGAGCATTTACAAAAGTGACACCATACCTCGTTAAAGGCAAATAACGGGATAGCTTCTTTTAGAGAAGACGCGGATGCTTAATCGAAGCTGGTATCTGAGGAAGCCGAAATGAAAGCGACTCCAGCAAGGCGGAGTGTGTCGTTCCGTATGATCAAGTGTAATGAAACAAAAATGCCACTGTCGCGATGCGTCCATCAAACTCAAAAGCTGTGTAGTGCCTCTCCCTTTCCTCTAGCAGGATGTGTACATTAAAAATCAAATAGCGATGGCCATTGCCACGTTCATATATACTAAGTATAATTCCATAGAATTTTCCAGAGATAACGTGGCAATCGAAATGGCTCCTTTTTAACAATAACGTTAAAATTATAAAAAGCCCGTTTTCAGGCGAATTTCATTGGTAAAATTAAACTACTGGTAACAATTTATGACTGATAATGTACATTTGGTATGAGAAATCTCACTCTTCTTTCTTCTTAATCGGCAGGGCGTGTACGAAGAGCGCATTTGCCGTATTAGTATATGTGTCACGGTAAATGTGCGTAGTCCGGTAAATGTGTACATTTCCTGGTTAATGTGCACATTTACCACCAAGTTCAGTAAATGTAAGTATAACATACATATAACAAACGTCGCAACGCAGGCCACAACATGGCGGCGTCGCAAACATCTGTTGCAGTTTAGAAGTACGGTAAATGTGCGTTGTCCGGTAAATGTGTAAATTTCGTGGTAAATGTGCACAACTAAATTTGAACATGAAGGCAAATTTTACTCGGCCCCACCGAGTTGGGTAGGTTGGTCGAAGTGTTTTTGGTTCCTCCTCGCGTTCACTGTGTTCCCCCCTCGGGTTGGGAAGCGTTCATCTTAATATATACCAGTGTAGCCGAACCCTCGATGATTTTTATTATAATTAACGTAATTATTAAAGTGTAGCATTTCTCATTCTTACTTATTTCCACATTTACCAAGGCACATCGGTAAAAGTGCACATTTACCGGGAAATGTACGGACAATACTTCTTTCTGAAAACTTAAACTTACATTTACCGAGCTTGGTGGTAAATCTGCACATTTACCGGTAAATACACACATTTCCCGATAACGTACCTTTACCGTAACATATATACTACTAGGGGCTCTGTCCGTGACTCCTTACGGGGCCCAACCCCGCATGACGGATCGCTTCGCATGCTTATTATTTCAAGCTCATTTAACACGAATTAAATAAATATTCGAAATATAATATACGTGATCTTTAAAGCTGACTCTCCTATAAAACGGGTTCTTGAAACATGAAATCGCCACACCGTAGTTCATTTTTTAATATCAAAAGCAATTCGGTTTCGAAGGCCTATCGTCATCATTAGAATTCAACGCCAGATAATGACGATCACTCGCCGAAACCAGTCGTGCATCGTATTTATGTAGAAATATTACGAAGTTTATAATAGCGTGCTATTTGTTTAATTTTTGTTGACATTACACCAATTCCTCTATTATGGAGTTGCACGAAATATAGGCCTCTTCAACGAAACATATGACGTTTTACATAATTAGGTAAAGTTTAATAATTTCACTTGTTTAATACCTAATTAAACTGATACATAAGCTATAAACATGCTTGTTAGAATTCGGCGTTTATTTTTGTTAAATCGACGTTTATTTTCCTGAGAGATTTTTGACGAATACCTCCGCCTAAAATTACTACTTACATATATGGCTGGCCGTTTTCAACCTTTCAATTCTATGATTTAAATTTATTTATTATTTAGAAATTCTACGTATATGTATATATACATATATATATTAAATGTGTGTGTTTATATATGTATATATATATATATATATAACTTAACGTTTTGCTGAAAAAAGGGCATAGGCCCGAAAAGCTTGCGTGTTTATTTGTGTTTTTGTGTGTTCGTGTGTTTTACGTGTCTCTTCGACGACCACAGCAGCCTGCCAACTTGGTCCTCAACTTGGTAAGTGTCGGCTGGGCTCCTCTCAACACCTTGTTGCCACCCTCATCACTACCTTTTCTTTTCCTTAAGTTTATATATATATATATATATATATATATATATATATATATATATATATATATATATATATAATGCAACGAGAGGCTGAAGAAGGGCGTGTGTTGCCCGAAAGCTCCAAATTACAAGCCTTCCTCTATCGCTGTGGACGTCCACCACCGTATGGTAAGTGTTCACTGGCTCCTTCCTATCCCTCTCAACCTCTCGTTGCATTTATTTTATCATATTATTTCTTTTTCCGTATCGTTATATATATATATATAAAAGAATATTTTTACTTGAAAGTTTACCTCTTCAACTAACAAATAATAGTTGGTGCCGAGAAAGTTCATTGTGCAAACACGAAACAATATTTCTTTTCTCGTATTTTTTCTTTTTCCTTATAAATTTGACCAAACGTGATTATTTTTTCACAACCAACCTATATGAGAAAACATATATTTATTGCTAATTCACGCCTTTTACTAATTGAATCTTAATGATTAAACCAAATTAGCATTTTGCATATCGGTCACGAAAATATTATCCTACTTCACTGAAACTTATTTTTTTAATCTCAAATATCATAAGCTGGAATTTCAAAATCTAGATATTTTTGATTTCGTATAATTCTTCCAATCGCGTCGTTGACAGATATATTATATTGCAAATGTAGATAGTAAATTATGCTTTATCTTTTGAAATTGTATAATGAAAACTAGAAAACATTTAATTTATGAAATCCGAACAATATGCTGTTGTTTTGCCGAGAAACATTCTTTAAAAAAATATGCGAGTGCAGCTTAAAGGCTTTTAGACATTTGTTGATACCAATTAAGGACTAATAAAGGAAAAAACATCAACGATGTAATTATCGCAATAAAATTTTAGCCGTCAAAAAAGAACTATCTAATACTTTACTTTGTATCATTTGATATATTTCATCACTGTACTAAATATTCCCTTTATTTAACAAAAAATAATAGAGAGAAAAATTAGACTTAATTATTCAGCGCTTGATCAATAGTCTTACCTCAAATTCTGATAAAAATGTGTTTTTCCAATCGGAAATATACTTTGCAACAAATAGCAAAGGAATATTAATACTTAATCCCTCTTCAATTTTAAGTATCGATTGCTAATTTATCTGCATTTAAAAAAACAAATATATATATAAATTAATTAATTAATATGCACTGGTGATGTAGTGATTAGCGTGTCGGCTTCCCATTACAAAGTTCCGGGGTTCAAATCCCGCTAATGGAGGTTTATAAAAAAACTATCATCGGTGCCTGGCAGTAGGCAGCAGTACTGTCAGTATGGGATAGAGCCGAAAAAAATGATGTTGGTTGGGTCTATATCAGTGGTTCTTAACCTGGGGTGCACGCACCCCCAGGGGGTGTGAGGCACTGTTTCTAGGGGTGCGAGGTGTTGATCTAGAGATTTTAAAAAATTAATTTAAATAGAAACAAAATAAAATATACAACAAAACATTTTGGAGAAATGTCATTTAATTTGTCACAGCCTTTGAATAAATAAATGAGACGATTATATGTTCATGTCTTCGAAAGAAACATTTGCGTAAATCAAAGATATTTTTTCGGGGGTGCGAAAGCATATTCTGAAAGACCAAGGGGTGCGGAGAGCTAAAAAGGTTAAGAACCCCTGGTCTATATCCAATACAGCTGTAGGCGTGATCGGAATGATTTGAACGGCTACATTACTGCGATGTGGAAAGCAAGAGGGAAACTCCCACATTACAATCCCTAGTAATGATTATATGGTTGGACAATATGAGTTCTCTCGAGGTAAAGCAAGCCGGAGGTAAACAGCTGGCACGCTGCAGCTTGGGGGCAAGCTACTTTGATAGGTCTTGATATACAACGTCAGAGTAGTCCAAGTATGAAACGATTAAAAAAGAAACCAGCTTTATTTTTAGGGAAGAGGGCAGAATTTTATGAAGACGCCTAAGTGATTGTAGGGAAGAATTTACCGTCTTGCATACTTACATATCATGGTTAGTCCAGGAAAAGGTTTTCATTTAGAATACCGAGATTTTTTACAGTTATACTATAGGGGATAATTACACCACTCATATACAGAGGAGTAACTTCAGAAAGATTTATTGACGCAAGTATTTTTGAATATCCGATAATAATTGCTTGAGATTTCATTGGTTTGATACTGAGAAAGTTATCAATACTCCACTTTTTAAGCTGAGCCAGAACTTAATTAATATTATCTAAGGCTAGGGATAAATTATTAGGTTTGGAGTTTAAGTAAATTTGAAGATCATCTGCGTATAAGTGATGGTTACAGTATGTAAATGTATGAGAGAAATCATGAATGTACAAATAGAATAGCAGAGGACCTAGGATTGATCCCTGCGGGAGGAGGAATCGTCCGAGATGTCTTTCAAATAACAATCACTAAGGTATGATGAGAACCAGTTAAATGAAGGGATGGAGAATCTCATACTACGGAGTTTTACCAGAAGGATGTCTTTGTCTAGAGAGTAAAAGGTATTGATGAAGTCTAGCAGTACTAATGCTGTCCATTTCCTTTCATCCATGGATCGTCATATATCATCCATGATATTAATCAAAGCAGGGGTTGCGCTGTGTGGCTATCGAAAGCCAGATTGGAAGGAGTCAAGTAAGCGATTTGAGTTAAGGAAATATGTAACTTGTTCGTGCACAAGTTTCTCTAATGCTTTAGAAGGAGTAGGAAGAAAACTAATAGGACGATAATCTTTGCCAACCGTTGATAGAGAGGAGGGAGGAGGAGGGAATAAGGGATGGAGAATGGGGGGAGAGAGAGAGGGAGGAAGAATGGGAAGTGCCTTAATTTTAATACATAATATGAAGCTAAATTCTAGCGAATTCTTTGTGTCAAATATAACTATAACTATCATTTTCAACTTCGTGATTAAGTGTTTTTTTACTTTTGTACGAGATGGATGTTTTATCGTCGACACGCTCCTGTTAAAAAGAATGTTTTGAAAAGAAATGATCATTTCCGACCATATTCCGGCTTATATGGAAGCGTATGAAAATTTCGCAAAACAAGGATTTATGAAAACATTTTTCGAAACAATCTAAAAATCGATTTTCGGAAAATCTTCAGATTTTCTCACTCACTATGACTATGTGACATTGAAACAATAACCATCATCAAAGAATCGAATCACATGAAAATCTACATGGGAGATTTCAACGTAAGAAACTGAGAGTAGCAGTCAGAAGAAAAGTCATTTTACGATATTCTGTATAAATGCGGTCACCTTATTAATGCCGCAGAGAGCAAGCAGCTTTCATTACAAACCTAGTCCTTGCCAGAATACAGGTTGATTGATTGACTGATATGGTCTTTATTTGGGGCGAGATTGAAACTAAGAAGTCCCATCTTCCACCCAACCCACCTAATACCAACCGTAACAGAATAACAAAAAGATTGCATAAAACAGCAGAAATACCTCAATGGAAGTAGCCACATGATGGTGCGAAGCAGAAATAATATTTAAGTAAGTATATACAAATGAAAGGTAAAGGTAAAGGAATTATGTATAAGGATGGAAAGGTAGTCTCAGACACAAAGGATGTAGCACGGGTATGGGAAGAATACGTTAAGGAAATATACAGCAAGCAGGCTGGATCGGTAAAATTAGAACTGGATGATGAGGAAAACATTGAAGAAGAATATTTAGAACCAAGTATTATGGAGATCGAAGTAGAAAAAGCGATAGTGGAACTAAAGAAAGGGAAAGCAGTGATAGAATACAGGCTGAGGTATTTAAAGTCACGGGAACAGCAGAACTCAAAGCGAACACGAAATTATTTTGCAAGATTTACGGCACGGGAGAGTGGCCTCGGGATTTCCTAGAAGTAACAATGACCCCTCTAAAGAAGAAGCCAAAGGTAATGCAGTGTAAAGACTACAGAATCATAAGCCTTCTGTCACACACTTAGAAGATCATCTCGAGGATTCTTAATAAAAGGCTGGAGAAAAGGGCAGAAGAAATGCTAGTAGAAGATCACTCTGTTTCAGAAAAGGACAAGAAACTAGGGATGCGATAGGGGTAGTTAGAATCATATTAGAAAGGGCGTGTATCTGCGTGTTTCGTAAACTGGCAGAAGGCTTTTGATAGAGT